>JBBMKD010000115.1:3275605-3321412 GCA_037834095.1 Argya squamiceps | reverse complement strand
TTTTTCTCCCGAAAATCCTATCTCCCAGAGAATAAACCACTACACTTGATTTGGCGAACGTGAAACCACGACACCAGGATGTCTGCCTTGTCCTTTCCCCTGAATATTACGCACTCACTCAAACTTATCATCACTATTCCTTGAGCTGTGCACAGCTGAGACACTCCTTAATGTACAGAGCCACCCTATCAGCTCTTCTTCCTCACCTGACCCTTCTGAAGAGCTTCTAACCATCCACTACAGCACTCGGGTCAAACAAGTCATTCTACCTTGTTTCTGTAATGGTGACTTGTGTCACATCTTTTCTACTGCAGAATGGCCTCCAGTTCCTCCTGTTACCCCTTCTGGGGTCATCTGCTTTAGCTGTGTTACCAGTTTCAACCTTGATGCTCGCCTGCTGCCCCTAGGCTCATCTTAATGAGCCTGATCTTATCCCCCTCTCCCTTCAAACCTAGTTTACAGCCCTCTCAATAAACCCTTCCAACTCACAAGCTAGAATTGTTTTTTCTCTTTTAGATGTTCCAAAGCTGTCAGCAAAAGACTGATTTTTCCTTCTCTTGTCCTTCAACTTAATGCCACTCCCACCTTAACCATGCAGAAGTTCCTGGTACACTCAAGGGATGCTTCATTACCAAACTGTCTACATGAAGGTCAAGGCCTGACAGAATTCCTGATGTTGTAGAGTGGTCCAAAGGAGCAGGGGGGTGGGCACACTGTGAATAGTGTCCATATTAAAAATATTCTTCACATTACACAGAATTAATTTAAATACTTGATCTTTGACTTCAGAATCATCACCACTACTTGAATAACCAAAGAACAAGTTAGTTTTGCTAGACAAAAATTTTTATGCCACTGAAATTCTGCCCCAGGAATTACAGGTCCAAATGACTGTAACATGAGAAACCACAGTTTTCCACTGCTATAGTTTTTTGAAACGAGGAGATATTAACTTCAGGTAAAGAGTACTGACATCTTGTGGCTGGATGAAATAATGCAAGGAATGCTGCTCATAACCCTTCTAATTTATGCTTAGAAGGGCATGTTGCAATTTTAAGAAATGCTGTTTCTTTTGGATGTATTTCCCAGTGGACACAAAAGGAAACTTCTAGAATCTGTTGGTCTCTTGAATAGCCCTAAAACTTAAAGGAAAAAAAAAAGGAGTAAAAAAGTCTTGTCTTATAATTTTGCTGCTGTTAATGAAGATGCAGTTGTTACTCAAGAGAGAGTTACTATTTATTTTAAGATAGTCTTTGATCAATTAGTCTCACATACACTCCTGCAAGTCTCTGTGCCCACCCAAGACTCCTCCTCTCACAGGTGGTTCACTCCTTGTGATACTTCCACATACATACTCCATGCATATGGCATTCGTATGTCATATTTAACATTTTTCTTATACTTGTCAGGGTTGTTTTTCTGATCACATTTAATTAATTGTTACTCAGTTGTTTAAGAGGCTTTGTCCAGTGCTCTCTGGTGAGTAGGTTGTTGCAGGAGGCATGATGAGGACTTTGTGGACAGATTTTAGAGTTAATTTTCTCATTGCGAGTGCTGTAAGAAGTGAGTCTATATGGAAAAGAAGAGCCTGGACACAACAAAGTCATTGAAGACTTTCACTAGTGGTGTCAATAGAGTATGTGCCTTTTCACAGGCACAACATAATTAGGTTAATATTTTACAGGAGTAATCTTAACTTTATAATCTAATTTTTGTTGTTGCATTAAGATAAAATACTAGCCCTAATAAGCACATAATTCTGTTAACTAAAACCAATACTGCCAGTATTTCATGTGTGACTTTGAGAATGGATTGTAAAGTGATGCAAACACCCATTTGATGTTAACGAAGTCAATTAAATGAGTATTGACACCCTGGAAAGTAATAGATTGTGACAATAAAGAATTCTTTTCATCTGATGCTGTTTTGAATTTGAATATCTGTAAAAACTACATTTAGTTCTGTTTAAAGTAATTTGGTCTCCACTTCCTTACTGTATTACAAAGATAGAATTAGCAGTATATATGTGTATCTTTACCAGGAACGAGTGATCCATATGTCAAGTTCAAACTTGGAGGAAAAGAAGTATTTAGAAGCAAAACAATACACAAGAACCTCAATCCTGTGTGGGAAGAAAAAACTTGCATTCTTATAGATAACCTAAGAGAACCATTGTATATAAAGGTAAGACACATATGTCTGATAAGTTACAACAGAAGATTTATTGGACGAATTCAGGTTTTGTGATTTTCTCTATACTGAAAAATTTATTGTGCAATAGTGAAGACTAAAGAGTATTTAGAGTGAAGATTATTTAAATTTTGTCTGTAGAATGATGATGTCAATAGTTTTTAAAGTGGCAAATACAGGCATTTTTTTGTTTACTTCAGGTTGTAATTGTTTTATATTTCTTTAATGTGATCTTAGACGAACAGAGAAAGTAAATTGTATATCATGATCTATTTTATTTATGAAAATATCATCGTAATGATGATATGAAGAGTAATCTGTACCATTAAAGCAATTCACTGCTGAGGTAAGTTTTCGAGAATTTATTGAGATGTGTGCCTGAATCTCCTAAGTTTTCTAATTTTATTCTTTCTATGGAACACAATGAGTTTACTTCTCTGTTTCATACCATTTTCTCACTCTTACAATTTTTACATTGTAGCTCTCTCTCTCATATGAAAAATATGATTTTTTCATATTAGAGGCACCAATTATTCTGAAATAACATATTGCATGATTTTAGAGCAAAAAGTAGCCAACAATGTCCTAACTAATACACAGCAGTGCCATTAGTATTTCTTAGATGTATCTCTTAGTATTTCCATTTATTGGAATGGAAACTAGAAAAACTGTGATGATTCTTTTATACCCATGGAAGAGAAAGTTGCTTTTCTGGCCCTGATAGTTTATGGTGATCCAAAAGTGATTCTTAGTTATGTAAGAAAAGTAGATAAAAATTATGCTACCAAAAATGTATTTAGAAAAACTGTAGTCCTAAGATTCAAAATAAAACATGCATACATTGAAAATACTGGAGGAAGTATGAGAACTTGGCTTACCATTATAGCTCTCTGAAGCTGATCTGAAATTACATGTTTTAGATCAGTATCTGTCTTAATCTAAAATTCATGACAGAATTTTTAACTGAAATGTCAAATTGTAGATTTTTTTTTTTAGTAAAGCAATGCCACTTAAACATTCTTTAAGTATTAATCTGTGTTATGTTTCATGCTGCTCAGAAAAAGTACATCGTTACTAGAAGAGCTTAAAAGCTAATTAGAATCCTCAAATGGCATTCTCCTGCCTTCATTACGTTTAGTGACTCATAAGGAATGAACAGGTGAAGGAGAGAGGGTGATGCAAAGACTTGCAATGTAGCCACCTGTTTTAGCTGATTTATGCCAAGTACCAGCCCTGCAGTAGGGTGTGCATATTTTTTCTCCTAGGAAAGGTGTGTCAAGTGGTATGTCTATCATGGTTGCATTTTGAGCACACTGTGTGAAGTGTTTTAGGTTTTATAGCTCATTCAGATATTTTAAGACATGATTGAATTTTACTAAGTCAGCTAAAAATATTTCCTTGGTATTTTTACTGTGATAATTTGTAGAGGGAGAAAGGGGGAGAAAGCAAATTTGACTTTGCACCATGAACTGAGATTTCATAATTTGTTTTTTTTTTTCCTTCTGGAATGACTAACAGATACAGTAAATGCAAGGGTGAACACTAAGGTAGATCAGTGCATATGAGGCTTGTGTTCACATACTTGTATCCAACCCATTGAGTTGTGCAGCTGTGCTGTAGCCTTTGGCCCACAGGATTTCTATTACTACTTCTTAACCCTGTCCATATTAACGTATTTGTAGAAGATTAACTGTTTTGCCTCCTGGAAGAGTTTCTGTAGAACAATAGAAGAAATACTTACATAAGAGTTGAAGACCTTGAACCTAGTCTTGTCATATTCTGAATTTTCTCTTTTCTCCTTTCAAGGTGTTCACAAGTCTCATTCTTACTTAGCTGAAGATATGTTCTAGTCCTCAGAAAACGTCATGTTTACCCAAAAAAAAGTTAATTTGCCATAAAAGTTGATTTTGATAATTGATCTTTTCCCTTTCTTTGATTTTTTTTTTATTTGTGTTGCAACTTTTCTTTGTTGCTATCCATCTTTTTTGTTTATTTCCCTGCAATAGCTGCCCCTAGATTATTTGCTATTCTTTCTTCAGGCTTAGGAAGTCATAACCCTTCTCAAATAATACTATCTGAGGTAGTGGCCAGATTCCTGTCTGGATGTCAGTAAATTTACAAGGTATTTTCTCTTTTAGGTAGCAAATTAGGAGGCAGAGCCCTCATAGTAGGGTATTAATTGTCATTGTTTCCTTACACATGTCCATTACAATCTTAGATTGTAATGTTTCTAACCCTTGAAAGTTGCACAGACTTCAAAAGGTGCAATTATATTATTTCAACTACTGATGCAAGTGTTATAATAAAAGTGAAAGCACTTTTCATAATCATATCCTGCCCTCCTGCTTCCACTTTGCAGGATTCATAAAGGAATCAATGTATAGGAAATAGTGATTCTGCTTAACTTCATGTATTGTTTTGATATTCCTTCTTTCAATGCCTATGTTTATAAAAATATTTCTTTCATTCTTATGAAATTGCTGTTGTTCACATGCATAGTCTAGTAGTAGAATACACCTGTATGATGCAGTCTGACTTATAAACAAGCAGTTTCAAACTTGATTTTCTGGACAGAAAGTTTCAGGTTACTTTCAGGTAGTCCTGATTCAACAAGTGAGAGACATGAAGCTACAGCTCTGGAAAAAGTTTCGAGAATGATTCATAGTCAGAAGAGCTCTAAATAAAGAAAGATTTTTAGTACTAAAAAATGCTCTTGTGCATCATAGGTATTTGATTATGACTTTGGACTTCAAGATGATTTCATTGGTTCAGCATTTTTGGATCTCACATCATTGGACTTAAACAGGTATGGCACCAATAAGCCTATGGAATATTTATATATATTTGTCTGCTAATACCATGTTTGTGGACTTGTAAGTTAAACATTAGGCTAGAAAATAATTAAATAAACCTACACAGCATAAAACTAACCAAAGAAAGCCACTTATGTTTAAGAAATTATAGTATGATGAATGTTAATGTATTAGCTGATAATGTCCATTTTCACAGTGTTTATGAAGTTTGTTTTATAACCACTTTAATCTTGATTTCATATTAGCTTCATTCACAGCATTACCCTCTAAATTTGATTTTTTTCTGGTTTTTTTTAGTCCATTAATGTTATACTTCTGATTTAATTACTTCAGTACATGCAATACAGTACTTAATACAGAGTAAAACTATTTAGTATTTTTTATGAGCACTTAGCAAAAATACTTAAAAGTAGAAATAGGGCAAATTTGTGCCACTGTTTTCTAATAGGTTCATATTAATTCAGATGCCTTCAATTCTTATGATTGAGAAATTTCATTATCTGAGGGTCTGAAGTCCAAGTAAATGCATAGATTTTTTCTCCTAGGCAAACAGATGTTACCTTGAGTCTGAAGGATCCTCATTACCCTGACCATGATCTGGGAAGTATATTCCTGTCAGTTCTGTTGGCTCCAGGGGACCAGCGAGAGGCGGTAATTTTAAGTATTTTAATAGATGTCATCGCTCCTGTGATTGGTCTCTGGTTAGATGACATTAGGCACAAGAGTAAATCTCAAATGATGAGATTAATATGACTTTTCTAATTCTTCAGATAACACTGAATGATGTTGCTTGTGTAGTGCAGCATATTTCAGCTGAGTTGAATCCTCCCTTTTATAGTTAGTAATAAGGGATTCCGATGGATCAGGTGAAGTCAGTTGCAGGTGAATGGTGCTGATTAATATGGAGGAACATCAGTAAACCATTGGTTAAAGAATTTTGGACCTAGTCTTCTATTTCTAGATAAGAATATTTGAATCCTATTCAATGTGGGAAATAACGTTGAAAAATGTAGTGTTTCTGTTTTTTGGGAACCAATGTTAAAGGATTGTTTGATGCTTTCCAATTATTTGAATTTACATTTCAATTATAAAATTGTATGATTTTATAAGTTTAGTAATTCCTTCATCATTCTTACTTTTCTGAGCTGCATAGTTGTAAGTGAAAATAGTTTCCAAGTTTCTAGATGCTCTTAGTTGTGACAAACTCTTTCTATTATATTTTACGAGCTTTTGAGACTTTTGGCTTGGGTAGTAGAACTATGGCAGAAATAGAAGAGATGATTCTCACTATGAGAGGTTGCAAAATAATTTTTATTGGATTCTTTTGGCCTCAGATACACTGTAGGGAAGCATTTGGACCTTGCAGCTAAATTTTGCCTTAAACAAGCTGTTTAAAGAAAATTTAAAGGAAAAAACGCCACTAAGCAATGGAACCTGTGGAAGTGGGGCAGCATTTTGTTTGATTTTTTTATCCAAAAAATCTTTCTAGAAATCTTTTTTTCTTTGGAACTTTCTTTCCCACACCACGAGTCACCACTGTGCAGCCACAAATCTCAGAAAGTTTACTCACAAACTTTGCCTATGCACTTGAACATAGAGTCACGTGCATTCAGCCCTCCCCTGCTGCTTCAACATAGCCAGATTTCCAGAATCTTCCAGGAGGAAGGCTGTTCTCCATGCCCAGAACCCATCCAGGAGGCATTGCAGCATTTACTGGAAGAGCCAGGGTTATATCCCCCAATTTTTGCAGGCCTCCACCTCTGATGGTCCAGGACTGTAGATCACAACCATGGGCCATGGTCACCCTTGCATCACAGAAGCCACGATGGTGGTATTTCTCTCTCTCTTCTACTATTTCTTTTTCTTTCTTTTTCTCTTTTAATTTTTCCTCTCTTATGCTAATTATACGCTCCAAGACAGCTATACACCCCTTTTCCAAACTGTTACCCTTTATTTTTTCCAGTTATGGTTTTAAAGCACTTATTCTAATAAAATTTCTGTTATATTGCTTATTTAGCAATATTTTCGTTTAATCCACCCCTGAGGATCCATTAGCAATGAACATGTTTGCCCTGCCTCAGGGACAGGTTGCAGCAGAGGCCAAGAAAAAGCATTACTCTCATGAAAATATCCATGGATATAGTCAGCTGCATGTTCTTTGTAAGATCATATATGTTTCAGTGTGCTGCAGTGTGAGACATCCTGTTGCATATGCACCTGCAGAGTACTGGCAGATTCTATTAGTGTTCTCTTTACACTTTTTTCTCAAGTAATATTAAATAATGTAAAGTCAGTTACAGGAACTAGGTGTCTGGTATGTAGTAATGCAAAGATGTGGAATTTTGAAAATTATTTTATCCTCTGTTAATTTTCCTCATGATGTTCTGTTTGTACTTAATAAAATAATGGAATATGGTGGTAATGTCCATCTAGCTTATATAAGCAGTGTATTTTTCTTTTTTCTAGCAATATGTTTGTCCATGCAACTCAGAATTCTGTCTTGCAAATTTACGCCACAAATGTCTTTGATATTTAAATTAAGAAATCAATTCAATTTTGGATTTATTTTGCCTTTGAGTAAGACCAGCATTTCTCAGTCAGGTGGTTCTTGCCCAGTTTTTCCAAATTGCTTTGGCCCTATCCTGCCATAAACCTAAATCATGCGGCCGAGAAACATAGTATTTTTATGTGGTCTACAATTATGCGGACAGCAAATTTGTTTCCTTTCTTCATCATACAGAGAGGGTAGCTACTGTGCTGCCCCATGTTGTCTCCTATTATACTGAGTGCTCTAGAAAATTAGAGGTGAGAAAATGAAATGAAGACACTATAGTGTAACACATTTTTCATATGGGTGTTCATAAATTAGCAACTGAATGTTGAAAGTACTGGGAGACAGTAGAGCTGCTGGTTAGCAACTTTTTTAATATCCAACTGACTGGTTATGATAGGATGAAGAACTGGGTTTGTGTTATTACACATTTCATTATTAGCTTTTTAAAATTTAGCTGAAGTCACCAAATTTTCTTCCTATTTAAACTGTTATATGGAACTTCAGTCTAAAAATGCCCAAGATTCCTATTAAGAATCAGATGTCTAATCTGAAGCTTAATATTTGTTGTTGGACACCAGTCTTCCCAAGATATGGATCACAGAGCAGTTCTGATGAAGCTGCGATAAAATCAGGGAATTTGTGTCACAAGGCAGAGAAGATGACCTACAAAATTAATGTGGAATTGCTGTATGTTTAATGTGTTATGTGTTTAATAGCTCAAGAATCAATTATTTTCAGTTACTACATGTACCTATTTATTTATTAGATTTTATCTACTCTCCAAATAGGAGGTGTATTACCAAATTTATCACTCCAGTTGAACTGTCATTTTTGGCTATTTTTGAAAAGTTTTTTGACAATGAGGATATTTTTATTGAAATGAAAATTATTGAGGTCAATAAATTTTCAAATGTTATGTTAGAGGGTCAAGACTAATTCTTGTCCACTCTTCAAAATGTGCAGCAAATAAAGCAGCAATAAAAGCAACTTCTACATTCCCAGTCTGTGTAGCACGCTGTTTGGATGATTGATGCTCTCCCTCTACTTGGATACCTTGGATACAAATGATAATTCGAGTGTAGCTGAAATATATAGATAAAAACCTGAGAACTTTTAAGTATGCATTAATAACTGATGCATAGAAGATGCAGATGAACTGTCTCTTCACATCTTGTGCAGTTTTTTCCTGTCATTGCAAATTCTCTTAAATCTTGTTGGTTTGATATCCCCGTATTGTGTACATTTCAAAAATAAATTTTCTCCTGGATAGGTTTTATTTTTCTCAGGTGATAGCTCTTACATTGCTTGCAATTGAGAGTTGCAAGTAATTATGTAATTAGGGTAATATTTTACCACTTTACATGACTTGTGTGTTGTTACACATAAATGGTGTTAAAAGGTTAAATTGTAAAGTTGAAGATTACGGAAATTACCTAGAAGTACTTTAATTGCAGGTACTATAATTGCATATGTTTAAAATGAGAGTGCTTATTAAGACCATGGGAGAAATAATAAAATAGAATAGCTTCAATAGAAGAGTTTGCTTTCCCATGCAGCCACAGAAATCAATGGTATATTGATCCTGTATTTTGGGCAGGTCTGTTGCTCTATTTCAAATTAAGCCCTTTTAAACAAGTCTTACTGTGTGTAATGTGTTGTTTGGTAACTTTTTGATGTGGATTATACTTTCCAAAGAGATCCTTGCATTGCCTGAACTGCAGCGAGGCTGTTTTGGAGGTCATGCATTGATGTGCAGGTAAAGGAAAAGTCTTCTGAGGATGTGTTGTTGGAGGACAGGTCTCACAAAGCATTTTATTGGTGTTTCAAAATAATGTAGCTGTATGTTACAGGAAAATGCATCCTGTCACACTGCCTAAGAAATATTGATGCTGCTGGAGGATAAGATAGTCCAAATGCAAATTTGAAGTTAAATGGGACAAATTCAGAGGCCTTAGTTGTATATTGTCACCTGTCTGTGAGGGAGGTAGCATTGCAAGTGATTTCAAAAGTAAGCAGACAGTTTGACACAGAAAGACATGGTTTTGTTTTGGATGAAGACTTGAGGTGTGAAAATAAATGATAGAGATATTTGGTCCACACAGGAGCATTTTTTTCTCTATCTTTCTAAAAAAAATTCTGATGAAATTTAGATTTATGTGTACTGACTGATGAGATGATTTTGAAAGTTATAACTGGAAAGCCCCATTTCCTCAGATCAAAACCTTACATTTTGGGATTCAGATATCAATTAAGAATATTAACATAAATATGCATTCATATAGCTGTATGTAAAACTATATTACACTGACTAGGAAAGAGGAGTATTTATTTTTAAGTCGTCGTACACTGTGAAAAACAGTACTTAAGGAGTTTGCAATTCTGTTTTTTTGATAGAGGATATTGGACCTAATTTCAATCATAAATGGATTCAGTAAACCAGTTTAATAAATAAGGGCACATTATTTGATTTTTGTGGTACATTTTATTTGAACAAAATGCAGAAATAGCCTGCAGTTACTGAATACTATTGAATACTATTCAGTACTATTCAATACTATTCAAGAGTGTGGGCAGAACAACAAATCAAAATTTCTAGAAAATCTTGTTTGTATCTTTGCTATTTGCTCCCTGGTGCTTGTCCTAAAGGCATAAAAATGTGAACAGTTAAAGTAATAATCTTGTAATGCCTCATTCAAACTATGTACATGCATAGAAACATAGCATATCTAAAGTTATTAGAAGTCCTATTATTTTGATTTTTGACATGTGAAGGCAATTGATTTGTTGTTATTTATGAACAATCATAAATGGTGAATCAAAATTGGTTAACAAATTATTTTTATATAACTATAAAAACTAGGTTTTATTATTCAAGAAAAGTTTAATCTATTTCCAGCCTAATGCAGTAAGTTGCAGTAGCATTAGTTCCAACTATTAATTTGTGTTTGCTTTGTTCTATTTAGAACTATTTGTCCTTTACATTAATGCAGCATTTCAATTTTACTCCTTTGAGAGGATGGATAGCTTAGGTAACCAGTGTAAACTAAAAAGATGTAAATGAAGTAAATATGAGAGAAGTATGTGTATATAAAAATGTGAAAACCTGTGAGCTCTAAAGATTTGTAAATTTTAACTCTATTCATAAAAAATAATGTGGTTATGATGTACTTTCTGTATTTTTCATTAATTTCTCCTTTTGATGATCAGTTTAAAAGAAGTCAAAAATGGCAATTACTTGGTTTTTTTTCTTAGACCTGCTCCAACAAAGCTTGTCTTGTTACTTTAATTCTGACAGTGTTTATTATTTCCTTTTTGGATATGTGTAGTGCTGTATGTGCTAGTGTGCTGTTTGTGATTTCATGCATGTGTACAGGCTTCCTACAGATTCTGTTTGGTGTTGTAGTCATGGGTGCAACAATGCATGAGAGTTTTTTTGGCTCTTTTTCCATCAGAATTCAGCACACAGATTCCACCACTTGAAAACCTGCAGTAAGCAAGTTCTTCAGAGCTGCATGTCACCCATATCTTCACTACCACAGCTGTTCCCTACCTGGGTCTTAACAGGCAGTTTTCAGCTACAGAAAAGTACAAAGCTGGTAGCTTGATAGGAAGGTAGCTTGAAGGCAGCATTGCCTTGGGACCAGCAGAAGTTGGGGACAACTGTTCATCACTGCCAGCAACCTAACAAACAAAGAGAATGGGGAAAAAGAAACATATGAGTTCTACTTGGATATTGTTATTTATTGAGATTAAAGTTCAAGGCATTGGGTTTTTTCCTAAAAAAATCTATCTCAAATGATGCTTAGGGGTTTTTTGCGTCATATGAAACTGTTAACATTAATGTGCTGTCAGTTTGCTTGCTGTCTTAAATCATATCATACATTGTTATTATTTATTTGTTTATTTATTTATTTGCCAGGAGACATTAACATCATAGAGAAAAGCTCCAGCAATAGACTCAGGGCATGGAATATTTTCAGATGAAAAAGTTCCATGTAGATCATCCATCCTGATCTGTCCTGTGCTATATATTTATTTTATTGGCTTTTGAGGATGGCTGTTACAGCTTCAGCTTATCCTGCTTTAGCTGATAATGATGCCAATGCACTCAACAAGGGTGGTCATACCTTACTGAGCTCCTCAGAATTGAAAGAGTCATAGAGTGGTTTGGTTTGGAAGGAACTTTAAAGGTCATCTAGTTCCACTCAACCTCTTCCACTAGATAAGGTTGCTCAGGGCCCCATCCAACCTAGCCTGGGACACTTGCATGAATGGAGCAGCCACAACTTGCCTGGGTGGCAAATTCCAATGCTTCACTGCCCTCATGATGAAGAATTTTTTCGTAGTATCTAATCTAAAGCTGTGTAGTTAATTCAGCTGTCAGAACTTACTCTATTCCTTGCTCACAGCCTGTTCTGAAGAGCAGTGAAGATGAGTTTGTGCTCTGACCTGTGTAGCACAGCTGTGTAGGGTTCAGAATTGGCAAGGAAGGGAGGAGCTGTGCTGTATTGGACAGGGCCCAAGAACTCAGATTTTCTTCAGCGCCTGCTGTGGCCTCAAGCTGTTTAATTCTTATGTGCCTCTCCCAGAAAAATGGGTTAAATTGCATTGTCCAGCTTAACAAAACATTTAGTATCTTCTCCAAAGCAACAGTGCTACAATTATTAATTTATTGCAGAACGTTTAGGATTGACCTGTCCATAGCAATTTAAAAAGCTTCCTCAGTGGCTAGTTATTTTTCTTCTCACAAAAAACTATGTCTATTTGAAAAAATTCTGGATATTTCAGAAATAAACTCCCCACATATTTTCTCCCATTTTAATTTTTTTCGCCCAAATATAATTTAATTTCTTAGTAAGGAAAATTATCTGAAAAAGCAAATGTTTTTGAAATAGTTAATAAAAAATTAAAATTATGTTAGTTTTCTACAATGAAAGTTTCAATAGAAATTTATGGTCTTTGATTTATTACTGCTCATAACAGGAATATATAACAGGCTGCTAAATCTCATTAAGTTGTATAAACAAATTTCTCTGCATTTACACAGAAATGCTTTAAGCAACAGTTGTGTTCACAGATAAACCTTCCACAACCTACTTGACCAGAATGTCTCTTCTATTTAATGATTAGGAATCTGTCTTGGATACTTTGGCTCCTAGCAGTGCCAAGGTTTTACAGATTGTTTAGGTAATGAGACAGGGAAATTTGGCTTTTTGAAAGATTGAAGAAATAAGGGTATTTTTTCTATTTCATGTATGTAATTATCAAACCAAAGAACTATTTTTACTGCTATGAAATGAACAAGCAGTGATAACCTTAAAGGTTTTGTTATAGGTTCATGTCATCAAAGGAGTCATGCAGGTTTTCTTTTTTGTGGCTACAACAGTGAGGAAAATAGTAGTACTCAAAAAAATTGAAGTACTTTATTATTAAGAAATAATAAATAAATAAATATTCAAATGTCAGTCAGAATTGAAATCACTACCCATATAATGCCACATTTATTTATTTTCATTTTTTAATCTAGTTCTTTATGTGTTTTCTCTTTTCTTTCTTACAAATTTATGTACTGCATTGTCTCCAGAAATGAGACACTCATACTGCCCAGAAAAGTATGCCTGGGTGTCCACAGGGCTGCTACTTGTCTGTATTTATTTCAGCCTTGTGTGTATCTGTTGCTGGAGTGTACATGTTGCTGCTTCCATTGTAGTGGTGGTTAAATGTGAAGTGCCCTGTTTGAGACTGTTGGCCTCCTTTTCTGCATTGCAGAGAAAAGGTAATAAAAATGCTCTATTTTATTTTCAGACAATGCTAATGAGGAAGAGTTGGAAAAGATCAAGTAAGGTAACTTTGTAACTTTTAGCATGTGGTCTTCTAGCTTTTGGCATTGGTGGTTTTTTTGGTTTTTTTTTTTTAGAACAACCATGATTTGTTGCCAAGCATGCCATATAGGACTGGGAACTTCTGGCACAGGATTTATTGCCCTTCCAAATGTGTTTTAATGACAATGTTTTTATTTCATTAAATAAACATCATGGTACAGTTCAGCTTTTAATGTAATCATAAAACCTTTCAGCTTTATCACAGCGCTTTAACCTATCTTGAAGTCATCTAGTAATTTCTTGTAAGTGGCCAGCATTTCCTGATTCCTTTTCTAAAACCTTTAATTTCTCAGGTGTAAACAATTTCCTTTGTTAATGTGAACAAAGAATTCACGCCAAAGAGTATCTTGCATTTTCCTATTACTTACTTCCCTTACTGATTCAAGTTGTTGGGTGCAAAGTTTTCACAGTGAAGCTTATTGAAGACAAAATTCCCTTATCACTGATTGTACACAGGTGACAGTCATAGCCAGGCTTTTCAAGAGCATAGTGGACTCCACTTTATAGAGCTCTTTAGAGCTCTTCAAGCTTTTCCCATCTTAGGACTTATGGAAGTGATAAAAAAGGAGTAGTGTATGCTGTTTTCCACAAGAGAAGACTGAGAGTTTGACTGCAGTGACTGTAGTGGAATACAACGAATATATAACCTTTTTTCTTCTCTCTGTATTGTTCAAAAGAGTGTATATACTGGCTAAAGCAAGTGAATTGAAATTTTTCAGAGACTTGAGCTAGAGAGGTCAACAGAAGTTACCATGTAAAGGTGTTAAAATGAGAAAAAAAAAAAGCTATGTGGGGTGATTCACTTATTTTGTTATTTACTCTTCTACCGTATTAATGCACAACTTAAAATAGGAGTTTATTAATAAACAGTGTTGTATATGGTTTGACAAATATTTGCACTTTTTCAGACCTATTTTTAACCTTAGAATGTAAAAGAGAGCAGTGTTCCTAATTCTTGGGTTATGGACGGGTTTTTCACACAGTCTGCTTCTGGGATGCAGGACAATACTCAATCTGTTTCCTTCATGAAATTCATGAAGTTAAGATGCTTGGTGAAGTGATGATATGGAGTTTTTTGATTCTTACTTGGTTCATGTAACTTCCTGAAATATTTAAGATGTTCAAACTGAAGAGATAAGGAAGAGCTGTGAGAATGTTGAGGGGTAGAACTGGTTTGCATCATGAAAGTGATGTGTTAACTCATGATGTACTGAGTATATTGGATAACAATTTATCTCCATTGCAAACTGACAAAAGGGTGAGCTTCAATAATCCTGAATGAACAGCGCAGTGTGAGAGTTGTGAATCCTTTAAAGGTCTTCAATGAGTTGATTATCCCTGTTCTGCTTTGTTACATTCATTGGATAACATTACATTCAGTAGTTGGCATTTTTGCAACCTGGCATATAAGAATATTTGGCAAAAAGTGAAAGTATCATTTAAACATTGCTTTTTTTCTATGATTATCTTAGCTGAAGTAGTATTTTAACCTAGAGGTGTAATGCACCTACAATATCTTATATGCATTGCTGTGTTAATGATTTATATAGAGAAGTATGCCAGTTAAAACACAGGAGATAATTCGCCTTGTGGGTCTATTCCAACATTCCAAATCTTACATCTGCTCTCCGCCAAACAAATTTAAAAATCTTCTGTTTACAAAGAATTTGTTCAAAAGACTTGCTGTTCACTGGGGAGCAGGGTAATCAATATTAAAAAAGACTCTTACTTCATTTGCAGGAAAAAAAGGTGTCTAAAAGTAGGTGCATAACCCTATTAGATAATAGAGAAAGCGCCATTTTTGAGATTGTTCTTCTTCAGGAAGTGTTTGTCTTACACTTCTGAGAGCTGAGAAAAAAAGCAGAATATTAGAATTTTTTTAAGATACCATTATAAAATTTCTTAAATCTAATTTTGTATCTGTCTAGAGACTTTAATTATAGGTGTACTGTCTAGAGACTGTACACCTATAATAAGTTAATTTGTTTTCACATTATGGAAATGTTCTTCACTTTCTAAAGTTTGTCCTTGAAGCCTACCTTTTTTGTAACATAGGTAGCTTTAAATTAAGGTGTAGTAATGCAGATCACTATTGGTGTTGCTTGCACTCACGAACTGCATGTCTAGCTCATGTTTTCCTGTGTGACTATAACTATTTAAACAAAGCTGTTTCAGGGAAGGCAACACCTTTTTGCCAAAGCATACTGAGAGAGAGCTCTGTCAGAAATATCCTTTTCGCTGAAAATTGTTTTATTCTGAATAAGCATTTACTTTTTCCGTTTTCACATCTGTGGAAAAATTGCTATTAAATTGAGTTCAAACATGGTCAGATCCCACGTTAAGCTTCTTATATTAATGGTTTATTAAGGAGACACCGGGAAAACTTTTAAAATGCTTTAATTTAGGGACAAATTGATTAAACAAGTGGTTTAGCAGTTTTAGCCAACACATTGGTGGAAAAATATTTGTAGAATTTATCTGCTATGTCCTGTCAAGTAACATCAACCCAGCAAAATCTGGAGGAAATGATGTCCCCTTTTCTTCTCTTATATCCTCTCTTCTGTTTCATACCATCAGTGGTAGTTTATAACTGAGACCACTAGAAAGTACTAAAATATATCGATACCTTTTAATTTATACTACTAATATGTCATGCTTGTTTCAGAGTGACATTGATCACTTAGAACCAAATGCCCATTCATCCCAGAAATAAAGATAAATTAGTATGTTTTGCAACAGGTTATTTATACACTAAGATTAAAAATATATTGTCATCCCAAAGTCATAGAATCACAGTGTGGTTTGGGTTGCATGGGGCCGTAAAGACCATCCAGTTCAGCCGCCTTGCAGGGACCCATCTCATTAGTCCAGAGTGCTCAGATCCCCATCCAATATAGCATTGAACACTTCTGGGGGTGGGGTATTCACAGCTTTTCTGCACAACCTGTTCCAGTGCATCACCACCCTCACAGTCAAAAATTTCATCCTAATACTCTGTCTCAAGCTACCTTCTCTCAGTTTGAAGCCATTGCTCCTTGTCCTATCACTCTATCCCCTTGTCAAATGTGTCTCTTCAGCTCCCTTGTAGCCCCTTTGGGTACTGCAAAGGGCTCTAAGGTCTCTCCAGGTGCTTCTCCATGCTCAACAGCCTCAACTCTCACAGTCCGTCTTCAGACAGCAGGTACTCCCACCCTCTGAGCATCTTTGTAGCCTCCTCTGGACCCAGTCCAATAGGTCCATGTCCTTATATTGAGAATCTCAGAGCTTGGAGGCAGTACCTCAGCTGGGGTCACAACAGAGCAGAGCAGAGCACTGGATGAGAATCACCTCCTTTGACCTGCTGACCACACTTCCCTCAAGGCAGCCCAGAGGGTCATCCATGTCCTGGGCTGCAACAACATATGAGAAGGTCACTTTAAACTGCTTATCCACAACACCCCCCAAGACCCTTTCCTCAGGGCTGCTCTCATTCCACACTCTGCCCAGCCTGAATTTGTGCTTGCCTTAACCCTGACCAAAGTGCAGAACATTGCATTTTACCTTGTTGAACGCCATGGGGTTTGCATGGGCCACCTCAGCCTCAACTGAGAAACTACTTCTGATTAGTTGCAACTGGGGATAAAAGAGTGTATTTACTGCCTAAAGCAAGTGAAATAAAGTGTTTTTTCTTTGTATTTAGATAACTATATTTCCTTTAATTCACCTTTAGAAACTTTTGCACATACTTTTAAATGGAAAAATAGAACTTATGAACATTTTAAACAAGAATAATTTGTTAAATGAGTGTCTTTCATCTCCAAACTGCTGGCTGTTTTTAAAAATTCTTTTAGAAGCTTTTCCAGAAGTATGTGTGTTCCAGTTGCAGAAACTAAAGTGCCAAAACCTATGGCCTTAAAAACGGATGATTTTATGCTGAACTCAAAATACTTAGTTTCTGTGGGTCCTGCTTTGCATTTTCCTAATATCAAAAGCATTTTTTCTGTTTTAAAATTGAAACAAAATGCTTTTCCACTGGAATGAGATGCCTCTTGCGAAGATAATAAAATAGGAAATAGTAAGTCATGGTGTAAGTATTGACAGTACAAACATAAGGATATAGTTATATGATATTTCTCAGTTGGAGGAATTTACAGTTGATGCAATCTTTCAACCAGAATCTCTGAGTGAAAACTGTCAGGAATTTCAGAATACATGGTAGAATTACTGCATTTTGAGTTCTTTGAAGAATCTTTTAAGACTGAGAAAAACATTTGTATTTTGTAAGCCATGAGGTCCTAGTTGTCAGTTTAGCAGCTGTAAATAGTGCTTGAAGGAGAGCTACTAAATAATGGAATAGAAGTAAAAACCAGTCAGAATAGATATGCCTGTTTGGTAGACATCTAATTATAAAAATTATGCAAATATTTGGTGACGCTTATATTTGCACTGATTGTATGTGAGTGATAACTGCTGGTCCAGCCAAGAACAAAACCAGCAGAGTTGCATTTTGTCATGGGGGTTTCATGCCTACATTTCCAAAAGCATGGGGAGTTTCCATCAAGCATTGGTTGCCACTGTCATTTCGTGTATCAGATCTGTTTCAGCTTTAGGACTGTGGTGACGCTGATTATCCCAGACAATAGCAGGATCACTAGAAGCCCTGTTGACTTTCACAGCCACAATTGCAGCCACAGTTTCCAAGGGGAATTACTGGGACAAAGAACAGGGGCAGTTAGGACTATGCTGGCACAGCCTCTCTGCAAAGTGCTTCTGCACACTGTTGTCCCGTATAAATGTTTTCACCCTGCTGCAGAAGATTCAAGACACAGTGAGTGCCACAATCTGCATCATACTACACTTGAGCTGCATCTGGCAAGTACACTTAAGTAGAATGCCAAATTATTCAATTTAGAAAAGCACAATGATATGTGAAACACTGCAAAAGTATGAGCTCTTATTACAAATATTGTCACAATAGCATTGCTCTACAATAGCAGTGTCAGGTTGTTAGCGTGAACTCCATAAACCTGGTTTAACATGGCAGTTGAAACACCCAGGGTGTAGGGGAGTGTAGAAATTTCTCAACTGTAGAAATTTTTATAAGCTTCACCTGGAGGTAAAAGAGCTAAAAATCTAAAATTTAGTTGATAAAAACTTAAGGAAAGCATTCTTTCATATTGCAATAATTAACACTACTAATCCATTTAGAAAACTTTCTTAGTTACAATGAGCAGAAAATAAGAAGGAATCATCATGATCCCATTGAAGGCATTTCTGTAGCTCAGTGATTAAAATGCTGATGAATTCTACGAGGTCATACTTTGTGCCATTTCTAATATAGGAAAAACATTGCAAATGCATGTGACTGTCCCTTGCTTTATTCATTGTTGTGTACATAGAACTAGCAGTTGTATCTACTGAAATTCTCAATCTTTATTTTAGATTGTTTATCCACGCTCTGTGATCATCCTAGAAACTGGGGGAGAGGAATTCTGTTTACATGAATTTACAGCAGTGATTTGCAGCACTGACTTTGCTGTATTTTTACATCTGTGCTGTGTTAAGTGATGGAGAGAAGTATTTTTCTGTATTTTTTTCACTAATTTTTTGATTGATATTTTTTTCAAGCTGTCCAGTTTTCGGGCAAATGTGGGAGAAAACTCCCAAAGGGGCCCCTCTGGAAAGCATTCAAAGATTCAAGTGGCCCCTCCCCCAACTGATTCCGAAAACGATTTTCTTGGAGAAAAGTGGAAAAACCTGTTTATTTAACAAAGTATTCACAAGCATGAAAAATGAATAATATTAAACAATGGAGCCTCTCGCTGTTCTGAAGAGATGGCAAATTCAGAAGGTCCTTGCTGTGGGGTGTACTCAGCTCCTCAGTCTCCCATCAGTCCCTCTGGCACTGGAAAATGCCACGTCCCGGGTCCTGGTGGGACACAGGTGTGAGCTCCTGGTGCTCTGCTGGGTTTTCAGTCCAGAGCAGGCTGAGCAGTTCCAGGAAACAGAAAAGCCACAGTCCGGGGAACTTCTCTGCCTCAGCTAGCTAAAAACTAACTGAAAGCAAGGGAGAGCTCTCTCGTGCTGTCCATGCTGTAGACAGCACAGTCTGTGAGAGGGAATGCAGAGCAGTGAGTGCAGGGTCTGAAAACAAACTGTGCACGTTTTTCTTTTCCCCCTCCTTGCTCTCAGAATCTTGCTCTTCAGTCTTAATGCTGAAGAACTTAACATCCAGCATAAACAGAAGAGACAATGGGGGATACAAGCATCATAAAGTCATCCCGGTACATAAGCTTTGAAACCAAAGTTATTTTTTGGATAGAAGTGTCTCTGCAGGACATAAAAGTGCATTATTGATTTGCTTTTTTAAAAAAGTTATTAAGTTTGTGATAGACTGTTCTATTTCTGTCTATTACGTTCCAGGAATGTGTCCTAGGGGTGTGTTTAATAAGGAGGAGATTTAATAAAAGCAGATTCTGTTTGCACAAGCACATGCCAGTGAGAGAGGTAGTACTTTGCAGGGCATGAGGGCTGATCAATGAAGAAATGAGACTGGGCTGGGAGAGGACAATGTGTGGGGTTTCTCCAAATTGATGTGGACTAAAGTTTCAGAGGATGCTTAGTTACCCAATGATAAACAAAAATATGAGGGGATTTTCAAAAATACCGATAAAGTGCAATCTCTTCTTTAGACAAAAGTAACAATAGTTCATCAACAATGTGGTATTGATTATCCTGGGGTCAGTGCCCAGATTCTGACTAAGCCTAGTTGGTTTCCCATCCTTTAATGTTATCCAGAAATACCTTGAATGCATGCAGAATATTAAGTCATGTTTATTAGATCATCTTTCAGCTCTGACATTTGGCTAGCTGTACTAATCATATCTAGCAGAGGGTGCAGTTCTGTCAGATGATTCTTTCCTGTTGATGCACCTAGCCCACCCACTACATCACATTTTCACAGAATAGGTGGAACACAAATAAAAGCTGTGTTTTTCACATGAGAAAATTCTGGGGTTGCATGCTGTTTATTAAGCATTAAAGTAGTGTGTGGATATGAAAATATGTGGGTTTTTCTTTCACAGGTAGCTTTGACCATCCTTTGCCATGAAAGACTCCTTTTCAGAAGTCAAATTTAAATTTCCTTTTGGAAAAAGAGAGGGAGAAAACTTCACTGCATGCAGGCTGCAACTTACCCACCACCCCCTCTCTTTGGGGGGTTTAGAACATGTCAGGTGGGAGTCACCATGCCTGTATCCTGCACAAAAATGTGAATAATGCAAATAATGGTCCCACGTTAATGATGATTGTGGACTAAGATCTTGCTTCTTTCCAAATTGTGGCATTGTATATGAAATTTGTAACTTCCCACCTTTCTACAGACAAGTGAACAGCTGTTCAGTTTTGTTTTTTTTTTTCTGTTTGTGGCACAAGAGTGAATCTAGGCTGCAATACTCACTACATACTTTCTGAGGGAAACAAGTTGCCTAAGAATAAGTCACGAGAAATAATTCTTCATAAGAGAAATTGAGAAAGATACATGCTCATTTCTTTGTTTTATTCTTGTGGTTACCCTTCTGAATTTATGTCTCACTGTGGGCTGGATTTTACAGGTTTCTTAGATACCTAGAAATGTACCTAGAAATGTGCCTGTTTCACACTGTGAAATTAAATTCGTTAGGAAAGAACTTTAAAATGTGAAGTCAGTCTGTCCCATTTTTTCAGCTATTCAATTTTTGTCAGACTTGACTTGAAATCTGAACATTCTTTTTTTGTTTTTCTTCCTACAAGAACCATTATATATGAAAAAAGAGGTTATATCAGTAAATTATCTGTAATTTCTAAGAATAAGTGTGGTTTTGACTGGAAGAAAAGTGTGTTGGATTCCCTTCAGTCTTGCTTAGAAACAAGCAAAGTGCCAGCTGGAGGTTACTCTTGCTGGAGAAGGCCACATAGCCTATGCCTTTCATGTCCAGGAAATCTCAATAGCTTTAGCTCCAATGAACTATGCTCTGGCTCTTTCAGTACCTCTCCCTTTTGTTGTTCCATGTATCTGTGTGTTACCAATAAAAACAGAAATGAGCACTGCTGTGGTCCATATTCCCTAACTTGAGGAAGAAACAGCCACAACCAATCAATACTTCTTTTTAGCAGCTGGCTGCTTTTCTTCCAGTATGATGGGACATAGTCTCTGGAGCTTCACTGTCAGTCAAGACGCCCCTGGGCTCTGCATAAACTTTGATTGTCATTGACTGAGAGATGTGGCTCTGACCTGGGAGAGCTTCCTCCAGCAGCACATGAACGCTTGTTCTCCAGTTCCCTGCCTGACTCTTGTAAACTCCTGTCTGACCTGTCTGTTTTTTACACCCAACTCTTGGTCATCTAGATCTTGCCTTGCTACCTTGTACGGAGATTACCCCCACTGATGCAACTCCTGACTGGTCAGAAAAAGTCACTTTGCTTGACAATGGGACAGATGCTCTAGTGCAGCAAATTACTGTCAGAGCTGCTGAAAATAGGGAATTTAGAACAACTATACTCTCTAAATTTTTCACTGTCACACTGATAAAGAAATAGGGAGCTGTGCAGTGTGTTTAAGATTTACTTCAAAAGAGTTGTAAATGCAAACTCATGATAGAATCCTAAAAATCATATGGATTCCCATTCAGCTCTTTAAACACCCCCAAGAACTGTGTATTCTTTGCAGAAGAAGTCTCAATCACTGCCTATTTCCCAGTATAAAATATCTTCCTAAACATGTGTGGCCTGCTTTCTGTATCTGTCATCTTGTGTTCAGGACTGAGTCAGTGTTGGCTATTTATTATCCAGTCTTTCTTCTGCTCTAAGCCTTCTAAGAGACTGGAAAAAAAAAAAATTACTACTTATTCACAAGTCAAGTCTTTGGCAATGTTGACAGTATGCCCTCAACAAGAGGTGTATTTGTGTTGAGAAAATGCTTGAAGTTTATATAATGCTCCCAAGTTGTAAATTAAATCTCTTCTGGCAACTGATTTTCCCAATTTTGCCCTAATTTTTGTAGAATGTCTGCTTTCTGATGTCCCACTGCTACTTCCTGCCACAGATCAAATTCAAGATTGTTCTGCACACAGATCCTTGTTTGCCTTTGTAGAACCAGCGAGTTTGTGAGAAGTTTCTCTGCTTCAAAGGTCAAATCCTTCACTTCAGGAAGAGAAATCTTTAATAAATATAGTGAAATATTTTGGGAATAACCATACTACTTGGAATGAACAACCATTAGAAAACACAAATGCATGCCAAAAAATACCTGAAATACTGCAAAAATTATGTTAATCAGATTTGCTCCAAGCCCAGTGGCCACAGTTCTCATGTCTCTTCTCTCTGAAGGCTGGGTGAGTGTGACTATAATCCAGTCTAATCTCTATCACTGTCCTGGGCTCCTGCATAGCTGTAGCCATCCAGCTGAGTTTACCATCTAAAGGATTAGATGGTAATCTATTAGATGGTAATTAGATGGTAAACCTGCACTGAAACCCTCTTACAGAGACAGTGGAGGTCTGCAAGGGATGAAGTCAGGCATGCAAGACCTGTGTGTGTGGAGGGTTGCTGAGACACAAAGCTTTTATTTCTCAAACTACATTGCATAATAAAGTTATAGTTACAGCAGAGTATATATGCAGCATTGCTTTTTTGATTCCTAGAGAAAATAATTTGCAAGTTTAAGTATTGTTTAGCTATCTAGTGTTCTGTTTATAGATAAGATAGCCATGAATGTATAACGTTTCAGAACAGAACGGAGAGTCTTCACCAAAATTTCTTTTCAGATGCACCCAAGACACTTTTGCCTCTCTCAGGAGTGCAAACATGATTCCCCAGTTCTGGTACCTTGTACCCATTGTAGCTCAGAGCAAACTGGAAATGATCTCAAGTTACTCAAGTTTATATCCTCCTGCTCTCAGACCCCCATTGTTCATTGACAAAAGCTGTAGTTTGTGTGTGTGAATCTTATTTTAACCCCCAAAATCAGTGGTTGAAGATTCACAAGTCCACAAGTCTCTACACAATTCTGAACAGAAGTTCTGCTGGTTTCAAACTGTTGAACTTATACGATGGTACTTAATTCATGTTTCTGAGGATACCACATCATTTCAGAGAGAGAGATAGAGGATATTTATTGAATTATTTTTCCTTGATCCATGTGGGTTTATATTATGTTATTGTGAGGAAAGTTTATATTCTCACTGGGGTTTTATGTTTATAAACATAGAGTTTGTTCAAGTTCATTCAATCGTATGCTACTCATAGAAGAGACTTCCTAACACTTATTCTATCAGTGGAGGAAGAAGTGAAGCAGAAAAAACATCCTTTTAAAAAAATGAATATTTCCTTGAGCAACATTTGTTCTTCTTTCTTCTACAAAAGCAGCATATGACATTACCTGCGTAATTGTCACTATTTTATTACTCTCCAAGTAATTCTTTGCCATATAGTTTACAGACGTACTGTGAAATAACTTCAAAATGGCTTAAGGTGGTTGTTTTACATTCATAGTTACATGAAACAGAACATTAAAAAGCAGGGGGAAATTTTGGGACTGTGTTAACTAAATCTATGCATTTGTTTCCCTTAAGTTTCAGACCCAGAGCTTACGTCTCTCAGATCTGCACAGAAAGTCTCAGTTATGGAGAGGGATAGTTAGTGTTACCTTAATAGAAGGTCGTGAACTTAAGGCGATGGATGCAAATGGGCTCAGTGATCCCTACGTGAAGTTTCGCTTGGGGCATCAGAAATACAAGAGCAAGGTAATTTTAGCTGTGACCAAAAATTTCTTTTGAAATGCTTTGTTCCTGTTTGGTGTTCTTTTTAGCTTGTATGATTTTCGATAGTGATGGAGATTTATTGTTGTAATAACTACCTGTCAGAGCACCTGGAGCTTTGTTTAAATGTTTCTTTTTATTTCATTATAAACAAAAGTAGTACTAGATGGGAAAAAACGTAGGAATGAAAAATGTGGGTTTGCAGGGAGACACACCTAATGTCCCATACAAACTATGTTGGCTTTTATTTACTGTTAGGGGTCATTCATGGCAGGGAAGACATGCAGACTGAGTCTGGCAAGGTCTTCCTGGCTCGATGCTGGGTGCCTCGTGGACGCTTTGTGCTGTGGTATCCTCAAACCATGTCATGCTTATAAGCTTACTTTCCTCTTCATGTCCTTAATAACAAGTTTCATTAAGTTTTCTTCATGTATGAGCTTCACAGGTAGAGAGGATTGATCTGCAAGATAATTATTGTGAAGACTTGCTTGGCTTTCTTGCTATTTTTTTTCTCTGGGTTTTTTTTTTTTCCTAGCCATTTTGAAAATTGCTATTTAGGGAAGATGCTGGGATTGCCAGTGATGCACATGACCTTCCTGTCTCAATGGCCATGACAGTCACAGTGGTTTTTGTGGCCAGATGGAGGGTAAATTGAGGAAGAGGGCAGGAACATTTACTTGACATATTTGTAGACCTCTGAGCCTGCATTAGGGCCTCTTAATCTGAAATTAGAAGAAATCAAATTTCGTGCTTTTGTGAATTAAAAATTTTTATAATTCTTTCTGAATTTTCTTTTTTTTTTCCAAGCCAGTAGAACTGGTGGTTGTAGGGACTAGTGTTGGCTAATTTGGGATTTTTACCTGTTGGTAAGAAGCAAGAAGTAACTGGACTAACAATGATTAAGAAAGCTGCTTTCATCAGAGTTTCAAAGGAAAGGAAGTAAAATACAGTTTTTGAAGTGAACTAATTTTATTCCATAGGAAGGAAAGTGTTGTGTCATGTTTCTCCCACTATTATTGCAGCTGGGAAAAAAAGGACATGATACAGTTGTTTGTTTAAGTACTTACAGTCACCATCTATGTGTTATTGCAGGTACTTTGTTTACCTTTGGGCTCAGAAACATAACTTTATAGCTAACTGTCACTTCACAGAGGACATAATTTTTCTACAGAGAAATGGCTCAATTTCCAGGACAAATCCTTTGTTCAGGAGGCTTTTGAAGGTGACAGGTCGCAGAATTTTAGAGGTTGCTATTACATCAGAGAGCTATGAGAGAACTGGCTAGTAGTCTTTCCTAATTACCTTTTTTAAATTCTCATTTCTTGAGATATTGATACTGCAGACAGAAAAAGCTTCCTGAACAAATCTTCCTATGATCAGATTTACAACTCAAGAAAGTGTATGCCTTTGCAACATAATACAAATTCCTTTTTGTTTTCCCTTTAGATTGTTCCAAAAACTTTGAATCCGCAGTGGAGGGAGCAGTTTGACTTTCATCTCTATGACGAACGAGGTGGAATTATTGATATTACCGTGTGGGACAAAGATGTTGGCAAAAGGGATGATTTCATTGGCAGGTTTGTGCAATTCTAGCTTTCTTGGTCCATGGAGAGGAGAGAAGTCCATGAGAGAGGATGATCAAAATGAGCTTTGCTATTGAAAGTGTTTCTTATGACCATTTGTTCTCGGTTTCTTGTTTGGGTATTTTTTTTAAGTTCGAGGAGGATTTCCTGCAATGTTCCAGTACAATTTGCTGCCTTGGTGTAATTCTTTACATTGATGATGTAATATAATTTTTGTTGACCAGTAGATGGCAGCTTTTACCAATTGATAGACTGAGGGTTTCAAAATAAAAATTCACTGTTCAGAGCAATCACCAAGGTGCAGGAGGTTCTATACAGCAACATCCAGCTTGGAGGAGAAATGACTCTTGATGGGTAAGACCAAATTTATGCACCATTCGTTTTGTTAAATGAAAATTGAGCTGAAGGACTGCACACATATTTTGGAACAAAGAATCATTCACCTAATTCATATGCAGGAACAGTGAATCTGTCTCGGAGTTCAAGAAATAGCTTATATTTGTATGGCTATCCTCCATTTTACAGAATAGGAGGTGGCATTAACTGTTAGCTAATAGAAGAAAAAAACATCTTGTGCTTATAGCTACTACAAAGTAGGTGCTGTTTGGAAAGCTCAGATATTTGTTTACTTCATAGTTTCCTTGATATCCATGCAGCCATAATAATAGTGTTAATAATTAGTAATTATTAATCCTGTATATTTTGATTGTCTTTATTGGAGGTGCTGTCACTATCACTTTGACATGTTATCATATGATAACTATCAGTATTTTACTGAAGTAATATACTGATTTAGTCCTATGTCAACACAGTATATACCTTGGGAAATTATTCCAGTTTTCTTTTTCACGTTAACCTTCTTATGAAAATCTGGTGAGATTCAAAGTTTTCATGAGTGATTTTTCAGAGCATTTTCATCCAAGCACCACTTGCTGAAATATTGCTGCTCTTGATTTTTTTGACCTCTCTGTCGTGTACATATAATCCCTCTTCAGTTTGTCCTTGCAGACATTCTCTCATTTCACCTTCTGTTGGTCCCTTATCTCTGGTAATGTAACTTGCAAAAAAATACTTCTCCAAGGAGATTTCCATGAAAAACTGTCATTTGTCGAGCTCAATCTGAATACGAAAATAGGTCTTAATATCCCCCCTCCCTAATATTCTTTTCCAGTCACTGCAGATAAAAATCACCAACACCTGACAGCTCCACTTAATGCTGACCTCTCTTCCCCAGTTTCTCCTTTCAAGGCTGTCCCTAAAAACTGGAAATATTTTGGTGCACACGCTACAAACTTGCTCTGTGTGTGTGTTATGGTAAGTGTGAATTAGTTTTTAAAAGCACAACTGAGTCGTGCTCCATGACTAAGGCTCTATGGCTTTCAAGATACACATAATAAGTTGAATATTTTGATTCAGGTTCCAGAAGAAGTGATAATGAGGCTGTGGGAGAGAAACAAAACACTTCCTGGTAGCATTCTGTCATTGCTCAAGAATGGAGGGTAATCCACTTCATCTTGCTGCGATCTTCCTGCTTGCTTGAATAGTGTGCAAGCAGCTGTAATGTTATATAAGAATATTTCTATTAAATGCAAATGAAACAACTGTTTCTTGAAGGCATCCTGCCTGGCCAAAAGATGCCTAGGCAGAAGGCACACTAGACTGAAGAACTGACCAAACTGAGAAAAGTTTTCCCAGGTGGAAGGTAGAAGGGAAAAATTCCAGGATCTTCCTGGAAAATAGCACATAAAACCTGTGTTTTTTCTGTGCTAAGCTCAGTTGCAAATTCTATTTCAAACCAGAATGCTGTAAACTCTTCCGCAATGATACCATATCTCAGCTGCAGCTTTGTGGAATAAAAGAAGTGGGAAATCAAGAACATAGGCTTCTGTGAGACTTGTGTATATTATTGTGCTTATTAGGACGGAGCATGGTAAGGGCAAGTGAAAGCTGGAAATGTGACATGGTAGCAATGATGTGTGCTCAGATTGCAAGGCATTGGGCCTCCTGTTCTGAGGGCAGGAAAATACAGGAAAGATGTTCAAGAAGGTTTAGGACATGGAAGTGAGATTCTGGTTTGGGTCAGCAAAGATGGAAGGGGAAGGAGTGGCTTGTAAGATCCCCCTGTAAGAGGGAGGAAAATCTTCTTTATGGGAGGGAGGAAGGTGTTAAGAGAGTGAATGAAAGCATGGCAACCTACTTCGGAAAAGTGAAAGGAGATGTCTGTCACAGAAGTAGCATACAGCTCTGTCTTCCTCTTGATGTCCAGACATGTTCAGTATGGCAGTGTCTGAAATGCAATGCTGACTGGTTGATTTCCATTGATTCCACTTGAAGCATTTTGTGTTTATAAAATAGATTTGAATTTCAATTGTGTGCATTGTCCATGAGAGTTTAAAAGTGGTAGCACCTTGTGAACTTCCATCTCAGAATATTCTAAAAACCCCCAAACGCTAGAATCAATTCAGTGTTTATTTCAGTAATTCAAAAGATGGGGAAAAGAGCTCATACAAGAGCTTTGATGAAAATGTATTTCCAATCATGTGCTGATTTTTATGAGAAAACACTATTCTTGGCTAGAACCAAGCTGCATTTTACAGGAGATAAATTCTGCCAACCTTCTGAATATAGCTTTAAAAAAAAAAAAATAAAAATCAACATTCCTGGACCAAAAAATGAGGTCTAGAAGTTCTTTTTGTGGAAAGCACCAAGAGTTAAAGCCACATGGGCCATCTTCTTGCATTTAAACAAAGTTACAGACTTGTATAAGTGGCATTACTTATTACTTCATCTGATAAGTAGAAATATGTATGTGTGTATATTTTTCAGTGTGAATGTATTTAATATTCACATGTTTTTACTATGAGCAGATAATTTATGTTCTATATTGAGTCAATATGCTCCTGTGATTAAAAACCTACTGCCGTAAGTTTATATAGGTAATACTAAGATCAAAATGAAGGTGATTTTAATCGTCATGTAATTATTTAGCTTTCTTATCATTTATGTTTTTGAAGGCAATTCTGACTGTCACCTTTATGATAATCAGTTAATAAATCCTCATGACTGTTACACCTTTATGCATAGCACTAATCTGAACAAATGGGCTGCTGACAGCTGCAATAAATTGCCAAGAATGAGTGCTGTCAGAGAACAAGTTGTTTCTGTGAACATAGAGAATAAGTAAATCCCATGTCATGCAATTTTATTCAGCTGAAATTATTTGCAATCCAGTGCAGCGGGATTTATAGCATTATTAATTGTTATGAAAAATGCACATTTATTTTGAAAAGGACATTGACTTTTGCTTTTATTTTGTGCCAGGAAATTACTGCTGACTTCATCTATATTTATTTTCATAAGTATTTATAGATGTTATTGTCTTTTTTTCCCATTTGATGCAAATTATGAAAAAAAGACCTTGTATGTAGCAAATTCATTAAGGCTGTATATTAATTTTAACTGTAGGAAAATGGAATTTCCCATAATCTCTCTAAATATTGACACAAATATTCAGATTGATTTTGTGACTATCCATATAATGCATGTTATGAAATTCAAAGGTTAAAATACTAAGAATTACTTATATAAGTTTATAATGCCTAATCTGCTATGCCTTATCTGTTTAGGGTTTTTTTGTGGTAACACAACCATAAAGTGGGTTTTGGGTGTACATAAATACAAATGGTATGCGACTATGATTCTCCAATTAATCTGAAACCATGGGAATATGCTATCAAATTTCTAAATTACAGTGAGATTTTATTTTTAAAATACAAAATTAAAAAGTATTATGAAGAATTTATGATTCAGGGTTTTTTTCCCCCCACTGAAATTTTTTGTAATTTTGCTGTGGGGGACTGAGCATTATCATAGTGAACTGAGTTGCATATGAGTACTCCAACATGCATGTAAAGCTGGGTGAAGGACACTAAATATGCTACTGCAAGTGTTTCTTCCCAGATCTTTTTCTAGAGCTGTTGTGGAGACTGTGACTTATATTAAAATATTGGCAATTTTCTATTGCTCTAGAAGAAGGTTTTGAATAGTATTTGTGAAGTCCATGTTAATATTAAAATTAGTTTAATGTTAATTAAAATTAATGTTTAAAATGTTAAAAATGCACAGTCTTGAAGTTTTCTCAATTTTACAAATCTTTAAACAAGATGGCTTCCTCTGGAAATGTAACCAGCACTTTATGATGTTGGTCTTTCAAAAATATTTTTTGCATTGCAGTTTGAAAATTATTATTGTAAAAATGTAAACATAGTGGTCTATATGCTGTTGTAATTGTGAATTGAATTGTGTGCACATGTGAGTTACAGTAATTCTGTGCAAACACAGAGGAGCACACAACCAGTAGTCTGTGTGTATAATCGTTTGTTGATTATACTTGACGACTGAAGTTAAATGAATTGCAGATAGCATTTCTTGATGTAAAATAAAGATTATGCCTGAAGCACTAAAATGTAAAAATGCTACTGCCAGGTCTGCCTTTGAAAAATCCTGTGATGTGCTGAGCCATCTCCATTTCTGATTGTTGTCAAAAGGAGACAGATGCAATACTGCATCACAAAATTTGGCCTTTAGGTATTCCATACCTTTTTTTTTCCTATCTCAGCACATCTTTACTAATGCAAAGGCACTTCTTTTCTGCTAGAAAGCCAAAAGAGTTTCAGCTTTTGCTCACAAATTTTCGGTAACTTTGTCTTACCAGATACTTTATTATTTACAACTCTTACTGACAGTTTTTATTGTCATGTTCTGACATGAAATTGATAGCATTCTCCAATGTATGCTGAGATACAGAATGCTGCATGCAAGCTGGGCTCTGTATGAATCCTTCTTCTGACCCTATGTCTTCTCACATATGGAAGTCTAGTTCTTGAAGAGTGGCAAAATAAAAGGAAGGGAGGAGGAAATATGGAATGGCCAGTTTAGACATGAGGAGCATGACAGTGTGTAGAAAATGGTGAAGAGTGCAAATAGGCTTTTGTGACAATTTATGAAAGGCACAGATTGGAGCTGTGTGAAAGCTCTTGCAAAATTTCATGGGCCATCTAGTGAGGACAGAACTATATAGGGAGACATAATGTTTATCAAAGCAATAGACTGATTTAGCAGATGAAAGTGTTAATTTTGCTGCAGAGAAATTGCACCAGTGACAGCACTAACAGTCTGTAGTATGTGGTTGTGCCATGGGGACAACCTAGGAAATATCACATCAGAAACCAATTGTAAGTAATTTCTGCCTGTGCAATATCAAAAGTAAATCTGTAATTTTATAGTGAAGGACTATGCTTAGGAAAAAGTTAATCTGTCATTTCAAAATCCATCAGCAGGTTATTGTAGCATGGACTGTATTTCCTTTAGCAAGCAATAAACAGTAGTTCTGTATTCAGGCATTGCTTGGTGACTGGTGAAATTGTATTTCATAGAGCTCTTATATTTCTGTTACCATGACTGACTTACTCCAAACTGCAGGACCCTTTCCAGCATTCCTTCTGTTGCTACATGGCAACTGACAGCACTGTTCTTCAGGTCCTGCAGAGGCGTCCTCTCTCTGCTGCCCAGGGATCCTCTCCAGCTTCCCCAGCTAAGCACCACTCTTGTCCTTAGTCAATGTCCTACTTAGCTGAGATACTGTCTCCTACCCCTTTGGGACCTTCCCTGGTTTTCAATCTAACACCTCTATCAACCACTTACCACAAGCATCATGTGGAGTCCATAATTTAATTTCTTTCTCATTATCTTTACAGTTAAAAATGTCACGCTCCGATTCTTTCAAGAAATTCACATTACTGCAGTCAACACTCAGCGTTTCTGAGATGTATCATTTTCTGCTAGTGCTTTGCAAAATTTTCCCTCTCCTTTTGTTTCTTGGTTTTACTGGAACATTTTACTCTGCTCATAAAGGATGTGGAGTCTCACAAATTGTAGCAGTTCATGCCTTGCTGCTTCTGATGTGTGTCCAGCTCAGTTCTAATTGTGGAATCACACAGCTTCCTCTCCTTGGCATCCTTTGGAGCAGCATAGACCTGGATCACAGTGGAGTTAAAAATCGGTGTTCTTGAACAAGTCATGATGGTAATTAAGTTGCCTGGTTTGTAGCCAAGTGGTGCTTTTCTGTCCCTATCACTTAGGATTGTGCCAGTTCCTCTTTTATGCTTTATTTTGTCATGTGAGAAAATGATCTCACTATCTGCTGTCTCTCACTTGCCTGGCCACCTGGCTTTTAAGAGGCCTTCTATGTCATGTCGCTACCTTTGTAATTCATTCATTAGCAAGAATATTTCACCAGGGTGCCAACACAGTCTTACATTCCAGGTTCTGTTAGAACTAAAGAGGGGAGGTGATTTTTACCTGTTAGACATGCTGATAATAAAATACTACATATAGTTCTGCCTTCCACACTTTAAAAAGGATGCAGGAGAATTTCACTGGATCAGAAAAGTTACAAAAAGTCATTTGAGGGCTGTAGGAGATATGTTCCTAGGAAATGTATAGGGAGCTGAAGGTGTTTAGCATATCAAAAGGAAGATCAAGAAGAGATATGATTATAGTGTATGAGTTCCTTCACTAGAAGAAAACATGAAACACTAAAGGGTTTTTCAACTGGTAAGGAAAGGCATAAAAAGAACCAAAGGCCAGATATATTCAAATTAAAAATAAATCTGAAATATATTTCTAAAATTTTGTGTCATTAACACACTGAACAGTTTCAGACAAGTGGTAGATACCCCTTGAACCTTCAAATCTTCCTCCATGGGAGCTGTACCCTGTTTTTGAGCAATTCATCTGTGATAACTTTGGCACATGAGCTTGATTCACTTTTGTGTTTTTTCTCCCTTTTGATCTCTCAAGACCTGAAAATCCAGCTACATATGGTGTCTGGTAGTGTTCACATGCAAAACTGATAGGTGGGATACATGCCCTACGCCTCTTTCTGAAAAGCCAGCAAGACAGGGAAATTGTTCCAGTGCTTCTGCCCACCACTTGAAGTGCTGAAACAAGTGTTCACAGAAGGGGCCATACAGAATGGAAAATACAGAAAAGCTCAAACTGCCCTAAAAACTACAGTTACCTGCATTGTGATTTATAGTCATGCTTGGAAATCTGTCTGTGGAGTTAACAGCAATTTTTGTCAATACTTTTCAGGCTGATCTCATTACAGGTGGAAAAAGTTTGCCTTTACCAGCAGCATGTAAATAATAATTCCTTAAGAAACAGGATTGTACAAAGTTAGTATTTTCTCATGTTTTCAATGTGACAGCTGCTGGTCATATGCAGCTTATGGTCTTTTTAAAATGGCTGTAACTTTTCATGGTCCTTTATTTGAGACAACGGGACAAAAAATTCTCATTCATTCTCCACCACTTCCTCATAACATACAAGTTCACCTTCATCCTCAAAGCATCTTTGTCTTCCATGGAAACATAGTTGTAGGAAACAAATATTTCTTTAGAGACCATCTTAACTAGTATAAAAGTCAACATTGCTAAAGCTTTAAAGTTTGGAATACTTGAATATAATTTCAGTAAAATATAAAAGGACATTTTCAGCTTGAGCTTTCCAAAGATATTTACATTTGGAAAACAGATATTTTCCAAACAGATGCTTATTTTTGGAAGTATTTTGTGAGCTTCAGTCCTTCTAAGAAAGCGTAGTACAAAAAGGGATTTTGTGGTTTTCCTATTGGAGTCTGTCAAGGTTACTCTAGGATAGAGTTAGTGTTTAGGTAAACACCTTAATAAAACCAGACTTCCTTCATTTTTTTTGGTCCAATACAAAGATCTGCTGAGGACAGATAGGGAACGAACAAAAACTTGTTTAATTTTTTTTTTCCTCTTTTTTAGGATAATTTTACATTAGATCAAACAAAGTTGATTTTTTTATCATGAAAAAATCATCTACTAATGGGACAAAAATTGCAATTTTTGTTACAGCATCTGTAGATTGGAAAGTCTTACCATTTTACTGAAGTGCATGTTCTGTAAATATGCTCCTCTTGTGCTCCTTGAGCCTTGACACTTTCAAGTTAGGCACATGCAAGCTGTATCACCTGCCAGGCCAGGGCAGAGCATCTGGCATGGGGTGAGAAATCTGCTTTCTCAGATTTGTGTGCATAAAGATGCTCCTAACCTGGACTTCTGTAAAGCACAAAGGTGGCAGTCCTTGATAGAATACTTCTATATTTTTATCAGATTTTCTGAGGATCTTTGAGAGAATAATTTTCCTTTAAAATGGTTAAGGCTTTTACTGGAAAAATTGTCCAGATCACTTCCTATCTTTGCATGATTTTGGGAAATAACAAGCTGATGATGGCCTGTTCATGAAGATTTATCAAGCAGGTGATAGATACATGTTTCTCAGGTAATCTGTTCCAGGTGTGGTGCTATTAGGAATATATTATTGCTGTAGGAAAGGTGCACAGGTAAAATCAAATTGTCAGTTGCTTCTTCTAGCCTAAGTAAAAAAACTGGACCACTCATGTTGTTGAGGTGTAGTTTCAAGAACTGAAGAAATTGGATCTCACAGCCACTGTATTAATTGTAATTTTACATTGTAATTATACCTTCATTGTATAATTGTAATTATACATTCATTACTCTTTTCTGATGGATATATGTGGGGTTGCATATTTTTGAGTGAGGGTGGATTCTTTCTGCATTATTTGTATCATAATGGCTTTCTGATTCTTCCACTGATTTTAGGAGCGTTTAGACTGGTACTTTAAATGTTTATTGGTTGAAGACTCAATATTGTTGCTGAGTCCTATTTTTGAGGGGTATCTGTTTTGAAATAAATTATTGAACAGTATTTAATACTAGGGTATTTTAACTTACTACAGCTTTGAATGCTTGATTACAATACTTGTTGTCTTAAGGAAGGCTTTAAATTCTGCACTGCATCCTAAATAAGAATTTGACTGTTTATGTACATGTACGAAGCTTGTATTGACTATGAGCCTGCATTGATAGCAACAGCCTTATTTTTCCTTTCTATTGCCAGTTTAATTTCTCACTCCCTATCATCCAAAGAGTTCAAAATAGAAGAAAAGCATTAAGCTCAGAGTGCTACATGAATTAGAATTTTTTTCATTATAAGATAATTGAACCTTGCTATGGTATGAGCTTTGCACTAGTTAAGTGAACTGCATAACAGGCAGTAAATGTCTTTATAGAAACAAAAGACAGTTTTCCTGTAGTAAATCTGATGTGCCTGTGATAGCACAATGCTCATTTTACAAGGATGCATTTATTCTCATAATTGACTATTTCCTATCCTTAAATGGCTGTATTTTCATGTCTGCCACCTTCTTCTCAGCTTATTGGCCCTGCAGTGATGACATTGTCTTCAAAATCAATTGACATTTTATGAAAAGAATTTGCTGGATGTTTAGTTTAGTGAATTAGGGGCATACAGTACATGTGCTTGCCACGTTAAATAAGCATTGTTGAAAGTAGAGTATACAGTGGTTAACCTATACATAAACTATATACATTTATTTTATTTCAGTATTATTGGTGTTTTTATTTAGAGCCTTTTATTTATTTAAAAAGTTGGCAAAAGTCATTTTGGGATGCTATAAGTATTCCGTATAGTGCTTTTTCACAGAAATTCCTGTCCAGTGCAAGCTGACATCACATTTGACACAGACATTGAATTTCTACACATGCTCAGAGTTGCAATCTAGGAAAGTTAAAATTTGTGCATTGTACAAATTACAGTATTAAAACATCTAAGCTGTGGACAGACTAAACACCTAGATATTGTTTTATTTGAAAGGTTATAGTCAGCTCTTGGGTAGCAGAGATACTCTTTTACCTTCCTTGCTTTGACATATTTCTAAAGATGTTGTAAAGCTGTTTCTGCTGTCTGGCAGTTGTGGAATCACTCTTCATTAGTTCAGTGTATGGTACAGCCAGAGTTATTTGGAAGAGGATCAAGGAGGGCAGCCACACTCAGCACACACTCTCCACTGTTATATGTAGTCCTTGCTCATTACAGCCTGAGACATTTTATTATATAGGGGGTTGTGGCATCAGATTTTACCATGGGTGCCAGCGTGAGGATTCTACCAACACACAGTTTACTGCATGAGAGCTGAGCCTTTCAGGAGGTGCATAAGTTGAGTTTCTCTATGCCCAGTCACCTTTATGCCATCACAATTAAGCCCATGGAGAATTTAGTTTTTTAAGAACAGGCTTTTACTGTTGTTAGGGGAAAACTGTTCATGTGAAAACTTACATTTTGTATCCATACAAGAGATATAATTAAAAGTTGCATCGGAGCTGGATTTTTAAAAAATTTTCTTTGCATTTGAGTAAGGAATATTAGCTAATCTTGTCTCTAGTGTCTTTGTGTTCTTATTAATATTGATTTTTCACTTCAAAACTGTTTGTGTAGCTCTAAAAAAAAGAGAAAGTGTCATGGCTTAAAGCTGAAGAGAAATTAAGAGGTTTTTTCAGAAGCTGGGTGGGAGTTTCTGTTTACTTGGGTTTTTTGTCCATTTCAATGCAAGTGAGCCATCGTGCTCTTGTTTGAGGTGAGAAAAACCACATGCTGATGGAGAATGTGTGTTTCTAGGTGCCAGATTGACCTGTCGACCCTGAGTAAAGAACAAACCCACAAGCTGGAGATGCCTCTAGCGGAGGGAGAGGGATACCTGGTGTTGCTGGTCACTCTCACAGCCTCAGCTGCAGTCACTATCTCTGACCTCTCTGTCAACTCCCTGGAGGACCAGAAGGAGCGAGAGGAGATACTGAAGAGATATGTATGAAGTTCTCTTTCATCCTTTGTTAGCAAAATATTGGCCTATATAAAAAAATAACTATAATGAGGGGGAAATCTCTTCTATTCTAATCACAGCTAGCCAATGAAAATCATTTAAACTAGTAATTAATATACAAATAGTTACAGCTGGAACAGGTAACATCAAGAAGGCTACAAATGCTCTTCATACAATAAGGTTATTTTTTACATGGTAATTGAACTGTTTGATAAGGTGTCACATAACACAGGTAATTTTACTGCCTTGCAGATAATTTTTACCGAGCACAAAGTAACTAAGGGATCATTCAGCAACTTGACAGTTTCTAGTGTTTGTTTATGCCAAATAATTTGAGGTTCTAATGGTTTTCAACTCTTTTTTGGATCATCTAAAGGTCAAGAAAACTTTTTTTTTGTCTTCGTACTAGAGGCTGAAAGCACATCAAAATAAGTGTTTCAAACAATGCTTCCAATTTAAAGTATTCTGAAGCTGATTATTTTTATTTCCCAGCGTCCTCACATTACACATAATCTTTGTAGTTTTATCAAAGCAACAGAGAGGGGAGCTCTTACTCCAGCATTTGCTAATACCTAAATCACGAAAAGTAACTGTCTCACTACACACCAAGAAAGAAAGAAAAAAATGCTATTTCCACTTGCAATTACAAAGCTTTTATTGTACAATACTGCCAGGTGTTTAGAAGGGCTGCTCTAGACACTCAGCCATTAAACCAAGCTCTGACTATTGAAGAGGCTGCTTAATTTATTTTTAAGATTTAAAAATATTCTTATTCCATGACGGACATCCTTTCAATAACTGAATTTAATAAAGATGTACCTTATCAGGCTGTGCAGATAACATGAAATCCTAGTACTAATGCTGTACAATATTCTTCAAACAGATTAGCAGGATGTGTGCTTCAGCAAATTTATTCTGTCTATCTCCACTGTATCAGCTGTCTGCTAATGCTTGTACAACTCATACACCAACAGTGTTATCATAAACACAATTTAATAGAGGTGACTTAGCGAGGCTAAATATAATATTCCAAAATGAACTGAAGGCTAAGGTATTGTCCACCCTCTCTGAAAAATAATTATAATTAAGAGGGTTACTGCACATTTTGGAATTCACCAAGACAGCCTGTGGTTGTCAAAAGAGATGTCTCTAAGTAGAATAATTTTTTTGATGGATATGCTTTTGAGGTACCATAGTTGCTGCTACCAACAGCAACAATAACGTATTTCTGTGGCTTATTTTGTGTGGTGATATGGCAGACAAGAGATACTGATGGTTTTGATTATTTCAATAGCAGTATAGAAACATGTTACGACTGTACGGTTAATAATTTTCTCCAAATCCTCAATTTTTTGTCCCCAGTGTAAAGCATGATTATGTGGCACAAGATTGATCTGGTTTATTCCTGTTTCTTGCAAATACAAGAATATATGTCTGTTCATATATTTGCATTGGTGTATGCATTTGAAAACATTTAAATTTCAGGAAGATACTCATATTGCAGAGGTATGAATTTCTCATTATGCGTTTCTGAAAATTGTGGCATTTGCATACTTTTTTGATAAATTCTACTGTTTTTATTAAAATTGCTAGCAGAAGAAAGAAATTACCAGGATCAACTTAATTAATATTTTAGGTTTATTTTCACTGGTGTTCAATTTGACTTGGGTATTCATATCTGCACTTCAGAACTAACAAAAAGACAACATGTACAATTAGCAAGATGTAGAGTTCCCTGTTGAGTGGCTGTATTTTTGGGTTTATTTCTTCTTAAAAACATCTAGCTTCCATTTCAGAAATGTATTTTGCACCCTTTCTACAGCCAAAAACAGTTAATGAGCTGACCTTGCCATCAGATCAAATAGCCTTAGAAAATGACTCTATTACTGTCACTTAACCATTTGTAGCTGAACATCAGAGCCTTACAAATTAAACAGGCATTACTGTTTGAACCATTATTTTACCACAATTGTCTGAAAAGATTAATTCCTTTTGGGGTGAGGAGGGGGGCACATTAATGGGTACAGACCAAGAGAGATTGTATGACCTTTTCAGAACTGGTGTGCTGAACTCATGGTCCCCCTTGTCACAGTTTAAAAACCAGAGGAGCTAGTTTAGAGAAGTTGTTAGCATTCCATTTTTATTATGACATTTCACAGTCATCCGATTTAATGTCCCTTGACCAGATTGTCCACTGTGAGACGATGGGCTTGAAATGTTATTTAGAGCATTGATAAAAGGTGAGCAGTTCTAAGATGACAGCGAGTCATAAGGCTGGTGGTGTGACATTAATTTTCTCCATAACAGAGATGGAATAAGACGTCATGGTGACAAGCTGTCAATCAGTACTAGCCCCTCAGTGTATCTCAATGCCATGGGATGGGGTATTGCTTCTCCCATAATAGAGCTGAACTGAGATGCTCTTCCTGACAGCTGCTGCAGCCATACAGAAAATATATTATACAGCCTTTCATTAAAAAAATAAAGAAGACTCATCTCCAGAGCATTTCAATCTTTTCCCATCTATTGAGGGCTGAAAAGATTCCCAGCAAATCACAGATTCCTCTGCCATGGAAATTCTAGGCTTTAGAAACTATGCGGATTTTTGATACCTTCAACAATAATCATAAATAAGAAGGCAGAATATCATCTGATAAATCATTGCTTAAAGTTATATATTTAAAGTAATGTGTTGAAGTAATTTGCTTCTCCAAGAGCGTCTGTTGTAGCATTGTATTCATTTTCATCAGTCTCCCCAGTCAGTATGTGCAGTAAATGAATCTAAGCCAGCTACTTTCTGGAAATAAAAGTTCAAAAATTCTGTGGGATTCTAACAAAAGTGGCAAAGTGGAATATGGCACTGGCACCCTTTTGAAGAGTGAGCTAACCAGAATGAAATTTGGAAAAGGGGGACTCTAAGGCATCGTAGGAAGCGGGTGCTGTCGCTTGTCTTGCTTTGTATTTGGTTTTTGCTGTTTTATTTCTACAGCTTGGTGTTTGTTTTGGTTGCTGGGAAACTTGGGTAGAATGTGGAAACATTTTTGTAAGTCTTGTCATTTTCATCATGCTTATTACACCAGAATTATCTCTGTTCTGGTACCAGTTCTGATAAGAAGCTTCCAAACCCTGATCATCATTGTAATAAATGAGGGGTGCCAAGACCGTTTTGAATTATACCAGTGATATCTGCAATACTATCTCTGTTACCCTCAGCTTGTAAGCACATAAACAAGGGGTTGAGTGTGTGCTGATTAAAGTTGACCATCAGTATTTTGAAGTCATATTTATGATGATTATCTTATAATTCTTAAAAATTTATTCACTGTTACCCTGTTATAACATGATGCATGTATGTAACATATGGGCCACTACACTTAATTGGATTTTTAAGTTCATTTTAGCAAGGTCAAATCTTCACTGTGAACACTAAATGGTCAGCTGGAGTTTGTGAAATTAGTATCAGCGTGATTTAACTGTTAGAATTGTCTTATTAATAGAAAGACAGGGATGCATATTATATGTCTAACATCTTAATAGATAGATATTCTGTACAAAAGCATACTGTTTTTGCAAGCTGACGTTTAATATTTAATTTAAGCAATATCTGTGATTTTCAGATTCAGTGATAAAATTTATTCTCATTTTCCATAACAGTAAATTTTGCTTTTGTAATAAATTAAGGAATTTTTTGTTTTCCTGATGTTTGCTTTTTGTAGAAATCTGGACATTGTCATAGACAGTGGAAAAAGTTTCACCACATTAAAATTTTAGAGAAAATTATAGGCATTAAATACATTAGACCAGATTTTAAAATATTTCAAAATAAAGGTATGGGGTAGTATTTATGAACAAAATTTGCAAAACCTACCAAAAATGTGACCACATATATGGATTTGCAAATCTAATTTTAGTTTATTCTTTTGGAGTTCCTCCCATAGGTTATCTAAGAAGTGAACAACGAAGTCAAGCTAGTTATTAATTGATTCCAGATTCAAAGTTGCATTCAATGTTTTACCATTTAAAACTATGCAAATTTTAAATAATACCAAAAGCTAGAGTTTGAGAATTATAGCGTGTCACACCTAATTAGTGCAAAACTCCCAGATTGTTAGTTTTAGTTACTTGAAAAAGGAGCAGCAGTGGAACATGGTTTTTAATAAGCTTTCTAAATCTGTGTTGGATGAATAAATGCAAGTGTTAGTGTAGTGAATTCTTTTTTCTTTGACTTCTTTATACATGTAGATATTGAAGAAATTTATGCTAAAAAAATAAAATTAATTATGGTAAGAGATTTCTGCCACAGAATTTGAAACACATTTAATTCTTTTTTTATCCTTTCTGCATGTGATTGTTATGAAAGTTATTAAGTAGTTGTTATCCTCTTTTGATTGCTTTTGCTGATGTTATTCACAAGCTTATATAGGTGTATGTGATATATACAAGTTTGCATGTAATAGTCAACTACAAAAATCTATAGTGGCCCCAGGTCACTGCTCAAGATAATACTGGAGCCATCAGAGGGAAAATGTGAACACAGATCTTGCAAAATAAATCAGGGAGAGGAATTGTTTTGTTTTTTGTGTTAATTTCTTAATATACTGCTATAGTTTCAAAATTTGAAGTACAGTTATTCCCATAGTATTAGGGGATTAATTCACTAGAATTTGTGTTACACTTAATCAATCATATTCTAACTTTTCACTTGTAATTTTCATTGATAAGTTAAAGTTGCAAAATACAAGAAGAAATGCAAACAACTGCATATTATTCAGCAAATAATATTTAAAAGTCTAAGTATGAAGACAGAATCATAGTTACTTACATCTGGGCTAGGAGGAGAGTGTTAATACTGCTTTTGGTTTGTCTCTTTTGCAATCCAGAATTATTTTTCTTTTTATTATTTTTTAGAGTCCAATGATGATGTTCCATAACATCAGCGACGTGGGCTTTCTTCAGGTGAAGGTCATCAGGGCAGAAGCATTGATGGCAGCTGATGTCACAGGCAAGGATTCATTTAGTTTCTGTGACACTGAATACTGTCGTAAGATTTGGTGTTTTTAGAACTGGGGAAAAAAATTCTTAAAACAAATGTTCATCTGCAGGTTATGTTCTGTTTGTGCACTTTCACCTTCTGCTCATTAACAAAAAAATCTAAACACAAATGAAAGGTTTGTAAGCAAGGCAGCAATTCATTGTAATGCTAGCAGAACGCTGTGTAGGTTATTTCTGATAAAGGTAAAATAAACATTTTTCTCCATCAGACATCCAATAAAAATTACACAGAAGAAACTTCTTTTATTTTAGTAGATGAAACTGTACAAAATTATCAACATTAAATTCCAAGGGACAAGGCAAATAAAAGCTTCCAGACTTAGATACTACTTTAAAGTTGTTGCCAACATAACCACTTGATTTCTGTCAGATATTTAGCAAAGCTGCTGTTGGTTTCAGACATTTCAACTGAATGCAGTTTGCTGTAGCTGATCTGCTTATCTTTTATAAATAATGGAAAAAATAATGGAAAAAATAATTTTTTAAATTTTCTATTTTATGTTTTAAATTGAATGGTTAATTTGACATGTTGCTTTGCAAAATAAAGAAAAAGTATTTCAGCCATACTGACCATATTTCTCCAGAAGTGTCCAAGTTATCTCATCTAAGTATGATCACCTTCACACCACATGAGTTGAATAGAGCAAAATGAGCTGCATCTGTGCCAGAAAATAGCCGTCTCTTCTTTAAAATAATAATGAAAATTTTTTTAAATGGGAAGAGAGTAAAAGAAAACTAGAAGAAATCTTCTGTTAAAGAAGCAGATATATATATAGAGCAGCTTATGTGAGTTTTAGTAGTTTTTTGATAATTAAGATGACTAACAGTATTTCAGACAAGGAAATAGTGATAAAATTTCATTTTATTGCTGAAATTGATCATCCAGTTTGTGGCACACAAAATAACAGATTCTATTTTTGGTGAGGTTGTAGAAATGCTTCTAAGGATCCCTTCATCTGGTTTGACCTTATAATCCAATGTTGTCTGAACAGAGAGAGAGATTAAGTTATTCAGGGGCAAATGGGATAATTCAGTCCCTGACCTCGTTCAGTCTTTGACTTTTCCAAATCAACATGTTATTTGTGCTGGTTGAACAATTTTTTTGGAAATATATTTGATTCAATTAAGGATGTATAAAGCTACCAAAAATTTTCAGACATTATATTTAGGATGACTGACAGGAAGATGGGGAAGAACACTCAGTATCTTCCCTTGTTAGTAAGAAAAAGCATTTATACAGCAGATGTATTTTATAAGATGGCTGCACATTCCAGATGTGACAGAAATCTTGTATATTCTGGACAAAAGTAACCAGGTATTTTGAAAAGAGGACAAAGTGGTTTCATTATCTGCTGTTGCAGTTTATAGCTATTTTTAGTAACTCGTCGTTATGTACAGAGCGTTCATTTAAAATAGAACTTTGAATAGTAATAGTGAGGAATAAAGTAGGTGTTAGGTGATTGTCAATAAATCATGTTTGCAAAAATTCTCTGAATAGTTGACCTACCTTTATTCAACTAAGTAATTAGTGTGGAGAGTGCTGTCATCAGTGGTGTTACTTAGACCAGTAAGGATTGCTTCTATGAGTAAAAGCTAAGAACCAGTTTGCTCATCGCACTGTATTTTGTTTTCAGAGTTAATGTTTTGCCCCTGAGTCTGAAAATAGCTGGAACAACTGTATAATATCTGTGAGTTTTGCTCTGTTTCCTGTCTGCTAAACATATCCCATTTCACTTCCAGGAATCTTTTAATGTGAAGTAATAAATCAAAATTTATTAGTTTGAGCTGATTAGATTTTTTAAATCCTTAATATGCCATCATTAAACATAAGCACAGAGGGAAAAAGATTTCTGTGATCTTTTAAGTAGTCATCAATCCTACTACCATTGCAAGGATTTTTTTCCCCTTTCAAAATGTGAAATTTTTCCTTTGTACCATACATTGAGCAGCATTGTAATACTGCACTAACTCTGTGTGAATAAAGAGCAGTTGAGACTCCTGTAGAATCAATGAGTAAAAAGCACAAATTACTTTTCAATGAAACCCTCAATTCTACTCCTTTCCTCAGAAAGCTTATAGCCTCCCTCAGCAGAATGCTACTACAGTAGGTCACTTTTGTTAAGCCCCTAATAAACAGTTGATAGCCAAGGGCAGCTATTTTTCTCCGCTTTCAATAGCATCATGTTGGACAGTGTGCATCAAATCCTTAAGGTTAGTACAGATTTTTTAAAAAAGAGAGTGATTAAGGGTGGTGGTTTGAGTCTCAGCTTACAACCCCCCTCACGTGTACATGCAATGAGTAATGTGCCAGGATGAGCTGAAATTTCAGTTAAGTTGTAGGCAGGGGAGCAAGTAGGCATTACCAGTTTTGAAATGCTGTGCTGCTGGAACATGCCATAACTAGATATTAAAAGTACCCCAGAAAAGTAGAGTCATACTTCTCACTCAACCCACTTGCCAGGAGGTCTAGGAGAGGAAGAACCACTGAGGGGTTGAGAGTCTCCCCACTGGTGTTTGAAAGCTTAACTTGGTTTTTGGGAGAATTGAAAAATAGGTTATCTTTCAGGATGAGGACCTTTGGGAAAATTATTGAGTCTCTGAGGTTGTTTCCTACAGAAAAACAGTGTAATTCCATGATCAAGACACAATTTTAGGGATTCCACCAATGTAAAATTATGTTCTGTTGGAAATTATGGTCACAGCAAATACACGTTTCCAGAAATTATGTATTATTTAGTATAAATTCTTCGAAAGTGTAATCTAATCTAATGAATGGGAAGATACTGAGAATGAAGTATACTTTTTCCTTCTCTCTCTGAGAAGAAACTTTCAACTGAATCTTCCATTGTGTTTTAGCTACTCAGTGCATGGCTTTTTTCTCCCTAAATCCTGAGTTAGAAAGAATTATATTCCTGTTTCCCTAAATCTTTCCTTGCTCATGGTATCTCTGGCAGACTTTCTCAAGGACTTGGGTGCTTGTAGAGCTCTGGCAGGATAGATGCTGTGCCTACAGAGGGATTCTTCGATATGAAGACATTTTCTGGTGGTTCAGTGAAACCTTAAGTATAATGGACTCATCACGACAGTTGGCTTCTGGCATTATACACACGGGTTTCACCTAACCCATATAAATTACAGGTAGTAAAGCAGTAAGTCCTTCACTGTGACATAGTTTGGGTTTAGGCAATAGTCAGATACATCTATTCTGCAGCATAGTCAGGTATAGGTGGGTGGTTGTGCAAGGCTGCTGGCTTTGTAAAGCAGTGTCTGTCTCTCTTTTACTGGGGCAGATGCATTGCTCCTTTTCCTCGTGTCATGAAATAAGCTTCAAAATCTGTGCCTTACCATTGATAAAAAGTAGGCAGAGTGGGAAAATATGTGCCACAGGTTTGATCGATTTCAGCAAAAGTGCTGAGCTTTTAAGGAATAATAGTTAGCAACTCTGATTCATTAGCAGAGCAAAACTCAAGCTCCATAAGATGGCCTGACTAGAAAATAGATTGTTTTGTAGTCTTTGGGCTTTAATTAAGATGTGTTCAATTCTAGCCCCCTGGCTCCCTTCTCCCCCTCCCCCACCCTTCTTGCTGTGTCACAGACCAGCGATCAGACGCTTTCAGAAGGTCCAGCCCATGACTTTGACCTTCTGCGAGGTCTTGTGTTCCCTGGGGAACCGTTCAGCTCATGAGGTCTGATTTCACACTTCCAGGATGCCTTGGCTCTCATAACAATGACAGGGAGACAAAGCCCTTTAGAGTGGGCCGCATGGGGACTTGTTTAAATTGGAAACTAGAGAGGAGTCAAGGAACAAGGTTACAGGCTACAGAATAGTGCTTTTAATAAAGAGCTCACAGCTCTGGTTCAGCTCAAAGAGGGCTATCTCTGTACAATTAATTGAGACATTTATCTGGAGCATCTTAGGCCTCCACTTTCTCACAGAATTATGTGATAAATATCAGCTAAGAGGCAAATGAAATGTGCATGAAATGAATTTTTAACACTTTGATTACTGTGTCTTCAGTCTTCATTAGAAGTAAATTTATTTGTATTAATCAATTGTCTGTGTTTTTTCTGCGTACTGTGATTTCAGAATCTTATATAGCAGAGAGATTTTACTAAAGAGCTCGGTGACATTTAGGTTTGTTTTCAAAAGCTTTTCAGGCTTTTCCTCC
>JBBMKD010000115.1:3201915-3275505 GCA_037834095.1 Argya squamiceps | reverse complement strand
GATTTTACTAAAGAGCTCGGTGACATTGAGGTTTGTTTTCAAAAGCTTTTCGGGCTTTTCCTCCTCTAAAGAAGAAAAAATTTTCCTCTTCCTTCCCCCCCCCCCGCCCCGACACTGCTCCCCCCCCCTCAGTTTTATGTCCGGAATTCAGCCTCTCTTCTACAAAAATTTCATGTTAAAATTTTGATTACAGTACTTGAAAGTAGGATGAAGACACCAAGATGGCTGATTCTGCTGAATGTAAATGTCTTTTCTAAAATCTGTCCTGCTAAACTGTTCTAACATCACATGTGCAAAAATGGTCTTTGAAATGGTTCTTCAAATGCTAGGAAATGTCAGAGTGATGAACACAAACTTTAAATTCACAAAGGTATGGAAGCCCATGCGTGTAAAATTGAAGGAATAAATTCAGAGGCCCTTTGGAAATACAGTTCCAAAAGTAATTTGCTCAGTCAATTAGTGCAAACAGATTTCAATATATACTTGAACAATCTCCACAAAGTACAAAAATCTAGCAGATGGGCAGAATTCTGTCGTAGGTAAAATATTTCATCAGGTCCTATCATATAGGTCACCTGAAGACTTTGGTCCGATGTCATGTACAGCAAAGGTCCTGGGTTTTAAATACCAGTTCTAGCATAGTAATGGAAAGAACAGGATTTAAAAGATGTTTTTGAAAGATATTTTATTAAAATATTATTTTTTTGTTAACCGTAACATTTATAATTATAGATACAATGAAAGGATGACTTCTGATTATTTTTTTACTTTTTTTTAAAGTATTCTGTGGAGATAAGTTTAACTTGATTATGGCATTACACTGACTTGCCTCGTAAGATACCTCAAGCATTCATGGTATCAGTCTGTTGCAACATGTTTGCGTCAGCACAGATAGAGTAGAATTATAATTCCCATTTTAAAGATGGAAAACTAAGAAAGGTTAACTGACTCAGCTAAGGCCAGCAGAGCAAGTCCTTGTCAAAGGTGGCATTTCGCTTGGGTTCTCTACTTAATCCATTAGATAAGGCAGCTTCTCATGCTATTGAGCCATTCCTCCTCCTGGCCAAAGGTCAGACCGACTGTTCTGCTAGAAGCAGCTGGCTGGCAGGGAGCTTGGAACAACATTAGTGACATTAGTGTCTGCATGAGTGGCACTGCCCCCCAGAGTCATGAACTGGCTGTCTTGTCTTCTAAAAAAAATAAAGGCCTTTTTTTGCTGTGGGACTTAGATCCGTAATGGATAGGCATGGCCAGAGGTAGAAGAGAATCATAATATCCTATGAAATATTCAAACAATATTTTGGCTTTTACAGCCATGTTAAAGTTGGTTGAATTTTTTAAAGTTATGGTTTGAGAACTTGGCTTGTAAATGTAGAAATGGAATTCAAATGCCATATTAAGTTTTTAAACTGTCCAAAGCATTTTTAGTTCAGTTTGGTAATGTAATATCAATAATGCAAAAATTAATATAATATTTAGTTTAGAATGAGGCTAATGATATTATGAAAATTGGTTCATGGTCTAGCTAATGCTGAAATTGACTTTTTTATCAGGTTTTATAACTTTATGGACTGTGAAATGGCAAAATTATGAAATTATTTCTTTCCCTGAGGTTATACTGAAGCAATGCATGTTTTCCATAACCACGGTAGAAGTATCTCTGGAGGACTAATGGGTATCTAACCCAATGCTATCTGCTGTCCCTTGTGAGCTAATACTTCAGAAGTGCAATAAGTTTTTCAGAGGACAGGTAGATGTGAAAATCCATGAGAGCCATGTGCTCTCTTTCTTGCATATACTCTGAAGAGCAATTATATCAATGCTAACTCCTAGGAAGAGCCCATGGCAGCCTTAATTAAGAGAGTAAGAGCCTTTCTACAGTGACTGATGGTCTTCATGATTTTTTCATTTTCATTCCTACAGGCTGGAATTTCAGTGATTGATGATAGAGAAGCATGATGTTTATTACTGTACACAAGTGTTTTCTTCCTTTCTAAAACAGAGAATTATCCTACTACATAAAATGTAGATGTTTCCATATTTTTGTTTATTAAAGGTTTCTGTTTTACAGTATTAACTGGAAAATAAGCAGATGACATGCAGTTTTCTGGTGACAAATGCGTGTACTTAATAGAGTTTTATGATAAAAAAAATCACTGTTGAACTTGTACAAAACATGGCAAGCAAGTTGTTCAAATTTAAGATCTGACAGCTTTTCATGAAAGAAAAGTCTGCTTTGTATACAAGTGGAACTAGGAAGTGAGTACAAAAGTGCAGTGATATTCAATTAAAGTCTCTGTTTGAAAGAACTGCTGTGTTTCAAAATTAATTTTTGCTGGAGAACAGTTTGCTAAGAATCAAAAATTTATATTGGGTGATTTTCACCTTGGGGACCATTGAAGGAAGGCTTATATAAATTGCCCAGAAATATAAATTATATCATATTGCAGTTTGACAGCTCTAACACTTAGGTAAAATTCATAATTCAGCAAATAAAATCTGAATTGGTCACATGTCTTTACCATCTCTGGTGACAAAGTGGTGCTTTTGCAGTTGCATTTGAGATGACTTGCAATGGTTTATTGTTCTAGCTGCCCCCTAGATTGGCCAGTTCAGATCACACAGCCTGGAAGATGGGCTGCAGTGGTGTGTGAGACCAGCCCACCAGCCCATGACCATCGTGGTACAAGGGTTCACAAGTCACTAATGTGTTTGGTGCTTGCTTTGAGTACCACTATAGGGAGACAGATGAAAGTCCCGTGGTGAACTGATGGAAAGGGCCTTTCCCAAACTTTTCCACTAAAAACCACACAGGCTGTGTGGTGCTGTGGCTACTTGAGAAGAAAATCCAGAAGCTGAAATTGTGTGGAGACTGAAGCTTTGTTGTTTTGATTTTCTAAATATTTTGAGAAGCAGTTAAAGGTTGCTTCTATCAATCACTGTTTAGGTCTCTTTTCCATCATAAAGAAGTTAATTTTGTTATTTCTTGCAGAAGAAAAATGTTTAGGTGGCCAGCCTAAACATAATGAATCTGAGCTGCCAACTGACTTTGATTTGTTTATGAAGGACTTCCTGGGCTCTGAGGGACTTTTGAATTTTGAAGAAAACAACAAGTAACGTATCTCTAGTTCCTCATTGCTACCTCTTTTGGAGAGCAGGGGCTGATTTCAGGTTATGGGTGTATAGTTCATCCAGTAACGTACAGTAGTTTTGAGAAATAAGGTGACAAGTGAAAGATTAATTTAAATTAATGTGTACATGATGTGCAATGTGGGGGACACAGTGTTAACTGAAGTAAAATACTCTTTGATCTAAGTAAGGTAATCTCAGTTTGTGCTCTGGTTTTGCACAGTCTAAAGACACAGGATAGCACAAAAAAGGATATCTGTCAAACTAGATGCAACGTGTGGCCTAAAATTCAAAAGCTTCAAAGATTAAAATAAAGATATAATTCAAAGCTTCAGAAGATAAGTAGCTCTTCAGGGTTTTTTTCAGTGGTGGCATAAATTTCAAAGTAGAACTCCTAGAGTTCATTCTCAGATAGTCGAGTTCTGTAACGGTTAAAGGGGGAAAAGTGATGAGGAGATCTGTCAAAAGAGAAGTTGCTTTTCCTTCCAATTATGCATATTATGTAAATTAGAAGTTTATTTCTATAATTTCAGGAGCCCTTAGGACTGTACAAGTTGAGACCAAAAAGCATGAGACATTACAGCAAAAGAATGGATAAATTAATAACTTTGTATTGAGGTTTTCTGCAGGTTTGATTTCAGTAAGCTGGAAGGTGTACTTTGTTTTTTCACTACCTACTTTTATCAGGAATTCTTGCAATCATTGGTAAAGTGTGATAGCAGTTAGCCCCTCTGTGGTCATGGGATACTCAAAATTTTCAGTGTTGGTGTTGGTGCTGCTGGGAGCATGCTTTTAATGTCTGCCTTAGGTAGGTGGCAGTCATCTTATTCTTGTACAGCACTGACCACATGCTTGGGAATGTATTGAGAAGTTTATTGTGGATGTCTGCCTGATCTAAATATATCTCTAAAGTCACTGGAACAATAGCTGGAGGCCTACAAAAAGCATAGAACAGGGATCGCTAGTTGGAAGATCCTCAGTAGATACAGAGGATTTGGTAGAATTTCTTGATGTATGAAAGGTTATATACAGTTATATACAACAGTTGTGGTTTAGTTTATAGTGAAAGGCGTTGTCATGACAACATAATATGGAATGACATAATGAGCATAGGCCGCACAAGACTAATCGGAGGTTTGTAAGTGTACTTTTAGAAAGGCTAGAGGGAGAGCACATACTCTTCTGAACATGTATGGTTCTTTTCTGAAAAAACGAGGAAAACCATTTATGTATCCCTTGTTTGAAATAGCTAATCACGTTAACTGGCAGAAGTTTTCTGAGGCTGCCGCTGCCTTTGTTAGAGCGTGTTGTGTTAAGGTACTGGTTTTGAATAATATAGTGTTGTTAGATCTTTTGGGTCCTCCTAGAGGCCAAGGAGACCTAAGGACATTTCCTACTATTTTAGTGCTCTCTTAAGGCTTTCATTGGGACAAATCCCATTATTTTGAACACTCTTGAAATGTAGCAGGTTGCCAAGGCTGTCAGTGAGAATTAAGATTGCAGTTACTCTTTCTAATAATGAAAACTTGGAAGATGACAGATACGAGTTCCACCCAGTCTTTGTGCATTGTTCTGTCTTTGTCTTTCTGGATCATATTCACTTATTTGGGTTAGTATCTTAATAATGTTTGCACATACCTTATGCTGAGCACGTCAGCAATGAGTGGTGCCTTTCAGAGGCCCAGCTTGGTTATGAGTGTTTCAGCATATGGAAGAAGTGCCCATAGGCAATGGTGAAGGTGAATATGGGGATTTTTATCCAAATAAATCTGATAAAACCAACATTCCTTAGCAGAGATGTTCAAAGCTGGGAAACTTCTCTTTATCAGCCATGGTATTTGAACCTTCCCTTGAACCATGCCATAATATTGCCTCTATTCAAAATTGTTCTTGTAGTATTTTCAAATTATAGGAGGGAGTAGGTGTGAAATGCTGCCTGTAAGTGAGGAGTTTTTTAATTTCTGAAAACCATTTGTCTTTGGTTTGATTGAGGAGCTCTGTAATTATTGTTACATATTATTGATTGATATCCATGTAAATCTGTAAGAATCGTCATTGAAAAAGTGCATGCCTAGAGGCAGAGAAAATAAATAAATGTAGTAAATACCCTCTCCTTGTTTATAGAAGATGCCCTGTATATGCTGTAATGTGATTTACTGTGTCTGTATATGTTTAATAAGCTTAACTCACATTGTACCACCATATGCAAATATGATTGATAGTACTTTAAAAAATGAGATATAGTAGTCCACCTGCTGTGCAAGTGCTGCCTTGTTATTTTATCTGTCTTCTGGGTATTTCTTTTCCAAATACTGAAAGCTAAAGAACTGAAATAATATAAATGGTTTAGATTTCCTATCACCTTCTAGCCTTGTGAAGTAGAACCTTGAGATGTTTGGTACATCTATTTCTGCTGACTAATGAACTGTATAATTTTTCAAGATAATGGGAAACATTTAGGAGTATATGATTTTCTAGAGAAGGTAAACATCAATTAACTGTAATTCACAATGTCTTTAAAACAATTATTCTTTATCATTAAAGTTAATAATATTCACATCAACCCTTGGTGTAGTCAAAATCAATACTGTAGTTTGGGAGATGTGGTCCCTGGACAGCTTTGCCTAAGCATTGATTTCATTGTCATTTGTATAAGGTATGAAACAAATTATGTGCTTTCCTAATATCATTAATGTAGCCCCACTAATGTAGCTACTGTAGCTACTCAGTTTATAGTTTCTAATAATGCATGAAAAAATAATACAGGGTTATTGAAGAAATTGATAAAAACAATTATCTAGTATGCTAGATTTAATTGTGGAAGGCCAATGCCAACATTCAATATATTTTGAACAGTTTACTGCCCAAAGAAAGTCTGGAGAGAAAAGTACCATGAGGTACTACACAACTCAATTTTTCATTTACATCAGACAAAGTTCCCCTGGGTCCAGGAAGCTGAAATTTGTTGTTCAGCTTTCTACTTACATGAAAATAATGTATACACTTGTACTCTGCCAAAGGCAAAGGTTACTCCCTTCAGCTGCTGTAGAAAATAAAAATATAAAATCAGGATAGCATGCCTGTGTTTTGGACAGCATTTATAGTTGCCATTACTGACACAATTTGAAATATGTGTTAAATAATTTAGTCCACAATGTGATTTCTTTCCTTTATTGCCTCTTCATTGAAAGAGGTCTTCCACCATGCCGCCCCCGCTCATGTTTTCGTTGGTGTTCTTTCCACCATAGCTGTTCTTTAGGTCTACTTCGCTACCCCTCCTTAGCCTTTTAGGAAATTTCAGCATTGCCCTGAAATGCTGAAGGTACCCGCCACCTTTTTCTGTCACTTTGGAGCAGTCCCTTTTCAGACAACCAAGCTGTGCTTAAGCATCATATTCAGGTGTCTACTTTTCTTCTTATCCTTTTGTCCTGTTGTGCAAGGGCAGAGCCTGGAGCCATGTGAGCCTGTCTAGGCTGTTGTTTTTTACACTCAAATCATTACTGGTGTGTGGAAGTCAGGGAGTCTCATCAAGATGAAGAGGGCATGGCTCCTGGCAGAGGAAAATGGGACCAGTGCAGAAGTTCAGCAGCCATTTTCTCCCTTTCTGGGAGAGTGTGTGGCGAGTGGAGTGGTGGGTTGGTGCTGCCCGACTGGAGGATTTATCTAAAACTGGGTTTTTTCATTATCTTGGTCTTGGGGAGAAAAAGTGCAGGTGTGGAAAGTTTGTGTGCCATTACCTTTCATTGTCTCAGGCTTGTGAGAAAAAACACAGTGGAGGAAGTGGTGAGGTGGCACCATCTGTGGAGCTGGTTTGTCGGACTTAGTGAGTGTTTTTCTTGTAATCACCCTCTCTTGTACACTGTTACTGTTTGCTTTCTTATCTCGTTGCCATTTCCAGTAAGTTGTTACCTCAACCCATAATTTCTGCCATTAGTTTCCCTCACCTGAAAGAGGGGTTGAGGAAGAGGGGAGCAACTTAACTTCCTGGTGGGCTTAAACCACAACACTTTTCCAAAATCAAACCTTAAAAGGGGTAGCGTCAGTTTCATGTTCTACCCCTAAACTTGCAGTTGTGATCATTTTTCTTGCACTTTCTAAGTATCTAAGCACTGCTTGCCTGCAGTCTTTTGCTGTAAGCTGCCTATTTAATATTTAAGGACACCCCCCCCCCCCCCCACACACACACTCTTGCTTTGCCCATTACTTTTCTTAAAAGGAAAAAAATAGACCTCCATATCCATTTCCATTATCCTGCTTGCACACAATTATCTACATAATGCATTTTCAAAGCAGCAACTTCATACTTTCTCCTTTGGTGGCTTTCATGTTGAGTGGCCTCTTTGTAAATATATCCAAAACTACTTTTTTGTGCTTTAATGTATAATAAAATATCAACCATGTTTGCCTTTCTGCTGTGCTGAGACGACAGTCTGTCATTCCAGTCCATACCACCTCATTCTTTAATTGTGCTTGCCCACTTTGTCTTGTATTAGGCTTTTATATTAGGCTGTCTTTAAGATTCTTTGATTTTGGATAGAGGATTTGTACAGTGTGAAACATAATACAGATAATAGTCTTTGGATAATTTTCGTAGGTGCCATGTTGTAACAAATGATACAGAATAATACATTTCCTTCATATCAAAATACTCCCATTATGTTGTCTTTAAAGTCAATGGAGAATTGGTGCCATTGAAGTAAAGTTCTCTTAGCTGTCTCACAAGGGTGCTTGGAAACTTTTAGGAACATGCTGTGTTTCATCAGAAGAGTCTGTATGGTGATTTTTTGCCCCCTCCCCCTCTTTTATTTTTAAAGGCAAAAGAATTGTTCTTTTAGCAAAGAATGTTAATAGATTATGGAGATGAGTAGTGTGCTATGAATGTCTTGAATATAATGCAGATCATTACAGTGAAGCTTAGAAAATGAGAAACAACCCCCCAAATTATTTTTATTTAAAACTTGCTCATCATGTGTTTTCTAGTTTATAAAATTTATTCCAAATTTTCTCTTACAGGTAAAAGTGACCCATTCTGTGTGGTTGAATTGAACAATGACAGACTGCTGACGCATACTGTCTACAGGAACCTCAATCCAGAATGGAACAAAATTTTCACATTGTAGGTGTTTGGATTTAGGTGTGGGGCAATGGATGGGCAGTGGGTTTTGGGTAGTTTTTTGGAGGTTTTTGGTGTTGGAGGAGGAACAAAAATACTTACTGGCAGTTCTAAAGAAGAATAGTGATGACATACTAATATTGCTTAACTAATCCAAATCCGTTTTGAGGACTGAAAACATGAAAAAAATTTACAGAAATTGCATCATTTTGAATTTTAAAAATGCCACGTCTGTTTCTTGGAAACCAGGTATGAGTAATGCTATGCACCCCAGACTCCTGCTAGGTTTCAGCAGGAGAAACTCAGCAAGAGTTTCAAGGGCCATGCCCAGTGTGGTGGATTTGCCCCTGAAGTTTTGAGTGGGGGGAAAAAAAGATACCGTGAATATGACCTTCACTAAAATGTGGTTGTTAAATGTAAAAAAAATTAGATAACTACATAAAGTTAGAAATTCTACATGCATGTATTTCTCTGAATTATGATGAAATACTTTCCACTTCTTGTTTCCATTTACCAGCTGCACTTCTCATAATACCATCTAGTCTCATACTAATACAATCCAGCTGTTGGGTAAAATGCAGTCTAAAACAATTTATTGGGAAGTGATGTGATTGGGTTTTTTATCCTTCTGTTATTTTGAAGACAGTTAAAGGCTTTGACAAAATACGAAAAAGGTCTTCCACAGACAGAATGTCTTTGCTGTTTGCCTTGCTCAGTTGCCTTTTTTCCTCCCTTCTCTCTATCTTACTGTAATGTGACACCAATGAGTAGAAAAACCTGATCATTGCAGGTCTCACTGCTGCTGAAATCAGTAACAATCCTCTACAAAAACAGTAGAAGCTTTAGTTTTGTGTACACTTTCTTCACTTTATCGTACATGAAAATGTACGATTTTGCCCTCAATCTCAAAACTCAGTGTGATTTTAATTTTAGTTTCCCCCTCTAGATTTGTGATTCATATATTTAGCATCCACAGATTTTTGTAACCTGCAGTGAGCTCTCAGAAATGAATTCAGAACAAAAGAAAAAAATCTCACAGTAGTTGTACTTTTCAACAGCTTCTTACAGTAGTCTCATTTCTGTATTTGCAAAACCATGCTAAGTTGTTCATTGATATATTTTTAATTATTTACCAATATTTTAAATTATTTACCAATAACTAATCATCCTCCACTTATTGCCTGGATTTGTAGAGGACAAAAGGCTAATCAGAATCGAATAAAAAACTTCTAAAGGCTTTCAAGGCCTTCCTTCTATGTCCATTTGCATTTATCCTAAGATTTCTTAATTAATTTTTGGGCTAGCAATCCCTCATCTGGAGGAGTATATTTTACTGAAGTTGAACTGCTTTGCTTACATTTTCTGAAACAGCCATTCAATCAAACATGAATTCTCTCAAGTAATTTTTTTTTTATTCAAGTAAGGAATATGAATTTTTCACCCAAAAGTTTACAATGTACAGTGACATTTCCTGTGCATGGCAATGGAGTGTTTCATATCTTGCAGTCTTTTTTCCTCGCTGTACCTGAGAGATGCATTGTTCCATATTGTTTGTTCTTTATTTGATGTAATTTGTTGTATGTAATGAAATGAGGATTTCAGCAACAAAGAACTTGTTCTTAGCGCAAGGATATGGTCTTGTAGCTTGTAATTATTTCCATTTACAAACCTACAAGTTTCACTCTACTTGCAGTAAGAATTGCCACAAGGCTAGCAGTGTTTAAGAGCAGCTCTTAAAAGCTCTCTGTCCTTCTGCTGGTGGCTGCAAATCCCCCAGTGCTGCTCCATGCAAGTCATGCAGTGCAAACCCAGGTAGGAAATTTAAGGCAACATCCTTCAGAAAACTTCTGCTGGAAAAACCATGCAGAGAGAGAGAAAGAGTGATAACTGCAGCCCTTTAGAAAGTATTTGGGTTATAAAAAGCCTTGCACAGAGAGAGAGACAGAGACAGAGAGAGAGTAATCATTGCAGCCCTTAGGAAGCATTTCGGTTATATGCAGAAATGCCTCATTTACTTGAGCTCAGTTCTACATGGTTTGGAAAAAATAATGGGTATCTGTGCTAATATTTTACAGTTTTGTCCTTGGTACCCGGTGGAGTAAGTGACTTCTTTCTTCTGTACTTCTCCCTTTGTAGCAATATAAAGGACATCCACTCAGTGCTTGAAGTGACAGTTTACGACGAAGACCGCGATCGGAGTGCTGACTTTCTAGGCAAAGTTGCTATACCATTGCTGTCTGTAAGCTTCATTCACCTGGCATACTGCTCTGAATTTTTCCTGCTAAAGGGGGGAAAGAGGAAAAAAAATAAAAATAAAAAATTTGCAGCTCTGAGTCTGTCATTTCTCAACTAAGGTCTGTAATAACACTAAAATTTTAACATACTCTATTCACGGCCATGTTGAATCCCATGATAGTTAATTTTTCCTGACAGACTCGGTCCTGGTAATGAACAGGTACTTGTCAGACTTGCCACAGTTGTTTTGGGTTCTCTGTCAGTTTCAGCAGCTGGGGGTCAGGGGTCACCGGGGGGGTGTATTCAGCGGAGACCGCAAGACAGACGGCTGTCATGTCCTTTTCCTGCAGATTCAAAATGGTGAACAGAAAGCCTACGTCTTGAAAAACAAGCAGCTGACAGGGCCAACAAAGGGGGTCATCTATCTTGAAATAGATGTGATTTTTAATGCTGTAAGTCTTAACTTTGGGTTTTTTTGTACTGCTAAAGAGTTCAGTTTCATGAAAGCTTTTGTTCCTGATTTGTAGAGAATTTCTGTCATTCCTCATTTTCTCTAAGCCTTGATTTATACTACAGAACACTCTTCTGCCACTGCTTGGCACACCCACTCTTTTTGTTGCTGCTGCTGCTGCTATTGCTGCTAATGTACAGAGCAGCAACTCTTGTCTCTGTGTACGCTTATGTGTCCTGAGCTTGGCAGCCATGACTTTGAAACTTGGTAAATTTTGCAAATTGAAGCCTGTGTTATTAGTGAGAAAAAAGTAAACTTGGAATACTGACATGCATTTTAATGCATAGGTGAAGGCCAGCATACGAACCTTAATGCCCAAAGAACTGAAGTACATTGAAGAGGAAGACAGACTGTCTAAACAGGTAAAGAGTAAGGAAACACTAACCCCTTCTAAAATCCTTAATATCAAGTGTGCACATTCAAATATCTGGTATCATACTGCTGAGAGTAAAGAATAACATTTTCATTATGTGTTTACAAAAGAATATGATCGGTTGAAAAGTCAGAAACAAAATACATGGGTTTAATGTGTCTCCTCTATAAATCGCTGCCTAATTTCCATGAAATACATGAATAAGAACACAGTTGAAACCATCAGGTTTCACACATATCAGATTATTGCACAGGTGCATGTAAGATAAGTCTTGCATAAATTTTTGCTCTTAACTTTGACCCAAAGTTCTTCATTTGTTGCAAGGTAAAGAGCCAGCATTCTTTTAGCCAAATTTCAAAGTTACTTGAGTGAGGTTTGAAACAAAGGTGAAAGCAGGCTAAAACTCTTTGGAATCCCAGGAACAGGAAATGTCTTGACTCTTTCTTTTTTCTCTGGATATTTTTGCAACACACAATTTTCATGCTTTGGTAAAAAATTATTTAAACAGACATTTTTCTGCACTAAAACTAGTCAGTTTTTCATATTCCACAAATGTTGTATCTTACATGGAGAGAATTGGTTGGACTGTGTGAAGATTTATGTTGTTTTCAGTGAAAAGCCAAAGGTCTCAGAACTGTTTTCTCTGTTCCTGAAAGCTTGTAGACTTGAGCATAGTTTAAATTACCTGCTGGATGAATTTTATATCAGTTTATTATACAGTTAATATAAAAAACATTTCAAGAGGCAAAATATTTCTTTATTCACAATTTTGAGTAATGCAGTTGCTAAAGCTGCATTTTGCACTACTATTCCAGCAAAGAAGCAACAAAGCCTTTTACTCAAGATTTATTCTTCTTCCCACTTTCATAAATGAAAATGGTGTGGTGGCTTTTGCAGATGGCAGGAGGAGTGACTATTTTCTACGCAACTCAGTACACAAAATCATTCGCTGACTTGTTCACTTTTTGTGGTGAAGTGTGTTGCCATTTTAGAGGATTTAAGTACATTTTCCTGAATCAAAACCTAGAGTTGTTATGTCTTACATATATGTAATTTGAAAGTATGCAGATTACTTTGGTAAATACTTAAAACAATGCTTTCAAAATACATGACAGCAGAAAAATTTGTTAAAAATATTAAATGGTGCAGATATCTTAATGAAATTACAGCAGTAGTGTTGCATGGTTTCAGGTTAGTGTCTTACAGCATCTTTTTATTTAAAAAGGCCAGCACTTGTTAAGAAAGGCTTAATGAAACTGAAATCTAATTAACAAAATAATTTCTGAAATTTTGCAAGAGGCTTTTTAATATTGGACAATTTTTGTACCATCTAGAATTACATTCAACAAATACCAAATGACACAATTAGCAAATTCTCTCTCTTCCAGGTCTCAGATTTTAAACTAACTTGCTCAATTTGTGACCTAGAGAGCTTAGTGTTTTCCGTCATCCAAATTGAGAATGACAGTATTTTTAGCATGAGCCTCTTCTGAAACTTTTTGGGGTTTTGAAATATTTTCAATCTTTCATCTTTTTAACAGCTACTGTTAAGGAACTTCATCCGGATGAAGCATTGTATCATGGCTCTTGTTACTGCTGCCTGCTATATTAGCAGTTGTTTTGACTGGGATTCTCCACCAAGAAGTCTTGCTGCTTTTTTGGTATGGTCTTCTTTATATTATTTTTAAGCATCCCAGTATGTTTGTGTTCTAGACTGAGAGACAATACTGTGTAGATTGGTGGTTTCTTTTCCATTTATTTAAAAGTTTGCATTATGATGATACCATGAGCCATGTTTATTCAGTTTTTTTAAAAAGTAATTAAGTTTAAAATGTCACACAAACAAGATAGAGTGGGTTTAAAAAAAAAATTATAATTGTATAAATTATAAATTATAGTAAAAAAAGTAATTAATTATATAAATTATAAGCAGGTAATCCAAATCAAAATAGAACAAAATGGAATTATCCAGTGAATTATGGATAATATATTTTAAGGTTCTCACAAATTACTTAGCTTAAATTTTGGTTGGTCCCCTTGCATATTGAGTAGTGACTCTTAAAGTATTTTTGAGTACTATTTATTCAAAGGTGATATTCCTAGATTTAAAGAAATCCACCAAAATAAAACAAACTCAACTTAAAAACTATAAATACAAACAAACTAGTGCCTTTTTGGCAGCAAGTTCTGGTCATAGTTTTTAGTGGATGATTTTAAGTGAATTTGCTTTTAGCTACTTAAACAAAATTGCTGTTTCTTCAAGAACATGATCTTCATTAGTATTAACCTTTATTTTTCTGTTAAATTTTAAAAATTCCAAGCACAGTTGTAGATTGCATTGTGTTACCCAGAAAAATACCCAGAATAAATTTTTAAAATCATAAGAGCTATAAACAAGAGCATTATTTTTTCATTAGAGAGTAGAAGTCTATGCATGGACATACTTTCTGAGAATTTCTAAGTTTTTTAAATTGGCTGAAATACTGCAATTAGGAGCCTCTCCTACATGATTATGAACAGGGAAGAGCTTTGGTATAATTTTGAATAATTATAGACATCATCTGGTGACAGTACTTTTTACTTGGGTGCTTGAAGGTCAGGTGCCTGAAATTTGGAGAAATCAAACCAGGCATTGGAGAGCTGGCTGTGCAGTAAAATGGGGTAGTTGGGTGTGTCACTAAGCCATGCTGTTTTGCAGAAAGCTTCTTCTATCAGGGCTCCATTTGTATTGTGCAACTTGTTAAATCCCCTTGTGCCTGTCAAGGATGGCAGCATGCTGTTGGTCCTTGGTTGCCATCTACGTTGGGAGTACAGGAGACACATGTGCTATTCAAAGAGCCAGGGGGTTGTACTTCTACTGATGTCTGTAGTAATGGCACTGAGTGCAAAGATTAAATATGCTTTCCACTGTTTGCTGTAGAAAGATGATCTATCATTTCAGTTGAAAGTTATTAAACACTTCATAGGAAAATGCAGGTTTTGACATAAAACTTAAATGTTCATATTGGTATTACTGCTTCAGTTAGTAAGTATTCATCACTCTAAGTCAGATTTTAATATGGATATGGAACACTCAGGTGTTGCCAGTGTAAGAAAGGAAAATGGAAAGACATCCTATTCTTTGGGCATTTTTTTTTCCCCGCCATGGCGCAATGCTGTGGCATGGAAGAAGTGGTAATCGTTTCTGGTCATATAAAAAATCAGTGTCATAATAAGTAGTAGTAGCAGTATGTAAAACAGAATTTGAGTAGAGAGGTCAATAATCAGTATGTGTTGTTATTATAGTTACAGTGTATTGCAGTAGAAACATGTTTGTGATTATATTTTTATAAATATATTTGTATTTTTAATACTTATCTATATAGAGAGACTTATATTAAAAAACCCCCTGATTTTCCTGGTTTTCTTGCAGTATTTGTTTTGCTATGTAGGTGTTGCAGCAGATTTTTATGTTTAGAGTAGTGCTGTGATTGTACAGATGTATTCCTGTTCTGCATCCAAAATGCATCCTGTGCATTTGGTAGAGGACAAAAAGCACAGGATGACCGTGCCACTAATGTTATTTTCTCCAAGGATCAAATCATTCCTCTGTCAGGCAAAAGAAGTTTTTGCTGGCCAAGTCAAATATATGTGAATTTTAATCATGATTATAAGCTTTGGGTTTAGATGGTTTCTGGACTTCCACAGGCTGTTGAAATCTTGAGAGTGATCCACTTGCTTGTGTTATGGTGAATTATACTTGCACTAAGGTTACAACTGAATTTAATAGAGTGTATAAAATAAATGTATGTATATGTTTCATTTTTATCTTCACTATTTTAAAAATTACATCTCCTCTTGAAGTTGTCTCTGAAAGGCTAGAAAATGTCACAGTGAAATGTCAGTTCCAGAAAGGAGCAGAGAAGCAGGCTGTTCTGGAGATTTTCAGCTCTTTAGGCAGACTAGTAACATATGAGAAGTAAAGTTTTAAACTAAGCATTTCCTCTATCCTGTTGGATTTGAAAATAATACTGTGATGGGAACATCCTGATACAGAGTTACAGTCATTTCACCTAAGTTGCATATATAAGGTTGATTTTTGTATCTCTCAATGCCCCATGTCCTTGGCATTACAATTATGGATACTTTTTTTACAGTGTGGCTTTTCTTTCTGATGGTGATATGCAGGACCACAGGTGAAGAAATTCTGGCAGAATAGCTCAGTTTTCAAAAATGTAATTACTAAGATAGATGAGAAAAGGAGAACTACTCTTGGAAACATAGAGAAAATCTTGATTAATATATTAACTATAATAAGTTACAGTTACCTGCTTTATATGCTTTGTGCACTCTTCACTGCAGTTCTTTTTAAAGTCATTCTCCTTGGAGAGTCACACTGTTAGTTACCAAGGATAACACTGTTCACTGGAAGGGCTTGATGATTTTTTTTTACTCCTGAGCTTAGCTGTCTCAAACTTTTACATTATTTGGGACATTTTAGGTACAGAAATGCTATATTGAAGTTTTAGGGTGATTCTTTCTAAAATCTGTCTGAATGCATCAGCTTAGTGCTGCCTGTGCTCTTCATAGAGATACAGAAATAACTAAACAATATTTTACCTGTTTCTATTAAACTTCATAAGCTCATCATCTTCACTGGGGATTTTGTCTGAATAACTGAAAGTTTTCACTCCATTTCTTTTTTCTGTGCTTTGGTAATTCACAGCAGAAGAAAAATTCCTTCACACACACAAACAAACACACACATACACACATACATATATATATAACTTTCATGCAGATGTAACTGTGATGTATTAATAGCAGTTATTTTTCAGATACTCAAAGATATTAATAAATAGTTCATGAACCATAGGTTGATCTGGCTAGCATATGACCTCGTCTTAGAGCAATTAGAAATTCTATATTCTCTCCTGATTTTTTGTATTCATTTTCCATTAAATATAGGAAGTGCTTAGCAACACTATTAAGTTAATATGTCAGTTCCAGAACAGCTTTATTATACCACATGTCTAGAGGTTGATCAAGAATGTGTTATGTACTTATGTTCATGCTTATTAAGACTTAAATACAGTGGAAAATATCAGAATATATAGAGAGTGTTTGCCATAAAATCACATATTTTTCTCTGATTGAAACAGACCTTTGCAGTATTTAGCACGTTTTTTTAAATTATTCTTGATTGGTAATTAATATGGTACATTTCAGGAGGAAGAACTTTAGTAGAGTATGCAAAAGTGAATTAATTAATCTGAATTTTTCTTCAGATTAATCCACTGTGGGCACTGAAATGTCTGCTAAGTTTGGCCTAATTTCTATCAGCTTCTTGACCAGGCATTTGTGTTCTTATAGATGTCAGTGGGTGCAACATGAGGGGAAAAAAGTGTGTATTCTTCTTTTTTTCAATACTAGCATTTCTCACTATAATGAGCAGAAAAATAATTGGACAATCGGGCTATCAGTAAAACGACACACTTCAGTGTGAGTCAGTGAATTATTTTATGGGACAAACTTTAATCTTGAAATGCGATTGTAGATAATTTGTGCTACCATCTGTCCATTTGGAATTCTTTTAACCATTTAAGTCATTATACAGTAAGTACTGTTGTGTTTAGCATTAACATTTGATACACATTTAATTTCTGTACTGCTCTGTGGTCCTTAGGGAGCTTTGCTCTAGTGCTACATGAGAGAGACAAAGTATTGATCAGTTAACATTTCAGCTATGTATGTTGCAAAATTAATGAAAATGCCAGACAAAAATGTCAGAGTGCACGAAAAGGTAAAATTTAAATTTGGTAGTTTAATGAAAAGTTTAAGATGCATATTATCAAAAACATCTCCTTGCCTTTAAGGTACTTTTCATAACTGAGTAACTAAAGAGAACCACTTATTGTACTTAGAGGAACACTAAACATGAAATATGAGGGAATATATAATCTTCAAAGTGTTTGGTATCCCAGAATGGCCTCAGTAAGGTGTTTAATTGCCTGCTTGAACATTTAAGTGTTACTCGTAAAATAAACTTACTTCATTTCTCACTCAGAAGCAGAGTGCCCTCACTTGATGAACACACATGTTAGCCTCAAATTAAAGCTTCTCATGAACACATTCTCCTGTTCCTGTTATTATTCTTTTCATTCATTCTATATGTGTACATGCATACAAAGAGAAAATACTTTTCATTCTTTCTCAGCCTCTCAAATATTGATAAAATGACTCTCCCTGGATCCAAGTCATTTGTCAGGCCTAACTCACCTTCACTTTGTCTTCTAAGTTTACAGAATTCATGTGTGAAAATGACATAATAGTGTCCCTAGCTTTTGATTAAGTGCTAGTTCTCTTGCATATATGCCATTTAGTTCTGGAGGTGTCACATTAATTAATTGAAAAGGAACAGGATTTAAAAGAACTGGCTCCTAGAAGGAAATGAGACAGCAAAGCAATTTTGTCAATTTACTGAGCTTTTCCCTAATAAAAAGGGAAACGATCACTACTGTGTATTTTGGAAACAATGTTCACTCAAAGATGAAAGATGAAGATTATGTTTCCAGAGAGACTTGATATGATACCACCAGGGGTTGGAATGCATTTGTTGTAATTATTACATATTTTCCTTATTTTTTCACACTGTAATTTTAAGAGAGTCAGAATTTTCATATATATTAAAAAACTTGAAGATGTTCCCATCGTGAATACCATGATTGAGGATTCAACCTTCAAACAAAATTAACCTTTTGTTAAACCTGGGTGAAGTGTATCATCAAATTATCTTTGCCACCTCTTCTCTTGAATTTGAAATTTGAATAACTGCTGGTAAGGTAGCTGCAAATCTTTTTTTATCTCTCAGAAAAAAGTCTTTCCAAAAATTGTTTTTGCTGTCAAAATTGCCTCTTCTCAAAAGAGAGATTTGCAGAGGTTAAGTGATATGGCAATGGCAAGGCCAGGAACAAGATTAGTTTCTGATGCATGTTACACACAGGTATAAGAGTCTTTCAGCTTCTTGTCATCTGTATGCTCACCAGCAGGTTAGAAAAAGTAGTGGACCAGACTGCTGTGGGGTTTGGTGGGTTTTTATTTTTTCTGAAGTAAAGCAGACAAAAAGAAAAGTGGTCAAAGTTCTGTTTCCTCTTTCCTAATTTTCTATATATCAGCAGAACCAATGTTGGATCTCTTCAGAATTACAGTGGACTTGGAGCTTTTTACAACACTCAGCGATACTTTGTGCCAGGTTTTAGAAGGTGGAATAGAAAAGAAAAAAATAGCAGAACGTCTACATAGGACCAAAGAAATCCATTAGCTATTAATACTGAAAGAACATACCAGCACCAGCTATGATTAAAAAGAGACCTCTTAACTGTAACAAATGAGGAATGACACTGGTGTGCGAAAACTGCTGTCATCAGTCCACATCTTTTGTTTCACAAATTGTGTGTTTGCAAATCTGATAAAAAGAAAGACTGGGGAATATTTATATATGTGAAAGCCTCTTTTAGTATTTTATTTTGTTTATTAAAAGTCGCTTTCATTTGACTTTCTTCACAGAATGAATGCATACTTGCTAAACCAGTTTAACAGTGAGATTTATTGCCCAAGCACAGCCCTGTGCCATTTTCAGTAATGGAGAGCATTCTGTGTGCTGTCCAGCTGCTGTCCCAGAAGAGTATGTGTCTGTCTTAGTTTCTCTGTCATTTCTGCCATCACCATCCAGGTGACTGGGGTGCCCACCCGAGGGTGTCTAAAATGGCACTAGCTCTACCTTTAAGCACTTTAATTGCTCCCTTAGGTGTTTATTTTACCTGCATATATATTTTAGTACCTGACTAGATGCTATTCTGAGTTTCTTCATAATCTTAAGGTGTTAAATATCAAAACCACCTATGGTGTGCAGGGAATTACTTTCCTTATTTTGTGATTTATCAAACCAGAATAGACAGCAGCATAAAGCATTGGTAACCCAAGTTTTAGACTTTTCCTTCAATACTATACCACTTTTCCCATGTATTTTCCTTAGAAAACTGACAGTATTCTGAAAGTATTTAACTATCAAATAATTTTGAATGCTATTATATCTTGATATGCTTAAAAGTCTGATGAACAAAAATGTGGTTGATGAAAAATTGCAGAAGTTGACAAAAACCATTCTTTACTCTCCTGTATTTAGGATGACCTAAGAAGTTCTAAAACAAGCTTAGATTTCCTGCTAAGGCAGTGATGTGACTAGAAATCTGGGCAGCCAGTTTGTGTGAGTGGCAGTCTTACTCTGCAGTATGTTTCTGATAACAAGGTATGTACAAGGCAGTCCCCCACTGCCTGGTGTTACTGGAAGAGTTGCAGAGTGGACCATTGGGCCCCCACAGAGGGCTTGCATTGCATCACCAATTCTTACTTGCACTCTGCTCTTCAGTGCAAAAAAACTGTACTGAAGGAAAAACTTTGCACTTGAAGGAATTCAGACACCATTGATACTGGATTTCGATAATTGCCAAGTAGCTTGGGAGTTCTAAGGTAGTTGTGTACCCTATTATCCTCAGGTTCCCTGAGGTGCTATTTCACAGCTATCACAGGAGATCTTCACCATTTAAACTTCCATGACTTACACACTTCACATGACTGAGTTATAAAGTATCTTACTTTTTCCTCATCTTTTAATGATGAGTATTATGAGAACCAACACATTGTAAAGTCACATTACAAAGAGTGCTTTACTTCCTTTTTATTTTAGTAGGAAGAGGTATTATAAGGCCTGTTTTGACGTGAAAGAACTGTAGGACGCACTGATTTCACTGGGCCATTCAATAGTTAAAATAACATAATGTAATGGCTTTGCCAAAAGTTGCAGTGTAATAAAAAAGCAGATGTGTTTTGGTAAGAAAAGGCCAAGTGAGGTAAATCAGACAGAGAAGCAATTGTTTCAAACCTTTTGAAAATTCAGTGTGTGAAAGGCTTAGAAAGGACAGAAATTAAATTCAGAACTTAAACTGCTGGTTTCTTCCTATTGCTCCTTAAGGAATCTTCAGTGTACTTATCCCTATAGAGTAGTTGTTTCTTTAGTAGGTATGTAGCTGGTAGGTGATGACATAAGTGTCTCGGTGGAAGAATTAAGGAAAAAACCAGTTCTTTTCAATGTGCTGGGTTTTACTGGAGTGAAAACACTTTAGACAATTTTGTAACATTTCAAATATGCATAAGAAATATATGTTCATTGCTTAACTCACAGTTTATAATTTCGGTTTTGGTAGCTGAATGGGAAATCCAGGCTGTAAGCATAAAAAGCCGTAGAGCATATTTTGTGCTTACTAGTGCCACATATGCTAACATATGTATGTTAGCATATGTATGACTAACAGTAATTGCTTTTATTGACAGTGAAAGTAAAGCCTCTAAAGAAAAACAACCTTAAGTAATCATTGCAAAATTTACATGTAAAGTTTTGTCCCTTTTTCCTAAAATGGGAGTGTCTGCCACACAAAGCTTTATCCTACATTTTGGGCAAAAGAGAGATGCTGCATGCTTCCCATAAATGTAAACCATAAATGTATGGTTTGGACCTGGAAAGGGTTTGAAAGCTTGTTTCATTCTTGGAAATCCCTGGTGGGTGGTGATGCTGTTTGTGATGATGATGATACCCCACATGTGAGGTGGTCTTCCAATGCAAAAAGTTTTGTTTCCAGTGGAACTTCACTGAGATTTATGTAGGAAAGTCCTGTGAAAGCACTGGTCTTCTACAATTGTTTTTTGTCAGAGGTAGGGAAATTTCCTTGTGACAGTGTGAAAAAGCCATAGCACTAGAAGCTGTCCCTTGCTTGGGATAACGAGACTGTGTACTGAGCAGATGGTCTTAATGTCAAGGGGACAAACCTCTGAAGTGTGCTGTTGCAGAAAAACACTTCAGAAGTTTACAAAGGGTGGATATTTTAACATTTCTTCTAAATATGTATGAGGTATACAGCAGTTTATTAGCATAATTTTTATGGTATAGTTTCAGTCAAGGTTAATGAAGTTTCCACTTGGGTTGTTTTCCATCCCTGAAAAATTAGAGTTAAATAATTTTTTTCTGAAAAATGATGCTTTCCTGAAGTGCTTGTCTGTGTGCTTTCTCCCCATCGCTCCCAAGGCAGCACTTATCCAGACAGACTGTTTTCTTAAATTTCTCAATTAAAGGCCAAATTTGTGGTTGCCATTTTGTGAAGAAAATGCTCTTGTAGCTTTAGCCACATCACTGGTAAGGCCTGCATGTTTGCAATGGCCTATCTAACATAGTAACTTCTTGTACTGGTCATGGCAATATAAAGAGGAGCAAAAACTGCCTCAAAGGTCATTTTAGTTAAGTGTCAAAGCAAGAAACAATGTCATCTAGATAGTTTTTTAATATGCGGAAAACTTAGCAGTGTGGACAGAATGTTAAATTTTTACCAAGTGTCACACTTCAGTGATTTAACTTCTGCAGGAAAGAAGACTTTCAGTTGACCTTGAAGTAAAAAGCCTGTAAATGTCATAATCACTTGCTTGATGAAAGCAGCATTTTTATTTTTAGCTTATTTACTTTTTGAAAGAAGAAACAGAAAGGGGGTTATACATGGAACCTGTTTAATACTTTGCATTAAACAAGGTGACATAATTTAAAAAGTATTGTTTCTTTTGGGTTCAGTGGTAGATTGTATCTATTCCAGGGTAAGTATTAACACTTATCAGTAGAAAAAGTGATATTGTGACTCCAATTGTTACCGAAGAGAAAAAAAAAAAAATAATAGCTGTAAGCCAAATGGCTGCAGCTGATACTGAAAAGACTTAAAACTGTATGGCAGATCTGTGAGTTTGTACTTTTCCATGAATATTATCAACACTATTAGTGCAGCTCTGAAGTTACAAGAAACCAACCGCTTTCTAGGGATACAAGTACTCTGTGGAGAACCCACTGATTTTCAAAAATAAAAAAACTGACAAAATTTAGTTTTATTTATTTGGGATTGACCACTACTCTCACAGCTGTTACTAGCAGTGTAGACTTATCTGTTAAAACTGGTATTATGTAATCGGAACTTTTGGTATTTCCTTACATTTCTCCTCAGTTCTTAGGTGCACGGTATGTGTTTAGCTGTTCTTGCTCTGTTTCATTCTGGTGCTCATTTACAAGGCAGAGAAAAAAAATCTCTTCCTTGTCTTAGACCAGAAGGCACAGGTGCATGCATTTGAATCTTTATTTTCCAATGACAAATTCTTCATTTTCCAGGAAAAGTGTGTTTTTAAAATTCAAACCAGCTAATTCCTGTGAAAATGGGTAATCAATACTGTAAGGGATACCAGTGATGTTTATTAAAGCATTCTTTCCTTAAAAAAGAAAGACTGAGTAATTTTTGCCTGGTATACATTATTCTTTTTGCTCTTTTCTCTTGAAGAAATAAAACCAGCAGATTATGTATTCCTTTGACATGAGCTAAATTTAAAAGTAGGTTTTTTTAATATTTGCCACCATATTAATTATTACTTGCTTAAAACACCATTAGCAGAGGGATTCTGAGTTAATAAACACATCACAGCATTAGTATATAAAACACAATATACTTTTCCCAAGACAATGATTACCAGCATAAGACCATATTAACAGCACTTAATGCTTATTTCTTAAATGTGCTTGATTTTCATCTCTTGGAAATAGTATCAAAATATTGCAGCAAGTAAATACGGAAATGTATTGGAGTGATTTGTGTTACAGGAGAGGTAACTAACGCCTTGTTTGAGCTTTGTTTCTGTATTATATCACTCTCTTCATAGCACTGCAGCTACACACCAGCCAGAATAGGGATTTTAATACTGAATATTAAGCTTCTTTAACACAATTCCAGTGATACACATTAAAAAAAAGTTATTTCTTCATCACAGTCTATTAGCTGGAACATTTGGAAAATAACTTTAGTGTGCTGGTAGGTCTTTATAATGTAGTATTTTCACATTCAAGAATCGTTTTGGATGAGATTTATGGAGTTTTAACCTTGTGAGACATTTCTGCTTTGCTCCAAGGGTGCTTCAGGTTTTTATGAGCTACTTTGATTTCATCAGTATGAGCAAGATACATCTCTATAAATTACTACTGATTCACTGGAGCATATTTCTTTGCATCAGAGCTGAGAGCTCTGCCAGCACCATCCAATGGATAGTGGGCCAGTCTGGAGTTACCTACCACAGTCTGGGCTACCCACCCAGGTCAGGCACCCTTCTGCCTCTCCCCTGGAGCACCTGCACACCTGCAAACTGAGCCATACCCCATTCAGCCCTGCAAGAACAGCTCTATTGTTGCATTTTCTGAGGGAAAATTATTCCAGTTCTACTTCTGAATTAAAAGCAAGCCTGTTATTACTCAAGGGATGTTAGGCCTCACTGCTTTTTTGAGAAAACAAATTTGCTGTAACTTTATCTGTAATTTAGTACCACTTGCGTGCAAATAGAGGCTACATTGTATAGAATACAAGGCAGAAAGTAAGGGTTTGTTAAAGCTATAAAATGGCTGGGTAACCATTGTGTATCTAAAAGCAGCCACATCAAAGCTGTAAAAAAAAATAAAAAGGAAAAAACTCAAAAAACAACCAATGCCTCACACAATAGACAACAACAACAAAAAAAAACCAAAAACAAAACAAAACAAAACAAAACAAACAAAAAAACAAAAACCAAACCAACCAAACGGCAAAACAACACAAACCCCCCAAACAAACAAACAAACCACACACATTAAAAAAACCAAAAACCAACAACCAAATCCCAAGAAAATACATTCATTATAGCTTCACTATTAACCATCTATTTTGATCCTGCTTCAAATATAGTCTTAAAAAAGTAAAGCTTTCTGTCTATGTGGAGAATATAGCAAAATTGCGCATTTCCCAGAAGTTAAGGTTCATTTGCCTTGACTAAGACCGTACTCAGGGAATAGTCATGGTAAATGTTACTCAGCTCTTTTTCTGCAAGTTTTTGGTTTGGTTTAGTTTTGTTTTCTTACAGTAAATGTAGCAGAGCTATGCTGTTCTCAAGTGCCACTTTCTTGAAGAATATGATGTCAAAATGCTTAAATACACTTTCCCTTTTGTTGGTCGATTTTTGAATGTCAGGATTTCATAGGAAGAAATAATATTGCTTAAAACCTCAGTCCTGTATGCATAGCCATTGCAAATGATGCTGTAGAAGCCAAGCCAAATCAGTCAAGTATTTTGTTCCATCAAAGTTCATTTTTCCAACCGTGTGCTTGTTCACTGCCTTAGATCCCGATTAGGCAGAAAATGTGCTCACTCTCCCTTTTACTTTTTTTTTCTTTTTCTTTCCTATTTATTTCTTCTTTTTTTTTTTAATAATAATATGAAAAAACTTCAGTTCGGTTTGTAGGAGTTTGATCTTGCTGATTAGCAAAGTTAAAGTTAAGAACTTAATGTGGTTTCTAATCATCTGGCAGCTGTCATTAGTGAGTGACAATGCAGCTAATCCCCCCTTCCTCCCCACCCCAACACACAAGCCTACTCCTCCTTTCTCCCCAAAGCAGCGGCAGCCACCTCCGGGCACACTCTCGGCTGAAGCTGGGAGCAGGGAGCTGAACCTGGGAAACTCTGGTTAGTATGCTTCATTGTCTCCGGATCACTGCGCTCACCCTTCTGCTCCTTTACTTACAATGTCTAATATGTCTGATTTGAATTAAATTATTTTAATTAAATCATTCCACTGTTTCTCGCAGTGCAAGACAGTTAAGAGCTGTAGCTAGCAGTGTTATAAATCAGGTGTCCCCCCCTTGATTAGGCCAAAGTTAGTAAGCCAAAGATAAGTGTGGATTCTGGCATAGGCAGAGCAAAATATATGTGAAAAGAGAGTCAGCACTTAAACTGGAACTGAGAAATACAGCAGTTACTTTTATAAGCATCAGAAGCATTCCTGCTGGTATTTTTCTCTCAGCATTGTGCCACAAGCAATGGGTTCACTGTTTTCAGGGAAGGCAAAGGGCTGAGAAGGGGGTTTGTGGTTTCTGGATGAAAATAAAGTTTGTCTTGGTTTATCTCTGATTTGAGCAGTCCTGTCATTTTGCCAGTCAGAGAGTGTAATGAATGCTCAGCTGCATCACCAGACAGAGTTTTTCATAGATAACTCCTCAACAACTGATGACATTGCACTGTGGTACTCTGAAGCTTGCATTTATTTTATTTGCTGCAGGCATCCATTCTTTCTCACATTATTTCTATTAAAAATAAAAAAAATTCGTCTCCCCCAAGACACAGTGAAGAAAGTAAACCCAAAACCCTGAAGAATTTCTAATGCAGGAGAAGTGTTTTAAAACAGGGGATAAGTATGCTCTAAAATGTGATTACTGACGAATTAAATTCTGTTGCCTACCTGTCAATGGCAAATGCAGCACTTCTCTTGAGTCCATGTTAAGATCTGGCTGGTAGAATCAGCAACCCTGATACCTCTGAAATACAGGACTATCTGCTTGCTCTGTGACGTATCTCATTTCTGCTGACTTTTCATTTATGGAATTGATGGTCAAATATGAAATTGGTTAAAAACAACAGATTATTTCTGGGTCGCTTTCAGTATTGACCTGTATGATGGGCTGCATTTTTTTAAGTTAATGCAGTTTAGAAATCATTTTAAGTTTCCCAACACAAAAGAAAGAAGTGATACTGGATTTGCAAACAAAAGCTTTGTTGGTTTATGACAAGTAATCCATCTTTTTGCATTAGTGTAGCATTCTACCCCAGATAGTTTTTCGTAATTGGCAACTTGTGAGTCATATATGTTATCTATTCTTTTATGGGTTTCTAAATAGTGAATGATGTCAAAGGTCATCAAGCATTCATAAAGGAATTTTTTTTATTTTACTTTTTCAGTTTTGATCAGTGTTCTGAAGAACTCTGTGAACATTTGAGGGAAAAGTGCAAAGAAAAAAATAATAGCCCTTTTCCTGGAAGGAACTTCTTGCAAATTCTGTTACAGTGATTTGAAGAATAAATTAATTTTAGGACATACGTGAAGTACTACAGCAGAGTGAAAAGGTTTAGTTAAGTCAGTTATGATTTATCTAGTCATGGTTAGGTCTTAAAAGTTGGAAATGCTTGTATTGCATATACATGCAGCAAAATTAAGAATATTTGCATGTGACTTAATAATTTTGAATTCTTCCCTATCAGAAATATTCTTGCAGTAATCCACAAGCCATTGTTTTCCTTTCGTCATGAAACTAGGAGTGTTTATAGACATCTGCTATTCCTACTCTTTGTAAGAATTTAATACTGGGTACAGGTTAAGAAAATCTAACAAGGGAGAAAAAATATCTTTGCATCTAAAATAATAGATGGCACCAAAATGGCCTTACATTTTGATGCATTAGTTTGTCACAGGCAAGTTGTTAATAGAAGGATTTGGGCATATCATTTAAAATTTAGTTATCATAATGAGAAATCTAATAGGAACTTTTCTCTTTATTGCTATTTCTTCAGCTACCCATGAACATTACCACTAACTGCTCACGGACTTTCTGATTAAAAATTGGGAGAACAGAATAATACATTAATAAATTCAATTAGCGGCAAAGACAACTTGAACTAATTTACAGACAACTATATAGGAGGCATTAAGTATTTTAAAATGAGTTAAATATTAATTTCACAGTAAAGTTGTTATGAACATGCTGCCACAGCTTGTGTGGTTCTCTCTTCAACAGTCATTTAAATGTACTCTGAAGAGTTTAATTATAATGAGATATTTCTATTAAAAATTTATTCAGGATTATCTTAATAAATAAAATAGAACTGAGATTATTTAATGATGATGTAATTATATTATATATAAAATAATGTATGTAGAATTACAGTAATGTAAATTTTTTTTAACTCAATTTCCAAAAGTAAGAACAGGAATAGCTGATAGTTTTTGATCAGACCATTCTTGAAATTTCATCTGAAAATCACGAATAATTGGATATTTTGCATAATAATTTGAATCTAAAATCAGTAACAGTATGAATAGGATCTTGTCCTTAAGAGAGATTGTAGTAGCTTAATAATAAAGCTAAAGATAGGTATTTTTGCTGAACAGTCTTTATGTCATTCTATGGCATACATCAGTACCATTGGTTCTTCTTTGAGGTTATTTTTTATTTATTTTTAAGCTTATGTTGTGGTTTATTTCTTTGGAATAGTGTTTTTAGACAAGATGGAATTAGCTGCTAATGTATCCTAATTATTTCAGAAAAGTGCTTTAATCTAGATTATCTGTTCATCTGAGACAGTAAACTAAGGCACTTTTTCAGCTCATCAGACAACTGACTCTGAATGTCACGATTATTTGATGCAAATAAAAATTTATGTGGACATTCGCTCCCTAAAATTAATCCAGAATTTGGACAAATTGACAGAAAAGAAAATTAATTTTAAAATTAGATTCGTGCTTTCATAGTATGGTAGGCATTCTAAAATTTATGTAATTATACTTGTGACAGGCTGCTGTCTTTGAGTCACTATAGATATGAAAAATACAGCCTTTAAATACAGAACAGCTGAATTACATATTTGAAAGGAAAAATATTGTCAATTATTACTCTACTATATAATAAAAATGCATTTAATAATATTTATCTTTTTATTTTCTATTTTTATACTACTTTTGAAACTGATCCCCCCTCAAAAATGGAAAAGAAAAAAGGATGTCAGAATTTTTTTGAAAGGCAGAATGTATTAGTTCTCAATTGCACTGCTTGCCTTGGTCTTAGCTGAAGGTAAATGCAGGCAAACACTGCTGCTACTGCTGTTATCATTATGTGTTGGATGTATACTGCAGTGGGACGTACAGGATGGTGGCATACCTTTGTCCCTAAAAGTTAACAAACAGAGCCTGTGCTTTTAAATTCATATCATTGAGTTCATTCAAATCAGTAGGAATATTCCCAATAGTAAATCTACACATATTCATAAATATTTGCCATATCTAATCTGATTGGGTACAAATGTGTAAAAGAGGCAGAGGAACAGAAAGCATGCTCTTAGATTAAAGCACTTTCCCAAGCATTTTCAAATATCTCAAAAATATTTGAAATGCTGTTGTTTTTAGGCAAATGATTCTCAGTACAGTTACACTGTACTGAATGAAACATACAAGAGCTATAGGATAGATACATATTCAGTAGCTTACAAATACTTTCTGTCTGGCATTTAACTGTATTTGTAAGACCAAACATTAATTTTGATCCTCAGATGTGATCTTTTAAAAGTTGTGGCCAAGTTTATTTGTCAATAAAAATACGCCTGAAATAAGTGTATCAGAAGAGCATACAACTTATTTAATGTTTGTTCATTAAAAAAAGAAAGTCAGCTTCATTCTTTTATGTTACTGTAACTGATTTAAATAAAGAGACCCAGAAAAATACAGACACTATTGTAATATTTAGAATTTAATTGGATTAACTGAAAATCTTTGATATTATGGATTTTTAAAAGTTTGGTAAAACATGTATTCTTTAGCCTGAAATTAAGAGGTATTTAGTTTAGTGGTAATACTAGTTCTGTTCTATTTCCTTATAAAATGGGATCTTTTTTCCTGAGTTTCCCTGCCTGTCATTCTCTGCTCAAGCCTGTAGGTAGCACCTTTGCATCACACAAAAATCTTTGCCTTTCCTGAGAGACAATTACTATTTAGGTGGGGAAGTCTTTACTTGCAGACCTCTACTAGCTACTATTTGCATAATTTCCAGACTTTGGTGACAATATGTGATCCTAAAACAGCAGATCACTCTCTCAAAGGTACAATGTTCTCTCTTATTTATTTGTTTTAATTTACTGTCCATCAGGTATTAATAAATGAGCATAATTCTGCATTTCTATTTCACATTTTCTTCTCTGTTTTGCAAATTACATGACACTAGTGGTCCTTTTTATCTGCTGAGTAAGATAAACTCTATGAATTAACCAAACTCTGTTCATTCTTCTCCCTCTGGGCTTGATCCATCACCTGTAACAGTCAGCAACTAACCTTAGAGGTGCTGGCTACTGACTTGATGGTCAGGGAGTTTCACCGAAACCACTGCAATGCAAGATCAGGCTATCCCACAGGAATGCCAACCTTCCTGTCAGTGCTGGGGAGGTGACTAGTTACCAATGCTGCTATTGTTTCTTCAACTTCAATATGCAGTATCAAAATAATGTAGCATAGGCATTATTTTTAAATCTGAGGCTGTTCTGCAAAAAAATCTTTGGAGTTTACATTTTTCTTTTTTTTTTCCCCCTCAAGTATATGCTTCATAATATCACTGCTTCCATTTCTAAAACCCAGTGATAGTGTATGATCACTTAAAATGACAGTTTGTTTTCCTGTGGTGTTGCTCTTTTGTCACATTACACAGAATGTCTCTAGGTTTATTATTTTTCTCCTAAGAGGTCATAACAAAGAAGGTCTGGTTATCTATCACCCTTATCCATGATCACAAGTGTGCTGAATAAAACTCCCAACATTTATTTGATTCTACTAAGATTGCGCTTAATTTTAGCAAGAGTCAGTGAATAGGGTTTAAAAAGAAAAAAGAAATCACACAAAGCTCTTACTAAGGTACAAGTTAATGATTTTGTCTGTGTGATGGACTGGGATGTTTGAGAAGGGAACATTGAAAGTCTGAGAGAGCATTCCATGACCAAGATGATTTTTAATTGTCTGAATTGTCTGAATGCTTGGTTGTGTATTAGAAGAAGCAAAGTGTGATGCAGGTGGGAGGGAACTAACCTTTGACACACTATAGCAGCAGAAAAAACATCAGGACTATCAGCATGGGAGTTTCCAGCCTTTCGCTTTCTCACTAGAATAGAAAGCATTTTTGTTGCAGATGAGAGAAGCACGGATTGAATTCCTACATGCACTGAGCCACTCTTTGTCTGGGTTGGGTTTTGTTTTGTAAAATGCAAACCTTTTCATCTTTCAAATTGTTACAGGAATCCAAGCAAGCATTAAAAAAACCCAAAAACAAAACAAAACAAAAAAAACCAAAAACAAAACAAAACCTGAGAGGAAAGTATGTTTTATTGGTTGTTTTGTCTGAGCAAATGCTGCATGGTTAACAAGAAAAGCTGACTTGTTTCTGAAGGTCCTGCTTCAATTTGTCGTGTCAGTGGCCGAGTTAGGAAGGTGCTTGCTGTTCCTAGCAAATGCTCATATTGTAGCTCATAAGGCAAGGGAGTAATTTCCCAGCTTGGGGCACCTAAAGAGAAGGCAGGATCACATCAAGACTGACTGTTGTCAAAGCAGAGCAAATACTGTATGGACAGGAGAAGGAAAAACATTAACATGAGGAAAGGAGGCTACTCCATCTAATACACATTTGAAAAAATCTTTGTTTGGTAATAGTTTATTTTTTTACTTTCTTGTTGCATTCTCACAGTAATACACATCTCTACATCAGGTATTTTATATGCAGATCATACACAGCTATCTGTGTAGCAAGGAAAAATTAAGGGTGTACACAGGCATGGCTGGTAGGGGTTTTTTCCTCTATATTACCTCCTCTTTTTCTGTTCTCACTGTGTGGAAGAATAAGGCTACACTTATTTACCACCTAAGCATGATACAAAACTGTTTAACTCCTTGTCTGGAGGATGAGCTGCAAGTTTTCTTTTTTAACTTTTTCATAGTTAGATAAGAGTAGATAGAAATCTGTTGGGTTCTGTGACAGAAAGATTACCGAAAATACACATATATTCCTCTACAGTAGATTCCCCTAAACTTTAAAGAAAATCTCCAGGTTATAGACAATTACTTTATGATAAACTTATGCTAAAACTGCAATAGTGCAATTTTGCTGTTTTCTATTCTATCTTCATGCCTTTTTTAGTTGAACTAGTGATTAGTCTTTAAGAATTATTCAGAAGACAAATACTATGTAGATGTCATTGAGCATGTGATATGGCACTGCAAAAGCTGCATTTCACAGATATCAATATCTTAGGAATAGTATCTTAAGAAAAATAGGCATTTTCAGTGTTTGAAGTAATTTAAAGTTTACCTGGTAATCTATTTTAAAATGTTCTGTTCCATGACGACATTCTACCAATTAGATCCAACTCTTTTTCAGTAAAGGGCCGACTCAGTACATGTGAATATATTTACCTGAAATATTCCTTCTCTTGGGGAAGAATATCTTCTATTATCAGGGAAGTCCACTGAGCAAAGAACATGCAATCTGTCATTGTCAAGACACAACATCAAATTTTCAAAGGAAAAAATGGGAATGCAGTCATGAGTTTTCATTGTGGCCCTTCTTTAATGTATTTTTCTTTTCGAGTTCTGACATGGATAAACATTATTGACATACTGTTTTAGGGGATTACTAGTATTACTTTGTTTTATGATGTGAAAAACCCACAGCTGAATTCTGTTCTCATAAGGCTATTTTTACATCAGGATTTTGCCTGTGTTGGATTCTCCACTCACTTGCACCCTTGTAAATCAAATTTAAGGTATTTTGTTGCTGAGGCTAGTTTGCTGGGGCAGACTTGACAGTAGGGGAAAAAGAATTACATGTTTTAGCAATAACATTTTCATTCATTTAGGTGGGTTCTAACAGGATGTTGAAATCACTGCTTTCTGGATTACTGTCATCGGGAAGATGTGGCTGGCATCACCACAGGCATTTCTCTCATTTATGCTTATTGCCCCACTAAGAAGTGGGTTTCCATTTCCTATTGTTGGGATGCTGTTGCCTGAAGTAGTGTCGTGAGATAAAGATTCAAGAGAAGACAACTGAAGAGGCTTACAGCCAGTTCTTTGTCACCTGAAATTGTTAATTTTGGTATGATGGTTTTAGAGTGGGATGTAAACACTGCTCTGGTTTTTGCTTTCTGTTGTGTATGTAAATATATATATATATAGGGGGAGAGAGAGAGGGCAAGAAAGAGAGAGAAATAGATCGATAGATAAATAGCTATTCATATATACATATAAATAGCTGGATCCTATCTGGTTAATTTTGTCTTTATGAACAAAAGGTTTCTTTAACAAGAAATCTGTATTGAGAAGTTTATTAACCAAGAGCCCCTCCTGTAAAATATTTACCTGTTTGAAAAACAGAGCACAGATTGGCTTGGAACAACACAGGTCTTACAGGTTACTACAAGTTCTAATGTGAAAGGCTGCTCTTACACCACCGTGCCTTGTTTTAAAAGAAAAGTGTCTACCAAGGAACGCAGGAACCTTACTAGAATGGAAAGAAGACCCCTCCCTCCGAATTACTATAACTTTGAAAATCACGGGGCTTCCAAGCAAAAATGTAAGAAAAGAAATAACAGTTCCTTACTAGAAAAAACACATATCTAGAACAGCAAAACAAACAAGAGCACAGTAACAGACGTTTCCCACGCGTTGAGCGCTATTTTTCCGCGCTGGCGTAGGTATGACCGCGGCTGGCAGGGCGTTCTGGCGGCTCAGGCGGGGCAGAGATGCTGCAGAGATGCTGCGGTCACTCACCCGGGCCCGGCACGGGGCGCTCCGGGACCAGCGTGGAACCTCCTCAGGGCCGATGGCAGCCTCTGACAAGAGGGAGGAGGGGGGAGTGATTCTCCCGAAACTCACGCAGGCAGCGACCGGTCTTGGCACTACCAAGTAGCAGCGGAGAGAAACAGAGAAAGAAGGCAGACTCGAACGGAGTGCTGAATTGCAGCGTAGCAAAGTCCCGGAGCCGAATACACAAAACTCCCGTAGTGACCACTCTGCTCGATGCCCAAGCGGCAGGAAGGGAGGGAACCCTAACCCCAGCCAAGTGCTGGGGCAGGAGACCCAATACCTCTCGTGCCATTATGCTGCAGTTCCCCGCCCCGCCCTCCCCCAAAAATAAAAAAAACAGCGGGAGAGCATACCCCCCAGCCAAAATTACCAGACCCCAAAACGACTCCATTGGAATGCCAGAGGGTTACCTTGTCGGGTTTGTGACAGTGTGATGTAAGCAACCTGCCAGACCTACACTTATTCCGCCACTCACCATGCAACAGAGGCTTTACCCTCTTGGCCTGCTTAATGGGGTGACGGCTGCTGGCTGTGGCTGCCCTTCTGGTTTGTCTGGAGTCGGAATGGCCATGACATCTGTTATTTGCACTGCTGCGTTACCTACCCACCTTTCCCTCTGACTGCAGGTGGTGCTGCTGTGGGGGACTGTACCTAGCCCCTGCAGCAGGTTTCTGGGCAGCATCCCTTCTCTCTGGGGCAGATTTTGGGGTAGCTACACAAGGCAACTTCACTTTCTAAATGCGAAATGGACCACGTTGAACAAACTTACCAGAAACAACAGCAAGAATATGGGATCTTTAGCATCTGGCGGGAATTTAAAGCCTTCAAAAGCTGTTGTCGTAGGCTTGAAAAAGTAGGTGAAAGACTGGGAGAAAACACTCCCCCTGCATTCCTTCCCCAAAATAGGTACCATTATTAATAAATCCCCAAGGACAGGATCTTAAGCTCTGGTAGTTAGATAACCACATGCATACAGTCCAAAAGAGGTTTACAAGCATTGAATTACTCACCCAACTGACCCATTCAACAAACCTGGTAACAATCATAATGGCATTAGTTTTTAGGGCCCATGTTTAGATAGTGATCCATAAATGGAAAAAACATAAATATGATCATCTGCCAACTGAACTGGGGTAAGCTGGACCTTGGTAATGCCTAATGAGGTTTCTGTAACCAATACACAAATGGGTTACCCAAGAACTATTTTGGGTATCCTCTTTTTAACCTTTCGTCTCAAGCCACACATTAGCTGCCAATTAATGCCTTGGTTTAAAAGACAAATGTCTACCAAGGAACCTTCCTGGAATGGAAAGAAGACCCTTCCCTCCAAATTATTGTAACTTCGGATATTATGGGGCTTTCAAGCAAAAATGTAGAAAACAAGAATAGCAGTTCTTTACTAAAATACATATGTACGTAACAGAACGGAACAAAGAGCAAAACAAAAGCAGGCCTTTCCAACCTGTTAATACTGTTGGTCCCCTTCGGTGTGCGATGCCCGGGGGCGCCGGCAGGGGGCGCTGGCGGGGCACGGCCGGCAGGGGGCGCTCGATGGCCGCCCCGAGCCTCCCCGGGCGGCTGTGGCTCAGACCCCCCGAGGGGGAGGAGGGAAAATGGCCCCTTCTGCAAACTCACAGGCAGTGTTCGATCTCGGCACCAGCGCCGGCAGCAGGCAGGAGCTGGGGAAGGCGGGCAGGTGCGATGGTAGTGCCGAGTTACAGCGCAGCAATATCCCCCGCCGAGCACACACACCCTGCAGCACCCCCGACCGACCTCCCCAGTCCCCCAGCGGACGGGAGCAAGGCAGGAGGGAAGGAGAGACCCACCCCCAGCCAGGGCTCGGGCAGAGCAGGTAACTTTTCAGGCGGTGTGCGCAGCCTCCTGCACTGTGAGGGGAAAGAGGGATGCCTCCTCCCCACACTGCGTCCACACACAAGGTCGCTCCTTGCGAGTCTCAAACATTCAGTGACGATCTTCGGGCCTGGGTGATCTGAGACACCCTATCGCCCCCAAGACACGTGTATGTTGAGGGACACACTTTTTACTTAAGGAGGGTTGGCAGTAATTAGATTTTTTTTTTCAGTAGATTTATTTATTTGTTTATTTATTTTATTTTTCAGTAAGTATTCTTGTGCTCCTCTGCCTTTACCAAAACTACACAGGGTACCCTCACATTTGCTGGGGTCGCAAGCCTGAAGTCAGTGCCAGGTTCCTTGTCTGTGCTGTCGGTAAGACAGCAGACTTAGTGTCAGATCCTGAGTGCAATGTTGCTGAACCAAGCACAGATGCCTGGAGACCGGCTGTCACTGGCTCAAACTGTAGCCCTGCCTCTGTAGCCATTCTTTTTTGAGCAAGGGAAAATGCAGAAGTCAACACCAGCTGAGCACATTCCAAAAGTGCTACAGATATTACCTCAGTTTTCTTTGGATACTTCTGTGACTTCCTTCTCAATATCCTTTTGTGGGTGTGTGAACGATCTTCAGCTTTTTTTTTTTCCAATCATATCTATTTTATTACTCCTCAGCAGCATCTGTGAACTATCCATGAAATAACTAAACTCATGTTTGCGGGCCAGAAATGCGTGAAATCTCAGGAGTAATTTCAATTAAGAGTAGTAAAAGACGTGTAGCTGTAAATATTTGGAGATATGCTTTCATGTCCTACTTTTAATATGAGTTATTTTCCTTGTGTTTGAGTGTCTGTGTATGTTAAGAGACTATAAGTTATGAAATGGTATCATGCTTTCTGTCCTAATAAAAAAGATAAAAAAAGAGGATTGATTTTGGGAAAAGGAGAAGAATAGGAAAGTGAAAAGACTTTGTTGCCTTATGCTAGATGGTTTCACATCAAGTTGTTTTCACATGTAAATGATATAATTTTTTTAAATAAGAATCACATGCAGTAATGCCTGTCTGCTTCCAACCAGAATTTTAAATCACAATAACTTCTATCTCAGTAACCAGCATTGTTAGTAAAACACATACTCTATTTTCACAAGCTTATGTATTAGATAAACAAAAAATCTTGATTGTAACTTGAAGCAGAGGCTATTAGCATAGACTTTGTCAACCGCAGTTTCAAAATCAAGAAAGAAACGGTACCTTTTGGTTACTTTTCATAAAAGAAGAATTAACATCTTCATGCTGTCTTGTTCACTAGAAAGCTAAGCCATCAAGTGAATCTGAGCCTGTTTATATCACAACTACTTTCTTCTCAGTCTGAACATTTAAAAAGCTCTTTCCTTTCCAAATCTAAGCGATGCAAGACCTAAATCAATCCTAAGTGGCTACAATTTCCCCCAGTGTGGTGCATGGCTGTGTGTTAATTAGCTGAAATAGATTATTCCCTGATGTGTGGCATAGTGTTTGTGGTAACTTTCAGTATGCATAGTTGTGTTTATTTTCACATACTGAGGCAAATTCTCAGTATGGCTTCAAATTATCTCCTTGCAGGTGTTTTTTCCTGAGCTAATCCTGACAGACTCTTCCTGCCAGATATGCCCATCTTCAAGAGCAGGAGAGCACTACACATGCAGGAACCTCTGTGCTTGGGGCTGTATGCAAATTTAATGCCCAGCTCCTGTCTGTTTCTCTTACATGGATGACAGACATTTTAACAATAATTTTTGCATTTCCCCATGGAAATCCCATTGTTTTACTGCATGTATATGAGCACATATACGCCTTTAGTCTCTATATGTGTTTGAATATGATACTGGCAACACCTACTTGTAAATAAGTATGTGTTAGCCGTTTCTGTGTATTTGTATATAGTTAAAATGAATGAGAACTCTTGTATCAAGTATGCAGTTGTCAAACAGCTCTTTATCAGAGATGTAGCGAGATCCCAGAGAGACTTATCAGATACTAAAAAACATATAGGGTGGAAAATGTGATAAACAAGAAACTGACACTGAAAATAATTCTACAGCATTTGGGGTTTCATGTGAAAAGCAAGTGCATAGGAAATAAGCTTTTGGTTTCTGATGTTTGAAGCAAATACAGTCAGAGTAAATGATATTCCAGCAATTGCATATAGAGCTTTCTCCACATATGTCACAATTTTCCTGACTGAAATGAATTCTCTCTGCTGCCACAAATTTTGAAACAGCTGGGAGTAGTTGAAGAGCTATTAGCTGTTTTCTGCTTTTTAAGGGCAGTAACCATAGTGTGGGTACTTGGACACCAACACCTGTATGTAAGCACTGAAATAAAAATTGCCTTGGCTGGCAGGGGTGCAGCAGAGCATAACAGCATTCCCTCCCTTCTTCCTCCATGTGTGCTTTTGTGTGTGCAGACATGCCTCTTTCTGAAAGGAATTACCCAAGAAGGAGATTGCATCCTTGTTCCAAATGGGACATGGGAGATGTACCTTTTTCCCAATCTGCAAAAGCAGCTTTCAGTTATGATGGTTTATATGTTTAAAGTCAGGTTGTACAAAAGCCACTCTTCAGAAGAACTTTGAAACAGAAATTCCAGAAATATGGACAGAGGTTTTAAAGATATTTTAGTACAGGAGATTCATACAGACAATAAATACTATTTTACTAATTTTTTTTACGAGGATTCTTTTACTCTGGATATCATGGTCTATCAGTATGCTAAAGTTGTGTTTCAGTAAATCTTTTCTTCTTCTCTACTAGTCATCATTCACAGTGCATTTGGTGGGCTTAAAAGGCATCATTATAGGCAAACTTTCTTATTTTAATGTACTACTAGAAAACTCATTTTGCTCCTTTTTTTTTCTGCTTGAGATGGGAATAACAATTTCATTATTAGTGGTTAGTGGTGTGCAGAAGAAAAGCAACAGAAAACACCCACCTGCATAAGTATTCAAAGACTGACATCACAGTTCACGTTCTGTAATACCAAAAGTAATATATTCAAGTATAAAAGTACACTGCAGAAGTAATTCAAGCAATTGTCTTTTTATTCTTAGAACCAAAATTGCTGTTTGTATTGAGAACTATAACTAAGCCGTGTAGATGCTATACGTATGTCTGTATGTAGTGTGTGTGTGTAGATGCTATATATATATATATATAAATTTTTTTTTTCTTTACCTTCTGACACTGCCTGCTCTGGAATTAAAAATAAAGATAATTAGAGAGTATTCCATAATTGAGATATATTTGGTATAAGATGTTATAGCTCTGTAAGTTTAATGTTGTTTCACAAATAATGAACACTATGTAATAGCATTGAACATTATGTGGTAAAGTGACAGGAATTAAGGAAATTATATAATTATCTTGTGAGATTTTGACACTGCCATTATTTTTGTAACTTCATGGATTAATCAGTTTTAGAACATAAGGAGTACATACAGCTTTCCAAAACATCTGTTGCTTCAGCATGTTTTTTATATTTACTGGTGTTACATCTCTTTTTTGTTTCATGAGATGCCGTCCTTTGGTTCAGATTTTATTTCTTCTATAACTTACATGTGAGGGACTCATTAATGTTAAAGTGAAAATGTCTCAACATTGGATTTTATTCTGACCTGTTGTTCAAAAATCTGTTGTTTAAATGGAAAAGTACTAGAAAATCTGCACATGCCTTGGCAGTGACAGCATGTGCACGTGTGCACAGCAAACACCCATGCCTGGTGTGGAGGGATGGAGAGGGCTCTCTCTGCAGGAGGACTTCTCCAGGCAGCCTCCTGGGGTGGAGAGAGCCTCTAAAACCTTTGCCACTGGGAGTACTTTTCTGGGCCACTCGCCCTGAGGGTGGAGAGAACTGCTTCCTGCTGCTAGGGAGAGCTCTGAACTGATATTTTCCTCGGTTGGACTCTGGGAGGGGCTGTGCAATATATAAGAAATCATGGAGTGCGTTACCCTAGCCCTGGGCCTTGCCTTCTCTCGCTCGCTCCTCGCTGGCCCTCCTTGCCCATGTCACAATGCTGCCCTTGGCTTTAGCCCTTGTCTTTGGCCCTTGCCTGTCGCCCCTGCTCGTCCATCTCTAGCCCATGTAATTGTCCCTGCCTGCTGCCCTGCTGTCCCGCTGCTTGGCCTGCCGCCGTGCTGCCTCTGCCCGTGGTGCTGCCCTGCTGCTTTTCCCGCCTCATGGCTCCCATCCTGCCCAAACAGCACGTCACTTACTGAGCATCTTGCCGCTCGTCAAGTTGGTTCCTGCGTTTTCTTCTGCCTTTTCTGTCTCTGCTAATATGGCCAATTTCCTTCTCCAAAGCAATAAACTGCTCACTGGTGTAATATCAACCTCACTTATGTCTAATTGCACCCTAGGAATCTTTGGAATCCTCCTCGGTCCTTACTCTGGAACAGGATAATCTTTTATAATGCTCTGTGATAACTTGCTACAACACTAGTCGTCATACTGTAATTCGTAGTTACTTTCCATATTGAATTCTTTCCAGATATAAATCTACATTAGACAGCATGTATTTAAAGGTTTGATGATAATAGATGTGTGGTAGTGTGGAAGAAAATGCAATAATTTAAAGTGGCCTAGTATTAGAAGCAGTGCTTTCAGATGCACTGAGGTGTAGCCATGTCTTGTGTGATTTTATGGTGAGGACAGGCTCATGACACACTGTCTCATGAAGTTTTCATATGAGTTTCCAAATTTAACCACCAGTTAGTTAACTGCAGATGCATCATCAAAACAAAACTGCCATGACTTCTTAATGTGATTTTAGGCATTCCAAAATTATGTAGGAAAAAAAGGATACACTAATAAGGCCCTGCTTGTAAAATGGAGAGTTGTTTTACTTTCAGTGAGTAAACGTTTTATATTATTTTTACCTAGGCCAAACAAGTACTAAGTAGTAGATAGATTTGATACTTTGTCTCATTTCTTAACTGTGCAAAGATGTAAATAATCAATTGAGGCACTGAGAAATGAAACCTCATCCCATTGCTGAAGAATATTTGTGGCCTAAAGGATCTATGTAAAACGTGTAAATGGAATTTTAAAATGTGTGGAGCACAGATTGCTGTGCTATGCTATCAAATAGTTGTGTCTGAGTATGTATATAAATTATTTGTGCAAATAGTGTATATTTCTGTCTTTATTTGGAGCTCTTGGATTTGTCTTTCAGGTTGGTATGTGTTATTCTTAGTGCTATGATGTGTTTATTTCAGGTATGGTGATTTCCACATCACCAGTATTTAGAAAAAAAGGAACTGTGGGCTAAGACACTAGTATGTCTCTACTGGCAAAATTACCCTAAGTGTTTTCAAAGACCCAAGAAGTTGTTTCATTCTTTTAAAATGTGAAGAGAGACTGTAACAAGAGAATCCTCACAGTTTTTTGCTTTTGGTTGAACCATACAGCCCTTTAATAAGGACGACAGCCTTTGTGATTATCTCAAATCTCCATAGACACTTTTTCCAGTAACTAAATTCCTGTTCTGGTTACACACCAGAAAAAATTCCTTTTTTCTGCCTGATATTTATCATTGGTTATTTCAGAAGTGCTGTCTGCAGTAAATATCTGTGTACAGTTTTGTCAGTTGATTTTGACTTTTTGTCAGTCATAGGATTCTGAGACTGAAACTTCATTGAGTTGCATTCAGTGCAAACATGTAGTAATTTGTTTCTAACAAACAAAAATATGTCCTTTTCTTAAAATATTTGCAACACTGTATTCCTGTATGTTTAAATTTACCAGGACTTCCAAAAAAAGGGGTCAATCAAACGCTGGTGTTTTGCCTATTGTTTTCTGCTTGTACACGTAGGGAAATGTCTCCAGCTTGCACCAGAAGAGGTGTACATGGTATATTAGAAAAATCTCTTCAAGAAAGGGGTTCTCAAACACTGGAATAGATTGCCCAGGGCAGTGATGGAGTCACCATCCCTGAAAGTATTTAATATTTTTAATATGGCACCTAGATACATGGTTTAGTGGGGGATTTGGCCGTGCTGGGTTAACAGCTGAATGTGATGATCTTAAAGGTGACGTAAATGATTCATAGATTTTATATTGTCCAGCTCTTGAAAGGTGCCCTGCCTGTGTGCTGTGAAAGACACATTAAATATATTTGGTGGTTTTACCCTGGATGGACACAAGGTGCCCACCACAGCCTCTCTGTCACTGCCCACTACAGCTGGACAGGGGAGAGAAAACATAACAAAAGGCTCAAAGATCAGTGTCATTGAGCAATTGCTGTCACCTGCAAAAGAGATTCAGCTAGGGTCTAAAATTAGTTGAATTTATTGACAATCAAATCAGAGTAGGTTAATGAGAAGTAAATGCAAATCTCAAAAAGCATTCTCCCTACCCCTTCCCTTCTCCATGGGCTCAACTTCACTCCCAGATTGCTCCTCCAGTGCTTCACTGGTATGAGAATGAGGACTGCAGTTATTTCATATGTTGTTTCTGCCACTCCTTCCTCCTTAGGCAGAAGATTCCTCATACTCTTCTCCAGCACAGGGCCACTTCTACAGCAGACAGTCCTCCACAAATTTCTCCAATGTGAGTGTGTTGGATATGGCCAGATTTGGTAGTGGGCAAGCTACAGAGTGGCTTCTGTGAAAGCTGCTGGAAGCTACAGACCCATGCAGAGAGGAACTCATGCTGGAGCAGGTGTCCTGCTAGTATTTCCGATCCTGTGGAGGCACTGGCTGTGCCTGAGGGATTGCACTCTGTGGAAGAGTGACCCACATTGCAGCAGTTTGTGGAGACCTGGTGCCTGTGAGAAGGACACACATTGGAGGAGTTTGTAGAGCACTGTCTCCTGTGGGAAGGACCCCATGCTGGAGGAGGGGAAAGAGTCTTCTCCCGGAGCAGTGGCAGAACTTGTGATGAACTGGCTGCAACCTCCATTGCTCATCTTCCTGCACTGCTAAAGGGGAGGTGGTGGAGCCTGGGAGGAGGGAGGGGTGGGGAAAGATGTTTTTAAGATTTATTCTGCTTCTCATTATCCTACTTTGATTTTGTTAGTAATAAATTATATTAATATTCCCATACTGAGTCTGTTTTGCCTGTGATGGTGTTCAGTCAGTAATCTTTCCCAGACCTTGTTTCAACCCATGAACCCTTTTTTTATATTTTTCTCTCCCCTGTCCAGTTGCAGAGGGAGTGATAGAGCAGCTTCAGTGAGTGTCTGGCATCCAGCCAGGATCAACACGGTGCAAGGTGTTGGACTTCAGTTCTTTAAAAATTGCGGCAGTGTGGATCTCTTGCAGGAGGTACAGTCCTTCAGGCACAGACTGCTCCAGCAGGGTTCCCTTCCTTGGGTATCAAAGTGCCAGAGTGTGGGGTCCTCCATGGTGGATATTTACTTGACTGTGGTCTTACATGGATGTTCAAAGACAGCCTGCCTCACACAGGCTGCAGGGGAACTTCTGTTCGTACATATATACATATATATACCAGAGTACCTGCTTCCTGTGCTTTTTCATGTACCTGGGTGTTTGCAGAGTATATTTACATATAGTTACATATATACATATTCTCGCACTTCTCTGCAACTGCAGTGGTACAGTTTTCTTCGTGTTCTTAAGTCTGTCACCCCAGAGATGCTGCCACCATCACGAGTGGGCTCAGCCTTGGCCAGTGATGAGTCCTTCCTGGAGCCAGCTGGCATTGACTCAGACACAAGTGAAACTTCTGGCAGCATCTCACAGAAGCCACACCTGCGGCCCCCCACTACCAACACCTTGCCACACAAAAGGAGTACATACAATGTGTCCATCTGGCTGCCATCTTCTATAGATTTTTTTTTTTTCCCAGCAGCCTTGATGCTCTGTCCTGAAGCACCAAGAACTGCAAATGGTCCCAGGGTGGGGGAGATCCACATGCAGGAGCTGCTAACTAGAAAATCCCGTATATTTTTATTCTCCTCTCCAGGAAAAGAAAAGGAATAAGCATCTTGATTTGAAGCTAGAACCTGTTTGGGAAGAAAGGATAATATTTTTGTGATTGAAGGAGAATTAGTGAGAAGGCTAACAATGCAGATATCCTTGTTGGAGTCTTACAGACCAGCCAACCAGGATGGAGAGTCAGGTGAACTCTTCACTAAGCAGCTGACTGGTAATTCACAATTGCCAGCCGTTTTCTTGTGGAAGACTTTAGCTTGCCAGGTATTTGATGCAAACTCAATGCAGCAGAAAGGAGGCAATCTGGGAGGCTCCTGGAGTATGTGGAAGAGAGCTTTCTGTCACAGCTGGTAAGGGAGCCTGCCAGGTATGGTGCCTGCTAGATCTGCTGTTTATGAACAGAGAGGAGCTGGTGGGAGATGCGGTGATCAGAATGCCCATCCTGGGCAGAGTGACCATAAAATGATAAGCGTTTTTGATTCTTGATGAAGTAAGGAATGGGATTAACCAAACTCTTACCTTTGATTTCTGAAGGGCAGTATTTGGCCAGTTGCACAGAGAGTCCCTTAGGAAGCAGTCCTTGATAATAAAGGGATCAGGAATGGTGGAATCTTAAAAGCGCAGGAACATGCTCTATGTGTTGAAAGACAAGCCATCAGGGAAGAAGACTGGTCTGGCTTTTTCTGGAACTTGTGATAAAAGAGTTTATGACCTTTGGAAGAAGGGGCAGGAAACTCAGGAAAAATACAAGATAAAGTTAGGATGTATAGAGAAAAAATCAGAGGCAAAAGCTCAGCCAGAAATCAACCTGCCACTGTTGTGAAAAAAAAAATAAAAGTGGTTTTATAATATGTGAACAACAAAGGGAGGTCCAAGGAAAATCTTCATCCTGTATGGAACATAGAGGGAAACTTTGTCACCAAGGATGATAGAAAGACTGAGGTAGTTCATGCCTTCTTTGCATCAGTCCTTAACATTGAGATCTGGCAGGAGAGCTTGCCAAGCCACTCTTCATCATTTCTCATGAGTTCTGGTTAACTGGGGAGGCCCCAGACAGCTGGGAGGTTGGCCAATGTAATGCCCACATACAAGAAGGGTTGGAAGGAGGGTTTGGTAAACTAGAGGGCTGTCAACGTGACCTTGGTGTTTGGGAGGGTTATGGAACAGATATCTTGAGTGCCATCATGCATCACATATAGGACAACCACAAGGATCAGGCCCAGCCTGCATGACTTTAGGAAGGCCGGATCCTGCTTCATCAAGCTGATCTTCTTTTATGATGAGGTTACCTGCCTAGTGGATGATGAAAGACTGTGGATGTTGTCTGCCTTGGACTTCAGTAACCTACAGCATTTTGCTGGGGAAGCTGTGTCCTAGGTGACCCAAAAAATGTGTATTTCATATTTCATCTACATCAGTCTGTTTTTACTGTCACTTTAAGACTCAGCAGCCCAGGAAACCGAACTTGTGTGTTTTACACCAGGTTCACAGGAGAGGGAACGGGGGATCCCTTTAAAAAAGAGGAAAAGATGTGTGTGGAGTTCTTTTTCTCTTGTCTTCTGGCTATCCAGGGGGTGGCATGGGGCAGATCTCTGAGTGGTCACCAAGAAGCTACATTTTGCAATCCAAAATTTATCCAGAGTGAATTTTGCAACAACTTTTCACTACTGCTGCTCAGGACAGCCGTGTTGTGCTGTGCCGTTTGGTGAGGTACTTTTCTTTTGTTCTCCCTGAACTTTGGAGAATTTCACAATAACTTTCTCTCCAGCTGCTGTGCCAGGCCAGGAGAAATCAGAGAGAGGCTGCACGAGTTCCAGCTGCTGACCACAGCTGCTGTGCCATGCTAGGATGCTCGACCATCTCTCAATGAGTTCCAGCCCCAGAGGGTGATCAGTACTGCAAAAGCTGGAAAGTGTCTTCCAGTGTCCCAGCAGCATTGATTTGTTTTGGACAAAGAATAGTATCTTGGTTGTTGCTGTTTTTCTTTTAGTAAGCTTTTTTCACTTAGATCTTCCCACATTCATTTTTCCATATTGATGAAAGGGGAGTGGTTAAAACTAAAGGGGAGATAACTTACTCTTGAGTCTCTCTTCTATATAATTGTAATAAACTAAGACAGGCTGGCAGCCCATGGCTTGGCCAGGCCACTCTTCACTGGGTTAAGAACTGGCTGGAAGGCTGGGCCCAGAGCCTGGGGGTGAATGGTGCTGCAGTTGGTGGTCAGTCACTACTGGGATTCCTCAAGGCTCAGTACTAGGTGGAGAGTGGTCCAGGAGAGAAGGACCTGGGGGTGGTGATTGACAGCTGAACATGAGGCAGAGTGTGCCCAGGTGGCCAAGAAGGCGGTGGCCAAGAAGGCAGTGGCATCCTGATCTTTATCAGGAATAGTGTAGCCAGCTGGACCAGGGCAGTGATTGTCCCCCTGTGCAGTGGTGATGCCCCAGCTCAAGTCTTGTGTTCAGTTCTGGGCCCTCTACTTCACGAAGGACATTGAGGTGTGGGAATCTGTGTCCGAGAAGGGCAACAGAGCTGGTGAAGGGTGTAGAGAATAGGGTCATATGAGGAGCAGCTGAGGGAGCTGAGGTTGTTTAGCCTGGAGAAAAGGAGGCTTGTGGGAGATCTTATTGCTCTCTACAACTGCCTGAAAGAAGGGTATAGTGAGACGGGGTTGGTCTCTTCTCACAGTCAGTGACAGGACAAGAGCAAATAGCCTCAGGCTGTGTCAGGGGAGGTTCAGCTGGACATTAGGAAGACTTTCTTCACTGAAAGGATGGTCAGGTACTGGGATGGTCTGCCTGGTGAAGGGATGGAGTCACCATCCCTGGATGTATTTAAAACAGGCTAGACCTGACAGTGCTATGGTTTAGCTGACATGGTGTTGTTTGGTCAAAGGTTAGACTGTTGCCTTAGAGGGAGTAAGGGAAGAACATCCATCAGAGCTGAACAGAGATCTGGTGAGAGTGAGCAGAAGGGTAGAGGAGGCTATACCTGCTGGAATACACTTTCCTAGAGAACAGGTAGTTGAACTCCTGAGTCTTGCAAAAAGCTTTGTTGAGCATCAGCAAAACATTTATCCCCCTCTCCAGATGCTGTTTTGAAGACATTGGCCAAGCAGTGCCATTTTGAGAGAGTTACCTCGAGTGGTAGACATGAGCTGCAGCTCTGAAGAGTCCAGATCTGCTCACAAATCATCAATCTGCTTCAGTGTGACAGGTCAGTTCCACAGGACTTTACAGATTTCTTAAAAACCCAGGTGAAATTACTCCTGCCTTCCTCTCCTTGGTGTCAGCCGAAGCTCAGGTGGAAGGGAGTTAAGGGCGAACTGGGGAAGGAGGAGTGACATTGAAAAGACAGTCTGCTAGAACCTCAGGTCTGCTCTATCTTTAATAAAAAATACAAGGTTGGTAATTATACTGTACGTACCTCATCCACTGTGACTATGAGAATCATAAGATCAAGCCTCCATCTTGAATTTTAAATATCATTTTTATTTGGGCTTGCTAGAAACACAACAGTGAGTAAAGAGGTTTTTCACATGTGCATTGATCAACTAAGTGTTAGTGATTCAGGGTTTGAGCAAGAAATTGTACCTCCTTTGCCCTAAGGACAGTTTCTTGTTGCATTTCAAAGACCTTTTATGATTAATGAATGGATTAAAAATGTATTAAATTGAAAAAAATCTTCTAAGTTGTAGACAATTTAATAATGAGATTTTCTGCAATAAAATATTTGGCTGTTTTGGTTTGACTGAAAGATTTTGAGACTTGAATAGAGTGTTAAAGTACAGAAGCCATATATGTATAATTCCAGGTCTTGGGCCCTGCTCATTTAAATTTATGAAATGTCTATTTCCAAAGTTTGGTCCTTTAAAGGAGAATACTCTGCTTTCTGCTGTATGTAGCAAGTTTAAACACACATACAAAATCTGTACTTGTTTTAACACTGGTGATCTCATTGAAATGTTCTTTTGTACGAAAAAAAAACCAAAAAACCCACAACCCAAAAAAACACCACCAACCCTAACAAACAAAAATACCCCAATGACAATTACACCAAAAACCCAAACAAACAAACAAGTTGAGAATGTAGCACTGGCTATTAATGATGATACACTATTCTGTTGGTAGCAGAAAAATACTCTGCATTTCCCTATTCACATTTTAAAGTTGTGCATTGAAGTAAGCATCTATAAAATGTACTGCTCTTCCCTGGTTAGTAGATGTTTTTGATGATAGTCCTAGCTCAATAAATGCTTTTTAGAGCTGTGGAATGTTTCTATGATAAAGTATGGCTAAACATGTTGGAGTGACAATCATCATAAATGAAATGTAATTCTGCTGAAACAACAAACTACTGAAAAGTGAGGGAGATTCTGTAAAACATATATTTGGAGTCTACAACACTACTTCCTGCAGATATGGAGAGGAATACAGCTTGGGTTCTAGCATTTGCTGAGTGGAAAGATAAACTATAAAAACAATAGGAAAGTTGCCAAGACACAGGTCTCTCTGCTAAATATGATTTAATGTAGTTTGTGAAAATACGGATATAATTAAATTTATTACAGAAAAACAACTGGTGTTTTCAATAGCATGAAAATATAGTTCTCCCTGCAGAAACATTACCTGAATGAAAGTAGCAGATGACAGCTCTCCACCTAGGATCATAAGAAAGAAAATATGTTTTGTTGTTGAATTTATTTGTTTTGAAAAATTACATTGCATGTTATAGATTAAAAATTTTATTTCTCAGTATATTTTACAAGGGTGAGCATTAAAATCAGATTTAAAGATACAAAAAAATGTTTGCAGCCTGTTAAATTACATGGTATACTTTTCCTGTGTTGTGGATAGGGGGTGCCCTATCCAGCTTACTGCTGCCCGCCCACAGAACTCGCTTAAAAGTATGTGATTCAAAAATGTGAACTTCTTAATGTTGTTCACCTTTACTTCTCTTTCAGCCTTCACCACACTTGTCTTTTTCCAACATCTTATATGAATGGTTACTTAATTTTAACCAAAATTTAACAGGGCTTTCTGTAGTTTTTAACAAAAATAATTCAGTTTTGTTTTGTAAATCTACTTCTGATACTCCTTTTATTTTCTTCATAAAGCACCTCTGTTTTTTCCAAGATGTCAGCTTTATGCTTGCCCTTGTTAAACAGATCAGTTATGTAGACATTGAGAGAAACTTTTTAGAAGACTGAAAGTGCATCAGACATTTTAAGGTGTGAAAAGTGTATTTGTTAACCAAGTATCTCCATTTCTTGTACAACTCCCAACAGTTCAGGACGTTGCTTTGCAAGAAAGGCTGTATGAGTCTGATGAGATTTCTCAAAAGCACCTGAGTGGAGCTTTGAAAACCAGAGAAGTTTAGCAAAGGCACAAAGAAGTCAACCCAACCAAAGACTGAGTGGAGATACGCTAGTAAATATGCAAGTTATATTATAAATTACATTTGTTTAGTAATTCATAACTGATTCTACCAAACTGTGAAGTGATTGTTAATAGACATCTTCCCACTCCTTTGTGCTGTGTTTTACCATAAAAAGAGACAAAAATATACAGGATATGTACAAATTCATGAACCGCATTCTAACTTCTGCATTCTCTTTATCTCACTGAAATATTTGGAGTTTAGCACTGTTTATGCTGATAGCAGAAGTCATTGTGTTCTTTGTTGTGCAATTTGGTAACTTTTACATAGAAGTATGTGAATATACTTTAGCCTTCTTGGGACCTGCTCTAGTCTACTAGAAAAAAATTGCCAGCTAAAAATGAGCTTGGAGAGTTTTGTTTTGCGTTTTGTTTAAAGAAAGCATTGCAGAATATAATTACAGCTATCCTACTAGAGAACAAAAAATACTCGCTTGTCTCAGTGACATCAGCCTGGGGACAGACTTACAAGTACAGGATTTGGGTTGTTCAAACACCTGGAGCTGCTTCACTCTGTGATCTAAACTGTTATTTTCTGCTAACTTCTCATTTCTGCAACCTACAATCATACTCTGCACAGGGCAATTTAAAGACTTGGTAAATACTGAAGAAAAACACATAGCCTGCATGCTAACGTGTAGATATCTCTGGCATCAAAGTTATTTCAAACAGATCGTTGAGGGTGGAAGACTACAGGATGTTCATAGGGAAAGAATAAAAGACTGTAAATAGACTAGAAGGAGTTGGTAACGTCAGCCCTGGATTAATATTAGAGTTGTGAATAGGAACAGGCATGCATAGCTAACTCTGAGAACTGAAGCTTTAGGGGGAAAGTGTTGAGATCAGAGAAGGAGATTTTTTTTTTAATTACAAGATAGACTGGGAGATGAAGTTAAAAAAACAGAAAGCTAGCTGAAATTAATTACTGAAATGAATTTATTAATTAAAATGTATTTGCAAATAAGTACATTAAAAGGTAGAAAAACATTTTCCTACACTGTGTGAACAAATTGCAGGTTATGTACTTAAGAGCTGGTCAGTGATAGAGGAACAAATCCTAGGCTTTTTATTTATTTGCTGTTATACAGTTACACTCAACCAATACTCCAGACATCACAGAGCAACATAATGAAGCAGGTCATAAGTCATGAGTATAAAAATCAGCCTGGAGAGCTCACTCAGGTTGACTGATGGTCTTGAAAAACTGAAATAATCTAATAATTAAACCTACTCGGAGAGAGTTTCTCCAATATAATAAAGGCATTACAGTTCCAGTCTGTGAAATGAGACTTTAGAATAGCTAATGGAAGCATCTCTCCATAGGGAAGCCAGTGATTCTCTTTGTTCCAGACATACTGGTAGTTATCAAACCAAAACACAGTATTTTTGCATTTTATTGCTGGAAATCACAGTCTGCTTTTACACCTTTAGCCACGTGGTTTTAGTCTTCATTCATACAGTTTAAATTTTATTGCTGTCACTTCTTTCACTCTGACAATTGGTGAAGTGTCAGTTTTCCTACAACCAAAGGACTTACTTTATCAAAGACTGTGTTTCCTAATATCCTAATGGTCCTTTTATTTTGGTGGTGGTTATTTGTGAATGAATAGTGAGGAGGGTTTATTTTGGTTTTCTGACATACCAGTGAATATGGGCACAGTTTAAGCATTTGTGAGGTTTATGTCATTCATATTTTTAAAGTAAGTGACTTACTTTTCATTAAAAAACGTATTTATTACTTTGCTTTGGAAAAAGTAAGTCTGAAAGTTTTGTATTTTCCAGTATTTGGGTAATGGTGACTATTTCTACCCTATTAAATGTTTTATAGTGTTTTCCTAAAATGTTAAGTGATCTTCCTTCATGTCAAAAGTGGATAGAAGATAAGGGAGGGAGCAGATTAAGAAAAAGTTAAATCTGATGCAGTATGTGATGTACAGAAAACAGTATTTCTAACTACTTCCATACAGATGTCTGGGGAGTATGTATGTTGTCTGAACTTCAGTAGATGTACAGTGGAGTGTAATTAAGCTGAAGAAGGTACCAAATACTTTTTCTCTATACCCAGTTTAATAACTTTTGATGGACAATTTAATTTTACAATGTTCAGGCATTTGGGAGGAACAGGAGGCAGGTTCAAAGCCCATCAGCTCCTCATCAGGCAGTAAGAAAGGAAGGGGGCAATGATAACATTTTGTTCCTGGATTGTCTGAAGAAATTACATTTTTCAAATTGAACTGCAAGATATAGATGGCAGAAAATTGATGCCCAGGTAAAGTGATAATGCCTACAAAATGAAGGAAAATGTAAATATGTGGATCCCTGGTTGCATGCAATCTTTTTCAGCACAACACAGTTTAAAACTGTACAGAGCTCTTAAGATCATCAATCCATTTTGCATAAATAGCTATAGTTATCTAGCGTGATCCATGTTGAGATTTTACACTTCTCACAAAGTCAATACCTTAGGTTTTTCTTCTGAAGTGATTCTTTCTCACTGGAATAATTAGGATTTGTTTGAACACAATTCTGTGCCATATGATCTGGGATGACCCTGCTTGAGCAGGGAGGTTGGACCAGGTGACACAGTGTGGTCCGTCCAGACTTCACTATCCTGTGATTCTCTGAAAATCGATCTGGGGACATTAAAACCACTTTTTTACTAGGAAAATAATATGTAGAGCAGGTTTTAGGTAATGTCACTTAGACAAAGACATGGGCCATTCAGTGAACAGTTGGGTGTTGTTCAGAAAATGTGGTATTAAGGAGGTTCAGTGACCCTAGTAGACTCATTCTCAGATGTGCTTTTGATCTAATGTACCCTAGTTGGTAATTTTTAGATGCCAGGTGTCAGTGCTCACAGGAAAAGTACTGTCAATTTCTGATAGTTTGTCAGCATTTTAGCAGTCTGACAGAACAAATCCATCTTGAAATGGCCTGAGAATGGCAGGTAATTTCCATGTATGGGAATTACCCCAGTGAACTATATTTTGCCCTTTAATTTTATCCTGGATACTAACTACACAGATAGTAGTAATAATGCAGCTCAGAAACTCTTAAGTGAAGGGGAAGAAAATTACCCGAGAGATACCACATTTTAAAAATATTTTTGGGTGATGTCATTTTTATTTCCACCTAACTTTTGTAACTAGTTACAATAGCAACTGGTTACAGCAGTACAAATTTTATATCTGTAATCCATGTGCTGTTTAAAGTGGCACTGCATTCATGCTCTGAGGTTTGCATTCTTGAAGTTGTTGATATTTTCAAAGTAAAGATCGTGGTACTTCTGGAAAATGAATTTGAAACATCTGTTAGAAGTTGTAAGGAAAAAAGCAAATAATTAAATAAAAATTTTCAGGATTTTAAATAGAACATTTTGTTGATGCTGACAATCTTGTAGAGATACAATGCACATTATGGTGTGATTGGACAGCAGTATCAGCATAAAGGTTGTTCTGGCTGTAAATGTGTTCCACAAAGAGACTGGGTGGTTTGATTCAGATCAAGTGAGTCACATATAGTTGGCAAGTTGTCAAGATTGTTGCTTTAGTAATGAGTGGGTACACTGTACATAGATAAAAAGAGTGAGATGAAATAGAACCTTTGGTTTGTTGTACAGATTAACAACATGAAAAAACCTGTGACCAAAAATGTCTTACCTAGTAAGTCCTTATGTTGCATTTTTTATTTCACATGTTGAAGTTAAAGATTAAAATTATTTCAGTTTGTTAACATTTTCAGAATGTATCACGTTTTACTGTCTTTCACATTTCATCATTAATATTCATTGAGCTTAACATTAGCCTTTTCTTATTTTCTTTTCCTCATCTAAGGCCATCATTTAATTAATTTTTTTTGGTGTGTTCCTTTAGATACAGGACCCAAGTGCTCTAACGAGCGCTAATGTATGTCTTTCAATACATCAAAATACATCAAAAGCCCCATTGGGACTGGCATTAATTAATACTTCATCCATTCTCTTAAGTTCTTGTTTTATTTGTCATGGATGTATCTCTTTTTTCTCTTTCTACATTAAATAAATAGAAAGAATGCTAATAAAATTTAAATTGCAGTGAACTCAGTTCTTCTAATTCCAGCAAAGAGAGAGACAATTCAAACAATTCCATGTTTGTTTCTGAGGTAAAGGAAAATTTCTTAGAGATTCAAAAATACTAATTATTCTGCATTTCTCAGACTCCCAAGACCTCAGGCACTTAAAAAAGAGAACCAACACTAATCCAAGGTTGAACTGAAAATCTGTCAAAATAAAGCAAGTGGGAATTATATTGGGTTTTGCATACACGTTGCATGCTTTTACTATTTTCAAGTAAATTTTTTGATCTGTACAGAAACCAGAGTAACAGATAATGTGCTTGAAATGCAAATCTTTCATACTGCACTTCCTCCTAGTAACACTCAGGTAATTGGAACTAAAATTGAAAGGCTGATAAGAAAAACTGCTGGAGTATGCTTTAGAATAGGTTTAAAAGGCATATTTCTTCCAGACTTATCTGAATGAAGGCACTGCATTTGGAGTGGATTCCTATAAGTGTTTACATTAACGCTAGTGCATTTGAGATCTGTGGCAGCTAAAAGAAATGCTTCCTTTCTGATTTTTTTATGAAAAGCATTGTACAAGACCAGAGGAGCTGTGATTGCTAGAACTAACTGACTAGTTTCATAATGGAAGAAGCTATTATCTCTCCAAAGTATAATACAAAGTAGTTGCCAGTGTTTCATAGTATAAAACACCATGCAGGAGCCTTAAAACCTGCAGTACTTGGTACACAGTCTGTATCAAGCACATATGTGAGTTCTCTCTCATTCTTTGTAATCTTGTGAGAATACATCAAGGGACAAAGCCTCAGATAATAAAATTGTCCTTTTAAGATTAAATGGTAAATGGAAGATCCTGTGATTGGAGTGCAGTATTTGGAGCTGTAGACATTGTCTGTTTGTGATTGTGCCAAAATGCTGTGCAGCCAACTTTTGTGTTTCCAGGGTAATCAAGAGACTGGTTATAAATATAAGGCAAAGATATAGATAATATGTAAATGAGGCTGTAAAGATGTTCCGTGAAAATGATCAGGGAAAGCCACAATTTGAGAAGGAGACTGCAGCATGAATGTTGTGCCCTGTGTGAGATAATAGCAGTGGGGATGTCTCCCAACACATTACAGGTCATGGCTCTGGGTGCTACCAGTGCCAATATCTGGTCCACTGAAACCAGGCATTTCTGTGGAATGAACCATTTCTAGTCTTGCCATAAACGTTTCAAACAGCAGTTCTTGCAGCCCTACTTCATCATGTCCTCTGGTCTCTCCTGTACCTGAGGATGAGGTCAGTGTCCCCTGTGTGGGATGATCCTTTTTTTTTTTTTTTAATGTTCTTCTCTGCTAGCAGTCAAAACAAAAGGCAAAGAAAAAAGGAGAAGAGTTAAGAAAAATAGGGGTTAATGCTGTGAAGTCTGTGAGTGCAAACAGGATTTTGTTAAAAATGAAAAGAGGTTGGGTGGAGGTAGATAAAAAGAAATCTGAAATAATTGTTCTGTAGAATATGGCCTTTCGACATAGGCAGAAATCTTTCTCTTCACTTCTGTCAGAAGATAGTCAAATAGAGAATCTTGTCTCTTAATTAGAAAGAAAAATACTCATCAAACACATCTCATCACTGGAAAGCTAATGATCCACAGCTGCTAGTCTGAAAGGGCAGGCTTTTTTTCTGAACAGTAGGAAGCATTAATAATTTTGGATGAGATTTCTTTTTAAAATATACTGTACTTTGCAAAAGAATAGGATATTCAGTATCCTAACTTAAATTATTTTTTTGAAGTGTTGTACACTAGGGATAGTGTCATACGTCTCTCTGAATGATCATTTAATGCATGTGTCTCTCACTAAGAGTATAAACTGATGTGATGTTGTAAATGGCCAGTTCATGCCTGTGACTCTGAAAACTTTGATCTCATGGGAGAGATTAAAAAAGCCTTTCCTTACATTCTTCTGTATAGGAAATGGCAGTTGTATTAAACTGTAACCTTTGAGACTCACATTCATCTCTTAAAATAGTTACCTTGTTTCAGTAGTGATGAGCATCCCTTTTTTACACAGACAGCCATTATTTTCTTGGAAGATACCATGCCAGATACAGTCCACTAGATGCTTTACAGACATGGGCAATTCCCAGAAGTGTTCTTTTATACTTATTCATTAGCTTTTCTGGCTTGGTTTGAGTTTGGGACTTTTTGGCCTATACTCGCTTAATGGAATGTTGGTTTACTTCCCCACTTTTCATGAGCATTTGTACAGATCGCTTCTTTCTTCTCTTTCACCTCAACTATCAGGCCTTTTATCCATAAGAGCTGAGTCCTGGAGTTTTCTTGCTGTTCTGCACCAGACTTTGGATTTGGTCATGTTTACTTAGAAGTTTTGTTTGATACTGGAAATCTGATTTTTTTTCTCTCATATGCATTTCATGAGTGCATTTCTTGTCTGGGAAGAATAATGAGGCCATTTAGGTCAGAGGGCCATAACTGTGCTGGTCTCACACAGCAGACATCTCATTTGTGTTGCAGTGTTTGTGTAGTGCCTGGCTGAGACAGTTGCCTGAAAGGAGGGGCTGGTTAAAATTCAGCCAGACTAGATGGAAATTAAGGTGGCAGGTCAGCAAAATCATCTTCAGGAGATGACAGGTGTAATATCCACACTTTTGAATGGCATGTCCATACAATTTGTAAAAAGGTAATATCTTAATATGTTTTACTGGTCCTCCGAGTCCAATACTGTTAATGCCTTTGAAGGTCATTTGGCCTTTAGAAACTTCAAGTGAGAAGTGTTTGGATGAGAATTGATTGATATTCTGGAGTAGAGAGTATGTGATGACCACGTTCCTCAGACTCCAGTCAGGTCCATGTCTCGCGGGACTGTGTGTAGATTGTTGGCTTTTTTTCTCTGAGGCCAGGAAGTGTTTGAATAGTACTTGATTTTCTTAACCACTTTTTAACCAAAGTTCAGCTGGGGCTCTAAGAAAGATTGCATGTGTTGCCTTTTCTCAATAGGTAATTTCTAATTTTTTTTTTTTTTTTTTTTTTTTTTTTTGCTACTTAGTGCTGTTTGCTGGCTTCCAGGGCATCCAATGACTCAGGGTGTTTCTGGAGTTGAAAGGAAAAAGCATGAAAGCATGAAAGGATATTTTGCTTTTCTTTTGAGACACAAAATTTGTTGTAAGTTGGTTATGTCTGATTTACCACTCTCTTGTAGACAGCAAGGTCACAGAGAGTTCTTGAATGCGATAGGATGTTTAAATGTAGTTGGAGATGAAACACCACACAGCCACCTGCTGAAACCCCTCCTCACTTCTTCCACATCCTGTGGAATGAGGAGAATTGAAGTAAAGTTTCTATGTTGACATAAGAACAGTTTAATAATTGAAAGTAAAGCGAAATGCCAAAATAATAGTAAATAAAAATAATGATGGTAATAAAAAGGGGAAAAAAAACCCTAACAAAACAATGGAATGCAGTTTCTCACCACCTACTGACCCTTACCAGATGCCTCTTCCTGAACCCAGATCACCCACCCTTGTGAGTGAGCCCCCCAGTTTATATCCTGAGCATGATGCTTTGTGATGTGGTAATACTTCTTTGGTCCGTTCCAGTCATCTGTCCCAGCTGTGCTCCCAGTTTATTTTGAATACCTTCCACTGGCAGAGCACAAGACAATTTGAAAAGAGGTCCTTGACTTTGGACCTAGCGAAAGAAACCAAAACATCAGTGTGTTATCACCATCATTCTCATTCTGAATCAAAACAACTAGTAGGCAGAAATTAGCTCTACCCTAGCTGAAACCAGCACAGCTTCTAATGCATTACCATGTCTAACAGATACCCTTTCAAAGTAAACAACCTTAAAAAAGCATTTTTCTTTCGAATGAAAAGCTTTTAGAAGGGCCAATATCCTGGTTTTTGTCTCACGCACGGTGCTTTTTCCGTTCGTTTGGTAATCATCATGTTTGTCTTGCAGTTTCATAGGCTTACATATACACAGTTATTACATTATGTCGTTGGTTGGAGACAGACACGACAGGACTAACCAAGGATCACGTGACAAACAGCCCAGTTTATTGTTTGGCATTCCCTTTCATAGGGAATTAAAAATTCCCAGGCCTGGACACCTGATTAGTCGGAGTCTCAGCACCGCCCAGCTCCCTGGCCAATGATATGTCTGCATTCAGGATTGAATGGGATTGGCTGGGGCCTCCTGTTTGACTTCAAATCCATCCTATCATTGCTCACCCAGGGATGTGCTGATTTCTTTTCTATATGGAAACTAGGCTAGCCAAATTGGATTTCTTATTTATGGCCTTATTTCAAATTTATCTGTCTATCTACAGACCAGCTGTGCTGTGACACATAGTAAAGAGTGGTAGAAAGCACGAGGGTGAGGTAAGTTAGCTGATCTTGAGAGAGATTACCTAAAATTCAGACTTATTTTTTTGCTTTCTGCGTGAGTGCTTGTATTTGATAAGAGCATTTTGTTTTAACTCCAAAAAAAAAGCTACCAGAAGCCTCCGAACAAAACGTTAGCAGAAGACTATGTTTATCCAGCTGTGGTACATAGTGTGATTTGCTTTCATAGTTGTTGTTGTGTTTCACTGTTTTCTTGTTTGTTGAAGAAAACAAACCCAGGTTGTGGCGACAGCTGGCTTAAGTAAAAGGGGGGTTTGTTGATAGGGAAAATTGGAGGTATAAATGGTTTTAGTTTGACCCCGAGTCCAATTATTTTTAGTTCTTTCCTGTAAACTGTTAATTTTGTAGCGGCATTGGTAGGGAACAATGTCTAGACAGTGGTGCATGGAGCTGGCAGTGGGGATGGATTTCTCCAGCAGTGTGATCACCAAGTTGATCCCATGCTGAAGGGCAGCCCCAGTTATTTAGGCACACATCTCTTGGAGATGTAAACCCAACCAGGCTTCTGGCAACGCCTGGTCAGAGAGCACTTGAGCTGTTTTGAGCTAGCACTGGAATTAATCAATGTTTTCGAAGTGGCAGACTTAGGTGGCTTTTCAGCATTCTTTTTAAACCTGTTTTTGTTGAGTCTGTAGTCAGTTCTATTTTACTATACTTTCATTAAAATAATCATATGACTTTAGCTTTTACTGTGATTTTTTTTGCTAGTTTTCCATGCAAAAGATTTCTAAATGTTACTTCTGCTTGTTTGTATGACATTAGTACAAAATTACCTTGTTCTTTTTTCTAAATTACAAATTAATCTTTAATCAACTCTTGTGCCACCTTTACACTTCTACAGGGTTGTTTCAAAGCTAAAACTAGATGCAGTAACATGTTGAGGCCTTCTTTAAGTTAATCACATCCCTGTGACCTACAAGGAAAACTGAGAGGGGCTTTTTATGAGGGTGTGTAGAGATATAACAAGGGGTAACGGCTTTAAACTAAGAGAGGTTTAAATCAGATATTAGGAACAATTTTTTTTTGTTGAGGGTGGTGGAACTGGAACAGGTTGCCCAGAGAAGTTGTAAATGCCCCGTCCCTGGAAGTGTTCAAGGCCAGGTTGGATGAGGCTCTGAGCAGTTTGGTCTAGTGAAAGATGTCCCTTCTTGTGTTGAGGGGGGTAGATCTAGGTGGCCTTTGAGGTCCTTTCCAACCCAAGCAATTCTATGGTTCATGAAAGCAGCTAACCTTTCTTAAAATGTAAGCTTATTTTTATACTCTTTTGCATTATTCACAAAAGCATTATTTTATGAGAGAACAATTAATATTTCTCGTAGGTGATAGTACATCAATTTTTCTTCTCCAAGAATTAAGGTAGGAAGGACTGGGAAGTGTAGCAGTTGTATCATGCAGGTAAGTGTGAGTCAGCAAAGTAGTTGGACATCATTCCTGTCTGAGGAGAAGTGGATTTCTTTAGAATTGTTTTAATTTACTGGTCTTTACTCTGCACAAGAGTTTAATGTAATGCTGATTTCAATCACGTTTTTCCTGCTCTATCTTCTAGATTTTTCTTTTTGTGGTCTGGAACTTTGAGCTCTACATGATACCACTGGCTTTGTTGTTGCTGCTGGCATGGAACTACTTCTTGATCGTATCAGGAAAAGATAACAGGCAACATAATACAGTAAGTCTTCTCTACTTCAAGGGCATACATGTCCTTTTCTTTTTTTGACTAGGTAAAATTTTTAAACTGGGTTTATATACAGTATCTTTTTCAAAATGTCTCCCTTCACGATGTTCGAAGGACAATTTTCCCACCTGCAATTTAATTTTATTCTGGCTGTCCTATAAGTGTGTCTGGTTTTGTTGAAATGTCATGTAAAAATACAACAGAACACGCACTATCTATAGAATCTGTTTTGTGTGGGAGCAGAGGGGCTTATTGTTGAGGAAAAGGCAAATTCTTTGAAAATTATTTTATATGGCTAAGTCCTTATGTTGCATTCTTTATTTCACATGTTGAAGTTAAAGATTAAAATTATTCCAGTTTGTTAACGGTTTCAGAATGTATCACATTTTACTGTATTTCACAATTCATCAATAATATACATTGTGCTTAATATCAGCCTTTTCTTATTTTCTTCTCCTCATTTAATGCTATCATTTAATTAAATACATGTAGTTGTGATATAATGTAGCGAACATTTACTAAAAACTGGTGTTTATTAATAATAATAAAATGGTTTAGATTTTCAGAAGTAGATATTAAAAGTCGAAGTTGTATTCTATGCTGTACAAATTTTCTAGCATCCAGGCAGATAAAGGATTTTGTACACGGTACTGCTGAGCCTTATGAATTTGATATTTGTATTAGTTTTTGTATCCCAAAAGCAGCATGTTATCTACTACTTTATGATCTGAATGGATAACTGAATGGGCAGGGGGAAAAGCCAAAACAGATTAGATAATTGGTCTCTGAGGACAGTGGTTAATGGAGGTCAGTAACAAGTGGACTACCACGGTGCAAAGTCCTGTTTAACATCTCTTCCAGTGATGTACAAGAGATGATAGTGCACCCCCATCAAGTTTTTGGGTTGCATCAGGTGTGTGGAACCATCTGATACTCTGGATCTGCCACTCAAAGGGATCTAAGTGGGTTGGATAAATGAACTGATAGGAACCCCATGCAATTTGGAAGGAAGAATCCTGTTCTTGGGGAGAAATAACCTGTTGTGGTGACACAGAGTGGAAATTGGTTGTCTGAAAGCAGCTGTCGGAACTGGGCCTTACAGGTCTTAGTAGGCAGAGAGGTAATCAGAAGCACAGGTGGTAGATTGAGGGAAGTGGTTATCACCACTCCACAGCACTTGCCAGAATGCATCTAGAAGAGTGTCCAGTTTGGGGCACGCCAGTTCAAGAAAGTCATTGACTAATTTCAGCGAGTTCAGTGATGGGCTACCAACATGATCAGGAGCATAAGCCCTCATCAACCAGCCCTTGGAAGAGAAGCTGAGGCAAGTGGAGTTGAAAGATCCTGGAGAGTAGAAGACTTTTAGTGACTGGAACACCCTGTAAGGAGGTTAACAAGAAGATGGAGCTAGACTGCACAAGTGATCTGTGGTAGAAAAGGCAACAAGCTTCATTTGAAACACAGTAGGTTTGAACTGAAAAACCTTTCTTGCCATGAGAATTGTTAAGCAGTAGAAAGGTTTGCTCAGGAAACTGCAGTTGCTGTAGGAACTTTCCAGGTCCTGACTGAGGAAAGCTCTGAGGAAACTGATTTGACCTCATGGCTGACCCCACATTGAGCAGGAGTTTGGAAATCCTTTCCAGTCTGAGTGATCCTCTAATACCTAGTAACTGCAATTATTAGAACCCATAGAGCCCTGTTCCCAACACTGTTGTTACCTGTCTACATCACTAAGATTGTTATGCTTCCAAAGATATTCTAAAAATAAGGGCAGGAGTGATAAAGGTATTCCCTAATCCCAAATGTGATTACATTTATGGAAAAAGCCTAAGATCAAGATTTAAAAGATGCAATACTTGAAACACAGGTCATTGTCTCCTGATGTCTGAAATGCTTAAAGCTTCTCAACATGAAGATTTTATGAGTACCTGAAATCCTTGGTGAAAGGAGAAATTTCACTTGTGAGCTACAATACATTTAATTTCTCTCAGAAATACCAGCTGCCTGGGAAGATTATCTGGTCATGTAACTTTTTTAACAAACTAATGAAGCTAGTGATGGAGTCTCAGTTAAGAACACCAAATGCTGCTCCTAGAACTTTCCTCTTGCTGAGAGTGCTTCAGACCAAGCTAATACAGCCTATATCAAGCAACCATGTTGATCCCAAATATTTGGTATCTGTGCCATTAATGACCTTGTTTTTAATGATTTAAGTTTGATTATCATCACGTTGAGCATCTGCCTTGAGGGAAGTCGTTTGCAGATTTATTGTAAGCCTTTCTAATTAACTCATGAGTCTTCAGTAATATTACGAGTCCTTAGGTCATTAGCTCAGTAGCATTAGGAGTCATTTAAATACTTGTGTTTTCCTGTGAAGAGTGTAAATTTTATCTAGATTAATTAAGCAGTGTTTCCTAGTTTAGAGAATACTTCAGCATTCACATGATCTGACTTCTCTTCTGAAGGCTTCAGAGACTCCTTGTGTGTCTCATTGAAATCATTGACTACTTATCTTAGAAATATCATCTAACTTTAGAGGTTACTTTGAAATCCTAAGGCTAATGATAAGACACAAAGATAAATGTATTTGTGAACTTTTCTTACCTGATTAACATCAGACAAACATAGTTAAAAATTCATAAAAATTTGAAACATAATTAAATTTGGGACCATGCAAAGCAGCTCAGAAGAGTTGGTTTCCATTGTAATATCTCTTTGAGAAAATAATTGTCCATTGTTTCATCAGTCTAGGTGCCAGGCACCACACTTCTTCTGCAGGTCAATGATTAATGACTACTGAGTTTCTGCCTGGATATGGCAGATAGACCAGCCTTAACTCATCCTTATTTGACTGTCTCTGTAAATAAGATACCATTTGCTTTTTCCTCTTGGGCATCAGGGTTGGTTTTTGGTTTTTTTTTTTTTCAGTTTGAAACTTATTTCTGCAGGGAGAAATTCACCTGCCAGACAAGGATCTGGGTACTTCTATTATAACATGAACCTGTGCTTCTTGATAGGGTGCAAGTATGGTTATTTTGCCATTTATTCCAACTCCTAATGAGTTATATTTGTGAGTCCTTTCTTGAATTCAAGGTGCAATATGGTTGGGGCAAGGGGGAGGCCCAAGTGTATTTCCTAGTAGGAGATAAGTCTATTGGAATGCCCAACAGAGGGGTGAAGCAGATATTATGTCTCCATGGATTCAAGTGGACTCCTTGTAGGATTGATGTTCATTTTAGTGTTTTTAGTCCGACACTGATACAAATTTCCAAAAGAAGCATTGAATTCCCAAACTTTTGTAAATTTTGATCAAAAATAGTTGTATTTCTGAAAGATACACTTTAATGAAATAGAAACTCTTGCATTAAACATTGGTGTAAGTGACTGTAGATAGATGTAGACTTAGTGGATAGTTCTGAACTGAACTAGAACAAATGAATTTCTGTCCTTGAGTTATGTGGCAGGTGTAAAAATCACATTATAAATATTTCTTGTCAGTATTAAGTGAGGTAAAAATAACTAAGATGACACTCTTAATGCCTTCTTCTGAATTTTGCAGTAACATTTTTGCCTGAAGTACACTCTGCTGCTTTCTCCAAAGATACTTACACTTCCTTATAATCGTACTCCCAAGTGTCTGACCTCACAAAATAATTTATTTTTTAGCACAGCTGCTGTTGTTGTATCAAACCATGATCACCTAAACACCCAGGATTAGAACTGAGTGACTCTTACTAGGCTGAGATTTTTCTTCTTCTCCTGTCTTTTTTCCATCATCTTTTTCACCTCCTCTGTGGGATAGATATCAATCACTGCTGTGTTTCTGTCACGACACCCTGCTGCTACTTGTCACCTGTGCTGGATCTGTGTGCTGGGGAGTAGCTGCCCCTACACATGGCACGGTGACTGACTGCAAACTAACAGAATATGGTGAGTTAAAAGATTATTTTCAGTATTTTTAAGAAGCTACTTAATACTGTGATGATTTCAAATACACCAAAAAAAGCCCCTCACCTTTGCAGCATGGAGAACACAGCAGTGCTCCTGTCTGGTGTCTGGGGTCGTCTATTTCTAAGCAAAAGTCACAGTCATTATAACTGCATGGAGTTAATGGGGGGGGGGGGGGGGAGGAAATTGTTGGTGTTGATGTTGGTTTTTTTGTTCTTGAACACTTCTACTTTGCTACTTCAGGCTGTGTTCTGCGTGTTCTGACTGCCTGCTGGAGCTACCTAACTTAAGGAATGGTCAGATAATCTCTCAAAGTGATTTAAAATGTTCCCACTGTCCAGCTGCTCTTGTCCCTTTCCCTGGGATGAAACCGTTGATTGTATGGTTGGAGTGTGTCATACTGAGAACTAGACACAGTTTGCATAGCTATGAATAATTATTTTTACCCTGTGTGGATAAGCCTGGCTACCACAATTAGGGCAAACTGCAACAGTCTCTCAGTGGTTGGTCTATAACTGGACTTAACTGCTGTAACAGGCACATTGGATCTCCTCTGGTGACACTGCAAGTTCTTGTCCTTCCATGACCAAATAGGTAGCAGGCAGAGAGCGCAGGTCATTTTCTCCTCCATCCTACCTGTGGAGGAGTGGACAGATCTTGAAAGACAACAACCGTTTTGCACATCTCTTACTGACAGCAGGGACTTGGTTTTAACAACTGGGGGATACTTTTTGAGGGTTGAAAACTACTAGCAAGAGACCCACCTCACCACATGGGGCAAAATCTTGCCTAGAAGGCTGTTCAACCTGATGAGAAAAGCATTAAACTAAAAGTAAGTGGGGGAGGGAGATGATGGTGACCCACAAAAGTGATTTCTCAAGTAAGGAATCACAGAATAGTTTGATTTGGACGGGGTCTTCAGAGCAATACCTTCCACCAGACCAGCTTGCTTAAAGCCCTGTCCAACCTGGCCTTGGAATTCTGCCAGGGATGGGGCACCCATAGCTTCTCTGGGCAACCTGTTCCAATTTCTCCCTACCCTCACATTGAAGGAGTTGTTCCCAATATGTAATCTAAACCTGCCTTCTGTCAGTTTGAAGCTATTGCCCCTTGTCCTGTCATGAAATTGGTGGTCTGAGTTGTCAAGAAAAGGGTGCAGGATGAATGGCCAGGAGCATTCAAAAGGAATCCAACAAGACAGATGTGCCCTCTATGCCAGATGTAGACACACAAATAAGGAAATGCCTCTGGAAAAGTTTCTCACACCTTCTCTAAGAACTCAGCATGTGAGTACGTTAGTGTGCACATTAAGTACCAGTATGATTTCAGAGGTCCTCATGCAGCTACATTCCTTCACAATCACAGAGATGTGGTGAAATTTCTGTCATGTCCATTATGCAGTGTATGTATACTGGCTTCTTAGTCAGGACAGGCTGGGAGGGTGAGGAGTGGGAGTTGGTTTTCATTCCAGCAAAGGGAAGATGATGAAGGGATCAAAACATCTGGCATAGAAGGAGAGGCTGAGCAAGCTGCTGGTCTGCATGGAGGAGGGTTCTTGATGGTGTGTATAAATGGCTGAAGGGAGCAGGAGAGAGACACAGCCTCCTCTCAGTGGTGCTCCATCGCAGGACACAAACCGAAATACATGAAAATTTGTCTGACCACAAGAAAGCACGTTCCCTGTGACTGTGGTCACAACCAGAACCATGAGAGGTTGTGAAGTGTTCCTCCATGGAGATTTTCAAGACCTTTCAGGACATGGGCTTGGGCAACATGCTCAGAGGTGACCTTGTGTGAGTAGGGAGGTTGGGCTTGATGATGTCTGCTTGAGTAGGGAGGACAGGTTGGCCCTGCCAACCTCTGCCACTCATATTCACTCAACTGAAGATACTAATTTTTCTCTCCTTTTCATCTAATATTTGTTGGGGGATTTTTCCTAAGCAATTTAACATTTAATAGAAGAATAATGAACATCCCTGAACGTACCTGTGAATGTTCTTCTGCCATATATACTTCCATGGAGAAGAGGTTTGATTACTTCACATCTTGCATTGATAATTAATACTGAGAGCTTTTAAGGAAATATTAAGTAGCCAATTTCCTCTTGAAGTTAAGAGATTCACAAGTCATTGCATAGCAAATTATGCTAAACAGCTGGGAGTTAATGTGCCATACACAACTTTTTATGAATTTGCATAATAGAGTGTGTATATATATAAATGTATGTATTTATATGTATCTTATCTTTTAAGTATTATATAAAGTGACAACCAGGTATCTTCTAATTTCATTGTAGATTTTTCCCACACTTTAATGATTTATATGTGTATGTTTCTATTAGAAGTTAGAACTAGCCATGTTTGGGATGAAATTTTGAGAATAGAATAAAAATAATTTTGTTAAAGACAGCCTTTTATTTTAAGTTTTTAAGCAGTATTCTCTGGGAACCTTTCTGTAGTCCTCCAATATGATGACTCAAATCTTCATGTCTGTTCTGGAAATTGCCAAATTAAATTAAAAAACCAAAAATGAGAATGAGAAGAGTGATGTTTATGAATATATCCATCTCAGGGAATTCTTTCTTCACTCAAGAAAAGCACAGTGAGCTTGAGTTGGTAAAAGAAGCGCAGCTCACTTGCACCTAGGAGATCTTTCCTGATTATAATCCTATCACTTTGTTCTAGGAGCCAGGCAACAGTGTCTGTCAGAGCACTGTCAGGTGGATTTATTGCTTCTCCTGTTTGGGGCTGAGAATGCCACTTTGCAGTACATTCAATGCATAAATTACCTCTAACAGGAAAGTGCCTGACTTTAACCAGCTGTTTTCCTAGAAGTTGAAAACTGAGTTACCAAGTAAAGTAAACAAAGCAGAAACTTGATTTTTTTCTGTTTCTTCACTTTATGGTCTTAAAGACTTGAGTCCTTACAGTTGTTATATTCAAAGGCTTTCATGTGGAGATGAATACAGGACAAACACCAAGTGCTTCAGATCCCTTGCCAATGTGGTTCTTTGGGGTTTTGAACTTCATGTCCAGAAGTTATATTGGGCCAGGGAGGCTGCAGAGATTTGTAACTGCAAACTAAATTCTTGCTGTGAATAGATGGAAAAAATAAAGCCCTGTATTCTAGCTAGACAGTGTCTGGAGTATGTCATATACACAAGACGCAAAAGGATGTTATCAGGTGAGAAAGTACATCTTGCCTGCTTTCTGACTGTACTTTCCTGAGAAGTTTTGCCTCTGGTATGATAGCAATAGCAGTAGCCACAAAGCCCCTCAGCATGAGGGCTGCTCAGAGCATACAGAGTTAGCCACAGAACTGTATGTGTGTGAAGCTAGCCAGATTTATGACTCTAAAAGTAAGGAAAGTATGATTTTTTAAATAAAATTATTTTCAATATTATGCAGAACTGATTTTGCCTTGTGTTTTCTAGTTTCTAACTGAATCATAAACTTTGTCTTCATTTGTTATCAAGAAAATTAATTAGACGGGCTTTTACATATGAGTCATAATCTGTCTGTGTGGGCAAGGTGGGTGCTGTTGAAGAACAGGGACTACTGGGAACATGTGCCTGAATATTACATAGTCCACTAAGATCATTGTTGTCTCCACACAGATGTTTTTGGGTTTTTTTTCTATGGGATCCATAAATCAGGAAACAAATATATAATGTAGTGCTCCACAATGGGACAGGGTGGGTTTTCTTTTAATGTATCAGAAAAGAAACAAGAAAATGTCACCTTAATCATGCATTTAAATTTTCTTGATCAAGTCTAATTTTTATGAGTGCATATAATCACTGAAGCTGGACAAATTTGCTCTAGATTGCATCATAATGTTTGGTGACCTGCTGCATTTAAATGGAGAATTATCTTTACGAAACATCCTCTTCATAATTTGCCATTAAATGAGACTTGAACAAATCAACATAAATCTTACATAAAGGTTTTTTAACTAAATGTTGGTACTATAAATATTTTAAATGCATTGTGCACTAATTCAACAGTCCCACAGTAAACTTTGTAAAGATCTACATTGGGCGGTAGGCATTTCTCTTCTGCAGCATAACAGAAAAATATGGTGCTACAGGTGACTGGCTGGGCTACAGATACACAAGGCTGTCCATGCTGCAATCATAATCCCTGTGTAGTAGAGTATGTAGTAAACTCCTTGGTAAAACCTTACCTGCCTGTTCTTACCCCAGCAACAGCTGCAAAACCCAAACTCATTACTGAATCGGAATGTTTTGGCTTGGTTTGGTCACCTGAAGAGAAAAGGTCGAAACCCCACCCTAAATATCTTCAGCATTCTTTTAAAAATTGGAATTTTTTTCCTGTCAGAAACCAATTGGTTTTTTAATTTAGTTTTGCCGCTTTTTATTTCCACAGTCTTTCAATATTGCTGGCATCTAAAATAAAATTGAAGTTCACAGCACAGAGAAAGCATTATTTGTATCAGACTGTTATAATTTTGCATTTCTGCATTTGCATTTGCTTGAAGGTTTAAATGGCAACAAGATTCACAGACAGATTGTAGTGGCTATTATAAATAATCAGTACTATATAACCTAATATCAGTTTAGTTTCTAGGAAAAATTCCTATAGTAATGTGAGATTTTTATGAATTTTTGTTTGGCTTTCTATCACTTTGGCACATTTTAATGAAGCCAAGACTTTAAGAACTTTGGGATTTTACAGTATTTACAAAAATATATAAATACCAGGGCACAAGTAACTAACTGAAATTACAACAATATGTGTATTACATACATTTTCACCTAAAATATGTAACATAAATTTTTTCGTACCAAAAAGCCAATCAGCTTCAAATCTGAGTGTGATAGACTGGAGCATACCAATAAGCTTAAAATAACTTGGATAACTGCTATTTTATGACCAAAGCATATCTGGTCCTACAAGAATTTGGAAACAATATATTTGAAAAGAAATAATAATAACAATGAAAACCTATAATGAGACATTGTGTTCTTTATAAGATAATTTATCATAAGGTTTTGCCTAAAAATTCTAGTTCACAATATTTTGTGAAGGTGTTATTTTTAATAGTCCTGCATAGTAATCTTTCATTGATACTTAGCCAAGGAAAGAATGCAATTATTTTTACTCTGCTGAACTAAAAGCATTCTGAGACATCTGACATTTCAAATGTACAGTACATATTGAAGCCTTTAGATGGAGACATACTTCAAATAAACACCTATTTTTCAGTTCACAGTGCATTGTGTAAATACAAGAGAAAGCTAAAATAAATGAGAACCAAATATTGAAAGAAAATGAGAGAAATGGTATAGTGCTGTGCCATTGTAATGTTAAAAATTACTTCGTAACTACATTGGCAATTGAATATTGAGAGCATATAATGCTGACAACAGCAAAAACATTACATGTTCTTGTATAATCAACGTATTTGCTGCTGATACATGTTCCCAAGAAATGTATTATACTGTAAATAAAAATTCTGTTGTTGACATTACAGAACTTTGTAATAATCAGCAACATGCATCAAAAGGCCTCTGATAGCCATGTAAGTCTTATTTCCTATTAAAAATCAGACTAAATTGCATTATAAGCACTTCCCAGAATAAGCTAACAAAATGCATTCTGTTAGAAGACATAATTTGAGTGCCTACATAAAAACCAGAAAGTAATTTAGTAGAAAAGTACCAGTACTTTTGTTTTTATTCTCCACTCTTCTGTACTGCAATATATTCAGTGTTACTGAGAAGCTTATTGCACTAATTATTACATCTCGTAGTTCACTCATTCTGATGATTACTACAGATGAATACCTCAAGATCAAAATTAATAAATCTGGTTACACCCAGATATATGGCGCTCCTAAATCAGAATATGTTAATTTTATTTTTATTTTCCTTAAATATGTGGTATAAAAGTTGGACATTTTAATGAAGCTCTATCTCCTGTAAAGTTTCTCCTTGGCAATTCCATAAAACAAGCAGACGTCATGTTGTGAAGATGAGCACATAACTGCTGCTGTAGTGAGCTTGTGGACAATGAATATCTTTCCTTCAAATTAAGTACCAGGAAATGGTCTGAGAAAAGCCCAAGTGGTTTTATACATCCTTCTTAAACCATACAAATGGCATAATCTTATATTAGATTTACAGGTATACACTGGGTTGCATGGCTCACAAGCTTACAGTACATTTCATGTCAGGACAACATGAATATAAATCCAAACAGTCCTGAATGGTATAATTCTGACCACATTAATTGCACATCTAAAATGCATTTCATTTGGAACCAAATCTCATCCTCAGTTTTGATTTCTTTTATAATTTTAATGCTGCTTACGTATCAATATACAAATGTCTGTAGATATTTTGAGATCATAACGTGTGGCAGAGAATGTGTTTTGTTTTTATTGGAAGCCACCCAGCTTTGAAGGACTACATCAAGTAAGATCTAAGCAGATATAGAGAAGTTCTAATGAGGGACATTGGTAAAGTATTAACATAACAGTCATCATGACTATCTGCAAAGTTAGTGCTCTTTTTTTTTCCCTTTTCTTTATTTTACATCTCAGTGCAGAGCAAATATCTGGTATTACTAACATGTAAAGACATCAGAATATCTTCTGTGCAGGTGTTTCTTTTGGATCAACTGAAAAACATAGAACAGAGGCAATTGATGATGGTCTGCACACTGTGAGAAACGGCAGTCTGATGCTAAGAGAAAAGGACCTTTCATTAGTAGTGGTGTTAAGTTTCAGTGTGTCACTTTTCCACTGATTCTTTAGGTTCAGGTATTTCTAAGTCCTCTACAGCTACAGGGTTTTGATTTAACATGCCTGTAAATAACTAGAATCCAACTCTGCTTTGCAGGTGTTGAGGTTAGAAGTCAAAATGAATTATTTTCTCAGAAATTCTATCCTCTTTGTTAGTCAGTAGATCTTTAGAATAAATGCAATTTATATTTAATGTCAGTTTCCTCAGAAGACTACATTGTAGCCCACAAGATGTTAAGGTTTTCCTCCGTGTACAGATGTGATGGTTGTGCATCCTTCTGGTAACCTGGTGTATGTTATCTGCTGTAACAGAGCAATGGTGCTCCAGTCTGTCATGGATTATGAGTTGTACAGTATTTTTGGCCTGCATTTCTTAAGATGGTGGGAATGGATCAGGAATAATGGCATACATCGGAATTAAATTACATGCTGCTTCTGATTTATAAGCTTTTAATAGGGATGTATTGCAGAAGAAGGGTCTTACTTTGCAACATTTAAACATCATCTCCTTACATTTTGGCTGTGAAGTAGCTTACATGTTGTATTTGAGGCCACCTACGTGTGTTTTTTTAAAATGTCATCTGTATTTGCACTATATTCAAGGGACAGTACCAAGAAACAATTTCTTTCAAGACCTTCTACCAGTATGCAGCATATAAGTCTGTGACAATGACGTTACAGGTCATGTCACTTTTAACTGCTTGCATTAGATCTTTCTGATTTCCCTAGAGCCCTTCTGTTGTTTGATTAATACTACTTGATTTCAAACAAGGTATGAGAAGGCATCATTTAGAGTGAATATGCTAAGGACAACATATGATTTTTGCCACAGAACTTTTATTAAAATAAATGCAACATTGCATTTTATTTTTATTTCCTTTTTTGCCCACCTTCTCTCTCCCTCCTTCCCCATTACCTCTGTCCCTCCCTTATACTTCCTCCAGGTATAATAAGAATCCAAATAACTACTGTATTCCTCCAAAGAGAAAGGCACATGTGAACTCTATTTGAATAGAAACAAGGCAGAATCAAAGGATAAAAAAATCCATTGTGTTTTTTTTTTCCTACTGTATTCTTAATACAATGTTAAACTGTGTTCCCATCTACTGTACCTCTTGAACAGCCTTGTTTTGTTCTGGAGTAGACTGTACTTCAGTATACAGCTTTTGTAAGGCTTCAGTGTGCCAATGTTTCATATATCCCATGACTATGAAGAATCTACTTTCCTTTTAATTTGTGGCCAAGTTCTGAAAACACTAGTTTTGCTACTTTAATGAATTGTATTATCATACCTCTATTGTCTTAATGGCTGTGTGTGTTGGGTTTTTTCTTTTAAGCCTTTCTTTTGAATTTCAAGACAAGTGAAAGGATGGGCTATGTTTCATACTTCAAAGAATTATTTATGCACCATGGGCACTGGAACATTTTCATTACATTTTATTTTGCTACAAAAATTGAATTCTGTTTTTCTGCCCAAACAATTCGGTACTCTAAATCTAAACGTAATTGATAGCATGGCTAAACTAGAAAAAGAGCATAGACTGGTAGTGGCTTTTGAATTAAAAAAAATGGAATGGAGGAGATGGAAAACTGGGCTTAATCTAGTACTTCAAGTAATTTCAAAGGACTTTTTATGCCCTTTTAACAAGTTAACATTTTGCCTCTTTATAGAAGAAAAAAACCCCACATCTGAGTCTGAAGTGTTATTATCTAGATAATTTAGAATGGATATTGTCATGCAAGTGATTTCTGTGAGGTGCACTCATTCACAACAATTTTAGAGATTTCCAGTTCTACTAATTGTCTCCATGCTAACTGGAATGCTAATATGAGACACACATCTTGCTATTCAATCTTCTCAAGACAACAAATTTCTGGATGTACATAAAAGACATCTTTAAGTGTCTGGGGAACGTTAATGTTGAAAAATAAGAGAGCAACTGACTTAGTGAGCTCTGGGCATTAGGCAGTGTGTGAGTCAACAGATCTGATTTATATTTAAGCACCACCCATATATCTAGGGCTTTAGTCAGCTGATGGTGTAGTTAAGTGGGTGTTTTGCATGTGGGAAAACTAATCTAAGAGAGTTTCCATTTTGCTGTAGCCCTTAACTGCTTGTTTTCCTCCTCTTTTCTCAGTTTACCATTTTTTTTTGTAGAGCTGGTGAAGCTGCTCAGTAAACTGGGTCACTGGAACCACCTGCATTAAAGATTTGAGGATGTATGTTTTTGAAGAACTCAGTTTCTCCAGTGATGCAGTTTACATCTCAGCTCCCCGAAGACCTTGAACCCAGGGAATATAGCAATGAGCAACTAGGAAACAAACAAGAAGGTGATGCAGGTGCATGGGGAACAGAAAAGGCCTTTGTTTCAGAGTGGTCAGTGGAGACTGCATCACTCAGACACCTCTAAATGGAATGTAAGAAGTGTATTGAACTAAACAGGAGCTACATGTGTTCCAGCAACATGCTCTCAGCATTTCCCTGTGATCAAAACTGTCTTTGATACCCTTTCTTGGAGAGATGGAGCACAGTTGGCCTAAAAGACCAACCGACTGGTGAGGGAGATTTCTTCGTGGTTAGAGAGCAGCCTGGATTCCTTCTTCTGCCTGGGGGGACTCAGAAGTACATGTGCCTGGCTGGTGCCAGGTCTGAGGCTGCAGAAGGTTAAGTCAGTCAGGCTCCTCCTGCTAAAACTGTTATTCTGGGCAGGGAAGAATTCAAGAGTAATCCCTTCATTTCTCAGGTCATGCTTCCTTCTCATGGTTTTGGACATGTTTGCTCTTTATGGTTTCTTTGCATTTCTGAGTTTAATCTCATTCAAACCTCCAGGACAGAGCAGCTAGTAGGCAGAACTGGAGGTTCCACTCCAAAGTACTGTTGTTAGAGCTCTGGGACAGGGTTCAAACAGGGAGGAATAGCTGAGCCTGGAAATGTTTTCATCTGTGTGGGTGACTTGCTTGTGTGCACAGTGCTTTACTAGATGGGCATGTTACATCAAACCATGTGTTGTTTGTGCTCTGCATGGGCCCATGTAACGTGCCTAATTGGGACATTCTTGATGGCAGAGCTAGCCCTGGGAAAGGAAACTGATTCACACACTTTTATTTTTCAGTGCTTCCCTTGACTGAATTTGGCTCTTGGATAAAGTCCCTTAAGTTCTTGTACATGGATGTGGGAACACTCTTGTAACATTGCCTGGGGGGCTGGCTATGAAGCTGTAATTTTAGTGTGTTGTCTTAAATCACAAAAATTTTTTCACATCAATGAGTTTTGCCTCCACTTTTCCTCTTTATATATATTTTATAATAAATAGTATAAAATTTTTGCACCCATAATAGGACACTGGGCTAGTTGGATATTTACTGACCTTCATTATGGATTTTCTTATATCCTAATAGGTACATATATACACACATACATAAAGATATAAAGAAGCACATTATTTTCTGGTAATAGAGAGGTACAACTTTCCATCAACAGAGAATTTTCCTGTATCTCATCACAGTGTAATGAGAGATTTTTAAGTCAGAATCTGCCATGGCCCATCTGTGAAAAATCATTTGATCTCTCTGTAAACTAAACTTAGTGGTTTATTAATTACTGATAGTATGGTTAATAATTATTAATATTTGGAGAAGGAATTTAATGTATGTTTATATTTCATGATGTTGGATTGAAAATCTATATATGGAAAAACACATAGATGCAGACATGTGGCAGGTGCAGATAGTAGTTAATGTTAGAGATTAGTATAAGTAGTTAGAGATTGTATAAAATTATTATTAAAGAAACACAGGGCTAATATTGATAGAGCATATGGTGTATATCATTGTTGAACATGATAAGGAGATAAACTACTATGAATTTATTTCCAGTTTTGTATTCTTCAAGAATCTCTTGGTGAATACTGTAAATTCTATTTAAAGTGTTGACCTTTTATGTAGGTAACCATAAATTTGAAGTGACTATGTGTGTGCTGCATAGGCACCAGTGGAACTGACAAAGGATTCCTTTAGTTAAAGCAGGCATATACTGAATTTTGAAATACCTTTTAAATACTTAAATTGTCAAGCAAGCGTTTTGCAATGGAAGGGTTTTCAGTATATAAGTCCGCAATGTAGGTCAATTAAAGCTGTAACACATTCCTAAATTTGAATCACTAGATCAAGTGTTTTTTCCTAGTTGTACATTTTCCCTCTGTGCATTTATTTCAAATGTTAATAAAGTTTTCATCTACAAAAGGCTTAGAATTGACAGAACAAAACTCTTTCTTTTTAAATGATGACAACTACTACTGTTTCTGTCTGCAGGTAGTGGAGGACATGCTAGAGGACGAGGAAGAAGAGGATGACAGAGATGACAAGGTAATTATCTTTCCGAGCACTTGGGTATCTGGGGATGTGAGAATTTAGACATGACACTGTTTTTACCGACAGTTAAAAAAGAAGTTGATGTGTTTTAGTCCAGAAAATTGGTCAGAACTGTTTATCATCCTAATGATGCTACAGTGTGTTGAGGAAAAGGTTACAGGTCTATAAATTCTGCTCCTTTTCTCTTTCTTTTTTTTTTTCTTTTTCTCTTTTTCTTTTTCTTTTTCTTTTTCTTTTTCTTTTTCTCTTTTTCTTTTTCTTTTTCTTTTTCT
>JBBMKD010000115.1:3132199-3201815 GCA_037834095.1 Argya squamiceps | reverse complement strand
TCTTTTTCTTTTTCTTTTTCTTTTTCTTTTTCTTTTTCTTTTTCTTTTTCTTTTTCTTTTTTCTTTTTCTTTTCTTTCTTTCTTTTTCTTTTTTTCTTTTTCTTCTTCTTTTTCTTTTCTCCTTTCTTTTCTCCTTTTTCTTTTTCTTTTCTCCTTTTTCTTTTCCTTTTCTCCTTTCTTTTTCTCTTCTTCTTTTTCTTCTGCTTCCCCTTCTTCTTCTCTTCCTCCTCCTTTCTTCTTTTTTTTTCTTTCTTATTCCTCTTCTTTCTTCTTTTTTTTATTTTTCTTATTTTTGCTTTTTCCTCGTCCTTTTCCTTTTTATTTTGTCCTCTTTTTTTGGTCCAGAGCTGGATCAAATATTTTTTCTGCCAGGAACAAGAATATCTCAGCCTGTCTGGAACTTGATAGTTCTTGTGAATATAACTGCAGCAACAACTGGTTTTGCAGGAAAAAAAATCCTCCTGTCTTGAGTACTACAAATAGGGCTGCACTTCAGGGGAAAAATGGTGTGGAAATAGCAACTCTATACTGGTTAAGGATGGGATTTTGACATCTAAAATTTTCAAAGAATTGGTGGATAGAAGAATGTCTTGAATGTTTTGTACTCCGTATGACATTTAAATAATCAAATTCTCATGGACATCCATTTGATTTGAAGTTTGTGTTGTGGCCCTGCAGGCTGGGCAACCACAGCAGACCATTCACCTGTTTGAGTGGACTCGATTCAGTTTAGACACTGCTAGTTAGGTTGAGGATTGCAACCACAGTAAATAGCAACTCATTTCCACATATTATTGAGCGAAGCTGTGAGACTTCTTGGATTGGTTGTCCCCCAGAGAGAGGGAAAAAACAAAGAAAATAAATGAGAATGACCTTGCACCACTGAAGCAATGGCTAGTACTGGCAGGATGGCTTTCCAGTGAGATGAGTGCAGTGAAGACACCCCAATTCTTGCTGGCATTTTCCTATCATTATTTTTCTATCAAAAGAGTGATATTTGTGGAAGAAAATAAAAAGGAAAAAAAAATAGATAGTTTTACAACAACTCTGTATTAAAATTCAGATTATTTTGACCTTCATCGATGTTCCCCCAATTCTGTTGTAATACAGCAATTTAGCAATTTTTTTTTTCCCTGAGAGGAGAAAAACAGTGCATCTTAATTTATGCTCTTGACCTTTTTTTCTGGCTGAAATGTGCATTTATACACCACTGTAAGAATTCATATGCTGGTAGCAGCATTTGAAATGCCAGAAAATTCACTATGATTAGTTAATCCCCTCAATGATTATTTTTCTAAGCTAACACCTAATATGTAAGAGATGATAAAAAAATACAAGTATTTTCCTTGTTCCATTGCCAGGTCAAACTTTTACAATCATTATGTGAAATTCTTCTATACATCACCTAAATTTTTAGCTACATAATTTCATAGTACTGTACTAACAAAATCTTCTACAAAACACATATGTGATGTTTTTTGAAACAAAATGATATAAGCATCCATTTCTAGCAATAAAATATATGATTTATTGTAAAAGTCCATCATGTAGCTGTGGAGAGCTTGAATTTTATCTCAATATGCTAGCTTTGACTCAGCATTTGTTTTCTAATTAACACTGATTTACCATCCACTTGAGGCCATTTTCTCCTGTTTCTTTCAGCTTTAGTATTAGATCTGGTGTACATGTGTCATACCAGTAGTGTGTGTATTCCTGGATATTTTAACCATTGTGATTAGTTCACAAAGAATAGTGCTTGACTGCCTGTAGTTTAAACCAGCCTGTGCAGTTATTGCTTAGTGGGTTTTGGAAATTGCTAAACAAACTCCTTTAAAGGAGAAGATGAGGGCAGAGGTCAGCCCCTCCCTCTCCTCAATTCTCTGGTGATTCTCTGAGCAAACACCCCTAATTAGAAATATCACTCTAGGTTTCAATGTTGTGATCTAATATTCAGCTTTCTCAAACTGACACCAGAGTTCAAACATTTTTCTAGATCTAGTTACCAAGGTTGAATTGAAGTGAGTACTGACACTACTGTGTGCATTCAGTAAGCCCTTTTATTGAATATTTAAGAGCTGTTTTTCTATACAGAAGGTGTTAAGGTTGATTTTTGTAAATTCAAATATGTCTTCATTATTGCAAATATTTTGAGCTCTCAAGATTAAATATGCTGTTTGAATTGGAAAAAAAACCCTACACTTTTTAAAGCAAGCATGTATAGACTATTCTATTTATTCAGTATGTTTGCTGTGGGCGTTATTTTGCACTCGTTAAATTGTAAATAATGAGCATATGGTTAGGACTAACTTGTTTGTTGTTAGAAGCTAGTATGCTATTTTTCCTTTCTGGTGCACTAGACATACTCTCTTAACTACTGCTGTTCCTCTAACATCTTTTGTCTAAATGTATGGGTGCAGGTTAGTGTTATTGTAGTTCATGTGTGTTTTCTCAAAGTTATGTGCAAAATTAATTTTTGTGAGAAAACAAATGCACATTTTGTAACACCAGCTGGTACTGGCCTCTGGCTTTTATGATCTCTCTTGTTTTTTCATGTGGTATAATAGAAAACTCAGGAAAATTAGTCTCCTCATGTGAAGAAAGTTCCAAGATTAATAAATGTGCCAAACCCTTACTTTCATTAAAACCGAAGCATATGTTGCAAATATGTAAAATATGCCCCAGCTGTTTGACCATGGCCAGTGTCTTTGCTCCCTGATTACCACAAGGAAGCTATTAGTCCTGTAAGCTTTGGACTTAATGATCAACAGGGTATTACATGGCATGGAACTGGGGCACCTGTTTTCCATTTAGTAAAGGCTCCTTGCAGGCTTTACCTAAACCTGTCCATATGTTTTCACTTACCAGATTGTTGGGCGATTATGAAAAGTGTCTTTCTTTGGAGCTGACTTGGATACCAGTGACTTGCTACGTGATGACCTCAGTGCAGGCATGCACTGATGTAGGTTATGTGTCATGGAGGGACGTTGCTCACCATCCCTACCTAAACTGCAGAGTTACAAAGTAGTAAACTGAGGATGATGAATGCCAAAATATATGAAATTAGTTAACGTAATGTATTTTATTAATAATGGTGTGTAATACTGAGAGGAGTCTGACAAGATAGATTTGCACTTACCATGTCTCATTCTGATGTTCCGGATTTTAGTAACTTTTTTCACCCTCTGCTGCAGTCAAGACAGGACTGTTAATTTAAGGGCACAGGATGTGGTTTTTTGCTGGAGAATCTTAATTTTCATCTTCACTTGCAATATGAATAATAATTAAAACAGCAGGTATGCTACTTGTATTGGTTAAAAAGTGGTGCTTAGCAGTGGAACCCACTTTCCTCATTTTTCTTCATTGTCTTATTATGTATTTAGGAACTGAAAAATATGTAGTTTGTTTGGCTCAGGCATTTGTCCTTCATTTAATACCAGTTTTTCCAAGAAACAGCACTGGATTCTGCATTCCATATGTTCTGTAATGTTTGCTAAACCTATGCCAAACAGATTTACAGTTTAATCTCATTTCTCTCTCTCTTTTTTTTCTTTTGACTCCTTTCCAAACACTGGCTTGTACAATATCTTAGCAAATAAGGGTCAGTTAAATTACATTAAGTCAAGTTATCAATAAGCTATCAAAAGTATTTTTACACAGTTATAATAATGTAGCAGTCGATGTGCATAATCTATGTATCTAAGATTTGTCTGTGTGTCTAAGATTTAGCTTTTAAGAAGTTCACATATGTTCTTCACATAGCTTTATCCTTTTAAGAAGCTCCAGGTAAGATTTCAGATAATCTCAGAGGTTTTCAGGTCAGCATTTTGCTGGAAGCCCTCAGCATAGGGCCAGTGAGAACTGCTACCATTGCAGACATAAAAGAAGAATGATGCACATTATGAACACTGTTTTGTTTTAACATATGCTTTAACGCTAACATTTTATTAAGAAAAAATATTCAGAACATTTTCCCATTTGCTAACTCTTTCTTTAGCCTTTCATTCTTTGAAAAATTCTTTGCAGTTCTCAGTTAATGGTATTGTACTTCAAGATAACTAGAAGCTTTTGTAGTGAATTATAGCTGAGTCAAATTAAAATATGTTTTAAAGCTTTTAGTCATTGCAGGTGAGAGGTACTAACTTTGTTCTCAAGCCAAGACACATTTGTAACCTGTCTCAGAAGCATGCCCGGCATTTTTACCGACAGGAGACCGTGAGGAGGAGGAAAGATAGCTCCAATGTAGCCTACATTTTTATATTCTATGAAAGAGAAGATTGTGATCTATTACAGTGGCAGTTATTTTCTATAAAATAAATGGTGGGGAAATGATACCGAGAAAGAGAGTGGGTGGAGTTAAAATTTCAGAACCAGTAAATCTATTGGTCCACCCATAGCTTGATTCCACCATTAAATTCTACATGAACATAGCATCTAAATACTAACTGTAAATAAAAAGCCAACATCAGCTTCCAGTGAAAACTGTGTGTATGAATCTGTTATCCTCTCAAAGCTTAGCTCATAAAAAGCTTATAAAAAAATCTCTACAACAGGGCAATCTACAGTACATGGCTGCAGAAGTCATACTTCTCAGTACAGTTTGGTTTCAGCTCATTTTAGTTATTCATGTAGGGATGTTGATAAGAGGTGTGTAGTTTATATAAAAATTGTACATGGTATATGGGTTGATGGCGTAGACTGCTTCAGTCTGCACTCTGGAAAATCAGCTGGTTTTGATCACTGGATCACCCCCAAGTCACAGATATGAAGTTATCTTTGCTCGGATACGCCTTGGATCATGTGAAGCATTCGCATAGCAACTTTCACAAAACAGTTTTCATCCTGCCCTGTAGTGGGACATCATAGTCTTCATCATTAATGTAGTACGCATCTTTGAAATCTTCTTTGTACTTGGACAGCCTTCTGAAAGGTTTACTTTTAATGAGATCAGGTTTCTTTGTCCTGGTGCAGTCTTGAAATACTATCAAAATCAGTGAAGTAAAATAAGAATTAATGAGAGCAGAATCTGAGACTTATATCTGAATTTCAGCATTTGAGGAGGGCTCTCATTGAGGAGGTTTGTGTGTGTGTATGTGTGTGTATATGCTCTGGAATGAGTCTTCTCCTTTATAGGTTTAACCAGTCCCTTTCCACCAATAAGGGACGAATGGAAGTAGAGATAAGTAAAAAAACAGCAGTTCACTAACAAGTGTAACAGCAAGAGGCAAAAAATAACAGCAAAATTGCTATATCTCAAGATCAAAAAGAGGCCCAAAAATACTGGGGACATCCCTCCCCTCCAAGGTGGTGCTCCGCAGCCACGCGCGTGGTTCGAAGCACAAAGGGAAAGGTGGTGTCAGCTTCCTCCTGTCCCCTCTCTTCTCTGCTCACGTCCCCGACGGCCAGAGCCCCAGCTGGGATTCTCTGGATCAAGGGGCTAGAATTTGGGGAGGAACTTCACCTTCCTTGCGGCAGGAGACGGGAGGACAGGCAAAAACAGAGTGGCTGGCCCGGGCCGGCCCGGGCTGTGGCGACTCGTGGTTTGCTGTCCTGGGCCGGGCACTGTTGGCAGCAACAGGTGGGCGCCTGTGGAAATTGCCCCAAGGCAGCTTCTCTGAGATGTGAAGGAAAACAAACAAACAAACAAAACCAATCAACCAAACAAAAACAAACAAACAAACAAACCCCAACGAAATGAGAACCCAAAAAGGGGAACAAAACCTCTGCCTAAGCAAAGACCAGACAAGCAAATAGCACTCGGCAAAAGGCCGGAAGCTGCCCAGGAGAACGCCCCTAAAGACATCCCCTACACAACACAAGGTTCTCGTTTCCAGGGTCTTAAAGATAAAGGAGCAAGCTTTGGGCACAGAAAGATGTGAAATGTAATAACATTATGGATTACCCCAGGACAGTCTAACTGTTGAATGAATTACACTTACCCTTGTACATGGTGTTGTACCTGTGACCAATATAGTGTGAGAGATGTTCCTTTTAAAGCAATCCAAGTATAATTCAATAAATTATTAAATCAAATAAAGAATATGTCTAAATTATGTTAGCTATTTAAGAATGTGACATACTTTTCCTTCTACACTTAATATTATTTCTTAATGTAACTAAGCAGATTTAAATTCTTTGAGGCCAAGCAAAGGACTGTTTTCACCTAGGTCCTCAAAAAGTAACTTTAGTATGTAGTTAAAAACGTCTGTATGGTCTTCTCCATGACTTGGGAGAGAAATAATGAGTGTGAAAGAAAACAACCAAAGCCCTTTACTGCTGGGTTTGCTTTGAAACCTCCCTATGTGTGCAAGTTGGTTTATACCTTAGCGCCATGTGGTTTCAAAAGTGGCAAGAATGGACCATCGCTATTCTTTGTTCCCTAACAGAATTTCCTTGAAGATGTTTCACGCAGAATCATGAGATTTGAGGTCTGTTTAAACTACTGCCGTGAATCACTTGCAACTCTAACCAAGCCATGATTTGCCAGCCACCTGGCATGTTTCTTCAGGTTTATTCATAACACCATTTTTTTTTAACCTTCCAGAGAACAGCCCCAAACACCTTTGGAGAGATGCCTTTTGAGCATTTTCTACAGCAAAGTGTAGAGCCCATAATAGACAACAAATCTTCCTTCAAGTCCCACAGGAAGCAGAGATGGTAATGTGTAAGTGTGGTGGGTTGACCATGACTGGATGCCAGGCACCCACCAAAGCTGTTCTATCACTCCCCTCTGCAGCTGGACAGGGGAGTGAAAATATAACAAAAGGGTTCAGGGGTTAAGATAAGGACAGGGAGAGGTCACTGACCAATTACCATCCAAGGAAAATGAGACTCAACTTGGGGGTATTAATGTAATTTATTACTAACAAAATCAGCAGGATAATGATAAGTACAATAAATCTTAAAACTACCTCCACTTCTCTCATTCCCAAGCTCTACCTCCTCTGCTTTAACAGTGCAGGGACATAGAGAACAGGGGTTACAGTCAGTTCATCACAGGTTATTCCTGCCACTGCTCTCAGGAAGGAGAGTCCTTGCCCTGCTCCAGCATGGGATCCATCCCACAGGATACTATCCTCCACAAATTTCTCTACCCTGAATCCATCCTGTAGGCAGCAATTCTCCACAAACTGCTGCAACGTGGGTCACTCTTCTGCAGAGTACAGTCCTTCAGGCATAGGCTGTTCCAGCGCAGGTCCCCTGCAGGGTTAACAAGTCCTACCAGGAAACCTGCTCCACCAGGGTCTCCTCTCTTCATGGGTCTGCAGCTCCCTGCCAGGACCGTGCTCTAGCACAGGTTTTCCACAGGGTCACAGGCTCCTCTCAGGCATCCACCCCTCCAACCTGGGTCTCCTTCCCAGGCTGCAGGTGTAGCATCCTCATGGATCTCCATGGGATGCTGGGGAACAGCTACTTCACCATGGTCGTCATCTGGGGCTACAGAGAAATCTCAGCTCTGGCCCCTGGAGCAGCTTCCCCCCTCCTTCTCCACTGAGTTTGGTGTTTGCAGAGCTATTCCTCTCACATATTTTCACTTCATTTTCCCCTGTCCACATCTGTGTTTATATAACATCTGTGTTATATAAAATTTATCTTTTTATATTTCCTTCTTAATTATGTCTCTTCACAGAGGCATTACTGTCCCTGCTGGTTGGCTCAGCCATGACCAGTGATGGGTCCATCCTGGCTGGCATCGTGTCAGGCACAGGAGGAGCTTCTGGCAGCTTCTCATAGAGGCCAGCTCTGTAGCCCACCCACTTCCAAAACCTGGCCATGCAAACACATGGAAACACAACTTTGGAAGCCTTGTAGAGAAAAGTGATGGTTGAGATGCACTAGCATGAGGTGAGTTTGGCATGGACCCAGTTCCCAGTGGAGCATGTAGTTGATGCAGTGTATGTGAATGAGAAGGAATGAGTGGCAGAGGTGATGCTGTGAGAGGAGAGGGTGCTTAGCAACATGGCTGTGTGCAAAATGGATGCTGTATTGCAGTCTGGGTTTTCAACTGAAGTTTGATGCAGAGGCTCACACTACATCACAGCTGAAAATCCACAGCTTAAGCTAGGTGTTTGTCTTTGACTTCATGAATAGGTTTCTGAGGAAAATTGTAATCTCAACTACAAAAATTTCCAGGAAAGTTGATCAGGATTTCATGTGCTTTATGGAGGAAAATACAGGAATATGGGAAAATAAACTGCAAGATTTTGCAAAGAATATTCAAGATGCATTTTGTTTACAGTTCGAAACATCTGCATGTCAGTGGAAAAACTTATATTGTTTACTTAATGTTGATGTGTGGGTCAGTGATGAAGTTGCAGGACAGATCATCTAGGCAAAATAAAATCCTGACAAAATGAAAGAAGCACCCATGCCTAAAGTACTTAAGAACAAAGCTCATCCTAGAGCAGTATGACATGGAATGAAAAAGTTGGTGTTGTGCAGCAGCATCTAGGACACATTACACAGCATGGTACGGAGCAGAGTCTGCCTCTACTCAGGTGTAATCTGCTGGCAGATTAAGGGGCAATTTTAGCATAAAGCTTTTGGAAAAATAGTGCATACAACTGCTTTATTCTGTTTCTGTTTTGTTGTGTGATAGGAATTCTATGCATTTACTGATAGAAAAGCTAGAAAAGCTCCAAAGGTAAGAAGTGTGTCCAGGCTGCTCCTGCCTGGACTCATGAGAGGTCAAGCATTGGGACCAAGTGCCAAGAAGGGCAATGGTTTTTGTGTGGATTTCCTGACTTTTCTGTTGAGCTGCATGCAAGAGAACCAATGCCCACCCATGAACCCTGTTGGAGCAGCTCTGAGCTGAGGAGTCTGTAGGAACTAGAGCTGGAACAGGGAGAAAGAGTAGCAGAAATAGGATATAAAAATACATGTGGACATCTTAAGGAGCAGAAATGGTCAGTCCTTGGGCAGGCCAGGATGTGAGGATGCTGAGACCTGCATCAGGAGAAGGCAAGGGGGCACGGTGAGGCCACAAAGCCCCAGGTGCAGGTATGCTGGGGTAACAGGTATGGATTGAGGATCCAAGTAGGAATGTGCAGAGTTTATCTTAAATCTCCCATACATTAATTTCAGAGCAGTTGGCTTTGCCATCTCAGTAGTTCTTTGAATATAGTCTTCAGTGTACAATTTAGATAGACTTGAAAATTAGAATTTATGGCATATGGAAAAGCAATAAATGGTTGTTTTAGCATTCTGACTTCGTATTAAATGTGACTTAAGGAACAGTGAGGTATCTGTGTTATCTGCATGATCAGAAAATGCATGTTTGATTGGTTCAAGAGCAGTTGAGGTAGTATGGTAGGTTAATGTACAGCTGTTGCAGTCTGATAGTGCGATGTTTTTATTGATTGTCTCAGTAAATGCACTGGGGTATTAAGTTTGCTTGTCACAGTGCTTAGTGCCTGGGGTAGTTGAGCAAGTTACTTTTCCACTGTGTTGACCCCCAAGTCCCAGAGTTCTTTCAATCGAACTCTTTAGATTTCATACACTGGCAATTTCTTTCCTTTTCTAATGGGCTGTATTAAAGAAAATGTGTCACCTTTTGCACCATGTAATACTAAATCAGATCAGAATTCATGCACAATTATGTCAGTAGAAATATAATATTACAGACCTGCTTATCTCAAGATAGCACATGGAAAAATAAACTTCCACAGCTGACAGATTTACTTGATTCTGCAGATAAGTTATTTGTAAGTAATTGAGCTGAGAAATGTATATAGATTATTTTAATACATAACAAAAATATATTAGAAAAATTACTAATAAATATTTAAGTATTGTTTCTTTCTTTTTCTCCTATTTCCTTTCTCTTTTGTATGTTTTCTTGGCCTGCTCAGGTGCTAAGGTAACTAAGTCCAGGATGGGAAAAAGAGATTTGATCGTAGCAAACTGATTTTTTTCTGAAAGCTAACAGCTTTAGAAAAACAAAATGGATACCACTCCTTTATGCAATGTCATAGATACTTTAATGCCACAGTAACAGAGAGCTCTGAGAGAAAAGAATTCTATTGAAAAAGTACTGCTTTCAGTTAGTCTTTAGCAGAGTGAATAAGTCAGAACAGCATTGCTAATCTGAAGCTGTCTTGCAATCAGAAATAGTAATTTAAGACAAATTGCTAAGCAGCTGTGCTTTTTTAGTATTTTACACAAAAGAATTGTACAATTCCTCCTACCCACAGCATATTAGCCCAGTGCCTTGCTATGCCTTTAATGCATGGTATTAGCTATAATTCTAAATTAACTGTGGAAAAGCCATTTGTTGACCTTTATTTACTGTTTGATTAAAAACTTAAATACCAACAGGAGAAGAGTAGATGGAAATTCTTTGCAATGCCTTCTCCACTGCTAATTTGTAGTTGGATTTTTTTTTAATTCGTAGAGAATTTGAAACTTGTGCACATGTCCATGTGCACCAAAGAGTCTTATTTTGTATTGTCTGTACTCACTGGACTGCTTTCCTTCCCATTCTCAAGAACAAATGCTGCCTGAACATTTTAGATCAATACACAGCATATTGTGAAGATCAAGAAACAGTTTACTCAGCTATTTTTCTGAAGTATAATACACGCCCCTGCATTTTGATAGAAGAATGGTTTGCATAGTAATAGTTGTGATTTCTGTATAGTCTATTAAAGATTAAGATTTTATAGTCTGTTCAGGGAATGCTTGAAGCTGCATTATCAGAAATTATGTTTTATAATATTATAGACCAAGAGTCCATTTGTGACTAAATAATTGTTTCAGACAGTTCTTACATTGTGTAATCCTTTTCACTCATCTACCTCAGGATGTATTGATTCAGAAGAAAATGTATTTTAACACCGTGATGTTTTTAGAAAGAAAAACTTCATGTTGAATTTTGAAGTCTTAATGCATAACTACAGAAATGTCATTCCCTGAAAGTGCTAAAAATTTTTTTTTTCCCCCTGAAATATTATCTGTTTATTGAACATTGGAGTTTCTCTGGTTTTGAGACTGACTGCCTTTGGAAGGAAACCACAGCAGTTTGGTCTGTGGCTGGGTTTTCCTCTCATGTCAGTTAGACTTTTTGGAGCTACCGTAATGCCAAAAAGGCCCAATCAAAAAATGGCGCATTGAAAAGCAACGCTTCACACTCCCCAAAAGAATTTTAGTAGCACAGCTCTTTGACAAGGCATCTTTGAATATGGTCAAAGGGCAGCGCAAGCCTTCCTTGGGAGCCTGCTGGGAGAGCAATACCAGAAAAGTTCAGCAAATTTTGTAATTTGAAACAATGGTTTGATTAGGACCTAATGTGTCACTGCAGATAAACACTATCTATTGAGTTTATAAAAATAACATTGACTTTTAAAAGAAGGTCAGCATTACAGTGCAAGGAAAAGTAGAAAAGTATACAAGGGATGCATGTGCTATATACTTTGTATATTGTATATACAAAGTGTATTCAATATATAGATTTTTTTTTTAAAAATTGATTTTTTCTGGATTACCAAATCAGGGTAGTTATAAAATGTAGAGAATAATTGTGTAGGGTTGGAGTAATTAATTTTTCATATTCTGAACATGAAAAACATCCATAAAAATAGTATTGCCTTTTAAAAAGGACTAAAATAAAAGAATCTGCAGTCAGTGCCATCCTACACCATATTCTTATTTTGATGTTCCTTAAGATTTTGAATAAGGTAATTTGTGAGAATGATGTCTATAATGGCTTCCAGGGAGTCAGAAAGGATATATTTCATCAAGAATGGAACTTTGGTTTCAGCAGAACACTGTTACAATCATGGTCTTTTAATATCCTGCTTTGCTTTTCCCATCATAGGTAGACAGGGGTTAGTCAAGGATGGGGGGCACTCCAACACTGCTATACTACTTTGGCCTTCTTGAAGTGTTGTTCTTTCCTTTTGGAGATGTTGATAACACCCAGGCACTATACTTTTCTGCAGGTCACTCTCAATATCACTGTTCAGAGTTATATCCCAAAAAAGCATGTAAGGACACAAGGCGAGAGCATAGCCAGAGTTCTGGCACAAGGTCATAAAGTACGATATAGTAGACACATTACCTGTTCTTAGGACACTAAAAAGTATTGGTGCTTAGGAAAGCTTTATTTTCTTCTATTTCTGTCCTTTTTCCACAAATAATTCGTCCTACTCTTATGCTCTAGGAGGGAATTGAAACTCTGATTATATACACTAAATTATCTCCACCATAAACTATATATACTTTGCAGCATTTAGTTGTTTTACAGGTTGAGGTGCTTATTTAAACCTCTTCAGTGGTGGCTGAGGTTTTTAAGATGTTGGTTGAAAGTAGTAACTGTAAGGAAAATTGAATGTGGTGTGGATGAGATTAAAACAAAGAGCTGCAAAAAATAAACCTTCTGTTTTGCTCCATAAGATTAGTCATGGTGGGGAGGGGAAAGCTCAGTGCAACTCTGTCACTGGAATCAGCCAGGGGATTTATACAATGTAAGTGGGATATAAAAAGTGTTGGACACACATGGCCATGCAGAAGGGTGTAATAGTTTATAGCCTCTCACCACTGGGCAGATATCAACCCTTCTGATGCTGGAATCACCTTCTCTGGAGCAGATACCTGTTTTTCTGCCCCCTGTTTCAAGGTACACTTGTCCTCTGGGGATGGTGGGATCGAGAAGAGGCTCTTCTCTGACAGGTGCCTCTCCCCTTCCTAGGCAAACAACAAAAAAAGTCTTAATTTATTAATATTACATATAATATCAAGAGCTACTAATAAAGAGCTTTAGCCATCTTTCTGTGCTGGGGAGCAATCTCAAAGACAGCCCTGGAAGGGTGCCCAGTCGGGTTGTCTAGCTTCAGGAGCCACAGGATTTTCCCTCCGTTCCCTTTATATTATCATAACACAACAGGGCTATCTTCCAGATACTGGAGGGAGATGCTTTGCATGCTACACTACTGGAGGGAGATGCTGTGCTCCCCTGGTTTTGAGTAAGACTTGTTAGTGAATTCTCTTGCTTTCCCTTGTAGCACTATATTAATATTTTCCACCACATTAGTATTTTCAGCTGCACGGGAATCAAGAGCGTTAAAATGAAAACAAAGGTGGTGAGATTTTGGGGCCAAGGCAGTGCAGTAGGGTGCCCTGTGGGAGCTGTGTGCTCAGGAGGGCCAGCTTCTACAGAGCTTGGAGTCTGAGTAAGGGTGAAGCCTAGTATCTCAGGGGGAGAAAGAAATTACTGCACAGTACAGAGGTACTGACTGGTAGTTAGCTGATTTCTACTAAAAAGTAAGCAAGCCTAAACACCTCTGCACCACCACCCCCGCCTTCCCCACTGCTGTATTTTGATGTGTAAAACAAAGGTTCTCATGTGATTTTCATTTTGAGATGGGGTTGAAGGTGTTTAGGTATTCAGATTCCCTCTCTTCCCTGAGAACACCAGAGCTCTTCTTATATGTTTGGTTTGCACATGCTATTATACAACCGCGTACTAAAAATTAATTATTAATCTAATCAAAGTGTGGATTGGCAGAGTTCACCTGAAGGAAACATAAAATAGGTCTTACCAGGATTGGTACAAGTGATTAGTGTTGGATTAGTGTCATATTTTTGCATGAAATGATGGATAGTTGTCCTGCCTACTAGGAAAATGATGCTGTATGTATTTAATTCTGCTGTTCTTTTCATTAAGTTCTTCATATAAATGTTTTGTCAGCAAGGTCCACTGGTGAGTTTTCCATTGAATAGAAAAAAATAATTTTTTTATCAGCTTTATTTCTGCCTTTCAAGTTCTTGGAACATTTCCCTCTACAGTCTTATTAGAGTAATTAAGAGTCTCAATTTACTCTCTCTAAACCATTCATTATTTTTAGTATCTTGATTGTATTCATTCATCTTCTGTGTAAATTAAAATGTCCTAGTACTTTTTGTTGCTCATTGTCTTAATCTTCCTCACATAATTTCCATTATTTCAAATATCATGTCTGCTTTTCTGAATCTGCTTTTTTATTTTTATTTTTTAATTTGCATTCAGTACTTTTACTGAAATTATTAGGCTTATACAATGGCACTAGGTAAACTACTAGTGTTAGTAATTTAATTAACTTCACTATATTCTTCACAAGTTTCATATCGCATCTTTAAGTTATTCTGTCACCTTCAAACTGGGCATCTCAACCTTCCTTCTTTTTGATCTAGAGTCATAAATATATTAAACATCATCTCAATTAATTCTTCACAATTAATCTTTCAGTGTATATATATAATATACTATTTTACTTCTTTCTCCTTGCATAGTAATTTTGATATTAGCAACAGGCTAACATTTCTTTTAAGCACAGTGTGAATTATCATTTGCCTTCTCATTGTTGATTCGACTGCTTTAAAATTGTCAAAAGTTTCAAGAACTTTGTAATAACTAATTTGCAAATTTCAGTGTATTGTACTAGGAACTCAAAACAACCTACCCATAGGCCTTGGATTTAAGATGTAATTGTAATTTCTTGCATGTGTATTTGTTATGGAAGACCTTGATGAAGTTTCCATAGAGTTTGTCTGCTTCAAATCAAATTTTGGTAAAAGAAGTTACAGAAAAAAAATCAACAAAATTAATAATAACAAATTATCAGGACTGGATGGTGTTTGCCTAAAAACTCTGAAGGAACGTGGGGGAAAATAGTTAAAACACTAACAGTATTGTATAGGTTCTTGAAGCTTATGTAGGTCCAAAATAAATGGACAAACTCAGGGAAGGAGAAGCCATTGAGAGTAACTTGAAACAAACAGCTGTGGAAACTCCTGCAACAGCTTTCTCTGAATGCCTGAGAAATATTTGAAGAAGCTGGTACAACTGTTTGACCTTAATGTGCTCATTTCTCTTGACCATTGTGTTTCTGCACAAGCATCTGTCCACCCCATGCTGTGCATGAGCCATCCTTCCTTCTGTTTGATAGCAAAGAACTGTGCTAAAATAGCAAAGGCTATTTTTAAGTATCACACAAAGCTGCCACTTTTCAAAAAGCTGTTTTAATCCAGTGGAGTTGCTTATTAGAGCCTCTTGATAACTGTTGTGCCACAAAGTCTAAACACCTCATGTGTCTGTCAAACTAGAATAGGACAGCTTTCTAGAAGAGTGGCACCTGCTCTCTTCCATGGTTTCTCTGGGATAAGCTTGAATATGATATCACCTGCTAGCCAGTTGTTTCTGTGATGAAAATTTCACATCACTTCTCTCTGTTTACTTAGTTTTGCTGTGCCCTAGATATGACAAAGTGCAGATCTAGGAGATATAATGAAATCTACGGAAAGCAGTCACAAAGGAGAAAAAAAAGTATTTTACATTGGCAGCTTTATTCCCTGCTGTTGTTGGACAGCAACTGGGTACTGAGTTTGCAACCAAGACTGAGAAGCATTTCAGCTCTATTTACTAGACAATAAATAATACAAAGACTACTGAAAGTCGAAGAAGAGAGCTGTCATTGAATTATTTGAGTGTGGCTGGTGGTTGTTGCGTATCACAAAAACATGCAATGAGCTTAAAATTTTGGAAGAAGCAAGCTTTTCAAGTATGAAGGGCTAATTTGTCCTCTGCTGAAAAGACCTATGTGAATAAAATAGGCTATCCTAAACAGTCTGCACCTTGTTAGGGATGATGTGCTATACAACACCCGCCATCAGAGCAGCAGTAGTGGAGCTGGAGGAGCAGGAGATGGCACAGTGCTTCCGCATCTGTGGACAGCTGGTGCCAGCAAACCTTTGAAGCTGATGCCACCCTACATGGAGCCCTGGCAGTTGTAAAAATGATGCAAAACGATCAGGAATTTAGGAAGGGAGAGAGGGTCTTCAATTCTCTTTACAATTTCCTGTTTTCTCTGCTGAAAATAATTCTGTGTTCAGAAGCATCCCCTTTGAGCAGGGATGCATCATGGGTTGAATGCCAGCTCTTTTGCAGCTTTTCAGGCTAAGTGCTGTTGGGTGCCCCTTTTTGCCTATTCTAGAGTCTGTCTCATTCATTCATTTGCTTAATGTCCAATATCCACTCTGAATTGTTAAACAGCAACGATTAGTTAGTTTGCTGTCAGCTGCAGGTTTCCCAGCCCTCCTCATCTGGCGTTTGTATATCTGTTGATCTTGGTACTTTGAAGTTTTTAAATAGGCACTGTGCAAGCTAGGAGATGAGAAAAGGTAAATGGGGGAAATACATATCACATGGTGACTGGTTAAAGTATTTTGCTTATTTGTTTCTTCAGGAAAGCAGATAAATTCTGTTGAATGCTTATTTTTTATCTTATATTAGGTGTATCTCATCTGGGTTTTTTTTCTTCTTTAGTTGTAAGATTTAGATTAAATAGTATCATCTGTGACCCAGTATGCGTCCTGTGTCATGAGTGCACAGTGGCCAAGTTAGTCATTCCTGAAGAATGGCAAATGTTTGTATTTCCTGCCATTTATTTTTTCAACTGTCATTCCAACATTGCAGTAATCATATGGATTTTATATTTAATTTTAACAACATTTTGCTTTCCTTTTTCCTTCTAAAGCAGCTCCATTAATTTTTAGCTCAAGTCAGCAAGTCTTACTATTGAATTCTAGAAGGAAATTCACTTTAAGTGACTGAAGACAAGCAAGCAGCTTTTTCTACATCTTTTCTTGTGAAGTAACAGATATATAAATGCAGTGCACAGCCAAAGCCTTTCCCTAAGCTACAAGTACTTGTTTTTCTGGGGAAAAAAATAGACATTTGAGCAAATAAATGCTTCTGAGCTACTTTTTTTCCTTCTGATGTTGTAATCTGTGGTACATCACCAGAATGTGAGCACCTCTCTCAGTTTTCAGTCAGTGTGATTTACTGTGGTTCAACATAAATATGTGCATTTTTACTTCTGAGAAATTGGCATGCTGAAACATATTTAAAATGAATGTAAAACAGACTATTGTAGTGGGTAGATATTAAAATAACATTGTTACAAATTACCTTTTGTTGTGATTTTTGCATTTTCGTGATACCACCCCATCTTCACTACATAGCTCAGATTTAGATCTTTTTCAAAATTTCAGTAATTCCCAACAAATTAAAAGGGGTGGGGTTTGGTTTGTGGTTGGAATTTTTCTTTGTATTATTTTGGCTGTCTGTTGGGGATTTTGGGGGGGCTTTTTAGGGGTTTTGGTTTTGGGGGGGGGGTTTGGGTTGGATTAGGTTGGGGTTTTTTTGTGGTTTTTGTTGGTTTGGTTTGGGTTGGGTTTTTTAAATTTTGTTTGGCTTTGGGGCTTTTTTCTGATTTCAGTGAAGTTAGCATTATAAGAAAATGGGCAATGGAGCACTTTCAGGTTGTTCCCAAGATTTTCCTAAGAGACGCACTAGAATTCTTGGTTCACTCATCATTCCTTGCCCACTGTACCACCACAATATTTGCAGGGTTACTTTCTGGATGCTGCTGTTTTCTTCCATTTTATATTGCTTTGCCTCAAATGCCAAACTATTTTTCTACACTGTGTAACTTTCCAAAAGCAGAGTTTGAGCATTTATGCAGGGGCATTATGTAAAAAACAACTGGGTTTGAATGACTTGTTTTTCTTTCTTATATTTATCAATTTGATAGATTCCTTCTATAACTGTGCCTGCTGTTTTGAAATGTGTATTTATATATCCACTGTCTTCAGAACATCATGTAATCTTTCCTGCTCTAGAGATTGTAGGATTTCTTCTGAGCTAAAGTAAGAGAGCCATTGATCATGAGCATGGAATCATTCTTTCTGATTCTGAATATTTGTGGTTCTTTTGATCATCCTTTTCAATCCTAAAGTGTTTTCAAGATGACTTCCTTTAAAAGTTCAACTCATACCAAGAATGTCAACCAGGTCTCACATACTACTATTTTCATCTTCATTGCTGTAGGTTCATGTTTAGAATTAAGTATTTTAGATAATCTATATTTGCTGTTTTAGCTGAGCTAAAGTCTACTGCTTTTCTTTTCAGATCATATTCCTAATGATTGATCACTTGACTCCTGTTTAAGATTCTAGGGTTTGTTCTTCAACTGGTCTAGGTCATCTGGGCTCTGTTGACCTTAGGATATGGGAGCAACATGCAGCCACTAAGAATTTTATCTCTCTGTGCAGTTGCTCTTTACAAATAGTGTCCCCAGGAAAATGGTTTTATTTGTTTTTTTCCATAGCAATTTGCCATTGAGTTAAATCTCTGAAATCTAAAAACATTTGGATTAGTTATTCCAAAGGAGCACTATTTGGGTAGCAAATACCGACAGTAAAGACATTTCTGTAGTCCTCTGCTCAGCAGAGGCCTTGACAATTTCATACCAAAGCTATCTGTGCTAGTTTGGGTGAAGAAATTTCAGGGGAAGGACCTCTTGTGATTTCTGTGAACCAAAAACATCAGCAGTCCAAGGTGTGATCACATGAATTTTGAAATACAAAGTTACTTTTTTCTGTGTTTGATCTAAATGTGTTGTTAATAGTGGGGAGTCTGAGAGAGAAGCAACAGAGCTGTTTGTTTAAGTGCATGACATATTAAGAGTTCTAAGATCACAATATCTTGTCAACACAGGATTGGAAAACTTCTAGAGGCAGTAAATCTAAATCTAATTGCAGAGTTTGATGCAGAGTGTACTAGCCCAGTGTGGAGGTAATCTTGAGTAGTCAGTCTTATCATTTGTGTAAAAGCTTGTTTGACATTGTAATATTTGCAAGGAGAAAATGAAAATTATATTCTACATACACTGAAATATCAAATTAACTTTTACTTCTGCTACATCCAAGAAAATGTATTTCAGAACTGTAACTAAAATTTTAGATTACTAACTCCAGCAGTACTGCTGCATATCAAGTCCCACATTTGCATAGGCACTTATTGAAAGATAAGTTTTCAGGCTAGTTTTAACTTTCAAAACAGAGTATTGTATGTACTATTTTGATGATTATTTTTGATTATCTTTTTGATAATGAGTGGGCAACAAAAATGTGTGTGTATGACTTAGATAAGCAACGATTATAGATTACCTCAACTGTTCGGTTGTTTTGCTAAGCTCAGTCTTTCAGGATTCCCTTTCTGGTTTCTCTGTCTGTTTCTTTCATCGCTACCTGCATGCAGAATTTTATACTAACTGGTATGTCTTGTTTTCATTCCACCATTCTTCCAGGCTGTTGCATATCAAGGTTCTTATTTAAAATAAATCTTTCCAATAAAACGGGCAGGCTCTTTCATTACATTTTGAGGATTATTAGACCCTTGAGATTTAACTTTTGTGTCTATCATCCCTCACATTTGTATAACAGCACTTGAAGAGCTGCATTAATGAGCACCTTATTAATTGCAGTTTTGCATTCAGCATAGGGTAAACACATTAGAACCACTGGAGTTGACAAATTCAATCATGGCCAAAGTTTGTTTTTAGTAGAATACCAGGACTGTATTCTGATTAAATTTAATATTGCAGACAGCTGATGCACAGTATACCAGGATTTCTGTGTTAGCCTCTTTTGGATTACATTGAGATGGCTGGGTACAAAAGGAGTATTAATAAGATCACTGTCATGCTATTGTTCTGACTCAGGTAAAGTAAAATATTCTCTCTTCCTTTCTTTAAGCATAGTCAAAGGGGTGAGGAAAAAGACATTTGAAAGAAGAAAAATTCAAGTATTTAAAACGTTAACCTAAAGCACATTTGTTGTGTGTATTCTAATAAGTCCAGTGCTTAAGCCTACAGCACCTTAGTTCTATGAGTTTCCTTCCAAATAAGGCCAAGAAAGGCATGACAAAATTTAGTATTGTTGACTTTTTGCTCCTTTATCTCTCACCATGAACAAATAAGCTTTCACCTTTTTCAAGTAATATATTTGCTTACAGCATATATGAAATTAACACCTCCTAAAGGTTTAGCATTAGTCAAAAAAGTAACATGCAAGGAAAATGTAAGTTTTTGTTTCTCCCCACTAGATGGCCCTTTAGTGGAATGGCTCATTGCTCTATAAACTGGCTCTATTGCCTCCATGTTTCTGCCTTTTATCTGGAGTGCTGTCCTTACAGTATTCAAATGTACTGTGAAGGAGAGATCAGGAAGAAAAATATTTTTAAAAAAAGCACTGGGCAACACTGTGGAACGTGATAGGGAGAAAGAGAAAATAAAGAGTACTAGTAAAAAAATCTCAATTTAAACATAATTTACATAATTGCCATTATAGTGTTATTTCTTTACTCTGGAAAGCTTACAATATCTTCTTTTTCTTTAGAATTATTACTGTAGCTCTTGGCATTTTCCCCGCCAGCTTTATATTTATCTTCTAGTACTGCAGCAGTCCATGAGAAAATCTAATTTATTTACATAGGTGTTACTGCCAAAATGTCACAGAAGGTTCAAAATTATTTTTGCCAATTCTCAGTGTAATGTTTGAGGAAGAACAGATTGTTGTAATATTCACACAGGATCACAGAATTCTTAGGGTGGGAAGGGACCTCTGGTCCAACCCCACTGCAGGTTATTCTTGCTCACAGGTGTGGGGTCTTCATAAACAGTGAGTCTGTCTCAATCTGGAAGTGTGTCCCAAGATGCGAACACAGGGATGGACAGGATTCCAATATACCCAGAGTGAGATTAACACACAAAGGAGGTCAAATGTTGATGACCAAAATGATGATACACATTTATTCATGATCAAAGAAAAAGCAAGAAAGAAAACAGAAAAGTAGGAAAAAGCAAAGAATTACAGAAAGCAAGAAAGGCAGTCACCACCAGAATCTGTGGCATCCTGTGAAGATCCTTCTTTCTTCATCTGTTGCTGAGGAGGGCTCTGACAAACTCACTGTGCATTCACTTATATAGAGGCTAAGTGGTGCTTTATAGCAGCAGCTGAGTGGTTCTGCTCCAGCTTGTGACCATGGACACAGTATTCACAGGATATTCCCGTGATATTCTCGTGGTAGGTGATATACCCAGTTAGCTGGCCCTAGAGTTCACTCACCTTTAACAGAGGGGCACATTCACTGCCACTATCATGGGCATTCACAGCCCATTGTCAATGAATGCTCATGGCCCATTATCACACCAGGTCTTCGGCTGCTGATCTTGTCAATGGCTGGACAGTGGTGAAACAAGTCTCCTTAACAGTTCTTTACTGACTCTTCAGTATTTTACTCCACATGTTTATATAATTTCTGTTGTGCCTACTGTCTGTTGTTTTGAATATGGAATCTTACTAGTCAATAACAGTTTATTGCTTCTTCCTTTAATAATCATGACCACAAATATAATTTCTCTCTGTAAAACCCTGCTCTTCATTATTATATGGTATTCATTATGTGGTTTTCTCCATATTTTAAAATCCTCAGCTTGATTTCCAATTAGGCATGAGCAATTATTTTCAGACCTCATCACCATGCTCACATAAAGACACATGCTAGCACATAGATTTTAAAGATGACATATTGAGCATTTGTAAACAGCTCATAGCATCTGAAAAATGTGGTTACTGAAGATGTCGTGTCCAGTAATATGGATGAAGTTGAAGCCCAAAGTTTAAAAGCTCAGTTCTAGTTATCTACATAACCCAGAAATTTGATGTCTGAGGTGAAATGGTCACATCATGCACCTCTCCAGATCCCACAGACCATTTAGCTTTGCCTCCAGACCTGCTTTAAAATAATAATATCATCATGCTTGTCTGTCCTCTTTCCATTTACCTGAGAATTTGGTAGTAGCAATGGGGAACAAAGACACACAGTCTTCCTTCTTGCTGGCTCTGAAGAAGACCATTTATTGCAGCAAACCAAACCTTTCTATGCTCTAAACTTGACCAAAGCAACATTGGTTGCCTGTCCCTGCAGTGTCACTCTTCACAAGTCCCTTTACCCAGCCAGCTCTCTGATCACGTGGTGTCCATGCACCTCCCCAAACAATCATTGCCTCACACAGGAGGCAACCACTAGCCATGCAACCCGTTCTCTGCTTACAGAACCTGTTTTTCACCTTGCCATTAGTCAAATCTTCCCCAGAGTCCTTTTTGTTGCTCACCAGAAGTGGACAGGATTTCTTATCTCCCACATTTGATAAAATAAAAACTTAACTGGGTGTTTGTAACCAGATCTGACACCTTTTGACAGAGATTCAGAAGACTTTAAGGAGATCAAATACCTCCAGAGCTGAAACAGTTTTGGCTTACTGTCTTCTTTGTGGGCTTCACAGAAAGCAGTGATTAGGGTTTGGAAGGTACTTGCTGAGTTAGGGTTTTGAGCAGTGGCCAGACCTTAAACCAGTATTTTACAGTCTGTGTCTTTGTTTTTCTGGGCAGTACTAATGACTCCTGCCAGTAAAGGACTAATGCATTTACTACCAACTACTTCTGGGTCTATTTCATCAGTCCACAAAAGGAAGCCTGCCAGTGTTAGAGCCCTGTGTTAACTGAGTCTCCTGCTGAGGGATGATGTGGGTGCCTATTTATGGACTATTACTTTGGACACCAGTTATTAGTTGAAATAATATGAAGAGTTTTCTCGCAGAAGTTTCTGTTTAAGCAACAGAGATTTTTTTGGCTTGTTATTAAAAGTCAAAGATGATCAGAGGCGTTCTTGACTGAACGCCTTGAAGTATAGCAAGAGGGCTATACTTGTGCTGCCACAGGTGACAGAGCCTAGAAGGCTTGATGTTTAAAGTGGTTTTGGATGCCTGGGTATAGGGGGCGGGGTCAGGCCCTATACCCTTCATTCTTAGAGCCAGTATCACAGCCTGGCAGAGCTGCCAACCATGGCACACTGGGGGCAGGGCTCCACTCTACCTTAAGCCAACTCCTGAGTGGCCAGATGGACAGCCAAATGACCCACTTGGGAGGAGGGCCCACAGAAGCCAAGGGGTATTTAAGGCCAAGCAGGAGGCCGGCATATGTCTTCAGCCTACCTGCTCTTGGAATTTCAATCTTGCATTTCTGTCTGAGCATCACTGGAACCCAGGAGCTGGGAGCTATATGTATGCTCTTCTGTATCTTTTCTATCTTTCTCATTTTCTTCTTCCAATTCCCTCTTCTTGGAACACTTTAAGTAACTTAACACTGAACAGGTTTTAAGTTTGCTAAGTTGGATGGGCCAAGTTAATGCCCAAGTGTTTTATATTGGTTGGATGTAGTACTAAATCTTTTGTCAAAATTCTCTGATTTTTCTAAAGTTTGCCAGTGACCTTTTGTCTTGTTTTGACCTCTTGGTTTCCATTTCTCCTGTAATGGAGTAGAGGAGAGTAGAGGAACCACTGTAAAGTCCTTTTATTGGGGCCTTACAACAGGCAATCCATGACCCAAGCAAACAAGAGTTCATGTGTCTTCTGGTGGCCAGGTGATGGGACCATACCACTGATGGCATACCAGTGCTGACATTGTGTATCCACTCTATGTGCCTATCACAAGTTAGTCTGTCTTTGCCTTGGTTGCCATTTTGTATGCAGAGGTGGGCTATCATACCAGCTTGGGCAATGAGGCTTGTTTTGGGAAGATCCATCTGGAGTCTTTTTCTCAGGCACCATCTTGAAAAATTTCAGCATTTGCTTCTATTCTCAAAACTCTCCTCTTATGGTCTGTGCCTTTCTCTCCAAATTAGAAGTTACTAGTAGGACAGTCACCCACCATAAAATGTTCAGAGTTTTATTCTCTGTACTTAAAACTCTTTTTTTTTCCTTTCTTTTCTGTCTCTCCCACTTTCCTGGACATTTGAAATGTTTGTTTTTTAAATGCACTTTCACTTGGAGAGGAGAGAGATTTGGGGTCACAGATATATTCCTTTCCGAAATCACCCTATTTTGTCTTAGAGTTGGAAGCACAGTGTGTTGAATAAAAAGACTCACACAACATGGATTTTATTTAGGGATTTCTGTAAATTTGCTTGACATAGTCTAGAGCTAGTCATTTACTTTGTTTTGTTTTGGTTTCACCAAAAGGAAAATATAGTTCTGGCTGAAAATCAGTATGCAAATGTTAAGTATTACTATTTGCCAAACAGCGTATCAATCTTCAATCTACAGTTTCCTGTGAAAGAGGGAGGAGGACTTCATCTCAGTCTTCACTTTGGGTTCATACCCTTTTTAAAATTCAGGTCAAAACATCAGCATCAATTTGACTCTACTTTCACAGTTTGTGCTCATAACCATGCCCTAGCAAATCTCTTGCTTTTCGGATACCATAAGCCTACTGCAAACAAATCATACAAATGAAATAGTAATAAAGCTTTTTATTAAGCTTTGTTAGCTTGGTATTATAAATTTTATCTACTATTTAAATGACAATTAGGTCCAGAAAATTGGCAGTTATAGTTATGCAAATGATGAAATTGATTCCACCCACATCCCATCTTCAAGGCCCCAGGATTCTCTTGTCGAGTCTATTAAAGGTGCTTATGGTTTTGGTTTTTTTTACCCAGAGTAGGACACAAAGGAAAAATACTGACAAGATATTCCTCAAGAGTCAAAACAACAAAAACTTTACTGGGAATTTCAGAAAATCAGGGAACTTTGGCAAAAGTTTAAAGCAACGTTGAATCAACATAAAGCACTTCACAAAGCATTAATTTAGCCTGCCCAAGCCCATTCAACCTGACAAACTCCAACCCATCTGATTTTAAGTTACTTAGACTTCTAGGAGAAGGAAGTGGAAGAAAAAGAACAAAGAGAAAGACAAAAGAGATACAGAAAAGAACAAATATAACTACCACTGCTGGCACCAGTGGTCAAGACATGCTTGCCTCATGCTCTGGCGTGAGTACCCTTTGGCTTTCCTGGGCCCTTCTCCCAGGTGGGACATCTGGTAGCCACTCTGGGGCTGGATTAGGGGCTCCAGGAGAAGGTTTGGAAAATTGCCTCCACTGTGCCACTGCAGGGCTGGGGTACAGGCTCGAGGGGGTGGAGTGGATGGCGCAATGCACCATCTCAACAGGGCAAGGCCTGTCTTACCCCTTACTCCACACGTGCAACTGAAATGTTTCAAGCCAGCAATCTCCTCCAGTCTCTCACATCATCTTTCTCTGGAAAGCAAATGCCAATAGTGTTTGAAAAATTAATTATTAGGAACCTTGGTTTACTTTAGGTAGCTTATATGTTGTATTTGATTATACGGCAGCTTGCTGGAAGAATATAAGTGCAGTTTTTCTGTAGCCCAGCTTATTTTTTACACAAATATTTGAAGCAGGAAATAAAAACCAGTTAATAGTTGTGGGACATGTGGGAATAGTTGGAATAGTTTAGGCAGATGAACCATGATCCTTCTGACCACCTCCCCTTTCCTGTGCTGTTTTGTCTAATCCTGCCTCATAGTATGTCCACAAATTTCCTTCAAGCTCAGAAGGTGCAGTGGGTTGGAAATAGTGATCCTTTCTCTGTCTCTTTTTGTCTTTGTGGTTTTTGTCGGAAATTATTTAAAACTGATATATTTTTGGATTATCTGGTTCTGGCTAGGACAAGATGAATTTTTGCAGTGGCCAGGAGGAGACATGGCTGTAACCCAGAGTTTATTTTCTACCATCTCACATCATTGTTGGGGGCAGGGGAAAGGGATTCACTTCTGGGAAGAGGGGTTCCTTTTGGTTGAGGAAGTGTGGCACTGGCTCCAAGCCAGAGGGAGCTGTCAGGGTAGTGTGGCTGAGGTCTCGTCGGGCTCTGGAGAGAGCATTTCTCATATAAATCACTCTCTTTTGTACAATTTTGTTTTTAATATTGTCGCTGTTGTTGTTCATTTCCTTATCTCATTGCTATTCCCAGTAAATTGTTTTTATCTCAACCACAATTTTATGTGCCTCCAGTTCTCCTCTCCAGCCCACCATTGGGGCAGGAAGGGAGAAGGAATGAGCATGCAACAGCAGGATTTGGAAAGTCTCAGTGGGAGCACTAAATTGGAGAGTGCCATTCCTGACATGCCAATCATTACATGAATAAAGGTACAATTTTATCATGTAAAATACTTACCAATTAAGACAGCCTCAGGACTTTTGAATGTAACTCCACTTGAGTTCTGGATATGCCAACAAAGGGTACTGGTTTTGTTAGAGTGACATAATTCTTTTTTCACACAAGTTAATTATAAATCAAAATAAATTTACATGGAGGGCAGAATCTCTTAAACAAAATTGAAGAGGCAAGGGGTATACATATTCAGAAAGCAGAAAAATACCAGTATGGCTTATTGTTCACTTCTGCTATACAAGGAAGTATCACACTGGAAGTATGTGTTTTACATGAAGGAATTGAGCAGGTACCTATTTCCTGATGACAAATTAAACATGCTGGATCTATGATGTGCAACTTCAGAAATTGTGTACCTGAGGAGAATAATGGTGTCATTGCAAAGGCTTGAAGAATGCAGTAAATATAAGGAAATAACTTACATAAATGACTCTGTGTTGCTATGCAGCACTGGATGTAGTTGATATCACTGGTTCTGATCCATTGTGGTCATTCTCAGAAAAGAAAAATATTTCTTTGTGATATAATAATTATTAATCTTATGTGAGAATATAAGGTCTTTCACATTGCCTGAGAAACTGGTGGTTTTGCTTTGTCTGAAGGGCTTGGTTTATAAATTACATTTAATCACTCAAAGTAGTTTTCTCATCTCTGTCTATCTGCTTCTCTCATGATTGTTTTTTAGATAATCTGTGTTCTCTAACTAAATACTTCCAAGCATCTTTACAAGTCATCTTGACAACATCGTTGCAAAACCAGTGATGGTGAAATGATTAAATGATAAATCATGTTTTCTTCCAATCCAATTTATTAAGATAGCAAAAATGTCAGCAAAATGAGTGAACAAATATACTGTCTTATAGTTACACATCAAGGGAAGAAAAGAAAAATTAAATGCAACATATATTTCTTAGAAGCTGGACTTTGGAGTCAATGACAGAGATTGTTGTATCATGTGGTTTGTGATGACAAAAAGTTGAGCTTCTTTAATGAACTCTTTTCCTAAGAGTACAAAATTTTCTTTCCATTTCTTATTTTCAGAAAACAATAATTGCATTCAAACTATATAGGGTAATATGGCAACAAGCCATTGGAAATGTTGAACATAACCTTCTGGCTAATCTGTAGTCTGTAAAAAATGAAGAGAAACTTTTTTTTCCCCCATGGTTGTACTTCATTTTAATCCCATCTAACTACCATTGTTAGTGGATTTGATGGTTCAAGCATGTCTGGATTTAGAGATAGATATTTGGGGGGAAAAGAGCAGCTCTCTCTCTATATATAGGAGCTGTGTTTTTCTGGTTTCTTGCTCAGAGCCTTCCACCAGAAATTTTTATTTTCCTGTGCCTATATCAGCTCAGGAACCAGCATATCAACAAACTGCCTTTATTCCACTTTATGACTCTTGTCACTTGAAAGAGCATACAACATACAAGTTGGTACCTTCAGCGTATTTAAAACCTAGAGACCTGGCTTATTCAAATATGTGTTTAGAAACTAATGTGGTGACAGACAAAATTGTGTGGAGCTCAATATGTATACCAAACCATACATATTGCAATAAGCACTGTTTACAAGACAAGAAATTGTTTTCTTATTGCCAGGCTTTACCAATTCCTTTTACATGAATCTGTAACGCAGGACCCTTTGAAACTTAACTGATGGCAACACAATCCTTTTCCTACAGTCAGAAATTCTTTTACTCAACTACTCCTATTCTTTTATTTAGGACAGTGAAAAGAAAGGATTTATGAATAGACTTTATGCCATTCAGGAGGTGTGTGTCACTGTGCAGAATATCCTAGATGAAATCGCTTCCTTTGGTGAAAGGATCAAGAAGTAAGTGCTGACACAGGTGCTGGATTGCTCTCCAATACTCTTTAACATCTTTTCCATGAAGAGATATAAAATGTTAGACTTTTACTTACTTATTCCGGGGGAGTCCATCGTTCAAACTCATCTACATTTACTTTGCTTTATGGAGGCCCTCAGTCAGTGGAAATTCTGTCGTATTAATTCTCGAGTTTAGAATTATATTAATTGGGACAAAAATCAGAAGTAATGTTTTTAAGTAAAACAGAAAGAGGTTGTGAGGTTGTTATTTAAAAGTGATAATAAAAAATGCAATTCTGATAAAGGAAATAAGCAGAACTGAATACAGGTTTCATATATTAAGGATGTACATATGCTCACTTGCTGGAAGTTTTATTTTTAGGTCAGCAAAACCTTTCCTTTAGAGAATTTTTAACACTTAATACATAATATTTAAAAATCGCCAACAAATTTAGATGTTAAGAAAGAGAGGTTCTGAGATTTACTGCAGGAAATGTACTTGTGTATTTCCGGTGTGGTCAGTGGAGAGGATTGACTTGATGATCTGCAACTTGAAAGCCAAGAACCACTACCCAATTCACTTTCAGAAGTGAATTTTAGGAAATCTATGCCTTGGGTGAAGGTGAGTCTGCAGGAATCCTGAGGATCATCTCTAATGCTATCCTGTTCTGATGCTGAGGAGATTGCCATTTACGCATTTAAGAGCAAAGTCTCTAATAGGAAGCCTGGGAAAGTGTTCCCATAGGGACAATTCTAACCAGGCTGTGTTCACAGCAGGAGAGGCAGGTGCAAGCATATTGTATCACACAAGTTCTCCAGTTAGAAAAACGAGCCAGTCTCTGAAAAAAAGTCCTTTATCAAAAGGCTATTTGTGGAAGTTGGCTTGATGATTAAGTAGTTCTAATTGTGCATTTTGGAGGTAGGGTTTGTTCTATTATATACCGGATGAGAGCTACAGAATTTTGTAAACTGAGTGAGACTATAAATCCTTGTAATTTGCTCCTAAAACTATAATGGGAAACCTGTACTGAATGCTGTGTTAACACAGCCCATAAGGAGCTTTGCTAAGTGAGGAGCCATGCTCCCACACATCGTGGTGTGTCTGTGATCCATGGCACAAAGCTGAGTCACAGGAACATAGCAGACCCTCAACCTTCTGTTCATCCCAAATGTGTACAGAAAAGGGGAAAAGAGCAGGTGTCCCCTGAGGATAAAAGGAGGGGTCCTACACTAAGTGACACTAGCATAGTGTTCGTGGAGACGTCAAAATTGCCAGGGCAAAAGGAAGACAATAAACACAGGCAGCAAGAGCTCATTATGAATTATGAAAAACATGACTTGCAATTCAGATAATTGCAATTATGCATCTAGAGAAGCCAAAATAATGTAATCGCATTGATGGAAAATATAGCTATTAGTAATACTTTAAAATGTATCATGAGACTATTTAGATTTAAAGCCACATTTTCCTTCTGAATAAATGTCATGCAACACTTTTGAGATGGCAGTGCCTTCATGGAACAAGTCTGAGCCAAGTTCCCCTTAACTAATGTTCCTATGGGACATGTGTATAAAATTATCATCTGGTCTTTCTCTCTTCACTGAACACAGGGGTTGGAGAGCCACAGCACCCTTTTTCAAGATCCATTAACTCTCCCTTCCTCACACTCAATTTTGGAGAATGTGGTGACCATCAGAGTTTTATCAGAATAGAGTCTGGGACCAATTAGTCCCAGATGGTTTTTTCTGTGACTTTTTTTGGAAAGGTAATGTCCTGAAACTTTGATGGGCTCTCAGAAATTCTCTTCCTTTATTCATAGACACATAACCTTTACTTATTTCAGGGGATTTTATTATCTTTTTCTTCTTTTCACATCCAGAGGGTTTTTATTTCTTCCCTCAACCACTGGTGTTGTATTATTCTTGTCTTCATGACTAACTGCTCTATCCCCTCCTTTTATCTTTCCTTAGCCCTCTCCTTCTTAAGCACATGCATGAGTTTCCACCTTTGCTGAGTCATGCACTTGCCTTTTCCTCTTCCCCCAAAACTGGAAGGCACCTGGCTGAGGACTGCACCTATACTTCAGACAGAGGGGAATGTCCCTGTTCAGCCTTTTACTGCTTGTGCTGTCCTTACAGTGAAACAGGGAGGAGATAGAACAAGAAAGCCTTAGCAGTACTCTTCCAGCTACTGTATCCTACTTTACCATGGTGTTCAGAAGGGAATGTAGATTGCCTCTGCGAGTTCATTTGGGGAGTAGGGAGCTCTGTGGGTTTTTCCCGATGCTGAAATAGGGGTTAGGCACTCAGATTTATGAAAGGAAGAGCAGTGATTCACCTGGCAGATGTGAACTACTGAGCTGGTAGAGGTGAAATTCACCAGACAAGTGGGCAAAGCCAGTATCTCCTTCCATTTCCACTGACAGTGGGTCCAAGCCCAGGCTCTCCGTGATGAATGACAAAAGCATCCGTGCCTTCTGTAGTAGACTCAGTTTGTTCTCCCTGGTGGAAACAGACACTTCTCCCATTGTTCTTTGCTCTGTTATTGGCCTTGTTGGCTGACCTCAGTTCTGACTTTCGTTAATTTTTCTTTAGTACTTTCAACTGGACTGTCCCATTTCTGAGCTGGCTGGCAATTGTTGCCCTTTCTGTGTTCACCGTCATCCTGTATTTTGTTCCACTGAGATACATTGTCCTTGTCTGGGGTAAGTAAAGCCATTTTAAACTGTCTGTACCACTTTAAAACCCTGGTTTTTAGTGGATGACTTACACTGACAGTACTTTATAGTATTTACGGTCATGAAGCTGCCCAATGATGGAATTAGGCATGTTAGTTAAAAATTGCAACAGTGTAAATATTTAGGCCTACCTGCAATATGCATTTTTCTTGGCTGGCATTCTAGACTTAATCATACTATAAACATGTAGCTGTGAGGATTCTTCATCTATCAAAGTGTAGCTTTGTCTAGATATTACTGTGATTTATTTTCACCACTTATACACAAACAGAGGTATTTCAATCTATATGGTGCATTTAGGACAGTACGCCTTTTTTGCTGCAGTACTTTATCTTGTGAAAGTGTATGCAAACAGCAGCAAGAAACCTGTTCAGGGGTCACCTTTAGTTAGACAGAAAGGAATAGGTGGTATTTGGCTGGTTGATAATGGACAGAAACTCTGGGCAGGTAGGGGAATGGAATTATGATTGATCCAAACTTTCACTACATGTCTTATATCCATTCTTTATACTGATTTTAAAAAGCTACTCTTACCACATCTGTTGTTAATAATGCTCCAGATTTTCATTTGTATATCTTTTCATGCATCTTACACCACCAGTAGCTGTACCCTTACCCAATAGCACAGACTTATGAAGAGCACAGTCTCAGTTACATCAGAGGCTAGATTTTCTTTCTGAAGAGAGAATAGCAATCACATTTTCGTGAAAAACTTTTGAATTCAGGAGACAGCATAAAATCATTGAACTGACTCCAAAGAATTTATTTTCTGTTTATCAGTCAGTATTAGTAGTTTTCTTAGAATATTTTCTCAAATGATGATAGCCAAAGCAATAAAGAGAATATGAACAAAAGTTCATTTCTACAGAACTAACAAAAGCAAGCATATGGGCTTCCTTTCTTTTCCTGTCTTTTACTTATTCCCCCGTCACTTAACTGTAACCCAAACTCTTAGTTTGTTCCCAAAATTTCATTTCTTCTAGTACACAAACAGAGAGTTTGAGTATTTGTTTGTGTCTTTTTCTGTCATTTTTCAGACAAGTCTGACATCTTGCTTTTTTTACATCAGGTTTGATACAATAACCCAAGATTATAATACCCCTGCAAGATCCACAGAACTGTAGAGCCAGAACTGTTCTTTTAAAAGCTGGTGACTCATACCTCTGGAATTGTCACACTCTCACAGAAATATCTCTGTTTCAGCTAAGGCAGAGTCTCAAGTCCCAAACCATGGATAGATAGCATAAGCATAAATTATTATAGATGCACCTCGCACTCTCTTTATATCTTCCCTCCCTTGCCTTCAATTTGCATAGGCTATGTAAATAGAACTTCAGGCCCGTTTGTTCACTGGAGGTTTCAACTCCACGTTTTTCTCCTGCATTTCAGCTCAGGTGACTTCTTACTCAGCAAGTGTATGTGGATCCCTTCTTTAGGAACCTTTTTCTCTTGCTTCATGACAGGAGACCGGACAGGTACTGCATAGATGCAGGTTCCACAATCCAGACCTCCTCCGGGTGAAATGAATTCTCACAGAGCCATGTCATGCTGAGCATTACTCTGAGCAGCTGTCCCTTCAAAAACTTCAGTATTCCAAACACCTACCTGTTTTCTCCATCACTGCGTGTTTCGGGCCTCTCCTGTGTATATTTCTTCATCCTATTAATCCATCCTGCCTGTGGAAACTGTTGATTTCTCTTTTTTGACTTACTTCCATAGGAACATTTGAGCTGGTCTGTAGCAGCATCTGCCCATTTTGTTCTTTGGAAGGCAGAGTTTTTAAATTAAAATTTCTTCATATGTGTCATCTTTTGTATAGCTGTCTTTCTTCTGTGCATACCTACGTCTGCCCCTTTCAGTCTGCCCTAGCAAGAAATTCTCCATCCTTTCCTAGCTGTCTCTCTCCCAGTGGAGACTACCAGTCCTTGAAGATGTGGTGTGTTAAGTGGGGTGGAGCGGGAACCACCTCTCCATCCTAATCACACTTGATGAAGTGCTGTGTCCTGGTTACAGATATAGCTGTTTATGTGGAAAAAACTATTATTATTTTAATCTGAAAATTTTGAAACTGTTGGAAAAGATCAATCCCCTTGTTGCATTCTGCTTCTCTTGTAGTGTCTCCTCTCATCTGTGCAGTGCTTTTCCTTTCTCAAGGTTTCACGTGCTGCTTGGTATTTTTCTTTATCAGATGTGATAAAGTGAGATCATACCACCTGGATTCGTCCATGAGTGGTCCAGTGGCCATGTGCAATGAACAGTGGTCGTGGGTGTTGTTGACACTGAATCTTGCATGCCCCATCCAAAGGCTTTATGTCCTTGCTAAAGTTTCTGAAAAGTCTGGGCACCAAAGACATTGTGGAAGACAAACTATGTTATCTTATATCTGATAGAGCCTAGATAAATGACACAGAAAGGCATGTTTTTAATAGTGTCCTGGCTTTCTGCTGCTCCCATGAGAGTCAATGCAGTTTCCACTGTTCCTGTCCATGTCTTAGACATGTGTTCCCACAGCCCACAAACCAGGTTCTCAAAGTGTATGAATCTGATTCAGTATGTAATGATAAGAAAATAAGTCTAATTTAAAAGCCTGCTTTCTCATTATTTTGTGGATGATTTTTCTTGGTGCATCTGAACAGTAATTGTCAATAGGCATTATAAGACCATGATGTCTAAAGGAGACATGTCCTGTCTTCTCTTCACTGCCATCAGCTTGTCTCTATCTGTCATTCCCACACAGAGGTTTGTGCAAACTCCTCTAAAGCTTTCATATGGTGCAGACTTCACTGCTTCCCGTATGTTTCACTGTCCTTAGCATGAAAAATACTTTCCTTGAATCTTCTGAATCTTTTATGAATCTTGTGTCCTCCAATTAAGCTCATTTCTGCTCATCCTTTCTGTTACAGAAATTAAATACTTTTTATGTGTCTGCTTTTTCCAACTTCCTCATAATAATCACAAAAAAATATATCAAAGGAACTTGAAAATATCCTTAGAGGTTTTGAAACAGGGAACCACAGAAGCAGAGTCCAACCTTTGAAGCCCAAGTTTACAAGTCATGCACTCATTCGGTGCTACTGTCAGGATTCAGAATGGATCCTAAAATCTGTTTTAAAACTTCGCCAAAAGTAAGTATCTTTTGATATCTTATATCTTATGATAGTAATGTTTGAACATTCATTTTTGCAGGCATCAATAAATTTACAAAGAAGATTCGAAATCCATATGCAATTGATAACAATGAGCTACTTGACTTTCTGTCCAGAGTCCCTTCCGACGTGCAAGTGGTGTGTATATGTTTTTTTTAATTGATTTTTTAAATGATTTTTAAAAATATTTTTATCGCAGTTATTTTGATTTATTATTATATTCTTTGGCAGAAAGAAACTGCTAACTCAAGCTGGGGATAGTCCGTAACCATAAGGAGACTGCTAGATCTTTTTCCAGTGAGAATGAAGTTCCTGCATTGGTTGTGTCTCTGAGGATCCGTAGGAGCAATCAGTAGAAGGACAAGTATTTGTGAGATGGCAGCAGACACTAGAGCTTGTGTTAAACAGCATCCAGCACAATGTGAATCTGACTTGAATAGGGCACTGTGTAGGGAGTGCTGGAGCTGAGTCTCTCAGGACAAGCAGAGAAGGAGCAGGAAAGTCAAATAATGGAAGAAGCAGGCAGCCTTGCCCAGTGTCTTGTGACAGCACTCTGGCCTTTCTTTTCTGCAGGTGAAAGCTTCTTGCTGTGGCCGCAGTTCAACTGTGCTTATAAATGCCTAAAAAAAAAAAAAAAAAAGCTGGTTGTGAATTACAAGCTTTTATGATGCAGTACACAATCCCCAGAGAGCATGCAAGATTTAAGATAGCATCAAGCACATAAATCACATCCAGTGTCACAAAGGTTATAGACTTCCTGTATTTCTAGTTTCAGTTCAGAGCTAGTATTAAGTAGGAGATATGGAAGCAAACACCCTCTCTGTATTTGATACCCTCTGTGGTAGGCATTTAGAAATTACCAAGTTTTTAAGAAACATTACAAAGAATGGTATCCAACATGGTCAAGATGAAAATGCTTATTGTCTGCTAGACTCATGGAGAAAACAAGAAAAAAGAGTAGTCTTTTCTAAGTTTGCATCAGCACACAGTCTTGTTATCTGGTAGGATTTTCCTGGTGTTGGTTTTCCTTCTTATTTTAGATCTGTCATTCTGTTGTTGGTGAATCACATCTGCAAATTCTGTGTTGTTTTCAGGGGGAAAGTCTTCTTTTTTCTTAACTTTTTATCCCCTGGAAGAAAAAAAATCATCTTTCTTTTTTTCCTAAGAGGTGCCACCTGACAACTTTCTTTCTGAACTTTGTGTTTAAACAGATGCAATACCATGAACTGAAACAAGATCCTACTCACAGCCCAAGCAAGAGAAAGAAAAACAATGCTGCCTAGCCAACTTCATGCGTTGAGAAGACCAGCATCTGCCAGGGGAAGATAAAAGAGCAAGCCTAACAAGCATTTCCTTTCTCTAAGCTTTTTATTTATCTTGCCTTTTTATCTAGTGGGGAGATTTTGTAACAGTATTAAAAGGTGTTTCTCATGGAAAATCTATTTCTCATTGTAAAGACATTTGTTTCAAGTAGAGTTTTTGCCATTTTAAAGCCTTGTTAGAAACAAGGTAACACATTAAATGAGTCATTCTAAAATGGAGAATATGTACTGCTACTTGGTGGTCAAAAATACATGAGATAGTCAAATCATGCCAACTAAACCTACAAAATGTTTACTTTAAATCTGACTCAGAATTTTCTCAGATTTTATTTGACCATTAATATTTTTATCCAGTAAGTCATCATTACAATTTTCTATGTTTTATATATTGCAAGAGAATACAGTGGAGTGGAGCCTACTGCACTTAAGTTTTAGCAGGTTTTTTTAAATTTCAGACCCTGATGTTAACTCCTGGTGCAACATTTTTCTGTGTGGTAGGGCTGCTTATAAGACAGTGAGAAACACCAAGTGCAAATCTCTTTCTGGAGTTCCCAAAAGCAGTTCCTGCTGTCTTTATCATTCCATTGTAAGACCTAAAAATCTCTGTTTCAAAATACTGCCAGGTTTGTAACTGACTGCCTATCATATTTTTCTACATGTACCAGTAGCCTTCATTTGTACTACATAGCTTAGCTCTAAAGGGTCAAACTAACTCCTTACTGCTTTGGGTGTCATGCTATGAACACTTTTTGTGCACATAACTATTTTAATATGGATATCTTGCAGAAAAGGTTTTTCATCCAAATCACAAGATCATATTAATGTGCTTTATGGTATGACATTGCCTGTTACCAATGTGAAATACCGTGTAGAGGAAAAAATTGCAGTTGTGGTAAAAGTGATATACCAGGGTTTTTCCTTAGTTAACAATGTCAGTTCTTCTGATATGATCTTTCCCTACTGCATGGAAACTGCATTATCTTGTGAATTACATGGAACATAGATGAGAACCATTTACATTTCAAATGTCTTAGTGGCCACTGCGTAACGAGTACTTGGGGATATATTCTGGTAGCTGCATGCAGACTTCCACACTCGGCTCCCCACATAGTGAGCAGAGACTCATTCCTGAGGGACTACCTGTGCACAGCTCCTCATTATAGTTCCCAGTGACATTAAAGGGGATTTTTTTGCCCAGGGGAGAGCGACAGGACTGCATCCTCAAGGGGGTTTGTGGTCTTCTCTGGATTACCTCTCACTGGTTGCAATTGCAGATAAAGTTTAATTGCACTACTCTAAAAATACTTTTTGAAAAGTCTATTTAGAAATACTTTGCAAGCACATGTGAATATGTATTTGTCCAAAGAAATATATGTTAGCTTCATTGCTCATGAAGGATCATCTTGGATTTCTTTATTTTGCAGATAAGATGATAGCCAAGTTCTTACGTGAACAGTTACTTTGATCCTTCTGTTTGCTTATTTAATAGAATGCCAATCAAATGAGTGGTCTGCAGGAAGCCTTGGACCTAAATAAGCTCTGAAATAACTTTGGAAGAGTTTAATTTTGCAGCTTGTATAATCTTTTGGCTGTATCCTACCTGAAGAGCAAAATATTGTTGGTGAAGTCAGAAGCACTGGTCAGCCTATTTTGTTTAAAAAAAACAAATTTGTGACTCAACAAGATGTGAATGTTTGTTGCCTGTTGTCAGTTTTGCACATTTAATGCACTGCAAGCCTTGTACCTTCTTAATATTGCCCACCAGCCTGCGTGTGATTTTTTCTAGTCTTTTTTTTTTTTGTACACCATTTCAAATGTCTACTTCGGTGGTAATATCTGAGCTGGTTATGCACGTTTCCTGCATTAAACACACTTCTAAGCATCGCTCTATTAGATATTCTGAAGCCTCTGTCTGAAATCCTATGTTGTTGTTTTTTCTTGAGTGCTGTGATGGGCAAGTGAATGAAAACATTGTATTTCTTTGTGCAGGATTTTAGTATTTTAAGTTCCATCACATGCAGGGGGAAGGGGCAGGGGAACAAAAACATCTGTTTGTTGAAAAATGGTGAATTCCTTTTAAATGCCTTAGTCACTCAAAATTGATCTCACTGAAAATATAACACACAGAGGCAAGGCTAAGAATGCTTATGATTAAATATGATTCTCCTGCCACAACAAGACAATTTAAAATCACAATTTAGAATAGTTTGTGAGTGGATCCATTTTCACTATTTGCCGTTTGTCTATGCTGCTTTGTGTAGGTAGCCTCTGTAAAGAGCCAATCCTGTTTTATGCCATAAATATTCCAACATATCTTCCTTTTCCAGACTGATTCTGAAGTCCATTTTTAACCTATTAGATTTGGCAGGCTTTATTCCAAAAGCAACTTGTCTGTTCATAAACAATAAAAAAAAAAACCAACAAGGCATCTCACAATCACAAAATTATTACTGTTCTCAGAAAATAAAATTTAACTTTGTATGGGTTCATAGAAAATCATTAGTTTAGTTGGGCCCATATTTGGATTGGATGTGAGATCACTCAGAATCCACTAAGGCTGATTAAGCTGAGAGGCTGTTGTTACATTCCTGCTGATAATTCATAAACAGAGCTTGCTTACCCTGGTTTTACAGTTTTTCCTCTTTGTAGAATACCTAAGTATTTTTCATAATAGCAATGAGCTTTTAACTGGAAGAGCTGCTGTATTATAACTTAGTACTTTAAATCCAAGTGCAAAAACCCCCAAGTTTTTTTCCTATTGCAATTAAACCAACAGTGGAATAATGAGGAAGTAATTAAGCAGTCTGCATACAGTCTATCTCAGCTAATTTGGTCCCTGAGAGCATAAGCTTTACCAACAAGAGGAAGAGCTGCCAGCAAATGCACTGCATGATGCTAAGATATTTCATGTGAAGATAATCCAGGAGCATGAAGTGAAGGAGATAAAGGAAGACTTGTTCCTTTCATCATTGTTAGATTACACATGCATGTATACTACACAAAACATAATGAAAAGCTTTTCAACTCTCTGCTCATCAGCCAGGGATCCCAAACAGTGTTTTAATTGGCTTGTGGTTTAACACAGATAGAGTGCCTTTGTGGCAGAAACTCTTCATTTGACACTGACCCACTTGCATCTGCACCTCACCTCCCAGAGTCTGCTCCAAGCCTCTACCACCTTCTCACTGAATGGTAACAGTGAAATCTATTGGCTTTTTGTTGAGCTGGGTACTCAAAACCAGCAACAAAAATCTCTTTTCCAGTGATGTTTTTGCCACATTATAAAGGACTAACCTTGCTGATTTGCAGTACGGTGCAGTGACCATTTGTCTCATTTGCAAAAATTTAGATCTCAGATCCAGACTGTTCGTCACGACTACTCTCTAGTTACATTCATAAAAGTTTTTTGCTGCCTCTTGAAAAGTATGGTGAAAAATATGAACAATATTTTCCTTTCCCATAGGATTTCTAGCCCTGGGACATGTAACAAGTTCAACAAGCAATTGTACTTGTATCAGGAGGAGTCTGTTGTTTACAGTAATGAGATAATGGCATGATCAGAAGAAATGGGCCTGGAGACTAAAGCAAGTCCTTTCCTACACTGTGTTTGTATTCTTCAGACTGAGTGTTCCTGAACACATCTGTTGGGAAAAGGGAAGAAGAAATGGGGAAGGGCCTGGATTGCTTAAATAAAACATTTACTGAGAAATTGGGAAACTATTAAATATATCTTCAATCCTTGCAGGATTTTTTTTTAAGAACTGGAATTTGTGTAAAAGACAAGTCTTTCTGCACTATGTTTTTAGAAGTAAGTATCTTTCTTGGAAGAAAGTGCGGTCACTTCAATTTGCTGAAGCAGAGTACAGGTTTGGGAAGACAGGATTGGAAAAGAATTGGGGAAGAATTTTAGTGGATTATAATGCTGGAAGCAGTCTGTTCAGTGTTTGCTCTTCACAGTGCCGATACATACTTTCCCCTGACATGCTTGTGGAGCCCACAACTCAAAACCACAATTACATTCACACAGTTCCAACAGCCACCCCATTCCCCATCTCTTCCCAGCTTCAGTCATTGCTGATAACATGCTATGGAGTTGGCCCAACATCTCTCAATGTAAAGGGTCCCTCCACTTCAGCCTGCAGTGTCTACGTGACCAAACTCTTCATTTCCTGGTCACCACTGATACTGGCAATTAAATGTTAATTAGAAATAGTTTGCAGTTAGTAATTGTTAATTAGAAATTGTTAGAAAAGTGCTTCAGAGAAACATCTTCTCCTGTTTCTTTTCCCTATTTATTCTTTCGATGGGCTGCTTTTCCTCATCCAATTTTTTTGACTAATTCACCTTTTTATAGATATAGCTCCTTGACAATATGGTCACAGAGTGTCAGCTGCTGGTTTCAGGTCAGCACTTCAGGTTTCCCTCACATACCTCCTACCCCTGAAGCTCAATGTTTGGTTTTCCACTGCTGCATTAAGCAGTCATTCATACCTGTCTTTCAACAGCTTTCATCAGCTCTGTTTCTCTTGGACCTTGACTCGCACCTATACCAATCTCCCCACACATTCATACTTAGTTCACACCTCACTTTCTGGTGGTGACATACTTTGAAACTGTTCTCCATGATAGTGCAGAAAAGAATAGCTGAGGAAATTAAAATCTAAATTTAAAGGAAAATAAATTTCTGGAAGTTGTATAAATGTTCCTGCAATATGCATGCATCTTGCTGTTGGTTACTGGCTTCTGGAATGTCTGAGCTTGCACTTCTGTTCTGCTCCAGTTAAAGGATTTGGACGTGTGTGTGACTTGCATCAACTCATAAGAGGCATTTGATCTGGGGGGGAAACAATTAACATAAATGCATGCCAAAGCAGAAAACCTGTAGTTCAAGAAGTTTGCATCTAAAATTAGCAATTTTATCAACCATAGGTTGCTTGGGGTTGAAAAAGATTGTTTTAATATATTCTCCATCACGGCAAATGGGCTTTCACTATGCAATTTACTGTTCTTTGTAAAATTCTCTGATTCATAATTAAATACAGCACTATGATTTTTGCAGTTTGGGCTCTTTCTCTACAGGGTAATATCTAGGCTGCATTTTGAGCAGACATTTTCATAACAAAGAGTGGCATTTGAAAAAGAAATTAATTTTTTAATTAGCTGACACTTTCCATCACTTGGTGTCAAAGCTGTCAAGTGCCAGGAAGTTTAAAGCCAGGGTTTATGTTTACCTTTTTTAAGTTGTGATAAAGCAAAGTTCTGATAAAGCAAAGGGAGAGTCAAAAGAGAATCACAGGTGCACACTGCCTGCATGATGCAGGGAGTTTGCATCTGCCAGTCAATAGCAGGAAATTGGCCTCATGTATTATTGAGGATACAGAGAGTTGATCACTGGAAGTGTGCTGTCCCAGAGCTGCCAACATTGTGCATGGCTGACAGTAATTGAGACTATCATCGCTGTAACAGAGGAGGCACAAGATGCAGTTTCTGTGAAGAGCTTTATGGAGCATCTGCCCAGCTGCCTTGTCTCAAGCAAGTACATTAGTTCATAATTTTTGTGAGTGCTGATTTAAATGATCAGTGTACAATACGAAAATGCATAATGGCGTAAGGGAAGGAGGGAGTTTCTTGGGCCTTCTCCATCTCAACCTGAATGTTAAACCCTCTTTCTAGTCTGAATACACAGTTGAGGACATGACATACAGCACTGCAGCTAACTGAGAAGTCCTGAGCTTTTAGAAACCCCAGTTCCCATTCTGAAACTTCAGTTCCTATTCTGAAACTTCAGTTCCTTTGCACAGAGTGTGTTTCAAGGGCTGATACTGAATAGTAGCCACTCCCCTTACAGCACGCATTCATGCAACAAGGCAAGGCCATGTAACTCGAATTCTCCCATCTTAATGATAAGAAATGTGTAAACTCTGATGTTATTTACAAATAATGTGCTTTAAAACTAATTTCGTATTTCAGATGTTCAGTGCTGAAATGCAGAATTAGGTTTTCTCCTAATTTCAGCTCTATTCAGCCTGTTACCAAAGGCAAACATTTTCTCATGAAAGAACTACAGACATATAATGTTATACTCCATATAATAGACCCTGCTATTATATGAGGAAATAAATTTTCAGTCTTAACCCCTAACCAGGCTACTTAAGCCAGAGGACACAGATCAGGTGGACAAGTATTTTCATGAGGCCTGTGACATCAAAATGGAGGAAGTTTGATGGGTGAGCTATTTGATGGTTAAGGAATTGTCTAGATGGCTGCACCCAAAGTGTTGCAGCCACCAAACAGCTTGATGTCAAAATAGAGAAGAGTAGTAAGTGGTGTTGTTGAGGGGTCTGCCCCAGGACCAATACTGTTCAATATCATCATCAATGACACAGTGGGATCAGGCATACTCTCAACATATTTGTGGATGACACCAAGCTGAGTGATGCAGTTGATTTGCTGGAGGATAGGGATGTCTATAAGGTTTTCAAAAATCAAATGTCTTTTGACTGATGGAAGAAGGATACGACTTTAAAAACTTTATATTCAGAGTAGAACTGAAAGCATTCAACCACCCAAACCCACAGCTAAAACACTAGGAGGGGTCAGGAGAGTGAGCAGCTGCCATTAAAGCTTCTCATTCATCAAAGGAAACAGATGGAAAAGCCAAACTGATGTTGTAGCTTTTCTAAAATGAAGATCGTGTTTCCATAAGGACTGATCAAACACCTTCAATTTCTCGTAAACTGTAGAAGTGCTTGGGGGTCATATTCCCACCTCAGCAAGAAGTCTTACTCTGGTAACAGAGGCAATAGCTAGGAGGGGTGTGGGTAAAGCCCTGAATACTTGGCAGAAGTTGATCTCTACCCACAGGGGACAGAGGTCATCTTCAGCGAGGCTTCTGGAGCACAGGAACAGACATGCAGAGATGTGATTATGGCAACCACAACTCAGATGACATGAAGCTTCCCCTGCTGCAGCTCCTTGTTTTAAGTGTAGTGGCATGGCACTTGCCCGAGACAGGAAACCACAGTTTTACTTCCTGTTTGGTATGGGGGGACTCAAGCCCATGATGCCAATTTCCTAAGATGATGCTATGATGGGCATAAGGCTGTTCAGATGAAGGAAGAGGGATAGTGCATCTAATCAATTAGAGTATCAATCCTCTGGCAGCTGAAGCTTAGTGCAGAAGAAGATCCAGGACAGACAGTTTGAGAGACAGCAGGCAGAGACAGGCTGCAGTCTTGAAGGATTCTAGTGGGTAACAGAAAAATTTGGAAATATAACTAGGAAAAATTTATGCAATTTTCATGAAGATATTGCATAAAAAACAGTGTACATATGTTTCTCCCTGCAGGAGAAAAGAAAACAAATGTCTTCTCCCCCTTTGAAAATACTCTGGCCTATAGAGATTCCTGAGGAAGGATACCCTTTTGAAAGGTAAGCATAGTTCCCATTCTGCTTTGTAGCGACCTGTCTCCCCCAGTGTCACTAGACAGAAGCCTAGAGGGGACCTGAAAGTTTTTCTTTGGAATGGACACTTGCTAGCAACTCATTTGTCTTTTATTTAAAGGCCTTTACTTCACAATGCTGCACAAAATTTGTGCCTAAATTTATAAAAGAACAATATTTGAAACAACAGCCTGATTGCCTCCTCTAGCAGATGCACAGTGTGCACACTGTGGCTTCCAGTCACTGTAGGCAAATGAGATAATACCAGAGCAACCCTTCATGTCTTAAACCTAGCACTTCTGTGGTATAACATGCAGCTGAAAGGATTTTTTTTTTCTTTTTTTTTTTTTTATTTGTGGAGAAACCAAACCAAACCAAAAAACACTGGTTCTGGGTAGGGCAGAGTTAATTTTTACAGTAGCTGGGAGTGGGCATGGCCAACACACGGAGGTTATTCTGTATCACTTCCTGCCATCACACCCTCTGAGAAAGGACTCTCTTCTGGGGAGAATTGGTTTCTTCCAGACAAGAAATTGTGGCAGAGGGACCTGTTCAGAAATTGTGGCAGAGGGAGTTGTCTCATATTGTCTCTTGTTGGTGGGGTTTCCATTCACCCCTGAACAATTACAGGACCCTGTTAAAGAGGCAGAATATTTGAAAGAAAAATGGTGTGGCAGCTCCAGAAAGGAGGGAAGTTCTACAGTGTGCCGGGACCCTGGCTACCGTTCGTTGGACACTGTGTGATGCTAGACTGCACCCTCAGGGGGAAGAGAGAGAAAGCAGAAAAACAGGCAGTGGGGCCACTCAAACTGCAGATGAACCACAGGAACAACACAGTGCCAATAGAAGTTGCCCCAATAAAGAGGAAGAAATCCAAAACCAAATCAGTTCCTCTAGTAAGGGATGAAGAGGAAGCAGAACCCTCACAACAGGAGGAAGAGGCAGGGCCAGAGACAATCACCAATTCCCATCCCTGGGTGAGCTGTGACATCTGCAAAGAGATTTTGCCACCAGCTGGGAGAGCCTCTGCTGACCTGGCTGCTCCACTGCTGCAATATCACAACCCACGATATGAAACTAGATGGTAATGAGGCCAAGCAGCTGGGATTCCTGTCCCAGGATGTGGGCATTGACAAGGGGATTGGGAAGAGGACAGAAGCTCTCAGCCTTTGCAGATGACTCCTGTCAAGTGTGAGAGAAAGGTGCTCTCTCAAGTAGTGCACCCAGGCATGTGTGACACCATAGAGGAAGGTACCCCGTACCTGAGAGAACTGGTTGTGCTGGAGGTAATCTCTAGGGATTCAAATAGTGTGCAGTCCCCTGTAGATCCAGATGAGGTCCAGTGTGCACCGTCCACGTGGCAGAAGTTTGTGTGGAGCACACGATCATCATGCACCAACTCATTGGCATTGATGTCCGTGAAAGGAAAACAAACAGTGCTTCAGGTAACTACCTGACTCCAGCCACGGGATGATCATCTTTTTTCCTCCCATCGTAGGTCAACACAGTTTGTTTTTTGCGTAATGGAATACTGCCCTGCCAGGACTTTGCACTTTGTTTTAGAAAGGACAGGGACCTATCATGGGCCAGTTCTTTCTACTGGCAGGTGGTTTGACCACTGAGGGAGTTGAATGTGACTTTTGGTAATACCCAAGCCAATCCCTTTTACTTCTAGCCAGAGGAGAAGGTAACACAGCCCTAAGGGGAGGCCCAGGCTGGCCAGGCCCCACTGATCCCCCACTGTGGGGGGAGCCAGCTCTGGTCTGGCCATGCCTTCCAGCCTCCATCGGCTGCCAGGAGTGGGGGCTGCAGCTGAGACCCCTGATTACCTGAGCTGCTCCGATCTCTTGGCGTGAGTTTCTCCGTGCCTTTCTCCATCAGTGTGGCATTGAAGTCAGCCACAGCCAGGAGAGAAGATGACCTGGGCAGATTTAACCCTTTCCTGGCAACATGAAGCTTTTAAGACTTAGGTCTTCTTAGAGAGAGAGAAAAGAGAGACAGAGTGAACATACAGAAGACCCAGCGTAACAATCAGATAGAGAGAGTGAGCGAAAGACTAATTAGAGGAAGGATGGAGAAGTCCAGCTGCTGGCTGGACTTTCTTATTGATCTATGAAAATGAACTCTATAGGTAGATTATCCTTTAAATCATGGAAAAATATGCATTTGGGGAGATGATTTTTGGATTTTTGAGCAAGGGTGTTTATGATGGACTAAGTAACATTGCATTAGAATCTGTGATTCTTGTGGTCCTGTGAGATGTTTCTCTCTGAACAGAGAAGGAGAGGAGAAGCCCCCTGCACCAGTGAAAGAAGTGAGAAGACATCTCTGTTCCTTGAGATGAAGAATCCTTTACCTTTGAAGTTGCTCATTTTTAAAAGCTGACACCCCAGGTGCCTGAGCTCCATGACCCATAAGCAGCTTGGAAAACTGCTAATGGAAGGAGACCACATGGAAACATTCTTCCTTGGGTGGCTGTTTCTGTGAGAGTTCTGACCCACAAGACAACTGTTCTAGGTTGTCAGTGGGGGAAATTTCATGGCAAACTAAGAGATTTCTCTCCTAAAGAATTGATGGAAGACTGTATTCAAATGGTGAAACTGGCTGAAAATCACAGTTTTTGTCTCTATGTTGTTTGTAGAAAAGTGAACACTTGTGGGGGGAAGAGAAGGGTTTTGAAGGTTTCATCGTTTTTTCTTTCCCTCTCCTTTGTTTCTTCTTAGTGTGTGTTGATAAAATCTGTTTACTTTTAAGTTGGGCCTGTTTTGCCTTTTTCTCCCAAATCCTATCTCCCAGAGGGAAAAGAAAGTAGATACTCAAACCACTACACTAAATTTGGCAAAACAGAATTTGGCAAGCATGAAACCACTACACCTCCCTACCACCCTGCATCATCGTGTCTGTGGAAAGACTGTCCAAGAATATGGACAGACTCAAAAGACACGAGCAGATTAGAGAGGAAATCTCCCATGAAGTATTGCTGGTGTGTGGGCCCATGATGCCTCAGGCCATCAGGGAAGAGATGTGACAATACAGATGCGCCTGTGGCTTAACTTTGGGGTGGATTTCAAGATGGACAGTTTCCCAGGTGATCCATAACTGAAACATGCACTGTGATCAAGCAGGCCAAGCAGGTACAGCCCCTGCGGTGTGGTGGATAATGGTCAAAATATAAACATGGGGATGTTTGGCAGGTTAATTACCTGCCGAATTAATTAATCATACTCAAGCAAACCCACCAAGGCAGGACCAATGTGCTGACAGTAAAGAATGACTAAATAGCTGGAGATGTACCCTGTGCTTCACACCACTGCCTGGAACACCATCTTGGGCCTTGAAAACCACAAGAGGTGAACTCTGTGTCAGTACTCTTAACAAGTGGTACAAAGTGGAATGTTCACTCTTTGACTGTTTTATTTTCACTTCTGCAACATTCAAGATTATTGGCAGATTTCCAGCATCAGTAAGCTAGTTCTTCCAAAAGACTAATAAGACTTGCACTGAAAAAGCTCTGAAACAGGATCTCAATTTCCTAGCTGGACTTGAACCCAAGTTCAAGTCCTCTTCCTCCTTTTGTTCCCTTTCCAGACAGCAGTATCTTTAAATGTGAATGGTAACAGTACTTCCCTAATGCTGTTGAAAATCATCAAAATAGTCTAGTTTCCCTTTCTTAAAAATGTATATTATCATCAGCTGTAGGGAGATAGATGTATTGTTTCTTAATACTTCTAATTATTTTTGAAGTAATTTAATTGTGGTCTCCAAACTCTGTTTCTCAGACATCTGTGTAGATATTGTTACTGGAGCTCTGCAGCTTTACTGTTTCATCTCTTGTAGAGGGAGTTCAGTGCCTGCCTGCTGGACAATCTACTGAGCTCATCCATTTTTTTAAAAAGGCATTTTTCATTTACTCGGATGCCTAAAATATGGTATTATAATAGTATTTATTGATATCCTGACTTAAACCAGCTTTTTAAACTAATCCTTTTTTTTTTTGCTTCAAGATTACAAGTTTCGTTGATAAATCAAGTACACTTCCCTATCTTTATCTGAATATGAGCACAACAATTAATATTTTCAGAAGTTACATGGGAGCTGTTTTCCTAAAAAAGCATCATTTTACATCCTAATAAATATGGTGACAAATTTGGGAATTTCTAAGGACCTTTATATATAAGAATTGGATGATTGTAATTACTTTATATGCATTTAACAGAGTGAAAATGGACTTATTTGACAGATTTTAAACTGTATTCATGTGGGAAAAATAACTGATCTTGAAATGACCACACAATGAAATCTGTATTTACCTGAAAATAAGCTGGAGATGGATCCCTTTGAATTTACTGGGCACTCTTGACAACATAGGAGGATGACACTGTGCTAACATAAAATGCCTCAATGTGGGCCTGGGACAAAGGGGCTGACTGCCATAGAATGATAGAATACTTTAGGTTGTAAAGGACCTCTAAGATCACCAAGTCCAACTCTTAACTCAGCACTGTCACATCCACCACTAAACCATGTTCTTAAGTCCACATCTACTCATCTTTTAAATCCCTCCAAGAGTGGTGACCTCACCACTGCCCTGGGTGGCTTGACAACCCCTTCTGTAAGGGGATTTTTCCTGATATCTAGCCTAAATCTGGGGCAACTTGAGGCTGTTTCATCTTGTCCTGTCACTTGTTACTTGGAAGAAGAGACCAAGCCCCGGCACAGTTGAGAGGGATGTGACTGCACAACACTCTGTGTTCATGTAGCAATAGCCAAATTTTACTGAGTGCTGTTCTGCTTATATAGTTGGGAAAGTCTGCGCAGTGAGTCCTGATTGGCTGAATTAGTTGCCACCTGGCTAACTGGCCAAGAGCTGCCCATGTGCCCAACAGCCTAGACATGCTCCCCAACAGCCTAGACTGGTCAAGTTATATAATTGACGTAGTTATATAATTAGTTATATCTCAGTTAAAAAGTTATAATTAGGATTATTTATAACTGTGAGGCCTCCAGCCCAGCTGTTAACCACTGTCTTGGGTTATGTAACCAAAAACTGTTTATTCTGTTCCATCTGCTGAAACTGGTTGGGGAGGTTTTCTCTTTATCTCCTGTAACTCCAGGGGGGAGGGGGCGGGTGTCTTCTGATAATGGGCCAGCTGTTAAGACTGGGTGGGGCATTGTTCCTTCTCTGTTTCCACCACCTATCCTCTCTCCAGGGGGATATCTTGTGTTAATGGGCCATTAAGGTTCACCAATGACATGACACATTGCATCATCCCATTGTGAGATGCTCTACCCAGTGTGGGGAGCCAAACCGTTCCTACCCAGATAAAAACTGAGACATAGGGACACCAGTTTCTGGTTTTCCACTGGATTCCCGAAGGAAGACCAGACCCATCTCGCCCTTACTGGACCGTTTCTACAGGACCACCTCTACTCCAAGAGAACCACATCTGCCACTCCAGGAGGGCTTACTTTGGACTGCTTCCAACACCCTGACCAACCGGTGTCAGGTTCGATTTCTGACTCTGTCAGGATTTCTAGGATTTTTTTTGGTTTGCTTGTTCTGTTTGCTTGCTTTTTGTACTACTACATTTGTATTCTTAATATTTTTAGTAAAGAACTGTTATTCCTACTCCCCAGTCTTTGCCTGAAAAGGCTTTAATTGCGAAATTATAATAATTTGGAAGGGGACGATTTACATTCTCCATTCCAAGGGAAACTCCTGCTTTCCCTGGCAGATACTTGTCTTCCCAAACCAAGAGAGCCACCACAGTTCCCTTTTTTTGCTTTAAAATACAAAGGCACTGTCTGTCAACCTCTGCAGGGCTCTTGCAGATAGGATGACAAACATGGCGGAAAGTATGGAATAATCACCATAACACAAATAAAAAGCCTAGGTGGGATGAGGTTCCTTATCCAACTCAACATGTTTGGGAGCCATCAAGCACAACTTCACAGCGCGATATGCCAGGTATTATTCACATCTATAACTCAATTACAACAAACAACTAACTTCTTTACAAACTGTTCAACTTTAGAAACTACCACGGATGACTTTTTGCTCTTTCTTTTCCACTAAAAAGTTCACATCCATGTGCTTAGTCCTGTGCCCAAAGTGTCTGTCTCTCAAGACTAAGTGAAGTTACAGGTAGAGGTAGACTGCCATTCCACAGGTCTCCTATCTTCATACAGAAGTGCCAAGTGTTGTTGTGATTACTGCTCCACGATGCCTGCTGCAGGGCTGTCAGGGAGGCGCCATTAGATGTGATCCCGAGCAAAGCACAGAGCAGGACGCACACATCGAGCAGGCACCATTGGATGCCAACATCCATGGAAATACAGGTGTACCTGCGCCCCCAAGTAACAAAGTCCCAATAAACCTTCCCATTTATTGGCAAGGACGTCCTTTACAAATACCTTGCGCTTGGGTGACTGAATGTCACTGTAAGATTGCAAAGATAAGACATGATTTAAAATAACAGGATTCTGAGAACTCATGAGTACTGTCAGATATTTTAAATTGTACAGTGCTTTGGTCACCCTACTGTGCGGGGTTTTACCACACATTCCCTCCTTTTGTTTTCCAAGCATGCCCTTTAAAATGCCATGGGCATGCTTGACAATGTTCTATCCTGTAGGGGAATGAGGAATGAGGTGAAACACACTGCAGAGTTATAAAAGGTGCCAAGTACTCTGAAATGTTCACTGGACCATTATTGGGGTTTTTTGCATGGGGAATGCCTAGAGCAGCAAAGGCTGAATGCCAATCTGCAATGGCATCACGGCTTCTTTCCCCTGCGTGGACTGAGGCTCTTAGGGCCGATGAAAAGGTGTCCACTGAAACACATACTTTAAGCACCTAAATTCTGAGACATGTGACATCCGCCTGCCAGACTTGCAAGGCGCTCAGACCACTGGGGTCTACCCACATCTGCAATGGTGTAGTGTGGCCTTGACAGTCAGCACAGGAGTTGACAGTGGTGCGTGCCTCTGTATTTGTCAGTAAGAATTACCTTTGTAATGCTCCAACACCTCGATGAAAAAAGGTGTGTGATGCTCTTGCCATGTCTGGTTGTGGTGCTGTCCAGGCGGGGCTAGCTAACCAATCAGCCCAAGCAGTACCTTCTGCTATAAAACCTGTCAAACTGGTATGACTCTGAATATGTTTAACAGTCCAAATAGTGCAGCATTGTCAATTTCTTTCAGTAATGCTTGGTCCAATCTTTGTCTTATATCTGCAACACAGGCAGAATCAGTCACAATATTTAAGGCAGTGTGAGGAAATTGTTGGAAAGCCATTGTTACAGCATGTAACTCCAGTAACTGAGGTGATCCATTATTGTGATCTTTGAGTGTTTTGCACCCATTGTCATCCTTCCAGGTCACAATGGCATTCCCTGTTTTCTTATATCCATCAGTAAAGACAGTGAGACCTTTCAGGGGTGCGCGATGGTTCAATGATCTCAATGACAATGCAGTGGTCCCACTTAATTGCAGCAATTTATGGCTAGGTAGGTGGTAGGTGATTTGTCCTGTGTAATTTTGCAATGCACTTTGTAGTGCTGTGCTATTTGCAAAGCACCATTCAAAATATTCCTGTGGAACAGGTACAATGATTTTTGCAGGATCTTTGGCATTTAATTGTAAGTATCTCTGCTGACATTTGATTATTAATTGTAAAATCAATTCAAATATGGAAGGTGTTGTTTTTTTAGGTTGGTAAGGTAAAAAAACCCATTCCAGAATATGTAGTGGGTCACACCACTAAGTGTCCCACTGACCAATGATACCCACAGGATGTAGGTCAACAATAACAACAAATACTGTAAACAAACCTTTGGACACATCCAATACACTTGCCTGTTTGTTATGGCTCGCTCTCCTAATTCAAATGCGGGTTTTGCCTCTGGTGTTAATTTTCTTGATGAGATTAACTCAGGGTCACCATTAAGGATGTTAAATAAAGGTGCTAGTTGTGGGGTGGTTAATCCTAAATAAGGTCTTACCCAATTAATAATATCCAAAAGCTTTTGTGCATCATTTAAAATCTGAATTTTGGCTGAGAATCTAATTGTTTGCAGTTGTATGGTCTGATCTAATATTTAACTCCCAGGGATTTTCATGGTGGTTCTTGTTGTACCTTTTCTGATGCAATTTGTAAGCCAAATTCTTGCAGTGCTCACATCAATTGTGGCCAAATTTTAAAAAGGCTTTCTTTGGTTGGTGTTGCTATTAATATGTCAGTGTCCTGGTTTAGGGCAAATTTGGGAGGAAACTTCTGAATGGGGTTCTTCTGGAGACTAAACCCAAACAGCCCGTCCCCCCAGCCAGTCTGGGAAAAGAACTTCCTCAGAGAAAAGTGGAAAAAACTATTTGTTTAACAAAGAAAATGCCCACAAGCATAAAGAATGAATAATAATAATAATAATATGAAACAATAAAACCTTTTGCCGCTCCAAAGAGAGATGGCAAAACTGAGAGTCCGTGCCAGGAGCTGGCTCAGCTCCCTCAGTCTGTGTATCACTCCCAGTCCCTTTGGTACTGGAAAATGTGGAGTCCAGGCTCGGTGGGCCACGGGTGCAAGATCCCAGTGCTCCTCTGGGTTTTTTCAGTCCAGAGCAGATCTAAACAGTCCCAAGAACAAAAGGAAAAAAACAGTCCAGGAAAGCCTCTTTGCCTCAGCTAGCTAGACTAACAAAAGGAAAAAGAAAAAAAACCCCTCTATCCCCAGCTTCTGTCCATGCATCCGACGAACACACACATTCTTTAGGATGAGAGAAAAAAAATCCTGAGGAGTGAACACTGTTTTTCAAAACAAACTGCATACTTTTTCTTTCCCTGCCCACTCTCAGAACCAGTCTTAAAGGTACAGAACACAGAACAAACAATTGAGGATACAGGCATCATAGTCACCCTAGGACAGTCAGTCATATAGTGATAACAATATGGAAATTGTTCTCTTGCTATTGAAAATGCCTGTGCAACATACCACTGGCAAATTGTGGGGCTCTTTTTCATTCCCCATGGTAGCACTTCCTGTTGGTATTGTTCAACTTGTGCTGCATGACTGATGGAAGGCACTGTAAAAACAAACTTTGGGGTATCATCAGGGTGTAAGGGAATAGTGAAAAAACAATCTTTCAAATCAACAATTAAAATGTGCCAGTTATCAGATATCATAGTAATGGCATTCCAGGCTGAAAAGCACCCATACTTTTCATACAACATTAATCTTTCTTAACTCATGTAGTAACCTCCATTTACCTGATTTATTTTTGATTACAAACACAGGTGTGTTCCATGGACTTGTTGAAGGCTTAGTGTGACCTTGAGACAATTGTTCCTGGACTAGGGATTTAAGGGTGTTTAATTTTTCCTTTTCAAAGGACCGCTGTTGAACCCACACATGTTGTTCAGTGAACCATTCCAAGGCTAAGGTGGGCTGTTTTATGCCCTTTAATGCAGTGGTCCCAGCTAAAAATCCATTCCTGTCCTGACTCCCCATGCTGATAAGACATCCTTTCCCTGTAAGTTAAGTGGGACAACAGTAGCATAGGGACGTATAGTTTGACCTTGAGGATTTTTAACCAACATGGGTTTGCTGCTTAGAGAGATTTGTGTGGTACCTCCAAGGCCAGCAACAATAGAACCTACAGCCATGGTAGGCCACGACTGAGGCCATGTGTCTACAGAAATGATGGTAACGTCTGCTCCAGTATCTACCATACCACTGACCCTTACGTGAGATGGACTCGCCCGAGGTATTGTAAGTGTACAAATCATATTTGGTCTATAATCAGAGACAACCTGAGTCCAGCACACCTGAGGTTCTCGAGGTGATCTGAAGCCACAGTCTCCTTGTGTCCTTGGATCTGTTTAGGCTTGAAAGGTATGAGCTGGGTGATACAAGTTTTTGCTGGAATAGTCACAGGAGGAGAAGGCATTGAGACCATAGCACATATCTGTCCTGTGACAGCATTTATGACACCCAGATGAACAAAAATGCCTTGTAGTGTTGCACTTGATGATCCTAGCAACAGAGCACTTAACCTATAGGTCCATAGGCCTTGAGTGGAATTTTATGTACCCGTAACGAACTTACAATTACTGTGATGGCAATGGAAACATCCATATCTGCCGACTCTCTTGTCCCTCCAGTGATCTGGTTGCATAGGCTTGCACTGGGGGATGGGAAGATGATTGTGTCTGAGCATACTTCCCTGCCACACTCCTGTTCCCATTTTCCTGCTCACTTAAGAGATTGTCCATGTAGATGAAACTTGGACCTGCACATCTTGGCCCAATGACCGGGCTTCCCACATCGGTTACAGTTTCCCATAGTGGTCACCATTCTGTGTCTTTGATGTGTCCCCAGTGAGTTGGTCTTGTGGGAACAATCTGCTCTGATATGGCCTTGTTGTCCACATCCTTAACTCCAATATGAAAATCCCATAGCTGCAAAAGAAACAGCTAACAAAGCCATATTACATGAATCAGTCCCAGCTTTAGCACACACATCAATTAACTCATTTAATGATGGATTTTCTTTTAGTAAGAAATCGATAGCTCTTTTGCAGTCCTCATTTGCATTATCCTGTGCCAATTGTAGTATTAAATGATTTCTTGCATCATTATTTATTATTTGCTTATCCATGGCATCTCTTAACCTCTCTATGGATTGTATGTGTGGTTCCTCAGAATCCCTTTGATTGTGGAATACCTCTGAGTCAGTGTTGCCATGACTGCAACCTTCATCAGGGCTTGTATTCCCAACTCTTTTGCCTGTGCCAATATTAAAGGATGTAGATGTGCCTGTAATTGTGGAGTTTCAACAGAGGGCAGTCCCATAAGTTGAGAAACTCCCACCCCAAAATGTGGCTCTTGCTCTGGGACTTCTAAATTCTGCAGATTCTGGTCCTCTGCATACCTTTGCCAGGTGGACTCAAACATCACGTATTTGGCTGGGGTACAACACAACTTTGCTATCTGCTTGGTGTCAAAAGGTGTCTTCTCATTGGCAGTTAAAAATCGTAGCATGCTTGCGACTGCCGGAGACCCCAGTCCATGTTTGGTGGCTAGCTGACACAGTCCAGAGAGCACTTGCCACTGAAAGGGAACACCTTTGGGTGTGGTCCTGTCACCTCTCAGCACTGGAAATACTTTACCCGTTCCACCCACAGGCTGCTGGCCACTTGATGATAACGCAGGCATGGGCACAGAAATCTTTTCAGCACTGTTACCATCCCCTTCTGTGATGGCTGTTAATTTTATCTGCTTCCAAAAGCTGACTGAACCATATGTAGAGATGTTAACCAACAATACCAAACTGCCAGTGGAAGGGTCTTCTCCCATGTCAGCAAGGGTGCAGTAACTTGGTCCCCCCACACTGGGATACTGTGAGTCTATTAACAGAAAATGTCCCTTGGGCTTCTCAAGTCCTAGCTGTGAATGTGGCAGAGTGTGATGTCCCACAGTGCTGAGTGCCTGCAACCTCCCACCAATACTTCTGGGTTTGGGTGCTGGCGGCTCCGTGTCAGCACTTCTGGCACTGAGCACCACTTGGTTTCTGGGTTCTGCTTGTGCACCGTAGCGGCTGGTGGGTGTGCCAAGTTGTGGCTGGGCTGCCTAATCAACTACAGGTGGTAGTTGGTGTGCTGAGCATGCCAACAGCGATGTGGGGCATGGAGCACAGATTGCTCTGGCAGCCACAGCACAGGTGAGCTCGGGCACTTTGCCTGCACGTGATGCTGATAGCAGCAGCTCAGGTGCTCGCAGCACAGGTGAACCTGTGTGTGATATAGGTGCTGCCAATAGCAGCAGTGGGGAGTTCCAGTGGTAACACAGCAGGGTGATGCTGCAGGTGTAGGGTCCTGGATAACGGCCATCCCTCCCTCAGCTTCTTGCCTGTTCTCTCAACCCACGTGCCCAAGGGAGCACCCAGTCTCCCTGCCGCTTTCTCGGTGGGCAGTGCATGTGGTATCTCCAATGCAGCTTTTGCTGTAGTGTCCATATTATGGCTCTGAGTCATTTCTATTTCCTCTGTGGAAACTTGGGTCCCCATGTCCCCAGTGGCTTCCTCTATTTACATGATCTGGACCTCTGCAGCCCTCCTGGCTGTTGACAGCTCTTCCCTGCTGTCCTCCTCTGCTGGGGTTCCATCTCCGCTGCTATCCCCGTGGCCTGGTTATTGCCTATCTTGCTGGGGCATCACCACTTGTCACAGTTGAGAGGGATGTGACAACACAACACTCTGTGTTCACGTGGCAATAGCGAACTTTTATTGAGTGCTGTTCTCCTTATATAATTTGGAAAGTCTGTGCAGTGAGTCCTGATTGGCTGAATTAGTCGCCACCCAGCTAACTGGTGAAGAGCTGCGCCTGTGCCCAATGGCCTAGACCTGCTCCCCAACAGCCTAGACTGGTCGAGTTATATAATTGATGTAGTTATATACGTAGTCATATTTCAGTTATAAAATTATAATTAGGATTATTTATAACTGTGAGGCCTCCTGTTAGCCACCACAGACCCCCACCTGGCTACAGCATCCTCTCAGGCAGTTGCAGAGAGTGATAAGGTCACCCCTGAGCCTCCTTTTCTCCAGGCTAAACAATCCCAGCTCCCTCAGCCACTTCTCATTTGACTTGTGCTCCAGACCTTTCCTTAGCCCTATCGCCCTTCTCTGGACATGCTCCAGCACCTCAGCTGCAGGAGGGCACTTCTGAGTTAGATACCTTTGAAGGATTCTTGGTTTAGATTTGTCTCTTAATTTTACAGAATGACATGCCTTCACTGAGTCCCTACCATGAGCCCAATGGCAGAGAACTGTTATTCATTCATAATGAAGCTTTGGATGCTCTTCACTTTTCCGCCAGCTGTTTTATGGATCACCCCTCAACCCAGACAAAATATCTGGGTCACCTTAGCAAAGTATTTACAACAGGATAATTTATGTATGCCCATGGGCAGTATAGATAAACCCTTATCAACGTGCCTGGTAGGGATACCTTTGACAGTGGATGAGTACCTGTATGCAGGTAAGAAACCCAACCCGGTTGATACCTGGGATGAATGGACCAAGATTTTACTGCATACACCAGAGGAGCCCCAGGAATTGGATTTATTGGCGTCCTTCACACTATGTACTCTGGTCAGTTCTATTATAGAAGGCTGAACCAACATTGGACACTTAGTGAAAGTAGTAGATCTAAAGCTGGAACTTCATATAGGAAAAATGTAACACCTAATGATGAAAATAGATACACTCCAATCAATTGGTGCAATTACACGAGCCCCATCTTATCTTGGTCCTCATCTCATCTCATCCCAAGGTATTACCCTGGGGCATTTCTTATCTGTGGAGACCAAGTATGGGTGGGCATTCCCCTCATGACTCCAAGGGGGCCCCTGTAGCCTTGGCCAGCTTACCACTCTCACCCCCAACATAACATTACTAAAGGATTGGAAGCAAAAGAATAAACTGGCATGCCAAAAAAGATCATATGAAGAATTTGACAAAAATTGTAATAGTCAAGTAACTAATTGGAGTAAAGGAAAGAGGGTCACGGTCTCCATTTTTTTATGGAGTAGCTACAGCTAAAGCCCTCAGGGACGTTTCTCACCTGGGGTGCTGGCTTGATAAGCAGGCCAACACTATGTCTGCTGCCCCCAGTGACCTGCTTGTAGATGAAGAGGCTATCAGGCATGCAATATTGCAGAACTGAGCAGCAATTGACTTTCTGCTACTACCCCATGGAGACGGTTGCCAAGACTTTGAGGGAATGTGTTGTTTTACTCTCATCACATAGTGAATCAATCCACACAAATATCCAGAAATTAAAGGAGTAAATAAAGGAGCTTAAAGCAGAGAAAAACCCAGATTGACCTCTTCGTACACTGGGGACTAACAGCATGGGCATTATCTTTTGTGAAGGGAATTTTGTGGATTTTGGTTCTAATTGTTGTTCTCTTGTTAATTAGATTCTTGTGGAAATCCATGGGAGAGGCTTTTTTAGTAAAACAAGAAAGGGGAGTTATGGAAGCCCATGGGCCTGCCAGAGAACCTTCGAGGGCAATGCCCTGGAGGAATGTCCCGTAGGCCTCAAGAGGTAAGGAAAAATGCCTCTCCCATGGTGCTCTGTAGCATCATGTTAATATACCCCAGTTCTGCCCCTGTCATTGGCCTGCTGGCATTACCCACTCCTGTTGACTATATATGTCCCAGTTCTGGTAAGTTCTTTGTTCTCTGTTTCCCCATTGGCCCTATACCCTTGTCTATCCAGCCTGGTCTTTCCCCGTTGATTGCTGTCATCCTTTGCTCCACCCTCAGTTGAGTTGGTCCCTGATTCTCTGCTCCACCCTCCTTGTGCCCATACTTAACCCTGGATCCTCTACCATCCCTCGTCTTGGCCTCCAGACTCCTTCAGTATGCAGATGCAATAAACCCCACTGGCATTCCACACAAAGATCCTTCCTGTTCTCCGTCATTGCAAGTTACTTGTGGCGTGTGTGCATGTGAGTGATTGCTGTGTGTCTGCCTGAATGCCTTCCTTGCAGTTTCAGAAGGTTGCGGCGAATCGCCATCAGCCTGCTCTGCAACACTCAATGTCTTTCTTGTCACGAGGGATGCAAAACAGAGCACAGTATTCAAAAGTTGATGAGGGGGATGAGCCATTGCTTGGTACCTTTTGCAATACAGCAGTTTAACCGCAGACAGACTTGCAGATGGTGCAGGAAGAGCTTCAGGACTATTTAGTCAGATTGTTTAAAGGGAGCTCAGACTCTGGAGTCTGAACCTCTTCTCTGTTATAACAAAGTTTAAACGGTTATTGAAGCTGCAGCAACATTCAGATTTCACATGCTAAACTTTGCTTCCGTATAAAAATAAATCAACAGCAAAACTTTTGAGGCCAGACTGATATTCTGGCTGTACTTATTCATTTATAATGCAGTAGTGTGAAACAAAGAATATATATATATGACAGAGTGAGAAGGACCAATTTGATTTTTATTTATAGTACATGTGCTTGGAGGCCTGTCCCACAGAAAGCCTTGCCTGGCAGCCAAGAAAGCAGAGGCTGAGAAAGCCTCCATAACTGGGCGGTGAATAACCCCTCACGCCACTGGCCAGTGGGGCAAATGCCCACAAAAAATGCCCACCACCTCAGGCTGTGGGAGGAGCCTTAGCACATTAAAGCAGTTAGCTGTGACGCAATGGGAGCCATTTTTGCTTTGGGTTTTTTGGATGGATCAGGGACTCACTCAGAGGGTCAGTGTGGCCCTTCTCCCCTGCTTCCTGCCTTTTCCTCCCAGTGGTCCTGCTTTCCTGCCTGTACCTGCTTTGCTCTGCATCACCTTTTCCAGGAACCAGCTCACCACTGGAATGACCTCATGCTCCGCTGCCTCCCGGATGAAGTGGGCACTGCTGCAGCCAGCTGCTCCTGTCATGTTTCCTGGGCACAGTTGATGCCAGTCTGCAGCCAGCCACAGCTGTGTGAAACCATGACTGTGTTTCCTGCGCTGCCTGCCACACTAACCTGCTGCAGGACTAGCTTGTAGCAACCTGCTGTTGCCACTGCCTGCACCCAGCCGTGTTTCCTGTGCTGCAGCCGCAGCCGCCACCTGCACTTAATTGCGCCCAAAGCTACGGTGCCCCGGCCCTGGGAACCCGCAGGTGCTCCAGGACTGCGCCCCTGGCCTGTTCTCTGCAGATGGAAGGAACACGCAGCCGACTGGTGTTTGGAAATCACGCCCAGACCGCCACAGGAGCTACGCCAATGCACCACAATTCGCAGCACACACGCTCCATCTGCCAAGCTGACACTGACAGAGCACTGGAATTCTTGCAGTAACGCTGTCCATGTCTTCTGTTTCTTTCTTAGCCTTTTTCCCCTCTCTGCTCCTTTTCCTACCCCACTTTTGTAGGAATTCTTACCATTCTTTATCAGTAAACGGGTCTGAGGTACAATATTGCTGCGTTTATGATTTATTCTTGTTGAAGACATCTATCAAAAAGAATCCTCTCAGACTGTCCCTTTTTTAGCGGGACAGGACACAGAGTGTATTACACTGAAATTAATGCTCAATGCAACTTTTTGGGCACTTTCAAAGCTTGACCAACATCTTTGTGTGCCAGCCACTGAAATTCCTGACTGTGTATCCCAGTGTCCTCTACCCTTTGTTTTACTGCTATCAACTTCGCTGACCTCTGTAACTCACCTCACTGGGAAACAGCATTACAGCATCATCATCTGGCACATATATTCTCCAACTGTATGCTGAACGTGAAAAATAATTAAGAACTTCTTAAAGGCCTGGGAGAAATAGGATTGATTGAGGGTGAAGATAGCCTTTTTTTCTAAATTCCCACATTTCACACACTGACATACTTCAGAAGCACAAAGGTCTGGTTTTGTTTGTTGTTTTAGCTAAGACAGGGAAATACCATACATACCAAGAGAGATATTTAAAGCAAACAATAACTTATTAATAGATCTCACTTTAACAGGAAGGGTTTGCTATACTGAAAGAAAATAGATACTCTGATAAATTGGATGAAGCATATAATTTTATGTTAAATATAACGGATATACTTAAAACCTTTTAAGGGTATGAAGTTTGCAAACTTGAGCATATGTAAAACTGACCATGTATAAAACTGAACTGCAACAACTGGGAAGTAACAAGAAAACTTTCAGTGTATGATCCTTAAACTGAGAGAACTTTAGAAGAATTATATTACCATATAAAGACTGATGACATGCACAGACAGTGTTTAAGTTGGGGCTACTTCTGGAACATTAATTCACGTATTTGCTAACTTTTGACTGTTTTGTTTTCCAGTGTTAATAATGTTCATTCAGCATGTTACTTACATTATCTTGGAAGGAGGTACTTGATATTATTTTAAATAGTGAAGTATAACTCCTTAAATGAATGATGTGCAGTTTTTTTCTTTCTAAATAATATAGACAGTAACAAATAATTGCAGGCGTGTATTGGCTAAATAAGCAGAATCACCATCAGGCCAAAATGAATGAAATGACAGCTTTTCCTGCTTTCGTTTCAGTCACTGGTATATTATGTTAGAATTATGAATATTCTAAAGCATTTGCTTTCTGAGATCCACCAGAATTTTTTGGGGGTCCTCTGAGTCCCACTTATTTAAAATTCACTGTTATGCATCAAATTACTGACTAAAGGAAATGTTAATACTGTAAACTTAAATGTATGTTTTGGACTTCTTAGAAAATACACATGTACCATTTCTTTCAATGTGTCCTACAAAAGGAAATATTGAAGCTTATTAGTCCATTTCATATATGAAAAACGTTTCTTTGTTGTTTCTTACTGAAGAAAAATTAAAAGTTCACAGACAGAAACAAATCCAATATGCACTGATATTTTAGTCTATTAGAGCAGATTGTTCTGCCTGCATGTATAAAAATTATTATTGGTCATTAATAAGCATGGAACATTAGTAAGGAAGGTTTGGGTACGAAGTCAGCTTGGTTTGAGCATCATCTGTGGATTGCTATGATATATCTCAGCTGCAGAAAGGCTAAATGGAAATTTTAATGTGCTGCATGCCAGATGCATCAATGGAACTTAACCCCTCTAAGTCAAGCAAGATCAGTTACAGAAGCAGCTCTTGCTCACACCATTTGGTTTTTTTTGTTGTTGTTTTAACCCCTCCTTTTTTTCTTTTTTAATATTTTAAGTGTTTATTACAGAAGAATTGGAATTTGGAATGTTGCTTATTTGTACCTACCTTTTGAAGGCTAAGTTTTTAGGTCATCTATTACTGAATCTATTAGAAAAAAAATAAATGAAGTATCCTCACTCTAATGCACCTCTTATTTCTCTTCCCTTAGCAAGGAAAGGGATAAACTTCTGTTTGAGTCTCTCTCCTCCAGTTCCTAGTGTGGAATTATTTTAGATCTCTAAAAAGATGCAGAGCAAGTGTTGTAGTTGTTCTAAACTGTTAAGGTTACAGCATTAGTTTAGAGGATTTACCATGTCTGGTTTGCATGTAGTCACAGAATGGAGAACAAAAGTTTTATATTAAGTGGGGCATAATTTGTAATGATATCTGTACTTAGTCTCAGAATATGATGTCCAGTCTATACTTAAACTCTTGTCCTACCCTTTGTAAATTCCTCTGCGAACATAACTAGATTTGTGCCACTGCTTCCACCTGCATCTTCCTTTGAGGTAGTCCCAGGAGAGTTACCAGATCATTATGTGCCAGAGTAATGGTTTTATCAAATCACTGCAAGCCAACACGACTTGGAGCAGAGCCAGGGACAGCTTTACATTTTGCTGACAGTGAATTCACTTCTTCAAAGCATCACTGACTTGGGAAGCAGCAAGTGGTACCCACTGGAGTTTTGGAGACCACCCAAGGATCTGAACCAGTCTCCTTCACTTGGTCACTGCACAAATGAATGACACTACAAGCAACAGAGTGCTGATAAGAAACAATGTTTTCCACACGTCTTTGTGTGCCCATTTCGACCAAACAAAGACATGGGAAATATTATATATTGATTCTGTAAATATATAGTGCCTTCTCTTTTGAATTTTGCAAAACACAATTAATTTATATAACAATTTAATTTTTATAAGACAAGGATAAATAAGACAAAAACGGATAGAAGGAATTTGCTTTTCTATGTGTTTTTATTTCATGACATATTTATAACATTAACTTTACTAAGGGATATCAAAATATTTAGACACAAGACTTTCTCAAGAAATGAAACAATCAGCTGCTTGGTTTAGGTTCAGGGTCACTACCTCAGAAAACCAAAGAGAAATATGGCACGAAACACATTAAAAAACCATGGACTTCCAAGACAGAAAACATGAAGTTTAACTGAGTGTAAATGATACAGCACCTTCCTAAGATTCCACACATCCAGATCTATTAGGCACGTAGAAGGTAGTAACCCTCAAGATTCAACCAATGTGGCTTGTTTGGAATTTAACTGCTAGAAAGATTTAGGCACTGACATCCTTCTACCATAGTTTCCAGAACTGCTAATAAGGCCTTTGCCTGCTCACCAGGGAAGCATAACATGCTTTCAGATATTTCTTGAAGAAACTGTGATAGTTTTTCAAAAGTTTCTAGCTCTTTAAAATACATATCTACCAACCAATCTCCAGAAAACACATTTTTCATCCTAGAGCTACCACAAACCATTACCGGAAGTACATTTGAACAAGCTACTGCTCTCAGAGTTACAGTCAGGGGTGTAGACAAATTATAAACTGAACAAAAATTAGTCAGCATCGTAGTAAATGAAAACAAACACAATTCTTTCTTTTGATTGCAAAACTCTTGTTCTTTGCATTCATAGAAGTTTTCAATGTTCTCTCCTGGATAAACGAGATTCAAAAGTTCTTCCTTTACCGTGACTGACTCAACATAATCCAGTGGCAGTTTCTCATTGGAGTTCCTTTGCTCTAGAAGGACTGGCCCTTAGGGAAAACATAAACATTAATAACAACAGCACATTTTGTGATGAACTGGCAGCTGAACAATACTTTGGGTTGCTTATTGCCAGAAGCCAGGTGTCTGTTTAAGTTCTTTTTTTGTACCAAGTTGTGTTAATGTAACTGATGACTTACATATTTGCATCACAAGATAGATCGTGTAGAGAGATCCTTTGTAACAATTTCTTTACAATATTGTCTTAACTTGCATAGAGTATGCAAAAATGTAATGCTATTACTTTTGTAAAATTCTGTTAAGTACTTTGTAGACCAGGTTATTTGCTGACACTGACTTAAAATTAAAGGCATGTTACTATGATGGTCTTTATTTTACTTTTCTGGATGGTGTTGCCAATCTTGCCTTCTGCTGTGCAGCAAGGTAAACTATTGGGGTAGGAATCCAAGTCTTCCCTAAAAACTGAGTTTCAAATTTGGATCTTAACAGACTTCTAAAATGTAAAACATAATTACTCTAATAAATAGATTTAAAGTAAGTAAATGGGACATGTTTATTTGTTCAGTCTGAACAAATAAATCCTTTTGGTATTTCCTGTTTATTAGTACAAGGGACCTATTAATATTTAAATAGCTTATACATCTCTTGGGAAGTTTAAGAAAGGCTGCATCAGTAAGAAAAAACGAAGGCTGTTAAGACACTACAAGTGTTTTTCAAATATGAACATATCAGGAATCTTCTTACATAAATTTGTCTTACTATGCTAAAATAATGATGCCATATTAACATGAATGCTTCTTTAGAAATATATTTTAATAACAAAAGGTAAACTCGCATATTACATATCCATAATAGATATTTTAACTTTGCTCTGATTAAAGCTGTATTATTATTACTGATTATTTACTGTCATTTCTGCAAGCTAAAGGCTTTTATGGACAGAAAGTAGATATGTTTTTAGAGAGATGTGTTCTAAATTATTGAGCTTAAGTAAATTCACACTGAATAGGTAACATGCTTTCTACCATGGGCTTGTCAGTTACTTGACAGGCCATAACTCAGAGTGTGACAAAGGCAAAGATAAAGATACACATAACCTTACACTGCCAGAAAACCCTGATGAATGCATGGGCAAGTAGAGCTCTTCCTCTATGATTACAAGAGCATCTACTACCTGTTCTTCACAACAGCCTAGGAAAAATGCACATCTGTCAATGCAATGCCATTTCCAGTTGATGAGCTGGGCTTATTACAATATTGGCTATTGCATCACTTCAGCTGATAGAACTGAGTCCAGGTATTGGCTTGGCAGGTTAGATGCCAAGGTGACATGGTTCAGTAGAGATACAAAACACCTGGGAACTGCAGAACTGAGAGTCAGTAAATAAATAGAGGTAGAACTGCAGAAGGAATGTATTGATTATGATCTGGTGCTGGCACAACAGACACAGCCACAGCCTTTAGGGGGCAGGAGAAGACTGTAAATACAGAGGGTCATATGCCAAGAATGTATTAAAATTTTGTTTCTCTACCTTAATTAGTAGGATGTCTAAATACCCTCTTCTGCCTCATGACTAAACACAGAACGATTTTGACTGAAAAAATCGAGTTTTATACTCGGCATATAAAACACAGTTTACACTGACACAGTAGTGCAATGGTACAGACACTCATTTTAGTAAATTAATTAAAAGAAGGAAGAGTTGCTATCCAAGACCATTCTTTGCAGATATTAGGGGTTTTTTAAAACATGCTAAATTAAATACATTGATGCAGTACATACTTCAACATATAAATACCCTGTCTTTAACAAAAGTATTGTTTAAAACATTCTGTGCTTGCCTAAGGGGCAAAGTACTTTCTTTAGAAACTAAGGCATCCCTCCCACTATAATCCCTAAACAGCAGTTATCATGATTACAATATCAATTACTTTCTTAAAATAGTTACCAACCTAATTGTGTTCTTCAGAGACTATCACGTTAATTTTCACAAATGCTGAAAAAATGTATGTTGAAATACATGAATATATAAAGATTTAACTGATCTGTTTTTGTGTTGTGGTAAAAATAGATCAAAACAATAGAAAATACTTAGCCTTGATTGGTGACTAGGTAATTTTTACTTTCATTAGTGGAGAATATAGTTGCAATGCACATGGTGTAAAATGCAGGATAAAAACATTACCATATTGGAAAAACCTGTGGAAATTCTTGTTTAATTTCATATTCAGCTGATCAAGATAAGTGTGAAAAAGTATTATTTTTATTGTAAACAAACCAGCTTGGCTTAAAAATGTTTCAAAATATTTCATAATAACTTTGTATTTTAGGAAACTATCAAGAAAAAACACTGAGAACTTCACATGGATTCAGAACAGTGGATAATTTCCCTAAACCAGTTTAGCATAAATGCACTCACCCCCATGCTGAAGTAGCAGCTTGCCAATTTCTACATGTCCATTTGACAGTGCATCATGCAAAGGAGTCACCCCGTCCACTTGACTGAGCAGGTCTACCTCCGGACAACGCTCCAGAATTTCACGGACACACACTGTGCTGCCATGGTTACAGGCTTCATGCAAAGGCGTCCAGCCAGCATAGTCTGAATTATAAATCAAGGGAAGTTTTATAACAGCAGAAGTAATACTGAAATGTTAATAATGTCATTCATTTGACAGGAAAACACTTTACTTTTTTAGTATTCATTACAGCTAGAGTGACAGCTTGTGATTTCAAAACAAGAAATTTTATTGAAAAACATTTGAAAAAAAATAGCATTTTTAATAATCAGTAGAAAATATGACGTTAAAATACATTTCGGTTATAAATTCATCTTACCTTAATGTTTCCTATAAAGCCCTCATTTTGTGTTATGTAAAAAAGAAAGAGTATTAGATTGTATAAATACAAACTTGTTACCAAATAGATACTAATACAGTTTTTTATGAGTCTTAATTTCTTAGTTCTGTAGAGAAAATGGATAACTTACCTTTAACATTAATGTCTATTCCCGGCAAAGAGAGAAGCTGAATCAATCTCTCCACTTTGTTATTTTTGCAAGCTTTATGCAGGGCTGTTTCTCCTACCATGAAAAATTAATAGATTACACTAGACTAGGCAAGATAGCAACTAAAGAAAATAATCAAAGGGCCTGGAACTAGGAGACCTGGTTATGTACCAGAAAACTCAATAATGAGTAAGATTTTCCTTTATCCTGTTTAAACATCTTTTAAGGAAAAAAACCCCATGGAGCTTCTGTTCCACCAGAGATCCAGCAATGAAATTGTACCGCAAATGGTTTAACACAGGAATTATCTCCCCTCTAGTTCAAGGTTTAAAGCTTCAATCACACCATAAAAGCAGCAAGTGATCACAAAACACCAAAAAATACTGGGTTTTGAAGCAATAAAACTTTTAGAATGCAGTTGCCCTCCCTTAAATTTATTCATGAACCTACATTAAAATGTATGGTTCTTTTTACACAGCATTTATAGCTTAATTCAAATGAATGTTTCTGGCTAAGCACTAGTGCCTCTACACACTCAAGTATAAATCAAAACTTCAAATCTGTTAGCAGATGGTTTGCTGTTTCTCAATAGGCTGTCTGACTTGGCTACAGTAGACAAGGAGGGGAGAAATAGGGAATTACTATTATTATTATTATTAATAATAATAATAATCATCACCATCATCATCAGTAGTAGTAGTAGTAATAGCAGTCCCTGGGAAAAAAAATTCCCAAACCTTAGTATCATGTACAGCTGAAATAAGTGTGAAAATTTAAACAGCAAACAACTGAGAGCTGCTGCTTATATATGTAAAGACACCACTAGCTTCTGTGCAATAAAAACTTCAGACACATCCTAAATGCTGTTTTCTTTTCAATAACTGATTATGTTTGAACAATAGCCAGAGGAAAATCCTGGTACCAGGTGAAAGATGATGAACCAAACATCTTAGAAATTCAATATATCTTAGGCTAGATCTCTTAGCTTTTGTAGTAAGATTTACATGGAACATTTGGTTATATTAATACCGTTACTATGTAAATCTGTCAGCTTCGTATCCATTCTTTCAACGTAATACACTACTTATAATTTTAGCAGGGGGGGATAGAAAAAAAAAGCAGCATTGATTTGTTTGGTTTCCTCCCCTTCCAGTCTTTCAGCTCACTTTTCTTTGTAGAAATCAGATGTAATAATTCACATCAATTTAACTTGAAAAAGCAGTAAAAACAAAGGGAAACGATTTTTAAAATATATGGTCTGACTCTGTTGCTGAAGTTCTTTTAAACCTTTAAAGGGGATGAGGTCTACTTTTGTCCATCGGTGTTTGTGATACGATTCTGTTTTTAATTATTTGAACAATTCCAGCTTGCTTTTGCCAGTTGTTCCTGAGACTTCTCCTGGGTGTCACATTAATGGAGTTACAGGTAAATTTCTGATGATGAGGATGAAAAAGTAGTTCCAGCAAGTAATTCTGTAGTAAAGCAAGCCTCATGCAAAGTACAATTTATTAAACTTGTATAATAAATAGGAACTGAATGAATTATTGCAGTGCTGTTTTATCCCTTAGGTACGTGAGTTCCAGTACAGTTAAAACAAAAGCCAAGTGCCTTTCACAGTCTGGGCTGAATGCCTGGAAGAAAACAGTCCATATGCTTAAAACAGCTATGTAACATAGCATACTCCTCAGTCTTTGTTCACAAAATGTCTAGGACTCAGAGAGATGAAGACTGAATTATACTTGCAAATCAGAAGACGTTGATCCTACCAAGCACAGGTTGAGGTGGATTAGCAAAGTAAGGCAGGCAAGACTGGAATGAACTTACACAAACTGTATGCTGTATTTAATGTATGGGAGGAGGAGGGTAATGAAGAAGGAAACTTTATTTTACCATATATAGAAATTCCTCCTTTTAAATAGACATTCCAATGACAAATGTGGAACATAAGAAAATAATTCTGAGGCATAAGCCATTGTTTTAGTCAAGTGTTCATCAAGTTTTTAAACACGAAACTATCAATTCTAACCACTTAAAACTTCTTAAGATAAATTAGATATATAAAATACCTTTAATATTTCTCTTGTATACCTCTTCAGCCAAAAGATAACTTTCTTTGGTCTGTGCAGTCTGAACTTCTGTTTTTGCTCTAAGCTTATTAAAGATTAAGTCACTGAAAAGAGAGCAAAAGGGGATACATTTAAAATCCCTATTTCATATTTTAATTTAATGTATACGTATTTAATGGTTTTAAACGTGTACATACAGAATAGTTAGATTTATCCATTTCAGCATCATTTCTGAAATGTCTTAATTACATAATTTCCATGCCATTTAATGATAACTGTATTTAAAACAGAAATCAACTATAATTGCCCACTTTTAAACTTTCTTTAAAGGTAATTCTATGAACAGTGAACGTCTGTATATACCCTATAAATTTAATATTAGACAAATAGAACTACATCAGTCTGCATATACACTGAAATTCAAAGAGAAAGGGGGAAAAGAGAAAAGGGGAAACCCCAGCCCAGAGGTGTTACAGGCTTACAATAGAGCTTTCTGTCAGTTGAAGTAATTTGTAGACAACAAAACAGGTCACATAAAGTTCAAGAAATGTGTCAGGTCAGAAGCTGTCCCCCAAAGCAGAATAAAACTGGTGATGTTATAGGTATTACTTACGGTAGATCAGGCAGCACTTTGACTTGGTTCTGCTTATCGCCATTTAGCATCTGTAATGTCCTTTGAGACTCAGGGCATGGCTGTTGCCCTATTTTCTGTCTCTTTGCTTTGTGTATCTTTGTCTCACGCATCCCTATCTCTTGCAAAGCAGGTGAATAGGAACAGACCTGTTGCAAAAGTAACATTTTATAAATGAAGAAATTTTCTTCTGCTGCACTTGCTGCAAAGCAGTCATCTATGACCCACAGCTTGCTATATCTAAGTTTTTAAAAACCTGATCCCTGAATGATTGTACATCTAGATTGTTTCAATTTGTCTTTTGCATTCCATTTTGATGTTTTTGTAATTCACTCTTTACACTGGCCTCAGTGAGTGGCTTGTGTCTGAGACAGAAAATGGGAAATTCTAGGCCTCTCTCAGGTTTCTGGCAGCTGAGAAAATCTGGATCTCTTTATCTGGACATAGGACTTGAGTACAGTTAATTGACTTTCATGTATTAAAACAAAGCATTTACAGACTTCCTGCTACCAAACCAGGGAGCAAATTACTCACTCCACTCCTTCATCTCTTCTAAAATGAGGGGTTGGATTAAGTCTTTGAGCATTGCAAAGGCAGTAAGCCAGTTATCTCTTAGGTGCTGTTCCTCTATTAGGACAGTCTTGGCTGTTGTAGATGTTAGTTTCTTTCCAGTAACGTAAAGCTTCAAAGCCCTTTACACTGCTCATTTTAAAAAGTCATCTAAGTTTCTGCAGTTTCGCAAAAGCACAAACAAAAAAGACTAGTGAGGGGGATTCATCAAATACACAGCAATTATATTTGAAAAAAAGTATTAAGGAAGGCTTTGAGTATTTAGCAGTTTGCTGTAGATCTTGCAAGCAATGGCAGTAGATGAGGGACACCTTACTTGCACCTTCACTGCACATTTACCACCAGGGAGTTGTTGAACTCAGAGAAAAGCCTAGTTGATAAGATGCTGTATGAGAAGAACTGGCAAAACTGGATGATGACTAATTTTTACTGCATGGAATGAGAAAGGAGACCCAGTCATACTAAGGAAAACTACAAAATTACACAGACTTGTTTCAAGCACTATAAAAATTTCTAAGTAGTTGCAGAGAGTGATCAGTAATCATGGCAATACTAAAAGTAGTGTTTCTGCTCTGTATGCAACAATATACATCAAATACTAGCTATTGCAGTTGGTTTTCTGACAGTCTTTTGTTCAACCTCTGTTTAAATGTGCATTAACAAATAACAACCTCTCTTCACAATAAATTCCTGTAAAATTTATGAAAACTTATGTATGGGAAATGTACAAAGGTATAAATTTGTTTTTTTGTCACTCTAACTGTAGTATAGTAGAACATAGAAAAACAGATATGGATTCCATATGCTGTTTAGTCATTAGTATTAAGATTACTGAAATGAGACGCTAAATTAGGGCATAACATTACCATGTGATTGCCCTGATTTGCCTGCATACTGCCAGCAGTCATGGCTTTGAGAATCTCTTCTGCAGCTTTTACCATGCTTTTCCTCACCAAGTATCACAAATTGTGATTTGAAGGCAGTCAAAGGTTTGTAACTAGGAGAAAGTTTCTAAGAGGAGAAATTCACAGGCATACACTGTGGCTCAAAATCATAAAATGTTCTATGTAATAAATGCCTGGACCCATCTCTTCAAAAACCCTGAAGGAAAAGGTAGCTGAGAAAAATCACACTGTATTTGGCGTTCTCCTTAAGTACAAATGTAACACTGCAATCATTACATCAGGGATTATTTTCAAAAGCTTTCACTTTAATGATGTTTACTTGCATGTAAACAGATACCAGGTGTGACAAACTCCCTGGCAAGAAAAATCATACTATTGTTCCTGACCCAGATCTCAGGCAAAGAGAAATTTAAATGCAGTGGAACACATGGAAAGACAATGCAGGCAACAAGCATGACCTTAGACCACAAAGAAAAGATGGATTTCAAGACTTTTAAGAATGAAATTTCTTGTAAAATACTTGTCGTGGTTTCACGTTCGCCAAATCCAGTGTAGTGGTTTATTCTCTGGGAGATAGGATTTTCGGGAGAAAAAGGC
>JBBMKD010000115.1:3107479-3132099 GCA_037834095.1 Argya squamiceps | reverse complement strand
ACAAGCTGTCAGTATTTGCTACAACTTCCCTAAAGACTAAAAACCAAAAAAACTACCTGTGCTAAACCATCACAATACTGAAGTGCAATAAGTTATTAAGGATTACTTACTATTTTCTGAAGAGAAAGTGGTTCTGTAGAAACAGCAATATTCCTCTGTAAACACATTTGTTTGAAAATTGCTTCTGCAACGAACAGTTGAAGCCAGTTGGATGGTATGGCACAAATAAACGTTTTTAATTGACATACAGAAAAATCTGGATAAAAGCAGAAAAAAAAATGAAAATCTACATACCTAGTTATCTAGAAGATAGCTCTTCCAGGCTTTTTGCTCCTATGGCAGATTCAGAAGCTTATTCTCCATAAAAATTACTAAAATTCTTCACATTAAAATAGATTTTAACCATCATCTAGTAAGATGATCAGATACCGACAGAATGTTGAACATATTTTAGGAGACAAAGCATCATATTTTATGTAAAACTTTTAAAAATGCTCTTAATAAAATGTTATAAAAGTTTAACCTTTCTTTTGAGAATAAAATTATTTATTTGTGAAGTTCTGCAAGTGATCATCTTTTAAATCTCTAAGTGACACAAATTCAGGTAAGAGTTACAGCACATGAACAAGAAATCTGCACATAATGCAGGGTGACCTACAAGTTCTATGTTAAAAGTCACCATAAGCAAATTGCAACCCCCTTCAGATGAACCAAATTGCTTATACTGTTCAAACAAAAGCCCCACACAATGGCAGAGGAACTTGCATACCCATACATGTATCGGTATATATCAGGCATATGTCTGACCTACTTCTGTTTTGGAAATGATTACAGAAAGAAGGAATTTTTTCTTACTGAGGTAAGAATTTGTATTTTGATTCTAAGAAGATAATTTTGTCAAAATAACAACTGAAATGCTTGGAATGCAACATCTGCCATGAGGGAAGAAATCTTTACTGTGCTTAGGGAATCTTCTGCTCTGCTAAGAAGTGCTCATAAATTAACTTATCTGTAGACTCAATCAAAACAGAAACCCAAGTTTGAGAATACAGATGTTTGCAACTGTAAGTATAACTGAATTTAGAAAAACTCACAACAATTTTGTTTTGAGTGGTGTGGATTGTACCAAATGGCACAAGTCAAACACTCTCTATAAACAGACTGAATCCTATTCTTGTTTTTGTATACAGGAAAGTAAGAAAGTCTTACAGAAATATATATCCAAGATTGTCCCTATTATATCATAGCAACAAAATCCATTGGAGAGGTACATACTAAAAGCTCCATTGATTTAAACACCATAAAGTTCAAACTTTATGATTTAACCTTCTAAGATCTAAGTCTGCCTATAAAAGTTCTCATAACTTGCTTTCCATAAGAGTGGAGTGGAATGAATTGTCCAGAGATTAAGATTTTAGTTTAATTTCTTTTCATGATGCTTTTTCTTGAGTGCCCAGGTAGAAGGCAGATATGCTTTAAATGAAGCTTACACACACCTGTTACGACAGGAAACGATGACTGGAAAAGGAGTCAGGGGAAGCTTTGGTGGGAATTAATTTTGAAATTTAAAATAATTCAATACTTTTCTTGAGATAATTTTTTTTGTCCTTCAAGCTCCTCAATTCCTTGTTGTTAAATAAAAAGTGCAGATACCTCAAGTGACATTCCATGCTAAATGATAATTTGAGTTGTGACGTTTCTGGTTTACCTAGTATATTTATTGTGAAAGAACTACAGTAATTCATTGGACTCAATGGAATTTTCTCCCATTTCCTCCATTAAATCCAAGGATTTGGAAGAAGACATTGAAATGTTCCATTTGAAGTTGTAGGAGTTGCACAAAGACAATTTGAAACTAAACGAAGGACTTTAATGAGTTAGTGTATCTGATTAGTAGACTTTTGAGAGGCCTTGCAAACACTCACCATCACACGAAACGGCAAGGTAATGTGCCAAATCAGGTACCTGATGAAACACATTTCTGTCCATAAGCAAACCTGATATGATCCAATAGTCCACTACAGTTCCAAGAATTGCATTCAAGAGACTAGCAACTTCACTTCTGAAATCCTAAATGGAATAAAATATGGGTGTATTTATTGATCTGCATTAGGTAAAAAATTCACACTGACAATGTACCCGAAATAACATAGAGAACTTCTTTAGATTAAAGCACACTCTGCTGCCATGTAGCTCTTCATTAGCCTTTCTTCTTCTGCCCAAAAGCTAACTGTCGCAGCCAGATCAACAAAATTAGTGTCATTGATGCCGTATCAATTAAGATTTGGCACCCAAGAATAATAGGTTCTATAAAAACATCATCTGAAACTATATGCAAAATGGTGCCAATGCTTACAAGTACAACTGTAATGTGATTACTTTTTAATTTAAGTTTTATTTAACCATAAGATTGCAAATACTGCACTTATTCCAGTCAACCTTGTATTTAATTTGACAATTACAAGGATCTTTTTCTCCCTGCTCTAGTAGCATTGCCTTTTTCTGAAGATTTCATCATGAAATTAAAGCTCTTTTTGTGACTATGTATGTCTGTGTCAAAACTGAAAAGGATGCAAAGTGTTAGTGTTCTGCATAGAAGAAACTTTGGCAGTCACTTTGCAGAAGGAGACTTTCTCCAGCTACCAAAAATTGTAAAGAGATGAGCACTTGCAAATTCAGGAAAAAACCATACTTTTGAATATTAGCCTTCCCGTTTTCAACCTTGAACAGGCACACACATGCACACACAACAACAAAAAAACCCCAACAGACAAACAAACAAATGAACATATATACTCCTTATGGGTCCCACCATGAGATAGAAGAACGTATTTATTCACTCATGTGAGCACTTAATCAATTCTGGTCAGGTAAAACAGTGTTTCTAGTGTCTGAGTTTTGCATGGTCACATCTATCTACACACCTTTATAAGCCATGTAGAAATACTTTATAAAATTACTCTGAAATAAGTTATTCCTCTGACTACATGTACCACCAGATGTTTTGAAAGCACAGCTTGGAAGAATACAGGCACACAGTAGGAACACATGATATTCATCTGACCTAGGGCTCTACCAGAGAATTACTACTGTTACAGTAGAGCACCAATTGATATATGGCATCTTGTGAAAGATAATGAGTACTTGAAACTGGACAATTTTGGGTAAGAGACAAACTGGATTGAATGTGTACACACTACAGTCAATGGTTTGTCTGATACTCCTTTGAGAACAAAGTATGTTCAAGGCTGATTTAAAATAATTTACTAGGATTCCTTAGGAGCTGAAAAGCACCAAAACCAGTTTGAGCAGCAATAAACCAACCAACCATACACATGAACAACAGAGACTGTGACATAGATGATAAAACATTAAGTAATTTGTTGAAAACTACACAAATACTGTTCCTACAGATTAACAGTTACTTGTCACTCAAAAGAAAAGGAATGAACACAATTACAAATGTGTAAACAAATTAAACAAAACAAACACATGTTAACAAATAAACATGGTGTGGGGTGGAAGCATAATCTCCATCACTGAAGATTTTTAAGAACTGGCCAGACAAAATCTGTTATGAATGTCATCTCCAAGATTGCTTCCAGACCTAGTTCCTCTAAGTCTCTTAAACTCTACTGATTTGCTTTGCCCCTTCCTTTATTATGTTATAATACTTTATTATAGATGAACTGTGGAATCTCATAATTAAAAAAACCCTGAGAACACAGATATGGCATGTCAAAAACCCAAAAGTACAAATTTTCAACTAAAGTTTAAATATTTAAAAAGGTACATTACCCTCCCTATCTTCTGAGGATTCAGGAACAGAAACTGAAGAGCAATTTAAAATATCTGAAATGCATTTAAATTTCCCTTAAGTATGCATTCCTCTTATCACTGGACCCCAAAGCAAAATACTGGGTGAGTAATGTAATTCCACCAATTGTTCTTTGCTGGAAATACATTTCACAAACGTGGCAAATAAGCACAATTTTAACAAAAGTTGAGTGACAGGATCAAGGACATATTGATATAATCTGAGGTAGATACAGATGTAAAGCACAAATATTTACACTCTGTTTCTCGTTTCTAAATCACTAACTTAATTAATTCCTTTATGAAATAGTTTTAAGCAAAGGGTGGGGGTGAAAGCAGACATTGAGGCAGAAGACCTATATGACTGTTACTACTGCAAGTATTAATAATTTTTCACAGTCAGATGTATAGTGGATATTAAATGTAGCTGGTATTCAAGTTGCATCTACATTTGCCCAGCCAAGTATTTCTGCGTGCTGACGAAACACACCAGATACAGCCAGCTAGTGTAGGCTTTTTGGTTGGCATTTTAGTAAAAGAACAGTAGGATAAACCAAGAGCTTCTCCTCAACTCTTTAAATAAATGGTTCAATGCTACAAATGAAGGAGAGGGAAATTAGTCTAATTTCCTGATAGGAAATGTTCTAAAAATGTTTAAATGTTAACATGTTAAAAATATTTAACATGTTAACACAAAACAATACAAACACATTAATGAAAATATATGCAATATTAGGAAAAAAATCCCAAGCATTTCCACTGAACTTGGAATTTGCTACCATGTATGACAGAACCAAGACCTCTTTTTTCCCAGCTCTGCTCCTACAAGAAGCTGGGAGGGATCTCAGCCAAGACAGATGACCCAAAATGACCAAAGGCCTTCTAAACATTGTGCTCAGCAGTAAAGGCTGTGTAAAGGAGGAAGGGAGGATGTTCAAAGTGATGGTGTTTCCCTTGCCTAGTAACTGCCATGTTTTATGAAGCCCTGCTTTCCAGGAAGTGACTGAACATCTGCCTGCTGATGGGAAGCACTGAATGGAATCCTTAATTTGCTTTGCTTGTGGGTATGTATTTGTTTCACTTATTAAACTGTCTTTATACAATGTCATACATTTTTTAATTTCTGTTCTTCTGATTGTCTCCCTCAACCCACTGCAGGGTGGAGACTTGCCTGCCAGCTGGGATCAACCCACTACACCATGTACAGCTAATTAAGTAAGATGCAGTGAAACCTCTTTTCAAAATTCTCTTCCTTGTTCTTATTGTTGAAAATCAAAGCTATCTCACTAAGAAAAGCATAGAAGTGGGAAGAAGCTATTGACTGTGTTAGCATACAAAGGTCACATCACTTCAACTGATATCTGTTAGCTTAGCAAATGCAATCCCTACATTGCTGTTCCATTTAATGCTTTGTCAAGTCAAACAGAGTGCTACAGTGGCAGAAGTTTCACAGTGTGTTTTTTTACACATAAAAGTTCTTACAGGAAAATTAATTTTAACTTTTTTACTTTGAATTACTGAGTTATTTTAGAACTCTAAAGAAGAGTTCTTTTTTCATGTACTGTAAATGTAGTACTCCACAAATGCCTAAAACATACTTCCAAAAAAGCTACTGCAAGTGACAGACCAGAAAGACACTTGGTTTTACACCACACAAATTTATGCAACTAAACTAAACAACTATGCAACTAAAAACCTAAATGAATGCCTTTGTCACCTCTTTGTCAGGCTATGTAAGACAGTTTTTTTTAAAAAATCCCCACCAGTATTTTCAGGGATGAAAAGCATTTCTGAAACCATCTGTGACATTGTGAAGAACAATGCAATAGCTCAATGCAACTAGAAATATTATAAGCAACATACACATTCCCTGGTAAATTCTAAAACTGAATTAAGACATTTAATTCAAGGAACTTTGACCAGGACTTCCCACATCCTACCTGTTTAAATAATATAACAAAAATAAATGCTAATTTATTTTAGAATTATATTTAAAATTGATTTGAAGAGCTCAAATAGAAGTTGTCCCAACAGATTAACCCAGTGATCAGGGAGGACATCCCATTTCCTGTCACTTTTCTTATTCTGCTACTTCTAAAATACAGCAAATTCTATCTAACTCCAGAAAACAAACGCACTCAACCTCATGCTTTGTTTTTCTCTTTTTTTTGGACTGCTCTTTTTACATGGTGTGTTTACACACATAGATAAAACATAATTTTGCAACAACTCAGCACTAGAAGACATATATATATAGACATATAAAATATATCTAGATATTTTCCCTGCACTCTAGTGCTCATTTGTTGTAATCTCTTTGAATCACAAAAAGAGAGAATATGATTCTAAAAAGCTAAAGAATTGATAACTGTCCATTTTTAACAGTTAGAAAATATTATATTAGATACATCCAAAGAAATAATTTAGTTTAATTATTCATCTGTTTCCACTTATAGATATTTTCACTGAACAACTGTACAGAAGTTTGGTATATCACAACTGGCATGTTTGTTTCGTCCCACAAGCTAACACACTTACGTGCACTGAGAAATGTGGTCACACCTTTACAGTGCTCTACAAACCACATGCAGACAGTGACAACACCCCAAATTGTTTCTTTCATTTAGGTTTCTGAACCTAAATGCCCTACATGCTTCTTGTCAAGGTGTTACCTCTAAAGCAAAAAACAGGGTTTTTTTTTGTTTTTAAAAAACAAAACTGGTTAAATAACAAAACTGGTAACAATGACACACACCCTCAAACTGAAGAAAGGAAGGACAATTTTGCACCCTGTCTGCTACCACTAATGACATGGAAATACTGCGCATTTATTTCTGTATCCCTGAAATGATAGGAAGGAAAAAACACAGTTCTGTCTGCACAGCTAGGGAGATTTTGCTCTTTTGATTTTCTGAATGACATTTTAAACTGCAATGGAATTTTAAAATTAAGTCTCTGAAAATACAGAAAAATATTAAGTTTTAGTATAACAATATTGAGCATGAATGAAGGGATGAATGAGCTGGATTGTAAAAACATGGTATTTTGGTTTAGAGTTTATTTTTGCCAAAAACGCTATGGGGAAGAAAGTGAAGTAGATAAATAAATATGAGGAACAATGCTGTTAGAAAAAACATAATATACTACAGATATTATGAGGCAACAAACTGCTTTCTAAGGCTAGAATTCATCTCTGTAGAATAGTTTAGACTACAGTGTGTAAGATCAAAGTAAGAAAGCAAGAGGCATCCAGGGTTGGGTTTGTGCTGAAACGACAATTCTGATATATATGTATATAAAACAAACAGAATCCAAACACGAGGCAGATCGCTGTGGTTTATGTTGTGTGGGGGGATTAAGCTTATTTTTCATATATGTATTACAGTCTGACTAAAGTGATTATTCTGCCAATGCAAAGAAAGGTTTATGAGAAAGGCATGGCTTACAGTGCTGGAACCCGTCAAAGGAAAGCATAACAGAACAAACTAAATGGTACCTACACTTTAACTGCAGACTCAGTCAGGAAAAAATATGAAAGCAGTGTCATTTTCCAAAGAAACAGAATGGCTACTGCACCAAATGCATGTAAGCCTGCTTGCTGCTCAGTACCTTTGAAAAGATAGGTTGCTTAAATATAAACATGGGTATAGAAGCCTAATTTTAGGCACTTTTTAAATATCTTGACCAAGGATAAAAAGCAGCACTGTTTCACAATGCCTTGCTTTGATAGCCCTCAAAAAAGGTAGGAGGTCTGGCGAGGTAAGATGAGTGAAGCTCTCATTATGTTTAATCTTTTTGCTTTCATAGCATAATGAATAACTACTAGGTATTATATTGAAAGTGCCTTTTTCTCCCTGAAATACTTTATTTTCTATTGTTCTGTTACTGTATGGAAAAAATGAATGGAGTACCTATTTATTCTGTGCTCTCACAATAATTTAAAAGAGAATGCCGAGACAGCAGTTAGGTTTTATTTTATGTGAGAATCTAGAAGTCAAAGATATTTTACAAGGCCTCTTGCTTCTGAAAAGATATAGGTGGTAAAGAGGACACTTAGTATTTTTCAGGTCAATGTCCTGCTGGTCAACAGGTCACAGAATAGCAATTAAGTTGCCTTCGATTCCATTTTTACACTAAGTCCCCAGAAATATACCAAATGAAATGAAAAGACTTAGGAAGAAAACCAGAGCATTTTACTACAGTAAAACAATGCATATCTATAGCAAACAACAAAAAAGGTATTAGTTTTGTTAGGTTTCTCTTTCAAACATTTCCTGAATCTTGTCACTGTAAAGATAATCACTTCTTTAGCTACACCATATTGTTTGAGAGAATGTGTTAAGCTGGTGTCTCTAATAACTACAGTAATACCTGCTGGTAAGGGCATGTGAACATCTGAATGTAGCCAACAAGCTACTCATGACTCGTTTCTTCTCTACATATCTATATAAAAATCTTATGGATCAATTCATTTCCTTTAGTGGAGCAAAAACCAGCATGCTTCACAACAAAAGGCAGCTATAACAAGCAGCTGTGATACTTACATATAATTCCTCACAAAAGAATGAACAAAAGGACGCCTTTAGAAAAATATGTCAGTCTTCATTATTTTAAAGTATAAAATTCACACTCACATCATTTTTTCCATTCAATTCTCTATGGGAAAGTATGACCCAATCTGCTAGAATATTTATGTGTTTGGTAAAAAGCACTGCAGTTCCACTTTCAAGCAAAAATGTCTTCACAAGAACTGTCTGTGGCAAGACTTGTTGATGCTGTGAATTCGTTCCTTCAACCAAACTGTAAAAAAAAAAAAAAAAAAAGAAAAAACCTAAAGCTTTATGCCACTTTTATTGTTACAGTTACCAGACAGAAACCTTGTCCTCATTCAAAATACACACAGATTTGGCAATTTTTAACTATGGAAAGATCAGATAAAATTTCTGATGAAGAGTAAGTACTGTGATGGTGACTACTACTGTTAGACCTGGGCAATTCTAATTCTATTTCAAATACCACTATTTACACAAAGTAAAGGCCACCATTACTATATATTGGCAAACCAAAACCTGGACTTCTTTTATACTTCATAAACCAAGGAAAGGTAGTTGTGCCTCTAAGATAACAGGGAGATAACAGTTTTTTTGAATTAAAAAACCCCATATAATCAATATATTCAAAATGCAGCCTGCCTACCTTAAAGAATGAATAGCGAAGTGCTGCAAATCTAAAAATAGTGCTTTATGAGCAAGATTAAATGCTTACTGAAATAACAGGCTCAGAAAAGCAAAAGGTTATCCTAATTAAACGTGATTAGGAAAAAACCTATGAATTTACAATAAACAAACTAAGAATTGAGAAATATAAATAGAATTGCTAAACTTCTCTGTAGAGCAATATCTTATCAGGGATATACACATATCAGGATAGATGCTGCTGCAAATAAAGAAATGCATGTGTTATTCTATAAACCTCACCTTTTCGTCAGAAACTCCACTTCTCCTTTTACTAAATCAAAGAAAAACTTCAATAGTGTTTTATGAACTATCCTCAGTTCATCTTCTCTCCCTGAAACTGTGACCGTATGACAAACTGTTTCGCAATAAAGGCAAGACCTGAAAAATAAAAAATGAAAATTCCTTTTGTATGACAGAAATAATAGATAATCCATTGACAAAAAAGTCAGCTTTGAATCTGGTCTGTTTTGACAAGCAAATATCTTGCTCTCTAGCAATCAACATTTTAAAGCCTAATTTTCTCATTTTAAAGCTTTTTTCAAAAGAAAAAAAACCAAAACAACATGTTTATGACTGAGCTTTTGTGCTCCAGATGAAGATTTTGTATTATAGTGTAAACTAAATAATTTAATTGGATTTCATTTTTCTGTCTCTACTTGAGATGTTGTACAATTACTATATTAAACAGAACATCTTTAAATCCTTTAAATACAAGATAATTTTGTAGTATTTTATAGACATGGTAACATCCTACAAACTTCTGCTCAGATAACAGTTCATACATACTACTTCACAGGACTACAGACTGTAGTCTCCAGGAAGTACTAAAAAACAAAATACTTAAGGTAAAAGACAAATTCTCTGTCATATTCTTCAAGACATGCTTATAATCACACACGTTCACATATCTATAATCACAGTTGTATCAAAGTATTTAAATGTTACTTAAGGTTTTATCACAGCAATAAGAAAAGGTGTAGTTTCTTTTCCAAATGAAGAATTAATTTCTGCTTATGCAGATTACAAAAAATGAGTTCTCATAGATAAAGCAGACTAACCAAACAGCTCCTAATCATTGCCTTGTCTTTGTAGGCATAGATAAGACATAATCGGACTTCCTCATAAAGATGGTAAAAGTTATGATTAAAACCAAAATACAACATGAAATTTCATGTTTGGTAAAATAAGCCTTGAATACAACTGCATGTGTGTGTCTGTATTTTTCTGTATGTATACACACAACAACAGCAAAAGCACACAGATTACTAAACTCTGTAAAGACTATAATTTCTGTAAGAAATAATTTTTTAAAAATCAATAAGGCTAAGAAAATAAAAATTTTTTGAAAGAAAAATAAGTATATCTGCCTGTGCGCTAACGTTTTTTGAAACATGAAGTGAAATGTCCAAATCTGTTACCATTCTAGGATTTCACATACTGGTAACTTCTGTTGAAAACAGAACTTCGATGCAATAGAATGCCAACTCCTCCCTGCTGTCTCTGAATTTGGAGTAAATAACTATTGCATTAATCTTTCTTACCTTACAAGCGTCTCTATCAAGGACCATGTGCCCTTCTTACAGAGAGGACACTGAAGAAGATCCAAATAATACTTTAACATAGATGGGGACTTCCAAGGAGGTTCACAATGAAGAATAAGGTAAAAAACACGACAAAGTCTGGCAAAAAACATTGCATCAGTGTTTCCCTGTAACAAAATGAGAAAACAATACTGACTCCAGACCAGCCAAATATCTATAATATCTATAACCACTAATAGTTTATTTATATTCTTTAATCTTTACAATCCCAAGTGACCAAATTAAATCATTGAAGTAACATACAATTTAATGCATAACTCCAAGGAGAAAAATAGCTAAAAAAAAAAGGAGGAGGAGAAAAAGGAAAATTTGCTCTAGTGTGATATTCCAGTTGAATGCACTACTGTTTAGAGCAAACCTTCTCCTCAATCTCTCCATCCATGACATACTAGCATAGTGCTGTTTCTGAAAGTAACAAAAAATATTTGTGGCCAAGCCTTCCACAATATTTAGAGCATTACATTCATTTGGCTTGCAAATAAATACTAATTTGAAAAAAAATCTTTAAAATCTTTTTTCCTTTTAACAAGCACATTGATAAGCACAAAAAAGAATGCATCACTAAAAACTACTAAATAAAATGTCAGAAGCAAAGATCATAATATTTCCATTTATTGCTACTATTTTTAATAATACTTTAGTCTTCATTTCTCACCAATAGGACATATTCTAGAAGAGGATGAAGAAGTTGCACAGGAGGTGCACTGCACATTTGGCCTGCAGCAAGTTCTGTGACTACATCATGAAGTAAGTCCTCTTCCACTAATGCCTGAAGTATAGACCAGGTGCCCCTGGACCAGTCAACTCTTTTAACCTAGAAATGAAATATCACTGTAATAAAAATTACAACTTAAATTAAAAACCCCCTTTAACTAACCAACTTAACTAACACAGGAAACTTCTAAGCAAAATGTTGGTATTCTATAACCTGGTTTTTGCCAGGATAGAATTAATTTTTGCCATAGCCAGAGGGGATGTGACTGAGACATGGAAGTTATTCTATACCACCTTACACCCCTGCCAGGGAGGGGGAAAGGGACTCTCATTTCCAAGCAGAAAGGGTCCTTTCAGTCAGGAAGATCTTAATGGCACAGGACTTCCATCTTATTCTCTGCCACTCATGACAGCAAAACTGCTATTGAAAGTCTCAGCTACATTGCTATTTACATCTTTCCTCTAGTTCAGGTTCAAGCCAAAGCTTATGTCCGTTGCAGGTGTATTGCCAACTGAAGCACTGCTTTCTTCTGCCAGGTAACTTCTTTTTTGAAATACAGCTTTTTTTGTTTGACCACATAGCCTGAGGCTCTGGTAAATAAAAATTTCTCCTTATTCTGGGATAAGAAGGCAGAGCTGAGAGAAGCAGTGTCAGACTGATTGGACTGTTGGGAATTAAACAGTTACATAAATTTATTGTTGCTGTAGTCTCTGATAACATGTAGACTTTATGATCTACGTCAAAAATCCTGTCTCTTAATGTGTATTAGATAGAATTGTTCAGGTTAGGAAAGAATTCTAGTATCATTGAGTCCAACCATTAACAGCAACCCCACCACTAAAACATGTCCTTAACTGCCACCTGTACACATCTTCTAAATCCCTCCAGGGATGATGACTCCTTTACTGTTCTGGGAAGCCTTTTCCAGAGCTGGACAACCCTTTGCAGGGAGAAGTTTTCCTATTATCCAATCTAAATATCTTACCATTTGTTTTAAGATTAGTTTAAATTTTAGTTAAACTAATTTAATTAATTAAATTAGTTTAATACAGACTCTCTGAGTCTGGTTGTGGATTTAAAATCTAAAGAACATACTACTATTAAATAGTTTCCAAAAATGTTCCAGTAATAAGATAAGAAAAAAAATAGGAGCTCTGTTCAAACATGAAGAAAATTCAGAAAGAAATTATAATCATGGTTAAATCATAACTAAATCTCAGTGAATGAACTCTACCTTAGGATTAGATATTTAGTTTCTCTGCAAATTTCTCATATCTCAGACTCCTAATGCAAGCCATTGTTTCATTAACAATAAATAAAGCTGCTCACATAGACAATTTTCTTTTAATCAAGTCTTTGTGCATCTGGTGTTTGCAGTTCACATTTATTTCAATCTTATCAGTCATACATGCACTACTAAAATCTCCACTAAAATTTCCTTTGGAAATAATAGTGGCATTCATACTTTTGTAATGGTAATTACATGCAAACAGCACATCTAAAGAGAAGGGTTCAGCACATATTTAAGAGGTAAAGAAGGATGACACAAAACTGAGGCAATAATACTTTTGTCAGTATCAGGCGACACCTATTATTGAAGGGACTTAATACTCAATGGGCTGCCCAGCTTCACTGGCTTGCACTCTGTACCAGCAGTGCTTCACAAGAAACTGCTGATTCGCCATCAGTCAATCATTAGAACTTTGGGCAAAAACAAATGAAATAGGAAGGTCTACACAATACATCTTTTACATTGCATGATGTGAATGAAAAGCTGACAAAAGAGAAATAAATATTTTTGGGATGACAATGGAACAGAACACTTAGCTAAGTCTTCCTAGCAGATGCAAACTGAGATGACAAAATACAGTAGGCAGATCTAATATGTTAATTTAATTTGTAGGTTTGATTTTACTTCATTAGTGTTATTGGAAATGTTTACTGTAGCTGCTTATAAAAGCCATAAATATACTGACTACACAAGTCACATCTCATATAAAGGCTGGCAATAAACATTCCATAAAGCAATAAAAGTGACAGAACAGTAAGAATACTACAATTAGGCTTAAAATTTTCAAGCAAAAAGTGGTATAATGCTTAAGAATACAGAAAAACAATTTCAGTTTAAACATGTTAAGAAAGGTATTCTTTTTATCCCATTAATTCAATAAACACTAAGATTAAATTTCAACACAAACCTCATCAGGAGCAGAAACACATACAGCGATGGTGTTGGACCATGACAAAAGTATTTAATTGCTCATTTTTAAAAAATATTTTTCTTCTTCCTCCCTTATTGTCAATACAAAGAAATCAGAATAAAACTGATTTCAGGTAGCTATGTAGTATGACTCGTGAAGATACCAGATCTTCAGTTACCAAGAAATACAGGAAGCTACCACATAATTTAAGTATTGCCCTTTTTAACTTTTAAGTAACACAAGTTACCATATAAAATGCACTACTAGTAGCTCATGGCTACTAGTACTACAAGTACTCAAAATACTTTTTGAGTATTAGAGAGGCAATGTTTCAACACTGTTTATAGATTTATTCTTAACATTATAGATAGACAAGGCAAAATTTTAAAAGTATTAATTTACTTCAGGTATTTATAACAAAGACTTAACAAAACCTATTGCTGACCTGTACCTGTTCTATGGTATTTATTTGCTTAATGGAAATAAAAAAGAGAAAATAAATAGTACAAAAAAAGGAATTAAGTCAAAGTGACTACGAAAACAGGACTGAAAACATAAAGCATTCTACTTGTAATCAGTGCTTCAGCTGACTCTGGAAACCCACATGACGAAGTATCAGGCAGGTGCTGAAAGAACACGTACTGTTTCTTTTTACAGTGAGATAACCTGTGGCTAAAATCTGTCTCTACTAGAAAAACCAGGTAAGCAGTGCTAAAAATTGTGTACACTCTTCCTTTATTTCAACTGCATAAATACATTGCTTGAGTAATTTCAGATGCTTTAAATCACATTAGGACATCTTTTTCCTAACATTAGTAGGTAAAGTTCTCTTAACTAGCAGGATTAAGCAGTTTCTTTGTAGTAACAGGGACAGTACTAAAAGTATCATAAGAACAAACAACATTCAACACCCAATCATGCTCTTTATCAATATAACTTTTCATTACTAACTTTATCAGAGTTTTGGACAGCCAAAATCTAAAAATGTTTCTTTGATAGCTAATTTTGCAATTAAAGTATGTTTGCCTAACTTCATAACAAAATTCCACATGTGTAACAGGCCCTCTTTTTAAAGAATTCTTACCTCTGGATTGCATTTGTTCAGCTCGTCTGTTTGCGTAAGTCTGTGCTTAATAGTCTGTAAAACAGTATAAAGTCAACCTGCACACTGGATACCAGTCAACATATTCAATAAATAGTGCATGAAACTTCCCAAATGACAACTTCTGTTAAATGTACTTCAAGCACAACATAGCATTTAGATTTGTCTACTTAGATTTGTGTTTTGGATGGTTAAACTATGAAATAGGGGAATAATGACTTACAATGAATAAAATATGGGCAAATTTTCCATCCCATTTTCCCCTGCTACTGTCTGTTTGCTGTTATGTGGTTGCTCTGTAAGGACAGTGTTCCCAGATTAGACACTAGAAAATTAAATGTTTTCAGTTTTTCTATGGCAAAATGCCAACTATGGATTTCTCCTCCATGCAAAAAATATGGTAGTAGGTGCAAAAATGTATTACTGTTATAGCTATAGTTATTACCTAGTATTGCAATTTTACTAAAACATGTTACTAAAATATCCTTTGGAGAGACCATCTTGGAAGGGTTAATCCATCTGCACATTGCTACATAACAGCAGAGCACTTGCTGTATGTAAAATACATGAAAAGTTAACAAATTTATTTTTTAAATGTCTGGAGGGCTATAGCCTTAATAAAATGTCACTGATAAAAGATGTAGCATTTGATGGTGCAGAGATTTAAGCAGCACGAGTCTTCTACTTGTAATCTTCTGTTTGAACATTTTGTGTACCTCGAGGTCTTAAAATTTTTAATTCTTCTTCTACTAAGAACTTACAGAGCTTCATGTAAACAAGCTCCTAGAAATATACCATCATCTGCATCACTGTAACTTACAGAGATAATATATCCTAACCCAAGGTATGCAGTTGCTTTTTCTTGACTTAAAATAGTGATGTTAACTACTAATGTAGCAATTTTACCAGGATTAGATCTGTGACAACATAAAACCAAAGAAGTGTATTAGCTCTACTTTGGATTTGTAATAAAAAACATCCATGTAAGTCAACAAAACACTGGCTCTACAATATGATTGTTTTGAAAAATGTCTTATGTAAGTTAGCTAGATAACAGGAAAATCATAGAAAGACTGTAATTCAAAGACATTTTATTGAACAATATTTGTTACTATTTACTTCATCTATTGCACCAAGGCTTTAAGTAGTACACCGTGTCTTCTACACACCCATGCCAATGAATTGCCATTACTAAGTTTTATTTTAACTAACAGTTCATGTAGTAAATATGGGATTATTAAATATTGCAGGATAAAAAGCAGGATCTAAAGCATCTACTTCATTGGCTTAATACTATAATGAAAGATAGAGGCTTTTAATACAACTAATATACTATAAAAATATATAATTATATGTATTTAAAATAAATAAGGCTAAGAAAGCATCAACTATTACTTACCGCAGTAAAATACATATGTTTTATAATAACATTTTTCATTTCAGCAAGTTGCATTTCAGACACGACTTGGTCTGCTTCTTGTGAAGCCAGGAAATGGTTCATCTGTGTATCTTTGGGATTTTGTATTTCTTTCTGCAGAGCAAAAAAATAATACTTTGTTTCAAAGCTAATGGTCTAAGCAACTTTTATGTGCTAGGCCTTTCTATATATTGTATTGCAAATTGTATCTGCCTATGTAAGTTTACGTAATTGTGTAAGGGTCTACACCGTGTGTCAGATAAAAGAGCTGCTGGTTTGGAAACAAACCGCTGATGTAGGAAGTTACAGCACAGGAATTATCAAGGTAAGCTTCCCCATTTTTTTTTTTTCCTAACTGACTTTAGGTCAAATCACAATCCCTGTGGCTGAATCATAAACTAAAACCAGAGCTCGCACATTTTCAACTAGTCAAAAATGCAGTGAAGATTTTATAAGGCATTTCTTCTTCAACTGGTCTCTTCATTTTATAGAGACCACTACAATGAAATCTTTCCAGTTCTTGACTATAAAAATAAAACAAATCATTAATTTAAAATTTAATAGGTTTTACTCTTATTTTTACTTTAATATTTTTGTCTTTTTGTCCAGTAATTAATTCTCTGAGTCCACCTATCATATTTTCACCTACTTCTTCAGAACAGGGCATGAGGAAGCATTTCTCAAACTGTTTTCCAACTCATTCTGGAAAGACTCTCACACCACACAGTAACTTTTGCTTGAAAAAAATCACTATAAAAATATTTTAAATTTACTGCATGGATGAGAACATATATTTCAGTAAGAGTTTCAATGCATGCTTTTCATCTAAGATACACAGGTTAAGAATAAAACACCATGTTTGTTTAAGATAAATAAACAGGTAACCACAAAAATAGACTCCTCCTGCAGTGTGATGAGTTAAGAATCATCAGATAGATAAAGGTGAAGTATTCCCTTGGCCTTTTTTTGTTGTGAGCAGGTGCGGTAGGCTTGGTGTAACTGGCCCACTAATTCAAACACTTCAGTCTGATGGGTGAATTGAATCTGGGACATAACAGCAGAGAAAACACAACAGTGCATGCAATGACAAGGTGCGAGAAGTTTATATTTCCATGTTTTCAAGATGGACTTTCGAAAGTTACATGTCTCATCCTATTTTCAGATTTTCCTTTAAATGTATTGTTCAAAACAAATGTATTTGGCACTTGTGTAACTAACTCCAAAGAAATATTGAGAACAAAAACTTCTTGCACATTTCAAAAGAGAGTGAAGTATTTTTGGTAACTAGAATATAGAGTTCTAAATAGCTTTTGATGAGCCATGGATAATTGAACTCTGATGCATTAACTAGTTTTTACTTCTTATGGCCCTTCATGAATGCTAGTTTCAATATGCTCATTAAAACACTTATATTCAAACAATTTATAGTACAATCTTGGCAAAAATTTAGGAACTCCAGCATGCATCCAACAAAGCTTTTAAAGTCATTGTTCAAGTATGAGACTAGCTTCCTAAAATCATGCATGTGTTTTAATATCCTGAATCAATAAATTTGACAGCTTATAGAATCGTATCATCAATGACAATACCACACAGTATTTTAACAATAGACTTACAAGGTTGAGATAATAAGATCAGATACTGAAATATAACAATGAAGCAAAGACTTAGTTAAAAAAAAAAAAAATCACACCAAGAATACTCTGAACATCAGTGGAGTTTCAGTTTCCCTGAAAAGAATATAATGCTATTTTACTAAATACATCACCTAGACACATATATGGACGTTTAGGGGAGGAATGAGATTTATACTTGCTAGAAGTAGCAATCAGATAGCATGACTACAAATTTATGAAGCTGGAACCATCTACTGAATTATACGCCAAGTACTTCTGGGACAAAGAGGAAAGAGCATGTCCATAACATTCTTTGATAAAGCTTAATATATTCGGACAAGTGCTATGATTTGATTGCCTATGTTTTATTATTTTCCTTTTAAGAGACTAGGAGCCTTGGCAGTTTCCTGAGTCCTTCAGATTCATTTAAATAGAAAGCTAATGTTCTCTTAGTCTCTGAGGTGAGTTACTTTAATGAAATCTAAGCAAAAAAAGGTATGTGCAAGTTAATGGACTCATTAAGATGGAAAGTTGTTATCTTACCTGGGAAGAATTCAGGGTGCATAGCAAGAAATACATGATTTTGATAGAGATTAATAAAAGGTGAGGAAGCCATAAAAACTTTACATTAATTCATCTATGAAAATGTCCACCTTAGCTGAAAGGCTCAAATGAGAGCAACTTCCCTGAACAAATTTCATTTAAGAGAGTAAGCATTAGAGTAAGAGCCCACATTGATGTGGATTTTACTCAGGATGTAAATATTAAGACTTTCCAACCTTGTTCTCAACCTTTTGTAATACCTTTACTACAGGGAGAGCAAAATGCTTTGATTAGAAGAGACCAAAGCATTTACAAATGGCAACAAACACACTTTTAGCTGCCACTTGCTTGCAAAGGTGGTAGCCTCAATTAGCAGTTGACTAAAGTCACCCCAGAGTCTGAGAAACTACCACGCTAAATGAATATTCTGAAATCTTTGAGTAGTTCCAGACCAAATTATTAAGAATTTCTACGAATTTCAAATTATTAAGAACTACTAAAAATTTCTGAACAGTGCATCTGGTAAGCAAACAAGTATGAAACACGGGGCATCTCTCTTAAGGGAAACAGTAACACAATATTCTGGTTCTAGTGAATTCTGCACTAGCACAGGACCATGTGCAGATGGCATCTGGAGACTCTACAGCCTCTTCAGACAACCTGCTACAGTGTTCCATCAACCTCATGGCAAAACCACCCAAGTGGTTCCTGACTCTCCATTTGTACCTATTTTCCCTCTGTCTATCCTTGCTTCAGGTATTTGTATACATTTGTGAGCCTTCCTATCTCTGGGATACCTGGTCCCAGAATCAGAAAGCTGTCTTACCTTTAATCAAATCACAACACATTCAGGTGGATTATATACCCCTCCATTATTTACATATATTTACATATATTACTGCATTATTTACAGTAATCAATAAATTAGTTTACTCACTTGAAAAAGGTAATGTCCTATATAATGCAAAGGGTAGTGTCGAGCTTCAGAGAGGCACCTTTTATTTTGAAAAGGAGAAATTTTACCACTGATGAACACATGAGTTACATCGTGCTCTGCATTTTCAGATGAACATATGGTTGCCTTTCCAGCTTTAAGAACTCTACATAAACATATTTAGGAAGATGTATTTACTATATTATAGTAACACTGCCTAAAGCTACAATAACATTCACAAAATACAAGCATGCAAATGCAACAGAATAAGGCTCCTAGATGTATGGCACAGCACAAACTTCATTAGAAAGATAAAAAGGCAATTAATAGCCTTCAGAAAATGAAAGAACCCACTTAACAAAATTAACACTACTTATTAAAATCAATGTATTAAAGTCACCCGTGTACCCTTTTCAAGTATCAAATTTGATGATAAGAGCTATAATTTATTGCATTATCTACCCCAAAATGATGACCTTTCAGTTAAGTTTTCCTATAAATTAAGCAGTTAGTAAAAAATGGCACAGTGCTTTTCTGAAATGTAATATGATGTTTTCATAACACAAATATACATTTGCAGCATTAGTGCTGTCCAGTATCAAATACAGAAAAGAGATCTGCTTGTCTTTGGGGTACCATTACACACAACAGTTTCCCCAGGGACAATTTCCAGACCTGTAGAAGTGCACGCGCTTCTATCTTTTAGAAAAAATGCCAGACAAAACAAAAGGTGGAAAAATAAGGTCTAATGACATTCTGGATATACATTTTATTTTGCATAATCCAGATATATAAAAAGAAAATTGTGCTGGTCTTACACACTTACCCATCCAACAGCTAAAGGCAGGAAGAGCATAGAAAGAGGATAAAAGGCACAGTGTTGACAAGTATTAGAAAAAAAACCAGACTCTTCCCAAAGCTACAGCATCCTTTATGACTGAAAATAGTATCTGCTGAAGACAAAAAATATCTACCTGTCTGTGCTTTATGACTGACTAAAAGGCTCTCCATATTGAGTGAATGCAGTCTGGAAAAAAACACCTTCTACAAAACTTGTGCACCTGTCTTACTGATGCTTCTGTTAAAGGTTATTTCTATTGCAAGAAATAGACAGCAATGCACAAGACAGGATTTCAACAGTGTTAAGAACATCTACATAAGCAGTTTTCATGGAAAAAGAAGCAGCATTTTTCACAAGCATAGTGGGACATAGTAAATTCTCCCAATCAGCCAAAAAATAGCATACTTAAAATATTTTCAGGTGGCAAAATCAGAAGATAGCAACTCCAATTACCTCTCACTTTTTCTCTATGAAATACAGACAGACAGACATTATATAATGCAGCATACAGCCCTGTACTATGATCCAACAGTAAAACTGCACCTCCCTTCTTGACTGTGCATCTGTGGCACACTCAGACCAGAGCAGTCCTAACTAACTGGGATGTCAATAGAAAGCTGTATAGTATCTGAATGAATGGAAAGCTCTGGAATTGTCAGGAGATGCTCCTTTTACTCTACTAGATGCAAAAAGGACTTAAAATATACACTGATTTCAATTCAGATGTAGAATTAAAAGTAACGAATCCAAATGCCTAGTTAGAGTGTGGCAAAGAAACATACGTTCTCAGCATTCTTGCACTTTGGTTTTCTTTATCTTTTTCCTTCCTTTTCTTTCTCTTTATAATTCTGTCTTCCCTTTCTAAACTGGCTGTATTTATAATATATCAGAATAATCTGTTTGAGAACAAATTACATCTTATGAACTAAAAGAACCTATTACATAAATGTGACACAAAGACCCATCAGGTCAGTAACAGTGTGGCTCAGATCCGTAAGACACAGTCAGGTCATCCAGCCAAGGGAAATAAAGTATCAAATTCCAGCTACTATTTGAATCTAACACCCATACAAAATAAAAACTGCAAATCTGTGTACCTTGCCTCGTGAAGGAAGTTTCTGTTAGCAGCTTACTTGATAAAAATATATGTATGGTATTTTTAACACTAAAAGAAGGCAAGAAAAGCAGTTATGCTGCAGATTTAAAGTCATTATAAAAGTATGGAAATGTATTAATGAAAATAATTCAGAGTTTGGTTAGCTGGAGGTTGTTATGGACCAAATTAACTGGGATGGAACTCCTACCTTCTAATACATGCCATTCGTTTATCATCTTTCTCAACAAGGAGGACAACTTTCCATCTGTGGAAGGCCCCTGGAGCACCAGAGTTTGTCAGTTCTTCACGCCATCTTTTAGGTGCAGATTGCATTTGAGGTGAATAATGGGTGTCTCTTTCAATTTCATATCCCCATTCGTACGTTGTTTCATCAAGCCATCTGCCACTTTCAGCACTATTAATTATGTACTCCTTAGTTAGTACCCACTTTCCTAAAAAGAAAATGAACTGTCAAGCACAAAAGATTTTTCGTGCAGACAAATGGCAATCAGCTGAAGGACTAATATAAAATTAACCTAAACCTTTCTTGTGCAAATAAAAGCTGGAATTATAAGCACTATTTAAAAAACTTCTTCCTATTACAAGAATTCTCCATTTCAGACTCCAGAATCAAAAATCTCACAATGCCACTGAAAATGATTGCTCTGTTTTAAGTATCTTTTTACCCTTCCTAGATAAAACGCTTGTCTATCTCCTCAAAAATCTCAAATTCATTTTCTCAGCTTCCCAGATTTTGTTCTTAGAACTTTCACAGACTCTTGGTAAGTCCTTTATTTTTAATACCATTTGACACATACAAATGTACTAAGATGAGGAAATATTTTACTACCTATGATTTTAAAGAAGATGTAAGCTCTTTTTCTTATATATTCTTAATATTACTTGCACTGCTAGTGTAGTGAATATCTATATTCAGGGGACACAGTTTTAGACTTTTTTCTTTCCCCTTTCTTCTTTTCACATCCTTTTCTCTCATCCCTTGGCTCCACCTCCTCCGCCTCTCCTCTTTCATCTTCCACATGTATGCTTTTGATATAGTATGTAATGATCTTCCCCTTTTCTCTGTCTCTCTCTCTTCTTACAGGTTCGGGTCAAGAGCAGTGGTTAGTACCCTGCTCCTGTATTGAAACACTACCTACAGAAGACACTGCAAGTGAAATTGACTTGAACTGTGTGAACCTAATTGGTTTCACAGAACAGCAGGGTTGACTGACAAAATGTCTCAGTGCAGGAGCACAAGATGGCACTTCCACAAAACCCAGCACAGGTACAGGTAGATTTATGACTGGAAAAGGTATGCTGTGCACAACCTGGATGTTAAAACCACTTTCATGCAAAGTTTCCGTCTCAAAACTTCTGTCAGCTAGGAAGTACATAACAAGTGGTATCCTTGATAGTATTTCTGCTGAACTCTGTGGAGTTCTAAATGTGTTTAAACATGATCTTTCCTCGCTACCTGGAAAACGAAACAGGAGGAATAAATACACTGTGTCTGCCATCATGAGTAACAGCAATGATTATGCAAAATTAGCACCTCTTCTGGATTAAAAAGTATTAGATGGTATTGGGGAAGATTTGCATGTATAGAAACACAACAGAGTTTTGCATTGCCATGAGGACACCACATGTACCATTTCCACTCTGTTCAAGAAAACAAATTTTAATCTCCAAAAAGTAAGAACACATTAACTCAAACTTAAAATTGCTGAAATGAAGTGCTGTGCCAGAAACCTAGACGCATTTTTATATTTTTTCCCTCATGGAAAGTTTTGGTCTATTTCATTTTTGATAAGAGTGTAATCAGAATTTCACTTTAGCACAAAGAATCATACATACAATACATACACACACATAAAAACACATATATATACAGATATACCCCCCTACTTTCTAGCAGTAAGAGACAATAGAAAATGCCTACTAATATGGTCTGAAATCAAGGAATTTGCATATATCTTTAAACCCTAAAGTATGTTTAGTCATTTGTCTATTACCTCTTAATTGAAGATTATCCATCACCCTAACAACTGCTTTAACACTTTAGAGTAATATGATATATGGAAAATAAATATCATGCTTAAAAATGGTATTGTGGTATCTCAAAACTACAAGATATTCAAACCTAATCACAGAATCCTGACAGGTGATCACTATAAATAAATCTTAAAATACAGAATTTTCATTCTAAAAGCATTTTAGGTTTTTATGTAGGGGATTTCAGCATCAGATCCTAGTTAAAGAGGGAAGACCAGAAGCTTGCATCAGAATGGCAACAGCCTGGAATTTTCTCTTGCTGCATAAACAGGAACTTACAGTGACTTTTACCAGTGAATGTTCCATGTGAATTTATTGTCAAAAATCCATGCTGACTGCAGGTGTTCATACTCCCTCTGCCCTCCTTTAAGCACCCAAATAATCTGAGCATGACTTCATTATCTAATGTATAATGAAGTTTCTGTTTGGGTGGGATGCAGACTGGATTTCTGTTGGATGCAGATCCAACAAAGGGAGACTGCAGGAATATCGTTTGGGAAAAAAAATCAAAAAAAAAAAAGTGGACTTCATCATAACTTCAACATAGTACTACGTTAAAAATCAAGGTTAATGGAACAAGAAGAACGAAGGTTTGTAAGATAGTTCATTCACAAAACGAAAACAGATAACTAAAACCCTTTTAAGGGTCCTTTCCAGACTAATGCTGTGATGCTATGAAATTAAACAGCAAATCTTACTCACCAGCAGCGCAGGCAGCTAAGATCTTTTCACTCTTGCACACCTTTTTTGCTATAAGATGAGTACAATTTCTGTATTTCTAACAAAACAAAACAACACACTTGTATCACTGGAAACATTTAAATTCTTTGTCTATTTATGTACAACTAACCTACTGCATAGTCCTTTCTTCTAAGACTTGCATTTTTACTTCCAACTCTAATCCTTTTTGCTGTATTGTAACGAACAATACCTTACTCTCTATAAAAAAACAATTCAGCTTGAACAGGCATTTGAGCAGTGCCTTCTTCTCTTGTTTGTCAAATCCAGTTATTTGTATTATCCTTTCCTGGCTGCCACTTGCCATCTGTTGAAAGAAGAATGAAAAGGAAACATTAATAACACAAAATACACATCACGAGAAGTTGCTTGCAAGGCCTGACTAGTATCTGCTACCTCATTCCCAATAAAATAGGAAAACACACCAAAAGGAATGGATGCTGGTACACCACATTTTAAGTTCTCACCGCCTGCCGCAGCAAAGACACCTGAAAGGCGGCAACATGACCAGAGACCCCCAAATTGCAGCCTGCAGTTGGCCGAGGCCCCTAGGTCTGGCACCTTGGCTCCGCACCCAAATGCCCGCAGGTTCAGTCCTTCGAACCCCTGTTCCGCTGTCGGAAGTGCAGGGCGGCCTCTCGTCGCCCCGCGTGGGGAACCCGCCACCCCCGTCACAGGGACGCGCCACCGAGGTGCGGCGGGCCGGCG
>JBBMKD010000115.1:3088398-3099785 GCA_037834095.1 Argya squamiceps | reverse complement strand
TGTTAGTAGAGGGAAGTTTGTCTATCTTACCTCAGCAATATCTACTTTAACTAAAGTCTTTAATTCTTAAAAATTAACGTCTCATTATAACTAAATATGTCATCTAATCATCAGCTCTGTTATGTGCCTAATCTCTCTTGCAGAATTCAATTCAATATCAAATCCAAGTTACCTCAATAACAATGCAAAATGCTGCCAGTGTTACTCTGTTGTACTAGGTTATCTCTACTTCTCTTAAATTTAAAATTTTACGTTTAATAAGGCTGAATCTCTTATACATTGTTGCTTAATTTTATTCCTCTTTAATTAATATGGGTGAAATAATCAGCTTACAATTTCAGTGTTAGCAAATAAGCTACTTATTTAACTTGTCCAAACATGTTGAAGGTATTGAACTTTAAGGCAAAAATATTCCCAGTCTGAAAAGGGAACACTGACAAAATCATTCAAAAGAAAAAAGAGGAATAATTTATGAAAGGAACTGTAGCTAATGATGCCATCCAGTTGCTTTAAAGTGCTTCTACCTCAACTTTAATGAATTAGATTTGTCAACAGCATATGTTTTATGCACTACTTCTAATGAAGTGGCATACCAGCACTACAGTGTACTTTGAGGTTTATTCCATCAAAGCTTTTTGCTGTCATAAAGTAGACCTTTTTAAATAATAGATACTAAAAACTACATTTAAATAACATTAAGGTTGTGACACAAACACCAAATGACAAACTTCAGGCAATTCAAAGTTAGGGCTGACAACTTGTCATTACCTTGCATTGTCATTTTTTGAAAAAAAAGAAGCACCCTTGCATGATTTAAGGATTGAATGTCAGACTAACTTTAAATTTCTTGGCTTTTGTGGGCTGGAGTTAGAACCTTACTGTCATTTTTTTATACAGGATTTTTTGTTGTTTTGTTTGTTGGGGTTTTGTTGTTGTTGTTTTTACTTTGCATATCCTCTGTTTTAAGAAAAACAATAAAAGCTGTGGAAACAGTACAGGCTTTGTTGTCTTTGTTTTTAATATAAAACACAGATATAAGAGTATTGGTCAAAAAACAGGGGCCATCCTGTTCTCAAAATTACATGCTGTTCTTTCAAACTTTCTATGCTTTTGTCTTTGCTGATTTTTCTATGGAAGTTACAAGTTACAGGAACTTTAGTCCTGGAGTACTTCAGGGAAAACCCCATAAAGTATTGAGAATTCCTAATTCTTTTCCACATAAAGAACCACTTTCTTTTTATTGAACACTACAGCCTAAACCAAGAGTATACAGAAAGCCTTGTTAAAAGAAGTTTAATCACTTAAAATATGTGAAACAAAAGCAGGTGAAGAGGGGAGTTTCTGTTATGTTATGCATATGCTTTCCCATTTTGTTGCTGTTAAATGTAATAGAACTTTCTGTTCAGGTATCTTAGCATGCGTGTGTAAACAGTTCCTCTATAGAGATAATTTCTCAAGGCCTGTAAGTCTAATGCAGGCAATCTATTATTTTCATCATCATTTTGTCAATTTAATCTAGCATAAATGGCACTGCTGCCAAGTTGTCAGGCCTGCACCAGTCACTCACTTCAGCCCCATGCCACCATCAGTGCTCATACAGCTGCCTGGTAAATAGAGATAGATGGACTTGCATGGGCAAAGTGGCTGGTACAGAAGGCTGGTAGGATCCTGTGAAAAAAGGGTCAGAAAATGTGGTCTCTCATTCAACTTCTCTGAATCTCTTTTCTCAGTCAATCAATTTCTTACCATTCTTTTTATTCTGTTGCTATTAATGCGTAATACAAAAATCTAATTTGAATAAAAAGTTGTGATCATTCTAAGAAGAGTTGGTTTAGAGTGCTAACTCACCTACTAGTGCAGATGAGTGGATTGTTTGAAATCAGAATAGTATTCTCTACAATGTTTTAAATTCTTAGGATGCCACTTGATTGGGTGCATGTAAATTACAACAGTAATATAAATATAGGGAATAGTGAGGAATACAACCCTCTTTGTGCTTATACTGTAATAGACTTATCCCTGGTGCACACTGTGATAGAGGAAAAAAAAGAAAAATTCATTCTGGTCTGCCTTCATACTAAAAATCAAATTATTAAATAACCTTGCTTGATATACACTATTGACTCTTGATTCACTTGTTTGGAACAAACTTAAAGTTTCTGAGTAATGTTTTGCTCCAAAGATTAGCATAAGTGTGTTGTGATATCACTTATTAGCAGCTTAACTAGAAAATATGTCATTTCAATAAACGCTACCCCACTTTCCTATCTTCAAACACCTTATTCCTTATTCCAAATATGTGCCATTAATTTGTCTTCTCATTGGATATTTTGGTTTTACCAGTAAAGTCCTTCAGACTCCTTCATGGTGGTGTACCAGTGAAGGAAGTCTTGGTTTGGGACCACTTGCTGTTGGCTGGGTCACAACAAGCAAAATTTGTCTTACAGGTTAAAGGAATAGAACTGAATATCTGGTTCACTGTAGAATTATTATATAAAAATAGATTTGATGACAGCACATGCCTCTGAAGGATATTCTGCTAAAGTTATTATTTAATCATTATTTATTTATTTAGGCAGTTAAAAACAGATTATAGAGTAAATCCTAAAAATTTGATTGTAATATAAATTTCCTCCTTGGATCTTATATGACTTATTTTTTTTTAAAGTTGTAAAATTCTTTGAAGTTAATATAAAGAAAAAGAAATTTTCTAAAATGTTAGCATGGCCTTGGGAAAAAATTTTTACTCCTGTAGTTTGTGATGTCCTCCTGTCATTCTAAAAACTTGAAACGTAGTCTTCCTTCAAAAAAGCCAAAACCTGATTTTTAGTTTTCAGTGGAGTTTTGTAATGATGTAATAGGCAAATAGTGTACATTTTGCAATAGGCAATAGTGCATTACATGTTTACGCTGTAGTTCCACTTCTGAGCTGATTGCAGAAGTCATTTAAGTTTTGTAATTAGGTAAGAAATAATACAGTGCATGGTGTTAAATGATAAGATATTTATGAACACTTGCCCTCAATCATGAAACCAAAGGCTAAGTGGTTTTGGCACTAAAGGATCTAATATAAATTTTATAGTAGCTTTTTTTAAGATATGGAGGAGGAAGCCCTTTCTGCATCACAAATCAGCTGATTGTCTTTCCTTTTTGCACAGTAATTTATGACCTGGTGTAGTTCCAAATAATTATTTCTTTTTCCCAGTGTGAATGCATTTAGTAATGATTAATTCTCTCCCTTTTTGTGCTCTTGCCTCTATCATAACTTGAAATAATATTCTTGACACAACATCTTCCCAGAAGAGATGGCTGTGTATGTATTAGAACTATTTCTGAGTATTCTTGAACCATACTCATGTGGCATTTCCATGGCATATGTAGTAACAGTATAAAGGTAAATGAACTTCACCATGAATGCATGAGCTGGCAGCTGTGGGACTCTTTGTTACTTTATGATAAGGAGCTTCAAGCTGGAGCTTGAAAGTTTGCTTAAGATGTCTTTTTAAGAAGGAAGTTCCTTTCACTGTAACTATTCCTTAATTGTTTTTTCATTCTTCGTCAACAGCAGAGGAAAAATATTGGGGATAAATATGCTTTAAAATTGTCACTTTTTTATGTGTCCTTTTGCTTTTGTAGCATCATAGTTGAGATGACCTGTACTTCCTGCAAAGAAATAAATATGTAAGATCTATAATGTAAGTTAACAAGTGACGAAACTGAATCGAAATATGGAGAGGGTGTTATGGTAAGATAAAGGCTACTACTGCAAAACTAGGTGGGAAAATGTTTTTTATATAGCCTGTGAATTAGTGAGAAAGTTCTGTCTTAAGATTAAAAAAAAATCTTCCCTAATAGTTACAGAACTGAAAAGCAGTTAGACACAAGGTGTAGTTTTCTGCAATTAGTTTGATTACTAGATGTAATGTACACCTACTTTCATATGTCTTTTCATGTCTTTTGTATTTTCTAGTTTTATTCTCTTCAGTAGTGTTTAAACCCTTAATCATATATAATCTGTGGGGTTTTTTAATGTATAAAGAGTCATGAGTTCTGCTCTGAATATAAACTGATAATTAACTAGAAATCAAGTCATAGTCAGAGCTAAGCACTTCACATAAAGAGGCTTAAATCAATGTCCTTTAATTAAAACTGACAACACCATTGGTCTCTGTGTTACTTATATTTTCTTTTCCTCCTTTAAGTGATGTTTTGATCAGATACTTTTTTAAGAATATAACATACAGATCAATCTGATGCAGACCCATGGTGGAATCAATATACTGCTGGGTATCAAGACCGTACTTTAACTAGCATGCTTAAAGGGAAACATTAAGCTCTTGAAACTCTTCACTAGGAAGAAAAACAGCATTAGAAGGCAAGCAGGAAGATGTCTGGCCATGTAGATGAGTCTTCATGAATAGCCAGTTACCAGCCCAAACTGCTGAAAGAGCCCTAAAAGAGCCCTAAAAAACTTTTCTATTAGTAGAAAGCATAATTCTTTTGCTGTGGAACTTTAAACATCTATGCTATGTCTCTGCATTTTGTTGTGATTTTACAGATTTGTCAAAGATGGGCTTTTATTGTTTTGGTATATACTGACTAGTTGTCAAAGAATATTTTAAAATTGCTTTGATTAGGCTTAAATTAAGTCCATGCATGGGACAATCATCTGAGGTATTTGAACAAGTACTTGAATCTTCTGATGGGAACCATCTTGGTTATTATGTTTTCTTTTTTCATAGCTAGTAGTGTTTCAAAATGTGATTACAACTTTGAGCTAAAATACTGACAGCAACAGACTTTCAGATAATTAGAGACTATGTGAAGAAAATATTTTGTATTAAAATGTATTATGCTTTGATTAATCACATAAACTTAAAACATAGTGCTAATTATACAATACTGTGCCTCATCAGAGAAATCAGTTAGTTTCAAATTGATACGGGGAAGTGGAGTTTTATGTTCTTGAGCTTACTTTGAGGACAAGCCAACAGAGAGGAGAATGGTTGCAGATGATATCCTTCTGAAGAGTTTGTTTGCCTTGAACATATTTCCTGTTGTCAAGTGCTAACCTTTTTTAGACTGTTGATAGTGTCACTGAATAGAAATCTGTCCTCCTTGAAATTCTGATTTATATTACATTATTAGGAACAGTGATTTGGTCAATCTTAGAAATGTAAAATGATCTTGAAACCTCCTATGAGATCTACTAAATTGAAATTATTTGTATAATCTTTTTCTTAACTCAGTTCGCTGATGATATGCAATTGTCATTTCTTGCGGGCAATTTTTTTTTCCTCAAAACTGCTGACTTTTTCAAACACAATTACAGTTGTTGGTTTGCTAATCCTGTGAGTCAATCTACACTGAACAAGAAGCTTATCTGAAACCCTTGGCAGCTTCAGTGAAAATTAAAAAGCATGCTTTACTACAGAGATTGTCAAGAGTGAAAATAATATTTGTCCAGTCGGACAGCTTGCTTTTGTAGTCACTAAATGAAAGTTGAGATTCTGTCTCTTTCTTGAAAGCTTCTGTGTCAGGAAGGTAATTTGGACTGTTTGTGGTTTGACAGGGATTATTAAAATCAGATGAAGTGAAGGGAAGGAAGTGTGAGAAAGTAAAATTGACAGTGACACTCTCTATTATTTGCAGCTTGGATCATGATGACTATGTTGATATGATAGATTCTAAATGTTAGTTTCTCTGTGGAGATGTATTAACCAGCAAATGCAGTAAAATGCAGTTAGAGGTTATTTTTCTGACTTAACACCATCCAACATTAATTTTCACTGGGCAGTTTGGGAGGGGGAGTGTAGCAGAAAATGAAAGATTAGAGGGGGAAACGGAATGGAAGAGGGAGTGGTTCAGAAAGAAAGTAATTTTTTCCTTTGTGATTTGATATATTTCTCTCTCTCTCTCTTTTTTTTTTTTTTTTGAGTTCATACATATTGCTAGTATACTTCAGAGAGAATAAAACTGAGAATTGAGAATTGGTGGAATGGGTCATGAAATTTCTTTTTGCATTGATTTGAATTTGGTAAGAATTTTTTTGCATTAATAGTTTTGCTTAAAGTGAGCTCAAGTCTGAGATTGCTGTTTCACATCAATTTTTCATGACTTGCATCTTGTATGCTATTTTTAAATAGTGATATTTTCAGCCACTTTAAGATAAATAATTAAAAAACTTAAATTATTGCAATATTCATAGAGCTGAATTTTTAATTTTAGCTGAAGATACATTAACTACCAACTGTACACATCTTTTGGTGTCTAGTGAATATACAATGAATTATTTAATCTTAATCCTTTCTTAATCTCCTACTTGTGTAGGTAAACTTTCAATTTTTGAATAGGCTAGTTAGTGCAGAAGTAAGACATCTGATTAGTCATGTTTGAAGGGTGCTGTCATTTCTATTTCGTTTCCTTTTCTATTTTCCCATATGGGAACTTTGTGAAAATTTGTATTTTGGGAGTTTTTAGTGTAGAGTCTTACCATTTTATAGGAAAATAGGGAACTCAAAAGAAAATAGGTGACAGATGAAAGCCTTTGCTGTTATTTAGCATAGCCATACCTTCATATTTTTCAAACAATGTCATATAACATTTGAACTGTTAAGCCATGCCAGCATTTCATCTTCACCTATCTTACGGTAGAGAGCAGCACATTAGCATTGAGAGTGATTCATCTGGCAGAACAAAAGGCATAAGGGAGCAGAATGACTGACTGAGGAAAAAGAGGTTGCACAGAGTTGTTTGCAGACTTGCAAAATAAGGACTGTCATTAGAAGTGATGGTGGTATTGAAACCACAGTTGGGACAATGCTAAAGAATATGCGCAGATAACTCAGAACCTAATGTAAAAGGAAAAAAAGGAAAGTTCCAGACTTGATGTGGGCTGGATGTGGAAATGTGAAATGCAGCCAGCCATTTTAAAATAAAAATAATGTATGTAAAAGACAGTCTTACAGGGAAGTAAATGTCATCTATATATCTTCATATTTAATTCTGAATCCTTGTCATCACAGAGTAACCTGTCTACATGACCTAGGAAAGCCAGTTGATGTAATCTTTTTTGGACTTCAGCAAAGCTTTTGATACTGGCTCTCAGAATATCCTTCTGGACAAAATGTTTGGCTTGCAGTTGAAAAACCATATTATGCAATGGGTAAGCAATTGGCTCATGAGTCAGGCATAAAGGGTGATGGTGAATGGGGTAACAGCGGGCTGGCTGGTGTCCAGTCACAAGTGGGGTTCTATCCTCAGCCCAGTTCTCTTCAACATATTGATTAACAACTTGGATGCAGAACTTGAAAGGAAGTCTAGAGATGATACTACATTGGCAGGTGCTGTTGTCTGCCTGGAGGGCAGAAAGGCCCTGCAGAGAGACCTCAACAAGTTAGAGAGATGGTCAGTCACCAGTTGTGTGAAGTTTAACAAGGTCAGGTGCTGGATTCAGCACCTGTGGTGGGACAGCCCTAGGCACACAGAGTGTGTGCATAGACCAGGGAGTGAGAGGCTGGAGAGCAGTGCTGTGGGAAGGGACTGGGAGTCCTGGTCAGTGGAAAGTTGAATGTGAGTCAGTAATGTGCCTTGACAGGCAGGAGGGCAAATCAGGCCCAGCATCGCCAAGAGAGATGATTGTCCTGCTCTGCTCTGCACTTGATTGGGCCTCATCTTGAATAATGTGTGCCCTTTTGGGCACCACAATCTAAAAAAGACATTTACCTATTGAGGAGTATCCTAAGGAGGGCTATGAAGATGGTAGAAAGCCTTATGAGGAGCAGCTGAAGTAACTTGGTTTATTCAGCCTGGAGAACTGGAGATTGAAGGGAGTCCTCATTGCAATTTTAAACATCCTCATGAGGAGAAGCAGAGGAGCAGATGCTGATCTCTTCTCTGTGGTGGCCACTGACAAGACTCAATGAAATGGCATAAAGCTCAGTCAGGAAATATTTAGTTCATACATCAGGAAAAGTTTTCTCAGTCAGACGATGGCTGGGCACTGGAACAGGCTGCTCAGCAAGTCTGTCTGAGTTCATGAAGTATTTGGAGAGTGCTCTCAGGCACATAGTGTGACTCTTGTAGTGTCATTCCCAGGACCAAGAGTTGGACTTTGATGAATCTGGTGGGTCTTTTGCAACTCAAGAGATTCTATGATTCAGTGGTATTCTTTAGATGCTTTGTGTACAAAATTAGTTCCAAGTGCAGAAGTAAAAAAACCCCATCAAATAGTATTCTAAAATAGAAGACTATTTAAAATTTAGTTTACAGTTGAACTTAGTTAAACTTACCCTAGGTTAGTTAGGGTTGTGGGAGAACTGTATTTCCTGAACACAAAGGTGTTTACTGTGCTATTTAGCCAAATTCCATGATTTTGAGAATATCCCAGTTCTGTTGGAATCCATCTCTGTCTCCTGGTCTCTAGTATTCATCAAAGGGGAGATAATTGAATCAATCTAGATTTTCTACTCTCTGTCATCTGTGGAATTCATCTGAAGAACATGGAAAAGGAAATAATAAACTCAAAACCTAGCAGTTCAGTATTTGCAGTTTTTTAAGTATAAAAAGTAAGATAATTGTTTAGAGATTCAGAACATGGCAGATCAGAGGAAATACCTGGCAGTAGTGAGTATTGATTACCATGTATAGTTTCAGAGTTAATTTCAGATTCCTCATTTCTTGTTCGTGTTAGCATGTAATTCTTGTACTGAGTTTTATTCTTATGTAAACAACAGAAATGCTTTTCACAATTTATACAGCATAGTATTTTTACTGCAGGTGTAGTGCACCGAAATGTTTACATTTCGGCATAAGTTAGTCTGAGAAGATGTAATTTAATATTTCATTTCTTAGTGAGATGTGTAATTCAGCTCAGATCCCTTTGCTTGTATAATTCATTTTTAGAGCAGAGCTTTCAGTTGTGTCAAAGTTTTATAATTTTTTCAAAGAAACAATGTAGCACCAGTATTTGTGTTTAGCAAAAGATCTCTTTCCATCCTCCCCTCAAAGACTAATTCATACAAGTTAAAGGGAAGGGGCTCGGAATCTTTTCCTAAAGACATCTCCTGAGAAATGAGGAATACCAAAGGATTTTGGTGTGCCTCTGTGGAGGTCACGGTCACCAGAAACTAGTCCACAGGGTGATTAAACAGTTCTTGTTAATTTCTAAGGGATAATCTACTCTTTACATTTCTGTCAGTGCTTTGTGTAAAGGGATGACTTGTTTTGGTAGTATGTAATGGCTTTTGTTCCCAGAACCACTGCAGCTAGGAAGTAATGCTGTATTTTGGTAAAGTAATGCATTAACCTTCTGCCTGTTTCTGATACCAGCTGTTGAAAGCTTGTTGAAACAGTAAAATAATGTAAGAAAAAAAAAAAAAAGCATACTAAATAAGCATTTTCAATAGTTTTAAAACATCTTGACAGGATTTCAAAGTGAAATAAATTTCTACATTTCAGAAGTCACATAAATGAAATTAATTTGAGTAAAATGCACATGAGAAACAACAGAATTTTGTATTTTTCTTTACTAAATGTTTTCTCTATTAATTGTTACTGTTCCATAATTATTTTTATACCACAGAGGATCTTTATCTTATTTATCTATGACTCCTATATTTGTCAGAAGGTTTTTGAGAAAATACTGAGTAATTTTGAACTGAGATTTTTTTAAATGCTGAGTAGCTCTTAAAACTAATATACAAAGAAAGAGATTCTGTTATTGAACTATGTTCATCTGCAGTAGCATGAATAACATCCAGATTGACTAGTTATATTTTTTAACAAGTTAAACAAGAAAGAATTAAGGTTATTTTCTGACACCTATCTAGTGTCTGTTATAATGATGCAAGCATGAGGACTTGCATAATAAGAAGGGAGCAGCAGCCTGAAACTATGTGTAATTGAAGTTATGGCTGAGAAATAAATGTCTAAAACTTGTGTCAAAATCAACAGTAGAATTTGTAAGAAAGAGACAAAGTATGTGGTATTATGTAGTGGTTTGAAAGCAAAACCAGTGAGAGACTCCAAGTCAGAAATACAATTTAAGGGGGAAATACAGAAATACAATAGGAAGGGGGGAAAAAAAAGTAAAATAAAATAAATGCAGTAATACAAAATACAGTAATATACAGTAATGCAGTAATACCACTGACTGAGCCAGAATATGACCTGAGCAGAGTGGTGGAAGCAGTCCAGATGAGGTGATCTCCTTGAAGCAGGGATCCCTTAGAAAGGTCTGGTAGCTCTGATCCTCTGGGAATCCGGTGGGTAATAGCTCCCTGTGCTGTCCCAAATCCCAGATTATATCCAGGTGGGAATTCTTGGCTCCTCCCCCTGGGTGAAGCATCTCACAATGGGCAGATGTCATTCTATGAGTCATGCAGTGGGCCCTTGATGGTCCATTAGAGAGAGAGAGCTCCCAGAGGGAGTTACCTGTGAGTCCTGCAGCAAGGCATTGATGGGCATTAACAGGAGATAGTCCTGAGGGAGGGGGCAAAGGAAACACTGCCCCACCTGGTTTCAACAGCTCATGAAGATGGTGGTAGAATACATACTTTGGGCACATCCTACACTGCAACCCAGGGTGTATTAAGAAATCCAGTTACTTCAGATGAGGGTATAAGCACATCAGTTGAGGTGAGGTGCAGCAGTTACCTCAGCAGCTTGTGTGAGCAGGACGTGTAGGAGGGTACAGGCACCCCCCAGCTCCTCGCTGAGCTCAACAGGTGGGTTTTGCCCACCCAAGTAGAACAGGCTCAACAGTGGATTCTGTACAGTTGAAAGCTGTTGCTAGAAGGAGCATGGTGGCCCAGAGAGCTTCCTCAGAAGCATGCAGCTTTTCAGATCTCCATCTGCAGACAGTGTTAAAGTCTGGCATTAGTACCCAGAGGGCAGCAGAGAGACAACACCTGTGTGTGGTATGACCAGGTGGATGATCCTTTATTATATGGGGAGGGGGGAACTTTGTCACCAAGGATGACAAAAAGACTGAGGTAGTTCATGCCTTCTTTGCATCAGTCTTTAACATTGAGATCTGGCAGGAGAGCTTGCCAAGCCACTCTTCATCATTTCTCATGAGTTCTGGTTAACTGGGGAGGTCCCAGACAACTGGAGGTTGGCCAACACAACTACAGAGTTAGAAGGAGGATTCAGGGAACTACAGGCCTGTCAACCTGACCTCAATGCCAGGGGGGGTTATAGAACAGATTATATTGAGTGCAGTCACATCCCACATACAGGACTACCAGGCGATCTGGTCCAGCCAGCATGGTTTTAAAAATGACAAGTCCTGCTCGACCAGCCTGATCACCTTTTATGACCAGGTGACCTGCTAGTAGATAAGGCAAAGGATGTGGGTGTTGTGTACTTGGATTTCAGCAAAGCCT
>JBBMKD010000115.1:2985967-3078921 GCA_037834095.1 Argya squamiceps | reverse complement strand
GGCCGGGCTGGGGTGCGCGCTGCCCCTCGGCCGGGCGGACCCCGCGCCGGGGATGCTCGAAATGCTGCTGTACCGCCGTCGGCGGCAATGAGGAAGGTGACAGTATGACAGCCTCTACGGAGAGATGAAAGTTGTACCTCACTTAACAAGACCTTGTTCTGAAACTGGCAAATTCTTCCTTGTGTTGGTCATTGGGTTTTGGGTTTGGTTCATTTGGTTTTGGTCAGTTGGTAGGATTTTACTGCTTTGGGGTTTTTTTGCGTTTGTTTGGTTAGGTTTGGTGTTTGGGTTTGTTTTTCTTTGTTTGTGGTTTGGTTTGGTTTTGTTTTGTTTTTTGGAGCTTTTTTCCTCTGTGTGTGTGCGTGTGTCTAAAGATGGGAAAGAAGAGAGCAAAGCTTGACAGGAAATGAGAGAAAAACATGGCAAGAAATTAAAAGCAGTCCTGGATTTCAGGGTTAGTATGGATTGCACTACCTAGAATCCTCTCGGGAAACTTTTGAAAATTAGTACTGATTCGTCTGAATGTAACTATTCCAGTATCAATGACTGCCCCAGTAATACAAATTACGTTGCTGCAAATCCTCCCTGGAAACTGGGAGGATTTCCCAACTGTTAATTTTTTTTTTTTTCATTATTTGGTAGTGCTGTTTCTTTGATAAATGCTCTGGGTATGGTTATTTAATGCTGCATTAGCTAGTTCTTGCACACTTCTCCACTGACACAAAGTTTTCGGTGAGAAGTGTGATGGTGGTGGATGAGATCCCCCAAGACACCATGCTTTGAGGGGACTAAACCTAGATGCACTGCTACCATTTCATGCCAACAGTTAAGTTTTATTTGCCTCTTCTTGCTGCTTTTTCTCAAGTAAAAAAAGTCACATTTTTCTTGGCCTGACACCTGGTGGATATCCTCATGGTTTTTTTGTGGCCAAAGGTGTTCAAATATCTTGTGGGTAAATTAGGGCTTTCTATGCTTTTGCACTATCTCTTGGTAAGCATTCATACTTCGTTAGCTCACAGAATCATAGAATCCTTGAGGCTGGAAAAGATCTTCCAAATCCTGAAGTCCAACAATAAAAAGAATACTTGCAAGAGAGGCAGAGGTGATTTAGTTTCTCTCCTGACAGTGCTTTTCCTGTTCCTCTTATGCCTTCAGACTCAGCTTGTCTCTTATAGGTGTTTATTTGCACATTTTTCCTCTGTTCTATAATTTCAGAGATTACTGTGTCCTCCATGAGTCATAGAAACCACAATTTTGTGGTCTCAGTTTCTATAGGACTTGTGAAAGTTGGCAGCCAGGTGGGATGTAGCTTTCATCCATAGAACTTGGGTCATATTTCCTGTGCTACCAGTTCTGGTTGGGTTCTTAATGTCCACCCGCCCAAGAACAAGTCTGCAGTCATGATAAATAGCGATTGCATTTCCCAGGAAGCTGAAGAGCCACATCTGTTATTCCAGTGGATATTCGTCTGGATTTTAAAATATTTTTTGTATCTAGATAGGTAAGGGAGAGGATCATCCTACATAGTTGGGGTACATGTAACATGCTTTGTATACTGCCTGCATTTGCCCATTCCAAACTTGCTGAAGAAGAATAAAATGCTTTGCTAAGCTGCTGGAAGTCATCCCCTCTATATATCCTGCAATACTCACAGCCCTGTCTTACCGGCCCTCTCACTAGACACCAGCCATCTCGTAGATCACTGCACTTTGTGTATGGCTGTATGGGATTTAAATCTGAACCACTGTACAGGCTGACATGATTTAGTTAAGCCTGTGTTATGCATAATAAACTTTAGGTTGACAGCTCGGTAGAAGAACCTATGTGTGTATATGTATGCATTTCCCACATCCTGCCAAAAGTCACACATACACATTCAGCCTCTGCTGCTCTTTTTAATACTTCTCAGTGTATTCATTTTACTTTTGTCTTCCTAAATTGTTCACTTCGTGCCATCTTGTGGCAAACATGGTGAAGTGCCAACAACACTGCCTTTCACCAGTCTCTGGCCTCTGCACTTCTACAAAACTGGCATTTTTCTGTGAAGCCTTTTTGTCAGAATCAAAAAAACCCACTTTTTTTTTAAATTAAAATTTAATTTTGCTTTTATTTAAATGGAGAATATACTATGACGTTTAGCCAGAAGTAGCAGTTATTTTCAGATGTTTAGTTAACCAAATATTAGTAATTTTTCAGGAGTTACATTTCTGCATTTGTCACATGAACTACCTTCTAGTTAAATATTAAAAGTTTTATAGATCCTGACACAGGATTTTAAAAATTGATTGCAAAGATGTTCAGGTCTTAGGTCAACAATAGGCAGTGAAGACTTTGTACATATATAAAGTATCAGGAGCTTTCACTAACTTTTACAGACCTTAAGCATGATGCAGTCCACGTAAAATCCACATTTTTTTAAAAAAAACCCTGATTATTATTTATTAATTTGATTAATTAATTCTAATTTCTTTCTTTTTTTTTTTTTTACTGGGAAAACCCATGAAGATAATGTTATCTGTTATTGGAGTGAGGGAGTGAGTAGCTCCAAGGAAAGTGGTAATATTCCAGCCTTCATAAAGGCATAAAAATTATATCTCACTTTACAAATCCTTTCTTGAAACTGGCAAGTTCTCCTGTGTTTGTCTTTGTTTTGGGGTTTGGTTTTTTTTGGTTTTTTTTTTTTTTTTGGTTTGGTTTGTTTTTGGTTTTTTGTTTGTTTGTTTTTTGGGTTTTCTTTTATTGGAAGTTTTAAAATTATTTCTCCTTTTAAAATTATTTTCTCTTTTTTTTTTAATGAAGCATTTTTAAAGTTTGTTGCATGCCTAGTTTTGCATCTTTGAACATGCCTGGAGATCTCCCAACCTCCATGTGACCTAATGGTACATTCTGGCTGAAGACCATTCAAAATTCAGAGTTGAGGTCCATTTACCATCTTAGGTGCTAATCAGTCTTCTCATTGTGCACTTGATAAATCTGCAAGGATGGGTGTGATGCACAATGATCTTAACAACAGTCATTTCTTTTCCTAAAAGCAAAGCCAGAAAAGCTTGGAATGGTCTCCTGACTCATTCACAAACTGATGTTAGTAGGAAGGTCCAGATTTTGATCCCTTCTTCTTACAGATCATCCTGGTTTGAGACTAGGCCTGGTTTGGTGTGGAGACAGTGTTTGCCCTCCCTGTGAAACTCTTTCCTTGTACAGCAGAGAATGGGCTAGACAGAGTGTCAGAGCAGGAGCTATGTGTTAATATGTCCTTATCAAAGGGATAATCCTGAAAAGTAAACACATGCTGTAGGATGGTTTCTGTATTTCATGCAGTGAATGAATGAAAAATGTGAAATGTTCTCCTAATGGCCTAATTTCTATTCATCCTTCTTGTGTCTGATCCCAAATTCATTTCTAAAAATAAGAGAAATAAGATTTCCCCTCATCACACCTGTTGTGAGGCTACATTTGTGAAATATTGTCACATTAAAATGTAGACTGATGAGATAAAAATGATGTTTTATGATACTGTGGATCTATGTACTGATGAGCTGTTTCCAAAACTCCTGGATTCAGAAGGATATCTATAGACCTTCTTTTTGGTACTGTCTCCACAGCTGTTCATCTGTCAGAGCTGTAGACAGAAGAGAAAATTTTGCTAAATAGGCTTCCCTTTATAATGGAGAAATCATCAGTGACAAAAAGAAACTTGGAGTTTGTGAAACTGGTTCCTGAATTTGAAAGATTCGGGATTTGGGAGCAGCTTTTACTGCTATTATCTGTATCCTTGAATCATACAATTTATTATTGAGAAAGAATGGGCTGTATTTCTGATTATTCTGTTTGCAGAAGATGCATACTGTAAAGAAAGTATTCAGTCTCAACATTCAAACTTTTTGTTTGAAATGTTTAATAGTTTTGGTTTGTTTTTTTTTTTTTTTTTTACTTTAAAATATTTTAGGCTAAGTTGAATTCTGAGATGTATTTACTATTAAAATGAGAATGCCACATAACTATTAATCATGTTGAAATGAATGTTTGGTTTGAAAAATAGCTGCTAGTGCTGTTAAACTGAGGAAACAATTAAACACATACTTGAAGCAATCTCTCGTGGACAGCATGACAAAGGACAAGTTTAAGGTTGCAATCAGTAATATCTAAGCATGTGCCCCATAGATGATGATGGACGTTCAAACAAGGAACAGAGATAAAAACAGTTTAGAAGCTACATGGCCATGATCTGCACTGGGTTTGGTTGTCCCTGTTGTTATTCCCTGCTCCCCTTAAGGCTTTTCCCCCTTCTTGCCTTGCAGCTACTTCATCTGTACGCTCCTACCATCTCCTTCATCTCATCCCAGAAGGGGTGGATGGCACTGTGACTATGCTGAGGACTGTGCCTAAGCCAGTCTGAGTTGATTCAAAGCCATTCAGTATTCATCAGTGTTGATCCTGAGCAGATCACAGATGCCCACCAAAGATGCTGTATCACTCCTCAGCTGGACAGGGGAGACAAAATATAACAAAAGGCTCACATGTGAACGTGAGGACAGGGAGGGATCACACACCAATTACTGTCACATGCAAAACAGACTTGACTTGAGGAAACATCTCTTCTGCTCCTTCTTCCTCAGAGTGAAGACTCCTAACACTTCTCCCTTCACTGGAAGGGTCTTTCTTATGGGAGAGAGTCCTCCATAAACTTATCCAATGTAAATCCTTCTCATCAGCTGCAGTTCTTCATGAACTGCTCTAGTGTGGGTCCTTTCCACTGGGTCATTCCTTCAGGATTGCTGCTCCACTGCAGGTCCCCTGGGAGGTCACAAGTCCCACCAGCAAACCTGCTCCAGCATTGGTTCCTTTCTCCACAGGGCCACTGGTCCTGCTAGGAGCCTGCTGCAGTGCAGGTTTCTCACAGGGTCAGCCTCCTTGGGTCACCCCCCTGCTCTGCTGTGTACCTCCATGGACCTGTGGGATCACAGTCTGCCTCACCATGTTCTTCATCACTGGATAGAGGGAAATCTCTGCATCAGTATCTCGAGCATCTTCTCTTACTTCTTCACTGACCTTGGTCTCTGCAGAGCTGTTTCCCTCTCAGATTCTCACTCCTCTCCCTGGCTGCAGTTGCTATTGCAGTTATTTCCTCCTTCTTGAATCCATTATCTCAGAGGCAGCACCATCATCAGTGATAGGCTTGGCCTTGGCCAGTGGCAGACCTGTCTTGAAGCCAACTGGCATTTAAGTCCATGACATAGATGCAAGGCCTCCATACCTCGCTAAGGCACATGGTCATGTATAAAAACATGGGATGGTCACTGCTTTTGTAAAGATTACAAGAAAATGCAGGATTATGAAATCCAAATGACCTAGGAGTCATTAAGCTTCAAAATAAAGTAGGCCACAAACTGTACTGGCAGCCTAAGGGCAAAACATGTTACAGAGCTTTTCTGATAAAGTTTGACCATATCCTGCTAGAGGAGGAAGGACTTGGCTTTGTGCTTGGGTCGCAGTGGTAACGAGGACAATGCTGTCATTAGTTCTGCTTCTGCATCCCTTTTTATCACATTTATCTCTCCTTCTTATCTCCCCTTCTTGCAGAGAAATCCTGTGATATTTGTGGCTCTATAAAGTCCCTTTTTTACGCAAAGTGTGAATTTTGGTCGCAGGATCTTTCCAACATGCCATGACATTAGCTCCGTTGGTCAGAGCATGGTGCTAATAATGTCACGCTAGTGGGTTCGATCCTTGTATGGGCTGTTAACTTAAGAGTTGGAGTCAGTTATCCTGTGTTCCCTCCAACTCATACTATTCTATGATTCTGTGATTCTGTGATCCAGCAAAAACACTAGAAAGGTGTTTAAAGTATTTGAAATGGAGTTTTCTAAGAAAACAAAGAATATTTTCATTACACTTTCTTTTGTTTTATTAAAGGACACCCTTTAGTTCTATATTTGAAAATGGTAAGATATATACAGTAATTTATATCCAGAAATAAGCTGTTATTCTTTTTGCTAAGCAAGAGTTGTTGGAGAGCTGAGATCTTTTATTAGACTAGTTTGTAGTCTGGAAAAAGAACAGACCAGCATTCAGTACACCAGCTCCTCCTTAGCTTGGTTTCCAACCCATATTAGAGCAGTATTTTTAGAAATAAAGTGACTATGAGGTAAGATCAGTTCTGTTTCAGGCCATCTCTTTTCCTTCATCATTCTGAGATAAACTAATAAGCACATCTAACCTGCCTTTATTAGTGAGATAAGCATTTCAGCAACAAGAGTGATTGTTATACGGATGGCATAGCCATGCTTCTTGCTTAATTCCTGTCCCCTTAAACAAAGTGGAAGCAATGCCTCTCTCCTTTTTGCTGGTGTGTGCTGTTAAAAGGTGAGGACATGGGTGCCTTCTTTGCTCAGCAGCTGTGTGGGGGTGGTTTACATGGCATGCAGATATGCAGTATACTCATTACTTCAAATCAGCCTTCACGCTCAGACCAAAATCAAAATGTCAGGAGAAGTGACAGCAGGTGTGAAGGTGCTCAAACACCAAAGGACAGTGCAAGGTGGTCTACTGACTGTTTTAAGAATCTTTAGTGTTAGATCCTCATCACATTCACAGGGAAGAATTTCTTCTTAATATCCAATCTAAATCTACCCTATGTCAATTTGAAGCCTATCGCTATGTGCCCGTGTCAAAAGGCCTTTTTTCCTTATTCTGGCTAATTAGAATTCAGACATTGGGCATTTGTTGGCTACCAACCAACCCTACGGGACACAACCTAAACACATATCACAATTATGCCCTTATGGCATTCTGTTCATATGACATGAATGTCCATGGGCATGTATCATATTTGTTGGGGACAGTTTGCAAGGCAAGGCTAATCCTCTGCTACTTTCATAGCAAATGTTTGGCAGATGACAGCACTGTGGTGGTTTCCACACAGGTGGCAGTCCCTGGCAGTGTGCTGGGTACTGATGGGGTTCAGGCATCACTGTGTAGTGATTCACAGAAGGGACTTTTGCATGTTGTTTGTGAAAGATCGTGTGTCTGTAGGATTTTATAGTTGACAGAATTATTTCTGGGTTCCTCTCAGGTGTTCTGCTTTTAAAAAACAAGAGACCAGCCTTTATAATATTTTAGGGGGTTTTATAGAATTGCTTTTTTGTTTTGGTTTTTGGGTTTTTTTGCATATGTGTGGGATTCTTTTCATATAAAGATCATATAACAACGGGAGAGGGTCTAGGCAGACAAAATTGTAATGAATGTAATTTATGCAACAATATTTGTACTATTCCATTTGTGTGGTAAAATGTGTGTGCAACTCATCTTTTCATGAGAACTTAAATGCCAGAAAATGCCTTTTTTTTTTTTCCCCAACTCATCTAAAATTTTTCCCTTTCCAGGCTTTGGATCCAAAGCAAGCAAATTCATTTCCCTGCCACATCAACTCAGTAGTTGTGCATCAGCAAGAAGAGACTTCTCTTTGTCCTCAGGACTGTTTGTGGGCTACCAGAGATAGCTGGGGATGGAGAGTAACATTGCTTAGGGGGTCTCATTCACAGATGTTTACTTCTCCGTACGTGCTGTGTAGCAGAAGTGCCTGGACCAAGCAGAGGTGCCTGGATTCAATTAAGGAGCTAGACATTTCAGAGAAACATGTAGTTAGAGTTTCTCTCTGCTTTTCCAGGAAGCAGGCTGCCAAATTGGTCAAAGGGTATTTTTCTATACAGAAAGTACAGTAACAGAGATCTAATCACATTATATATGTATATAAATGAATATTTCTTGATCTGTTCTAATGCAGTTGGAAACTCAAAGCTTATCTGAAGGCTTCCCTTCAGGGAAGGAGATACACAGTCCATTGACCCAATCCTGAGCAGACAGAAGTGGTTTTTTCCCCTGACTCTTATCTGCCCTAAAGTCAGAAACATGTAATAATCACATATTTTTGCAGGATTTGGTGAATTTATAGTTCATAAAGGAGGTAGAATAAATATGTGTTGTCTCTCCTCCTCTGACCTTTACCAAAGAATCTTTGTGAACATCCATATCTCCTTGACTGACCAGAAGGTTGTGCATGGTTAAAGGGCATGAGGTGAGGCTCATGAGTGGTACATAGGTATTGTTATGAATCAGTATGTTGGAAGAGACATTTAAGGTCATTGAGTCCAACCTACGCCCCAACACCTCAACGAAACCATGGCACCGAGTGCCACATCCAATCTTCTTTTAAACACATCCAGGGATTGTGACTCCACCACCTCCCTGGGCAGATGATCCCAGTACTTTATCATTCTATCAGTAAAAAACCTTTTTCCTAACATCCAACCTATATTTCCCTTGGCCCAGCTTAAGACTGTGTCCTCTCATTCTGTCAGTTGCTGCCTGGAGAAGGAGAGCAACCCCCACCTGACTGCACCCACCTTTCAGGAAGTTGTAAAGAGTGATAAGGTCACCTCTGAGTCTCCTTTTCTCCAGGCTAAACAACCCCAGCTCCCTCAGTCATTCCTCACAAGGTTTGTGTTCCAAGCCCCTCACCAGCCTCGTTGCCTCCTCTGGACACACTCAAGCATCTCAACGTCCTTCCTGAGCTGAGAGGCCAGAGCTGGACACAGCACTCAAGGTGTGGCCTCACCAGTACCAAGTTCAGGGAAAAGTGCCAAGTACAGGGGAAGACACAAGATGGTCTGTGCAACACTTATGTGGATGAATTCATACACTGAAATTAGTAGCATTCTCCTTCACTTCCATTTTTGACTGTGATGGTGACATGTTAAAAGGAATAGAAGAAATGCTTCAGGCTTTCCTTTTATTCCAAGAGGTTAAATTTTCCAGATATAGTTGTGAATGACTCTCTGAAGTCACCAATGGAGTAGAATACAGAACATGGATATTATAAAGAAGTGAAATACTTGATGACAAAACTTGTAATGACATTCATATGTTCAATGTATATGATGCAGATTAGGTCTGCTTTTTTCCCCTGAAGTTTCTGTATAAATGAATAAACTCATTTGACACTCAAATTGTTAACACATGTGGATTTAAGTATCTCCCATGAGTTAATCTTGCACCCTGTGGAGGTTGCAAAAGACAAGTCTTTTTCAGCAGCGTGGCAAAATTTATTGAGAAATATAGTGTAGCTGAGCAGGTTTGAACATGGTGCTCTGCCAGCAATGTTAGTTGCTGTTTCATTGGACTTCTGGAGATATTTAAAATCACAAACTCTCTGAAGTCAGAAAATAACACACTTCTCATTTGAAACTACTTAAGAAGACCATCACGTCTTAGCATTATGCTAGATTTCTATCACCTTCATGGCTAAATCTGAATGACAGGTGTGCTACCTGCTGCCTTTTCACCCAACATGGGCAAGGGTTAAAAATAGCAAGTTAAAAGAGGAAAAGAGATGTTGCTTTTTAATGACCTATGTTACTTGCTAGCCAAGAGAAATTCCTTACACTCTGGCAAAGAGACATCCAGATATATTTTTTGGATTGATTGTGGCTGATGCACAGGAGTCCCAAAAGATCTAGTGCTTCACTGGTAGAGGGTGTCGATTTGTCTTTCAACAACAATTTAGGAATTGTTGCAACTTCTCTACCAGTCAAGGAAGGATCTTGCTACTGTATAACATACGGAGTTGTCAGTAGTTTTTATCTTTGAAACTGCTATTAATATCTCTTGGGAAGGAGGCACACAAAGAAGGCAGCAGAGCAGTAACTAACATTAGGGAGGGCTAGATTAAGGGAATAGTATGGGCCTTATTAAGGGTTGTATTAAGCAGTTAAATTATGCAAAACATGATGAATGTTGCTGACATATGTTTTCATTCATTAGGGCCAAACTACTCTCAGATCTTCAAGCCCAAGCTCCTTGCCAGGATTTGCCAGTGAGCCTCAGGTGGTTTCAGTAAAGTAGTTTTTAAAATTAATTGATGCTGCTACCTCAGAAGTGATCCTCAGGAAAGGTTGCAAAGGGAGAAAGCCCTGTTTCCTGCTGAGGAAACAGTGGGAAAAAAAAATCCCAAATCACCCAAGAGTTTTATGTCTCCTAATGTTAGAGCTGACAGGATGCTTTAGCATTTTTTCTGTATTTCCCTTTTTTTTTTTTTTAATTGGAAAAGGAGTACACCCCCTTAGCATTCTACAGTTACATGAGTACAGGAAGCATTAGTTGAGAAGTCATCTAAAATAATGAAGCATTAGAAAAGGGGACAAACTTGATTAATGTAATACACAGTTTGGTAATTCAGCATAATGCCTTCCCAACCATTGAAAAATTGTTATGAAACTAACTCTGAATGATAAAATGCTTAAGAAACTTTTTTTGAAAAGTTGCTGAAGAACAAGAAATCCTAAGGCAAGATCTTTGGCAAAATTCATGAGCATCATCTCTCAGCTACAAAGCTATTTCTTGTCATCCAGCACAACCACTTTTGGTTTTACGCATGACTGTGTAGTTCTATATGAAAATAAAGCATTGTTAGCAATTGTGGCATAATTGAGTGAGTCTGAGAAAATGCTAGAGTTTTTTTATCTATCTTTATCAGCATGGAGGTTTTTTAGTAGATGGATTTTTTTTCCTCTTTTTAGTCTGAAGGAATTTTCTTATGTACATGACAATACATTCACCAAGAATAGACTCTAGCATATATACCTGAGTAAGACCATTAAATAACAAAAATTAAACATGTTTGATGTTATTACAAATAATAGGCAGAAAAGCAACCATTTTTAAAGAGAAAAATGTTCATATGTTGTTTGACTATATATTAAAAGGATATTCTTGCTGTTAAGGGAGAGAGGTTAAAGCAGATGATAATATTTCTGTAGGTCCCAATGCAAGCACTTATATTGGTAGCATCGGAAATTACAAAATAGTGGGAAAAGAAGCATGTAAATTGGTCTCAGCTCATGGTGATTCATGTTATTAATTTAATTATATTTCAGCAAATACTTAGAGAAGAATGACAGAAAAGTGAATGATGACATGATGAAAATGGGATGCTGTGAAAAGTTTTTATGGCAACTCATGGGAGCTATGCTATAATTTCCGGGCCATATTCATCTATGGTGCACTGTACTAAACTACTGTTTCACTGAGCTCATTCATATTGAGGCAGTCTGGTCATATTGCTGAAACTGTCATTTTTCATTTCAGATACTTATAAATTTTGAATAGCCCTTGAGTTATGTGAGTGATTTTTTTTTACGTGTCCATTGGCTGTAAGAAAGGGAAGGCAACAGTTACGGGATTTTGAATATTAAGCCACAGTTTTGCCATTAGCTAGGCTTTATTGCCATCTGGTGGCTATTGTGTGTATTTCAGACAGTGCAGAGAGATTCTCATTTTGTATACTAGTATTCATATGATTTCAAAAAGAAAACATAAAATCAGCAGCTATATAAAAAGTATTGAGTGTATTTAAAAATATTCTGATATCTATATAACATGGTGTATAAAAATATCCTCTATTAACACATAGGATTTAGGTGCTGTGAGATAACGACATACATAAACAAAGGCAGCCTAAAAGTCCTGTTGACCTCCATAGTCATCAAAATAAGAAGTGCAGCTTCAGGTATTTACAATTGTCCAGAATTGTAGCATAAGAGAAAAAAGTAGTTTTCAGTGATCATAAAATGAAATAAGGTAATTGAGATCTTGATGTGCTCTTTGAATTAGTCCTTTTTTGTATGAGGATATTGGACCTGTTTAATGGTTGTACTTGACGATCTTAGAGGGCTTTTGCAACCTTAACAAACCTATGATTATACATGGTACATTATTCCTAAACCTTAACTGGCATTTCTACTACAGCATGTTTGTTTGATATCCTGTCTCCTGCACTTGAGTGCTAATAACAGATGCTATTTTTTAATCTCATTGGTACATTTGTGTGTTTTACTTTGCCAATTAGTTTTATACATGGTGGTACTTCCATCGAAAGTGTAAGTTTTAGTCTAACTAATGGTGTCACCTTGAGATTTCAGTTTCATTCTTCATAGCAGAAATAAGTAACTCATATGTAAGGTTTGTGATTTTTTTTCACGGCTTGTTAAAAAGAGAAAATCCTTCAGGAAAATATTTAGATCAGCGTCATGGTAAGGTTTTATGCAAGCGTACTTTAGGTAGGGCAGAAAAGAAGTCCAGTGCAAACCCAGAAAAAAATTTGCATCATTTCTATTGACAGAAACCTTCGGATGAAAATTTAGCAGGGTCCTTGATTCAAGAAAAAATGTAAACGTCCTAACAGTAGGAAGATAACAAAAGGGGAAGACCATTCTATAGGTGGCAAATCTAAAACTAAGTTTACAAATTGAGATGTTAATTCCCTTTGTCTGCCCCATGACATACTGTCTGTGTTTGGACAGTAGGTAATAAATAGAAGGTAATTTCCTCTTCAGTTATAGTGCTGATGCCATGTCTACCATCCTTGCTGTACTCTTGCTTTGGCTTGTGATACATTTCTATTGGGTTATCTCCCAGCTCTGGCACTGAGGTTATTGTTTGCCAGCATTTCCTCCGTACAAACTTCTGTCTTTATTTCTGCTGCTGTCTGAACTGTTTGATACTTTGAGCCTCATTAGCTATAGTCTTTTGTCTTCTTGACTGTCATCCATGTTTCTTCAGTCTATACTAGAGTAAAAGCAATCTGCTATATCTTGTAGAAGCAGAGGTCTGCTGCAGCCATCCCGACATTGCTCTGTAGAAGCCTGTCATGTTTATCTTGTCTTTGATAAAGGCTCTCTTATCTCTTGGGAAAGGTGCATATCAAGGAATTGACTCCAGCCATAAACACCAGGTGTGAATGTTTTCCTTTACCACCCAGACCGCTGGGAGGTGACATGTTTGAGTGGATGACTGATAAGGGCAGAAACATCTGCCCTACAGGTGCTCGGTGATGTGGCTGTTCTGTGTTTCCTTCTGCACCTTCCCAACACTTTCCCTGAACTTCCCCATAGTAGAAACATATGAATACTGGAATGTGTGTAATAAAGATGGAACCTGAAGAAGCAATGGTCTCTGTTTTTTTCCCAAGCTGCTGCGTATCTGATGCTGTTATTAAGTCAAAACCTTTAAAAACATGTGTCTCAGTGTTTTATAATCTTTAATTACCAGAACAGTGAAAGGTTTGAGATATTTTGAAACATGCCTTTTCCTGCTAATTTATTTTTTTTAAGTGTACACCTTCCTATTACACAGCACTGCCAGCAAACATGCCATGCCCTTCTCTACCATGAATTTCCTTTTATGCCTCTCATTCTAGTCATAAAGATGGGGCTAAAGGGAGTGTCTGCATTTCTCTAAATTTAGAAAAAAACTACTGTTTTAAAGCCCTGCCTTTCACTTCTGCATATTTTACAGAAGGGTCAATATCTTGTAACCTCCTAGAGCAGCACCTTCAGCACCATCTCAGCTGAGTGGGGAACTTGGTGGCAGCTGGATGTGGGACCATTGCTAGGGTTGCCTCTCCTAGCTGGATTCCACTCAACTCTGCCTCCCTCACCATGGCAGGGAGGTTGATTTGCACCTCAGGACTTATCTGTGTAGGTCATTGTGGACCTTGTTCATCCTTATGGAAGATCTCCTTTTATTGCCTGATGAAACACTTCTGGGCTTCTATTGTTTTTACTTTTAGAGAAGGCAGTGGGGTTGTTGGTAATTATGGTTCTTTCATGCTTATACTAGGGATGGTCCCTTTTTCTGTCAAAACCAAAGAAATGTGCAAAATGCCCTTGCATTTCAGCTCTTACCTGGAATGTGCCCTAACCAAAACTAGGAGCAGGACTGAGTATTTGCTATGTCAGGCTCTATGTTTCTGTGTCCAGGTCCTGCCCATTAGAGGAATGAGTCACTGTAATAACTAATGGGAGGGAATAAAAGGGACTACTAGTATGAGTTAAAAAAATATCAGAGTAGATAGCCCAAAGTACAATTAATGGGACACATTATGTAAATCTTTGAAATTAGGCTGAAGGTGACACATTATGTTAAGTCCACCACTGGGTATTGTGAGTATGATTAATTCATTAAATGTTTTAAGTAGTTTAATATATTAAAATTATTAATTAATATGTTGGGTTAATTAATTAGTGGGTGGTTGTGTATTTCCCAGCTTGATACTGTGGGTCTATGGTAGTGCCTTTTACAAACAGACTGGGGGCTAAACCACTACCCTCTTTCATCATGGTGAAGAGCAAGGCTTTCATGCTGCTGTAGCCTTCAATACCTAGAGGACATGCTGCTCCTCAGCAAAGGAGCTGGCTCGGTCACCATCAGCCAACTGGTAGAGTATTTGTGGGAGCATTAATGCCACCAGACATATTTTTAACTAAATACATTAAGACCTTGCTTGCCATTTGAAAGTGAGCTTCTTAGGAGTTTGAGCCAGGGGAACTAAGATGGGCATATGGACTAATATATAATGCTCTGATTTGGGGGGAATGTGATTAATTCCTGAAGACTAGAGATACACTGGGACATATAGAAGAGATAGATAGATAGATTAGATAGATAGATAGATAGATAGATAGATAGATAGATAGATAGATAGATAGATAGATAGATAGATAGAATTACACTATTTAGGATCATTAGTATAACACGAGAGAGTGTTACCTAAACAAGGATGACAGAAGTCGAGGGTTCTAAAGAGGTTGCAAAAAAGTGGCATGGAGAGATCCAGAAGCCTGCTTGTCTGTGAGGACCAGAAGAAACTTCCTGATTCCACCATTCATTCAGGGATTAAAAAACATGGATGTGTACCAAAAACTCAGAGAGGAATTGTAGTGAATTTGGATGCCTAAGGAAGAATTGCTCTTCTTGGAGAAATGGGTGGTAGTGTGAAGGTAAGGGGAAAGAAGGAGTTTGCACGTGAGATTATGTGGGAGTGCATTTTTCAATTTTAAGTTTAATTCATAAGTTAAGGTTCTTTTGTAAAATGGTTTGTTCTATGTACCCTTTCTGTTACTCACTTTTGGTTTATCCCTGTTTTCTCCCCAGTGGTAGTTTTGTGATTGGCTCTGGGTTCTCCCTAAGTTTTTCCCCCCTCGGAGACAGTTATCTGCCCATCACCTGGCAAGTAACCTCCTGTTCCTGCCTGTCACTTTGGTGGTCTCTCCCTGCTTCTGGAAAATTCTAGGAGAGGCATTGAGTGATTGGACAGAATCCTGATTGTCACTTTCCACTGCTTATTGTATGGTTGTTTTATATGTTTATTATGATATGAGACACCTCCCTGTTAAACATTATTGGTCCTTGGTTGAATCCCACCCCTGTGTTACGCCTCCCTTTAAAAGATCCCCTTCGAGGTTCAGTCGTGGTCTCTGGAGAGGCTGACACCCGAGGTGAGGACTCCAGCAGGAGTTCCAATAAACTCGTTGTGGCCCAGCAACCCCGGGGTCCCTCCTTTCACCCTCCTGCCATCGCCACGCTGATGCTGCTGAGCAACAAGGACCCAGCGGTGTGATATTGGTGCTGAGGCTAGCCGGGCTTGAGAAACAGGCACCGAATCAAGATTATGTAAACCCGTTAATTCATAATGCTTACAGCCCGAGGTTGATGGAAAAAAAAAATCCTTAGGAGGTGTTATGAAAGAATTTTCCAATGCCGATTCTGTTAAAGGAAAAGTTTTATTGAGAAAATGTTTTTACTATGGGTGACAAAATTATCTGGTGCAGGGTATCAGTAAAAGAAACCTTAGCAGAATTAAAATCCTAATAATAATTCAACTAATGGTATTTGAGTCCTTGTTTTAAGATTAAAAAAAATATATATATTAAAATACTTAGATGAAGTTCTACAGAGAACAAAGAAGCCTCTAAGTCTTGGCTTTCCAAAATAGGCAAATATCCAGAATGCTGTGGTGTAATGGAAATCTTTAGATTTACTGAGAAGCATGAAGACCTCATATAGTACCTGCAGTATCTGAAGGGGGCCTACTGGGAAGCCAGAGAATGACATTTTGATAGGAACTGTAGTGATAGGGCAAGGAGTAATGGGTGAAAATTGAAATAGGGGAAATTTGGGTTAGGTAGAATTTGTTTTTACTGTGGTGGTGGTGAGACACTGGAACAGGTTGTTCAGGGAAGGTTGTGGATGCCCCAAATCTGGAAGTGCTCAAGGCCAGGTTGGATAAGGCCTTGACCAACCTGGCCTAGTAAGAGGTGTCCTGGCAGAGGGGATAAGGACTAGATGATGATTAAGGACTAGATGATCCTTCCTTAATTGCAGATCCTCCCTAATGACCTCATAAATTTAGTCAATGTAAATTTCTTTGTTGTCATCAGAGTCCATGAAAATTACACACACACACACACACACACACACACACATACAGAGAGATTTTTTTCCCAAAGCACATTTTGTCTAATTTGCCTGCAGAAACCCATATGGGGCAAAAATATGTCTTACTGTGCTACATCGATTTATTCTGCTTGTTACATTGGATTAATTAATAGCTTTATCACATTGGTGCTAAATTCTCTAGAGGCATTTCATGCCTACACAACTCAGAGAATGAAATTAACTTCCAAATGCTGTTGTCAATGAAAATAAGTTGTTGCCTTTGTGCAACCTCAAAGCACTTAAGGTAGATTTCTCAGTTAAGACTCTGTAGGAAAATTACATCAGTACAAAAACAACCCCCTGTGATGTATATTATTAAATAGCAAAATTCTATCGGTTTTTCTAGTGTTCCAGCTATGTAAAATGAGCAAGAAATTAGCTTGGCAAAAAAGTTGGCAAATTCTATAGGTCATGATACTTCTGGTCAACATTACCTTTGTCATTATAGGGACGGTAAAAGCCCTGGGTAAAACATCAAGCTTACTTTTTGGTGTTTCTTGAACTTTTACTCTTATGAACTTTAAATGATGACTGACACAATTCAGATGGCTGTAATGAAACATGTTTGCAAAGCACATGTCACATGCATGGAAGTCAGAATAAAAATGCAAGCAAATAGCCTGTGTTGGGATCTATATTTGAAATGAAACGAGTGTTTGTAAAGTTCATAGTGTCCTTTGAATGGAAGACATAGTATAAAGGTAAAAGCAAACAAAACTGCCCTGTTTTTTTAGCAAACAGTGCATCAAAGCCCAAAACACAATGCAATTTTTAGTTACCCTTCTAACCCAATGCTGGCAGGGCTCTGTACTAACAGTTCTTGACTTGCTCTGTACTCTAAAGAGCCAGTAACTCCAATGGACAAAACCATTTTCTGTCCTGTCTGAGGACTTAGTTTTCTGCATTGTTTTTCTGTAACCACTTCAGGAGCTGATTTTCCTCACACTATGCAAATGGCATCTTCTCAGCTTTTCCTTATCAACTTTTTTGGCCAATGCTTTCTTCTTCTGCTGAATCTTCAGCCGAATGATACAGCAAACATTTCTTGCATTCTTTTGATTGTGTACTCATCTCTATTGTGATGGAATAATTGCCTAATTTTTTCAAAATGAGCTTATAAAAACATGAAAAATATCACACAGAAGTAAACTGGATTCTTCCTTAAATGATCAAGGTTGTACCTCACTTCATGATAATGATTATTTTTGATGAAATGCACCCAAATAAATTTTAATTTATTATGTATTTACATACTGGAGTAGCTCTTTAGTAAAAATCATGTCTGTATTTTTACTGTAAGTAAGGATACCCCGCTTATTTAAAACTAATATATCCTAGTAATATTCTACTCTGAAACTGATGGCATTGGTTGCTGATTTTTAAATGTTCTGCCTCAAAAGAGCTAATTCCTCAGCCGCAGCTTAACTTGTACTAGGATGAAGAAAAAAGCAAATTTGTAGGCATATATATTTTAATATATGTAGAGCCTTCTTGCCCCATATTTGGAATTTATCAGCAGCAGCAGTGAGATAGCCAGTACCACAAAGCTCTGGGTGAATCCTTCAGAAAACTTGTAATAGTAGAGCTGCTATTTGCATACCATAATAGTTAGCTTGAAGTATGAATCATTAATTCAGAACCTAAGTATTTCAGATTCTTTCCTACTCATGCTGTTCTCATTTGTTTAGCTACTTCTAGTGTGTTATTGTATACTCATTTACTTTTTCTGTTTCATGATTTGTATGCATTTATTTGATTTTGGTTTCAGATACTCTTCCTACTGTTGTTACTTCGATTTACATGTGTTCTCAGGCTGCGTTGTTATCAGGCCTCATCTGAAGGAAACCTCTGATGGTTCCTGTGAGGCAGAAGAACAGGTTGATGGTTGCTTTTCCAAGCAAATGCTTTCTGAGCAAGTCTGATTTGCTACAGCTGTTAATGGCACACTTGAGTTACAAAGATAACTGGGTTTTTTTAAAGTTCTCTTCAGCTCTCCATAATTTATTTACTAGATATCAGCTAAAACATTAAGACATGTTGAGTGCATTCGATTTTTTATTGCTGTTGAGGTTCAATAACAACAGTGTTTGTAATAGAAATTGCCACCTATAAGCTAGATAAAAGATAAGAAACATATTTCAAGAAGATCCTTGATTATGGTTTAAACTGTTATCCTTCATTTCATAAGGAGAAGCCAATAAAAATTTTTTTAAAGGCAGATAAGAGCTACCATAGAGATTGTGCTGAGTTAGATGGTGTCATAGAAGAGAAAGCATAAAAGGAATTAAAGCATCAGGATGCTACTTTGCCTATTTAAAGTTGTGGATGTCACCTGTATACGGAGAATGTTTTTGCATCTCAGAAAATTTAAAAAATGCTGCATTTGAATTATTGAAACACACAAGCTGCAAGTGTGGCGTTGAAGTTTTTATCTGGAAAAACCTAAAACATTCTTGTCCAACATCAAGACCTTGCTGAGCAGGTCCTTGCACAAGAACTGCAGCTGGCTCCTGAGTTTAAAAGTGCTCAGAAGGCAAGGAGAAGATGTACAAGAAATACTTCATTGAGGGATTGAAAGTTCAGTACAGCCCATTGCAGTAGCCTTAAATATGCAGAGACGGAAGTGTATGTGTACACACAGAAGAAGGCAAGAAAACAGATACTGTTTTTATGCTAACCACAGTTGTCTCTGTCATGTTATGCTTGTTTCAGGTTAATTAAACAAGAAGTTCATCGGAGAAAGAGGCTGTGATTCATCTTGTATGTGTATGGCTTCCTGCTGCCAGTCCTGGTCTAGTAATGGAAATGGAAGAAAGAATACTTCTTGATGTATGTGTTATTTTTATTTTACAGCTAACAATGTTCAACAATTCATTTACCTGTCAGCCTAATTTTCCCATGAATGCTGACATGATTTTTTTCCTTGTTTTCCTTTTTTTGGGATGTAGTGTTTCCAGCTTACACTGTCCCTTGGGACACATTTCAGTCTCTATGTATTTTTCCTGCTATCGTGTAGTTTTTCTGGTTTTTTCCCATTCACTTTTCTCCTTTATTTATTACTGAAGTGGGATTTCCTTTGTGGATTTCTTCCTCTGCTTCCACTGTATTTCTGTATTTTACTTAGCATTACTTTTGTCTTCATCTTTTCCCTTTCCTCCTGTCTCAACAATATAGTTTGTCTCTCTGCTCATCTGCTGCTACTCTTCATCTCCCCATATGTTGTTTCTGGACTAAATCCAAAAGAGTTATTGTGATACCCCAACAGGAAGAGCTGCAATGTTTAACTTCTTCATGCCTCTACAAGATAGCAAGACCGAGCCTTTTTTAAATTTGGGAGTGTAGAGCAAGCTCCTGTGAAAGATTTGTGACTTCTAAAATTTTGATTTGCTTGCAGCAAGTTCATAAAGAATGACTGACATAAGAAGGGGTAGGATTTGAGATTGATACAGCATGCATGATAAAATATATTTTGGGTATGTGTTCTGAAGTTTATGTATAATTTTTGGAGACATGGCAGCGCTCAGTCTTTGTTTTTATTCCTAATGAGTAGTTTTTCCACCTATTTAATTGCCCTTTTGGAGCACATGCCAAAACCTTGTCTTCACCACAGTACTCTCCACACTCAAGAATGGCAAAACTTGCAGCTCTCCTTTTGGCAAAAATAAGGCTCCATTTATCCACTACAGTGAGAAGTTACTGTTTTCTGTTTCTTTTTTTTCTTTCCTTTTTTTTCCATTTGAGTATGAAATTCAAGATTTTTGGGGCCAGAGGAGTTTTTACAAACCACTAATATAGGAAGGGAGGCCTGATACCTATTTCTGAGGTAGTAGTATATGGATAAAAGAATCTTTAGCTTTGACTGAGAAGGAGAATATTTTCTGACATGAGAAGGCAGGAGAGATCATGTGGCACATCACATTTACAAAGCTGACTTTTTCCCTTCCCCCAGTCACCACCCTGTGTGTCAGAACAGCAGAAGTTTCAAAATATAATCCTAAATGTAGACATTATACACAGGCTGTGATCCTTACAGAGCCACCTCTGTGCTGGAATCCGATCCCAACATGATGCATCAAGCTTGTGTTAAAAAGCTCTGTGCTTTTTTCCCTTTTTTCCTTTGGCAAGAAGCAACCACAGTCAGCTGTTCACAGATTCTTCATCCATTACCAAGTTAGGTTTGTCATTCTTAACCAAAAAAAAAGTGTGCAGTGAGCACTGATAATCAGGAACCATCTGTGTGAAGGTTCAGCAGAGGGTACCCAAATTATGAGTTGGAGTTCTGTTTCTCTTTATGTAGAACAGGGTAGGTCAGATTGATACTAGACACATGCATGCACTTTTCCCCTCTATAGGATCCGAAAAAGAACCAAAGATTTAAATTATTTACAAAATTGGCAATTCTGTATTCTCGCCTAAAAAATTTGACAGGACATAGGAATGTGTCAGCCAGCTGTATGACAATCATGCCTCACATATGTCCAAGATAGGTCCTGTTCAGACCCTCAGAGTAAGCCCCCATCTCTTATGCAGAAGGTGAGGGTTGACAAACATGCCAATACAGTTGCTGTTGAAGAGGTCTGCAAAGCCAGTTAATTTCTATTAAGCTTTAGAAAAATATGGGACTCATTGTGACAACATGTATCATCAATCTATTTTTTTTATTGAGCTGAAAGTAGTATTTTAGATATGTGGCATTTAAAGACTTGGGTATGATGTAAGCAGAATTTCAGTACAGCAGTATATCTTCCTAAGAATTGTTTTTAAATCTTACAGTACTGTGTTATAAATTACTTTGAAATATTTATGGTTTTAAAATCAGCAATTCCTGTCTATTGACTTAAGAGCTACACTGCTGTGTTTCTAGTTGTAATTTAAAACCTAAACAGTCCCTGATTATCCAATATCTACTACTAAGTATTTAAGGTGTCAAGTTGTGTAGGGTTTTCTTTCCTTAATGTGCGAAGTTAAACCAGCCTCTTTGAGAGGAATCAAAAGTATACGTAGAGTTTTACAAAATATATCTGCAATGCAATATTTTTTCATGGCCATAATTTCTAAGGGTGCAGTAATACCCCCTAAATGACTTGCATTACAACACGGTATTCCCTGGAGAGTCTCAATCAATCAGTTTAAATTATCAGTTGTCAATTATTCAGTTAGCCTTGCAGAGAAACTTAGATCTGGGCTTTCACCAACTTTTTCCTCTAAACAGCATTAGTGTCTAACAGTCCTCCTGGCTCTCACTAAATAGAATATCAATTGTAACCTCATTAACTATTAGTTCATGATACTAGAAATGAAAATAGAACCAGAAGATGGTAGCTAAAAATTATGGAGAGAGTAAAACTCCAGAGGAGTCCAAATTCTGTAAGTATTTTGCAGATCATTTAATTAACTCTGAAAAGGAAATTGTTCCTTTATGAAACCAGCCAGTGCAGCAAGAAATATTTCAATATTTTGCAAGTTCTAGGTAGATGATCTGTGGTCTATAGCTGAGCCCTGGCTATTGTTTATCAGACACTGCTCGTCACTTGATAGCACCCTCAAGGGTAGAAAGACAAAATCAGACCAACAGCCACTGTAGCCACTCAAACTGCATCTGAACTGCAGGAACAGCCCATGCTGATAGAGCAAGAGGAAGGGCCAGAGATAATCACCAATCCCTATCCCTGGGAGAACTGCAGAGTGTGCAAGAAGACTTCAGCCACCAGTCTGACCTGGCTCCTCCACTGCTGCAATATCACAGCCCACAATGTGAAACTAGATGGTAATGAGGCCAAGCAGCTGGGATCCCTGTCCCAGGATGTGGGCATTGACAAGGGGATTGGGAAGAGGACAGAAGCTCTCAGCCTTTGCAGATGACTCCTGTCAAGTGTGAGAGAAAGGTGCTCTCTCAAGGATGATCTAGTAGCGCACCCAGGCATGTGTGACACCATAGAGGAAGGTACCCCGTACCTGAGAGAACTGGTTGTGCTGGAGGTAATCTCCAGGGATTCAAATAGTGTGCAGTCCCCTGTAGATCCAGATGAGGTCCAGTGTGCACCATCCATGTGGCAGAAGTTTGTGTGGAGCACACGATCATCGTGCACCAACTCATTGGCATTGATGTCCGTGAAAGGAGGAGAACAAGCAAAGTACCTTAGGTGGTTACCTAGCTACAGCAATATGATGATCATCTTTTTTTCCTCCCTGCTGACCTGCACCTTGTCTATGGAAAGACTGTCCAAGACTGTGGACAGACTCAAAAGACTTGAGCAGATGAGAGAGGAAATGTCCCATGCCCCTCCATTATGGACCAGAGTTTCTGCTTTTGGGAGCAAGTACCCTCCTGCTCAAGAGAGAGGGTACAAACCACAAGGTAACCTGTGGTTTTTGCTCTGTGAACACAGAGAAGATATGAGGAAGTGGGATGGAAAATCCACCTCTGCCCTGGCACATGAGTTGAGAGGAAGAACAAACATCAGAGGAAACTCAAGGATAAATGCAGCTCAAGTTTCAAGTGAGCAAGGCCTCAGACAGAATCAAAGGGCTGATATTGTTTCCAATCCTCTTGAAAGGATGTCCAGTTTGTATTTACAAGAAGTAGCAATGAGTACCATGACCAGAACTAGAGAGGCCCTGCCTCCATCCATGTGAACAATCAGACCTATTGGACTGTGTGGATCCAATGGCTTGGCACATCAAACCCACAAGAAGCTAAGTCTTTAGTTGACACAGGTGCACAGTGTACCCTAATGCCATCAAGGTATGTAGGGGCAGAGTCCATCTCTGTTTCTGAGGTGACAGGGAGCTGACAGCTGACTGCACTGGAAGCTGAAGTGACTCTTGACTGGGGATGAGTGGCAAACACACCCCATTGTGACTGGCCCAGAGGCCCTGTGCATCCTCAGAACAGCGTATTTCAAGGATCTGAAAGGGCATCATTGGACTTCTAGGATAGCTAATTGTAATGGGTTTGCGTGACCTGTTTTTGAAATAGGGCTATAGGGAGTGGATTCTGTGAGAAGCTGCTAGAAGCTTCCTTAGCATCTGGCAGAGCTGATCTTTGGCAGCTCCAAATATGAATGTGCTGCTGGCCAAGGCTGGGCCAGTTAGAAATGGTGATAATGCCTCAGTGATAACACACGTAAGAAGAACAGAAAGAAAAGTATTGCACAGTTTTTATTGCAGCCAGAGAAGAGTGGAGTGAGAATATGTGAGGGGAGCAACTCTCCAGATACCAAGATCGGTGGAGGAGAGAAGAGGTGCTCCGGGTGCCTGAGCTGAGCAGCTTCTGAGATGCAGCCTGTGGTGAAGACCATGGTGAAGCAGTTGTGCCCTTGCAGCCCTTGGAGATCCATGGGGGTGCAGAGATCCACCTGCAGCCCATGGAAAAGACCCACACTGGAGCAGGTGGATGGCTGTTACCCTGTGGGAGGCCTGTGCTTGGAGCAGGGTCCTGTCAGAGGCCTGCAGAGAAGAGAGGAGCCTGTGCTGGAACAGGTTTCCTGGTAGGACTTGTGACCCCATCCTGGAGCAACCTGTGCCTGAAGGACTGAGCCCAGTGCAAGAGTGACCCCACACTGCAGCAGTTTGGGGAGGACTGTTGCCCATGCGATAGACTCACCTCTGAGAAGTTTGTGGAGAACTGGCTGCTGTGGGAGGGACTGCCTGTGGAAATAGTGGAAGGACTCCTCTCTGAGCAGAGGGAGAAACAATGTGTAATGAGCTGACCATAATCCCCATTCCTTGTCTTTCTGTGAGCCACTGTGGGGCAGAGCTGGGACAGAGGTAGGGGTGCGGGAAAGGTGTTCTTTGAGATCTTATTATTCTCAGTATCCTGCTCTGATTTTGTTAGTAATAACTTCAATTAATATCTCTCATTTTTTATCTCTCATAATATTCTCATGAGCCTGTTTTGCCCCATGATGGTGTTTGGTGAGTGATCTTCCCTGGTCCTTGAGTCATGAACCTTTGTTATATTTTCTCTCCCCTGTCCACCTGCAAAGGGTAGTGATAGGCTTTGGTGGATGCCTGGCACCCAGTCAGTGTCAATCAATCACACACTACTGTAGGAACAGAGGACATTACGTAGCTGAATACTTTGCCTGGTCCTCCAGAGGACCCTCTGCTATGGCAGTGCTGAGGGTTGAAGAATAAATAACAGGTAATAGTCACTACCAAAACAATGCAGTGTTGGCAATATCACACCAACCAGGGCTCCGTGACCCCATCCATGAGATGATTCATGAATCACAGCACCAAGGAGTGGTCAGTGAGACTCTCTCACCCCTTAGACCCCTATTTGGCCAGTGCATAAGTTCAGTGGAGAGTGGAGACTGACAGAATTGTTTTGGTCTGAAGGAAGTCACACCACCACTGAATGCTGCTGTGCTGTATGTGTTGGAACTTCAGTATGAACTGGAGTCCAAGGCAGCAAAGTTCTGCCATTATTAGAATTGCTTAATTTGCTTTTCTCCATTCCTTTAGCAGCAGAGTGCCTGCAACAGTTTACTTTCACTTGGAGGGTATCTAATACACCTGCAGTGAACTGCCCCAGGGCTGGAAACACAGCCCCACTATTTGCCTTGGACTTATCCACTGGAATAGAGTGCACTATTGCTGAATGACAGAAATGGCCAGTGCTCTACCTCTACACTGACTTGTGGATGGCAGCAAATGCCCTGTGGGGATGGCTAAACCAATGGAAAAAGATCAATTGGCAGCACAGCAGTAAACTGATCTGCACTGCTGAATTGTGGCAGAATCTCCTGCCCAGGTAGAGAAGCTGGCTGTAAAAGTACATGATGTAGATCTACACACACCCAAGAGTTGGGCTACTGGAAAACATCATAACAATGGACAGGTGGATTGGGCCGTTGAGATTAAAGTATTTTGTGTGAGCCTGGACTGGCAGCATAAGGGCGAATTACTTGCAAGCAGTGGGGCGCAGGAGGCATCAGATTATCAGGGAGGAGATGCAACATAAAGATGGGCTCGTGATAAGGGGTGCACTTGATGATGAGCACTATTTTCCAGGTTATTCGTTAGTGAAATGTGTACTGCATTTAAACAGGCAGGTGGATAAAGCCCCTGTGGTGTGGTGGGCAGTGGTCAAAATATAAATATGGAGTGATTTGGCAGGTTAATTACATCGCACTCCTGCAAACCCACCAAGGCAGGACCTATATGCTGATAGTGATGTAAAGAACCACTGGGTGGCTGGAGATGTGCCCTGTGCCTCACACCACTGCCTGGAACACCATCCTGGGCCTCGAAAAGCAAGTCCTGTAACAACATGGCACCCCAGAAAGAAATGAGTTGTATGATGAGACTCATTTCAAAAATAGCCTCATAGACATCAGGGCCAAAGAGCATGGTATTGAGTGGATATCATATTCCCTGTCATGCACCAGCCTCTGGGGAAATTGAATGATACAGTGGGCTGTTAAAAACCACATTGAAAGCAATGGGTGGTTAGATCTTCAGACGTTGAGGTCTGCACTTAGCAAAGACCACTTGGTTAGTTAACACTAGATTCAATTCAGTTAACCATGAATTGACCTGGCCCTACCCAATCAAATCTCATTCCAAAGAAGGGGAAAGTTCCTGTGGTCTATGTTAGGAATGTGTTAGGGGAGACAGTGTTTGGATTAGTCCTGCTTTAAACAAAGGCAAACCCATCGGTGGGACTGTTTTTGCTCAAGGTCCTAGATGCACTTGTTGCATAAAGCAGTTGGATGGGGAAACATGATGTGTACATTTGATTTTTAGATGAGAGCAGTCTGTAATGTTTTGTTGTATAATATTAGTAGCTGAATGCCATAACTACCATGGACAGTGAGTCTGGACTGCTCCAGATACACTGGTCATGAGCTTGTGATGCAGCTTGCAGCCACCTGACAGGACATCACTCCTCCTGCTCTGGAAGACATCCAGAGCAAATAGGACTCACAGTCACGGACTCAATGAACTCAACAAACATCTTGGAGGGACAGCCATTGATGAGGGAAATGGTACCTGTGCTTGTGTATATGTACTATATGTGTATTGTTGGAAGGTGTAGGATTTAGGCATAAATTACATGGTGCATTATAAGGGCTGGATAATGTCCTGGTTCTTTCCAGGACAGGGTTATTTTTAGCAGCAGCTAGGATGAGTCATGGCTAGCACCTGGAGGTTATCCGCTACCACCTCACATCATTGCTGTGGGCAAGGGGGTGGCGTTTCTTCTAGCTGTGGGGGATGTGGTGGTCGTTTGCTCAGGGCAGATTTCTGTGTGGTGGGCTTCTCTATGTATGAATCTTGTACAGCTGTTGTACAAGAATCTTGTACAAGCCTTTCTTGTACAACTGTTCTTCTTCTTGTACAAGAGTCTTGTACAAGCCTTTCTTGTACAACTGTTGTGTATTTTGTGTGATGTTATTCCTGTTACATTTTTGATCTCATTGCTATTTCCAGTAAATTGTCCTTCTCTCAACCTGTATGTTTTGCCTTTTACAATTCTTCTCTCCCTCCTGCCTTACGGATTTGGGGAGGAGAAAGGGGGAGTGAGTGAATCAGTGTGTGGTTTGGAGGGTTTTCAGTAGTGATTCAGTAGTGATTCCTAAATCACAACAACATGGTTGTTAGATTAGTAAAATAGTTAGATTGTAATTATTTTACTTATGAGGTATTTGTCTTAGGGAGAGGCAAACAGATGCTTAGCAGTGCTTTTGAAAGTGAAAAACATAGCTGAGAAAGAATATGAGACTGTGTTGTGCTGTAGAATCCAAGTGATGCATTGTGCATTAGGCAGCATCACATCAAGCTTTGCAAGCTGGGTAATGGCAGCAAAAAAGGTGAACATTTCATTTAAAAAGGGGAAAAAAAGAAAAACAAGGAAATTTCATGGCTAGTAAAATGTTTCACATGACTCTCTGTAGTACTGCTAATAGCAGTAATGATAGTATTTGGGAAAAAAACCCCAAATCCATTACATTTATACTACAAAACAAACTTTTAAGAATGTGACTGTAAACTTGGGCAAATTTAAGAGGCATCTCTGTGGAGAGCTTCTGTATTTCATTTTTATAAAATGAGCATCTCTTGTGCTCTCAGCTTTAAATTGAGTAGTAATGAAAGAAAATAGAGTGTGTGGGAATGAAGGGACTGAAACCTTTTAAAAGCTGTGGTCACAGACTTCTTTTGTAATTATTTTTAAATATAATAGTTTCATTGGAAGGCTATTTCCCGTTAAAATTCCAGCAACTCTGTGTCTGATCTACTGAACAACAAGACCTTAAAGGTCTTGAAATTTCTGTCTTTTAAATACCATTGTCCTTAAAGTGTATTGTGTTACGCTTGTGTTACTATGGAGAATTTTTCCAATAAACAAGAAAAGAAAAGGCTTTTAGAAGTAGCTAGTAAGGTTTTTGTAAGGTTTTTAGTTGAAAATAGTATACTTTTGGTTCTTTACCAATGTGCTAAAAGATAAGTTCTTTCAGAATAATCCTTATAAAGCCGTGCAGTTTTATACACTAATGAGGAGCAAGATAGGAATGCTGTTGCAGATGCTTTTCAGAGCACAGTTCTGTGATGGGTTTGGGGGGGATCTTATAAAGTATTACCTCTTCTTTCTGAGTTTGTAAGTGCCACGAAATGAGAAAACTCAAATATTATTCCTAAATAGCACTTTTTATTGCCACAATTAGAAATAAAATTCTGTAGAGGATGCACTGTTAGTCTTATATCTATATTATGTTCTTATTCTTCAGGAAAAAAAACAGTGCCATTCAATCTTTCTGGGAAAAGTAGTTACTGGTCTTAGACATTTTCTCACACTTCTATGCAAAATTTACTCAATACTTGTAAACCTCATAACCTCTATTTATTGTACAGTTTTTTGGCTAAAAAGATTATGAGAAAATATTGAGTAGGTATTTCTAATTAGGCTTCTAAGAATCTCTTTTCTGTGCATTAATGATTACTTTAGTCTATTTATTGGTAATTACTATTTTAATTGAAAATTATTTTAAAACATCTGTCATTCATAAAGTATAATAATTTGACAATGAGATTGATTGATGTAGTCTTAATTGGTGACAATGCCAGAGTAATTTTGTCCTGTGTTTGTATGTGGCATTGGCAGAAAAGTTGATTAGTAAATTATTTTTTGTAAGGCCTTATATCATGTATAAAGAAGGCAGCATTGCACCAGATTTATTAAAAAATACCCCAAACTTTTTAAATATGACAGGAGTGCAGGCACAAAAAGAAAAAAGAAAAAGGAAAAAAAAAAAAACACAAAAACAAAACCAAAAAAAACACAACTGAGAAGAAGCGTCTTGAATTTTGAAAACCAGAAAAACCAGAAAAGGAAAATAAAATAGTTGCACTTGTATATTGCACTTGTATATAGACACACTTATGTGTTGGTATTGGCACACTTATGGTTTTAGTAACCATAGAGACTAGTAAGGAGATAGGGAAAGCTACTGGATTTAGAGGTAGAATTCTTAATGCTTGTGGGCTGACTTGTTTATAGATGTTGAACCATGGATTATACACTGGGATTCCAGCTGCAGGATAACCAGTTGAGAGCTGTAGATGATACCAGATTGTTTCTCTCAAGAGTTACTCAGAAAATGGCCATTTCTTCTTTGCTGTAGGTTATGAAATCACATTATCCTTTCTTCTTTTCTTCTGACATAACTACTCAGGAGTTTCCTTGTAACTCCAGATGGCATGTTACTCTTTTGAAGTCACTGCCTTTGACCAATAGTGTTTGATTAAGTTTATGTAAATGAGAATTTTTTCCTTGTCTTTGAACATTTTTTGCCAGTCCCAAGTAGCAGCAAATCTTTAACAGCAGTGCTAATTCTTTTCTATTCTCAGCATTTCTCTTCCTGTGGCTCAAAGAACTGGGGAGAGACAATAGGGAAACTCACGGATTTTAGTTATAAATTCTGGCATGTACATATGCCTACAATACAGGCCTAAGCTACATAGTTTGAAAAAACTACAGATATTAAAAATAATAGCATATCGTATTTGTCAGAAATGTGCATTTTCACAGTCCTTTTTGACAATATTGTGATTTAAGGGCTGATATAGCTGCCTTAGATCACAGCGCTGCATTCTGATATTACAGCTTTAGGTGGAAGGCATAGCTTTCCATTTCATCCACAGTGAGGAGACTGTTTCTTTATATTTTTATATATTTTATATATAAAAATAGATATATTTTATTCCATTCTCTTGTTTGGTGAGTCTCATGGCAGAATTTGGAAGGAAAAGGTATTCAAAAAGGTTACAAATAAGTATTTAATTATAGATATTTGTGTCTACACCTTTAAAGAGTGTCTCTTTAAAAAATATAAAGGAAAACATTTAAATGTGTGGTGGACAATAATTTAGGAATATAAAATTAACATTTCATTTTAAATGTTAATTAAGTTTTTCATATAAGTTTATGACAACAGCAAATGTGGAAAGTCTGCATGGGGAACATTGCAAGATGATTTTAGTAAAACTTGTTTCAAAGTTATTTGTGGCATTCAAAATATTTAGTAAATAAAACCATGATGAAGATTGGTGTTTCTGTTTGTTGGTGGTTTGGTGTTTTTTTTGTATGCATTAAATCTCTTTTTACTGGAACAGTATGGTGTTCTTTTTGTAAATGTTGTGTATGCTTCAGCAAAGTGTGCAAAATAGGTGAAAGGCAATTTGAAAAATTTCGATAAAGATCTTCAATATATATGAGCAGAAACAAAAATGGGTCACATTCTTTTATAGAGAGAATTTTTAATTTTCCTTTTCTTCTACGAATCTATTTTAAATTGTAAACAATTTTAAAGGATTTTTACCACAGTCCTTTTTGACAATATTATGAAAATTGGGTAAAAAGCTTTTGCCATGTCACAGTAGAGCTCAAGAAATTATAGTTTTTAAACAGATTTTTTGTGTATGTTCTATGTGGTTTTCAAAATAATTTTTAATATTCAGACTATTTAAATGTAGAGAACAGTAGGAATTTGGCATTGAATAGTGATATCTCAGGCCACTGCCATCGTTGTTGCTGCCTGCTGTGCAATTGCAGATGACATCTTCTGTGCTGTAAAGCGTCTGGAAAGAGTTATGCAACCAAGGCTAGATAAAGGAAATCATTGTTAAGGTCTCATTGAAAGCATAAAGCTGAGTGATGAAAAATCTTCTCAATTCTCTCATCTCCTTTATGTAAGGATGTTAGCGTAATAAAGAGATATCTCCTGTAAGATAAGAAGCAATAACAGAAAAAAGCTTCAATGACTTGGCTAATTCTCTATACTTTCAGTGCTGCATATTCAGTTTGACATATCCCTCAAATTATGGATACATTGAGATGTGCATATTCAACAGATGTGCTCATAAAACATTCTGTTCAAGATTTTGCTAAATGCTGCTTTTACAAACTGTATGTCTGAGAACAAAGGCTTATTATAGTAAATATAAATATTACAAATTGATCTTAGAAATCCCATGGAATTTCACATGTATGTTTGTACTGGAAGATTTTTACAGTTATGTTTAATTGTTTAATCAAAATTAAGAAATACCCTGTTTGAACTAAAAATAATTTTTATTGATTTCTTCCATTTGATTGACATTGAAAAAGAAAACAGACATACAAAAAGTGATTTTCAATGGTAAACACCGTGAAATTTAAAAGCAAGAAGTATCTGTTGTATTAACTTGAGTGTTATGTAGTATTTTTTTTAAATAGGCCTAATGATTTTTGGTAAAAATAATTTCATAATTTACACTTGTAAGAAGTGGGAAATTATTACAGTGAGGTTAAATTTTGTTGATACCATGGGTTAAAATAGAAGACCTAAAAATATTTCTTTTTAAGCTAAACTGTACATAGGTTAAGTTTCTTGAGTAGCTACTTAAAAGATTGACAGCTATGTAATTTTAATGTTGATGAACAGTCCTGTAATATGTTTTGAAAAGAACTAGGCCTATTAAGATAGGGACTTAGAGACCTGCTGCTGATGCAGGTTCTCTAAGACCATTTGTCTTAAAACATACAATAGTTCGTCATAATAGTAAATTGAAATATGATTGAATGATGCTTTTTATGCAGCTTAATAACAAGGGTTAAATTAATCTCCTTTACAGAAAAGAGTGGGTTATTAGTGCTAAGATACTCTGACAGAATTTGGAGTTTCAAAAAAGACTTCTCTCCCATACTATTCCAAATAAGAATTTTAAGAAATTGATTTCTTTCTTAAAAAACAAACATTGAGGGTTTTGCCATCAGAGGAGGGCTGCATCATACCGGTTCTTCGAGAGCATCAATGATTGTCTGCTCTTTGGAGCAACAGGAGAGGAGGGGAAAAACCCAAATGGCAAGGGAGAGCCCTTGCTAGCTGATGCCCATCCTACTGCCCCCAAGGGAGACAAGGAACGCAGGCAGCAAGTTGGTTGTATAGTTCCACTTAGAGTCCAGATCATCAGTTAGAGTCTTTTGGTGCACTGAAGGCCCTGACTCTGGTTATGTTAAGTAAGAGTAAATTTTTTTTCTCAATTTCTCTAATTTATGTCTTGATGTTCTGGTTTTTCTTCTTCTGAAACATTTTTGGGTTTAGATTTTCAGAAGGAGAAAATTAGTATTAGCCGTCTAAAACAGTATTTAAAAACAGAATAATCAAATGTTGCTTTTCTTCCATAAACCAAGACTGAAAGGAATAATTGCTTTGTTTTGACAAGTGAACCAAAGAAGTATGACATAGAAGTCTTACAGAAATGCATGCATGAAAACTAGGCTGTCATGTTTACAAGGTGATTTTTTTCATTTGATGAATTTTTCAAACATTTAATTTAATATCAGTCTGTAAACTATACTGATATTTTTTCCAAGGAACACAAGCTTCTTTTGGCTGTCCTTTAAGTCAAAGAGGTAGGATTAAACATAAATACACAATTTTGATTGTGCAGCTATTTTATGAAAACTCTAACTCATTCCAAACTGTTAGTATTTTTTCAGTATATGTATATATATCTATTATACAGTTTATTTTACACCAATCATTGATTGTTCTACAAGACAGTTGAATAAAAGATGGGTTTGACTTACAGATATTGGGTGGAGTTAAAATCATATTCTGTGTAAACTCTTTAAAAGAGAAAAGGGAGTGTGTTACTGAGTCTATTGTAAGTAGTATCATACTTGAAGAAAGGGCTGTATTTTCAGTATTCCTTTTATCTCAGTTCTGTAAAGTGCTGTTTATATGGTTTCCATTTGACTTCTACTTTTAATTAGTGACTTTAATTGCAGTAACATCTGTTAAGTTTTATATTAAAAGACTGACATTTCCTTGACACTTTAAGAGGTGTATTTGGTTTGCATCCAGGCTTTTCCACCAGCAAGTGATTGAGTTTGAGCTACATCCCAAAATGTTGCAAGTGTTTCAATTATATGCAAAGGGGTATTCTGAAGCTTCTGAGAATTTAAGAAAACACTTTATCCATGAAATATTTTATTATTGGTGTGCTTTAATTGAGATGTGCGAGATATTATGCTTTAGAAAACTTTCTTTTTTAATTTTTCTAGCATTGCTTTGGAAGAGCAAACCCAGAAATGTGCATTTCTGCTACTTTTATGTCTACACCTATGACCAAAACAAATCATCTTGACCTTGCATCTTAAATCTCTGATGTTCTTTCAAAACATGTTTTTTGTAGACATTTCACTTAGAAAAATTCAATCTATTTTTCTAGTAGTGCCTCTAGATAATAACCAATACTGTAGTTGCTTTGTAAAAGAATATTGCTTGCAGGGAAAAGAATGTATTTATTATATTTCGTCGCCCAAACTGTGTGCATCTGAATATTATGTTTGTTCCTCATGTTGTTGCTGCAATATAGATAGTATTAAATATGACATACTAAATAGTAGACATGATATATACTGGTTATTAAGAAGGTTCCAGTTTTTATATAATATTTTTCTTTAATTTTGGTAGTAAGTCATCACTCATGGTAAAATCAATTTCATTTTTTCTCCTAAAGAGGATGCAGAAAAAAATAGAAAACAGGAAAAAAACTCCCACTAATGCTTTACTTCTGATATAAAGACATAAAGGTAACATATTAGTTTGAATAGACTGGTGGATTTGACCTGTGTTGAGCAAAATGGGTACAAAGCAACATGAAGCTTGGTTTCGTCTGGATTTTTATGTTTGCATGTATTTGCAATGATGTGCCGACTTTCCAGAAGGCAGTTAATCCTTGAACAGAAATTAAAGTATACAGAAAATAAGTTTACCGTGTAATATGTTTATTTTTAATTTCCATTTATACTAGTGAGAATTTTCTTTCTAAGTCTTAAAAGAAAAAAAAGTTACTGCTGTGATTAAGGTAAAAGAACTGATTTCTTTAAACTAAAGAAATGCACCATAGTAAAAACTTATCTCAAAATTTGGTTTCCTGATTTCTCTCTGTAGCAGACTATGCAGAAGCATAATAATCTAATATTCATATTATTATATAATCTAATATCTCCAAAGAACAAGATGTTGTATACTTTGGTACTTGTGGTCTGCATCTTTCCATTATTTAACCATTTTGCGGTATTTGTTTTACAGATTCTAAAAATGGAATGGGGAGGAGAGTATTCTTTTGATTCTTCCAATTTAGACTGTTTGTTAAATGTCCTCCCTGGAGAATTGGAATTTCAACAAATCCTTAGTGATCTTGATGAAAAAATAAAGAAGAACTCTTCCAGGTAAAGAGTATTTATTTGCATCCAAAATACTAGTGAAAGTCATTGCATTTGGGAAAAAAAGTGATTTAACTTACTTTTATTTTCTAGTAGTAGGTTAAAATTCTGAGAAACATTTCAGCAGTAATTTTATTTTAACCACTCGAGCATTTAACAGTTTTTAATGCCATATAATTATTGTGCTATAGTCTTTCTGTCTATGCTATTTTTTAACATTTGTATCATACTTTTCTTAGGTTCTGTTGCAGTAGGTGTGACAGTGAAGGAAGAAAATGTGAATTTCCATGACAGTTGTATTTTCTACTACTATGAGACAGAATTTCCTACTAATGAGATAAATTTTTATTGACTAGAAGAACTACAGAATTTGACGAAAAGCAAAATTTAAACTCACTATGTTCTTCAAGCATTTCTAATAGAAGTAGAGAAATGAATTAATAGATGTGTATTTTTTTCTTCTATGATCCATTGTTTTACTATTTCAGTTAAAACTCTTGTGCTGCAATTACACATTTTCTTACTACATTTTATAATATATTTCTTTGTCCACTTCCTTGTAACATACTGATTTCCAAAAATCAGTGTTATAGAAGCAGTGGAGTACTAAAAAAGTTTGTCATTGATGCAGATTTTTTGCATGAATACAATACAATCAGCTTAGGGTTCCATGCCTTATTTGTAGCTTAACTCTTTAGTACCTTTGTAATATTTTCATCGGTGAAAGATGTTCTTTAGCAAATAAAGTTTTTGTCCTTTTAAAAAGAATAAGTGTACAGTCAGGGATACAACAAATGGCAGGCTTTAATATTAAGTTTTGAAAATGCTTCCCTTTGGATCACAGTGCATCTTATAGAGAGTTGTATGATTTCAAAGAATATCCTTCATGACATCTCTTTTAAGATAGTATCATTTTAATGTAGCCCACATTTGTCAGAGATCTTTGCTCCCAAACAGCTTCTGGAAAGATGGAAATAAACCATTACCATATCTCGCTGAAAACTGACTTGGATAATTTCTCAATTATTGTCATATTGGTGATGCTGGGCTAAGAGGTTTTTTGGGGGAGTTACTTCTATTACTCCTACCTCATGTTTTCATTTAAAAACTTAGTGTTTACTAAAGTACTTGCAATATTAATAACCCCATGGTAGCAATATTAGTGAAGATCTGGTAAATATGCTGTTATGGACCGCTGCACAATACAGTTTCATGTTAGAGTTTTCCAGCTGTTGACATGAGTGAAATATAGATACTTACTTAGAGATTAGTTCATGTCATAACATAGTTAATTACTCAGGTAATTAAGTTTCAAGTGTCTATGGTCTTGTGTATCTGGAAAAAACAGCATCAGCATTTTTAGCATAATTGTTGGCACCTCTTCAGCTACCAAATAAAAGTGATTTTGTTGTCATTCTGCAGAGATGTCCTGAGAGTTACGAAGATTATTCTCAAAGTGAGCCTTTAGAATGAATGCCTCACTACTATTTTTTGTTTTAATGTGTGAAAAATGTATGCTGCTTGTTGAGAAAATATCTGACTGTGAGAAGGGAAGCCAGCTGTTCATTCTTTTAAGTGGTACTTTATAGCCACTTAACATTATATGTTACATTTTACATTAACATCATCACAGGGGAAGTGTTTGTATGTCTTGAAGGAGGCTGATTGTCACTGTCTTACCTATCTAGTCGTACAAATTAGAAGTACCTTTCAGTATAAGTTCTGTAAGATCCAAGTGATATTTTATTAAAGGAGAGCAGAAAACTGGATTAGGATGTGATACACAGCAATTCAGGTCAGAAAAAGTTTTATATTTCTGCTGAATTGACACTTAAGCTAGCTGTAACCTTATTTTCACAAGGGAAAACAGGAAGTAGCTCTGTAGTTACAAGGTGCCATTTTGCTCCTGCAGTATGTCAGTTTCAGAAATTGAGAGAGTTTAAAATAAGATGGACAGCAGCTGATGTGACTTTTAAATTAAAAAGAGTCCTTTTATTGCTAATATAGAGGTAGCATAGAATGAAATAATTTTCAAGTTACCATTGATCTTTGTAAGTGGTATGATAAGAGCAGCTCTATGTGATACAGTGATACAATTGAAATACAATCCATTTTTCATCAGGTAGATTTATGCTTTTATTAGGCCACAGAGAATGAACATAATAGTATACATCATATATATATATATTTAAAAATAAAATATTGTGTAAAAAATTATGAGGCAAGAGTGTATAAATCACTTGATTGCTCATTTATTGCCTTCTAACTGAATAGGTTTTATAAAATTGTGTGACATGACAAATCAGATATGGTTTTCAGCTGTTGAATTACCTTCAGTATTTTTGTAGTGTACCAATTCTATTTGGTGCTATAACAGCAACAAAAAAGGCCATCTGTGTGCAATTGTTTTATATGCAAATTTTAACGTTGTAAGTGGTTCATTCATTCACTATTATGTAACTCTTATTACACTTGAATGTCAAGTTTATTTTCACATCAATTTAATACAAGCAAATGGATATGAGCTCTCAAAACTATCATCATTGCTGGCCAGTTTTGGGTACAGGGATAGTCTCAAGGTTATTCTCAAGCGTGAAGTTGTATTCATTGGGTTGGCCTTTCTTCTTCATTCTTTCCTTTCACATTTATTTGATTTTTACTGCTTATCAAACTGGAGTATTTGGATTATTTTTCCTAATTGGTGGCTTAGAGAATTACTAACATTTCATTCATGAACAATCCACAGAACTAAACTTGCAGTTATATATAATACTTCAAAGCAGGAAATACAGTACAGAGCTTGAAATCAAGCCTATAGTTCATAACTTGAAATGATTGCTAAGCATGATGTTTCCTCAGCAGTTGATTTTTATTTGTGTATTCAGTTTTTTCTTCAGTGAGTACTACCTTTTAGTTCCAATAAAGCAACAAGATTTTATGAGACTGTAGGACAGTAGGAGATATTCTAGGTCTTTATCGCTAAACAGAACAATTGCTTAGAATTCAACACAACTATTCAATAATAATTGCCTCTCCACAGCACCCTGGAAACTAAATTTGTGAAGCTCTTCAACAAATGCCTAATTTGACTTCAATCTAATAAACTTTGTGTTGGTTTAACACAGCCTGATTGTTTTTTTGGTGGGGGGAGAGCCACAGAGGTGGTTTCTGTGAGAAGCTACTAGAAGCTTCCACAATGTCCAACAGGGCCAATCTCTGATGGCTCTGAAGATGGACATGCTGCTGGCCCAATTAGAGAAGTTGCTAATGCCTCTGTGATGACACATTTAAGAAGAAAATCCACACAGGAGCAGTTTTTTCTAAGGGGTGGCAAGGTGCCACTGCCAGGACCATCTCAGCACTGCATGCACGGCCACGCAGCTGCCACCATCTTGGCACAGCCCACGGTGAGCTTTGCCTGCATGGCTGCCTCTGGCCAGCCATGATGCGGGTGGAGGGGCAGGGGCAGTGACAGTGGCTTCTCCTCCCTGGTGCCCCACATGAAGAGAGGCGTTGAATGGCACCAGCACCATGACGGCCACGCTGCCTGCGTGGTGGAGCTGGGCCGTGTGGCTGGCAGGGGGAACATGGCAAGTGATTCCCCCACACAGAACCTAGGAAAAATCAACTTCTCAGCGCTGTGAGATCCTGCAGAAGTCTTTAAACTGGTGGAATTCATTGGCAATGGTACTTAAGAGCAGCAGGCTTTTGTCGTAGTCACAGAAAGAGGAGGAAGTGAGGACGTGTGGAAAAAGACAACACGGCGTCACCAAGGTCAGTGAAAAGAAAAAGGAGGAGGAGGTGCTCCAAGCATTGGAGTCGAGATTTCTCCTTAAGCTTTAGGGAGGAAAAATATCTCCCTGTAATCCATGAAGTTAATGCGGGGGATGCAGAGATCTAGACCTGTGGGGGAAAAGTGCTGATGCCCTTTTGATAAATCTCTTGACTCTTGACTCTGGAGCAGGTGGATGCTAAAAAAAGCTGTAATCCAGTGGGAGACCCGAACAGAGGGAGAGGCCCCTTGTTTCCAGAGATAGAGAAAAGAGGACCCTTGCTTCCAAACTAGAGCAGCTTATCCTTGAAGGACTACACCTCATGAATTAGTGGCTCACACTGTGGCAGTTTTGGGAAACTGTTTTGCCTGTGGGAGGGACTCACGTTATAGCAGGTTGGGCAAGACTGCTACTCGTGAAATTGGAACCATGCTGGAGAAGTTCACAGAGAGCTGCCATGGGAAGGGCCCCATGGCATAACAGAAGACAGACTCCTCTCCCTAAGCAAACTGAAGAAAAACTCTGAGTGATGAATCAACAAAACGCCCCCACGCCCTGTCTCCATGCACTGTTGGTGGGAAGGGGAGAGGGGCTGGGGAAGAAAAGGTGTTTTAATGGCTTATTTTACTCCACATTATCCTCTTCTGACTCTGTTAATAATAAGTATACTTTATGCTTTTGAGTTTGAGCCTGTTTTGCCCTTAGAGTGTTTCCTCCCAATCCTTATCTCAGCTCATGAGCCCTTTGTTCCGGTTTTTGTGGGTGCGTGGTGTGTTATCCAGTGTCAAACCATGACAAACTTCAACCTGACCTAATTAACAGTAGTTTAGTCATAAGGATTTTGAAGAGGGTCTATTTTGAAGGGCTGCAATGAGGTCAATACTAGTAAGTGCTTATAGCATTGCATCTTTCCTCATCACTGTTTGATATAAATGATGATAATTTTTTTAGAACTAACGAGATTTTTATCTTGTGAATCGTACATCTGGAAAGTCTCTCAGTAAGGATGTTAGTATGACATGATCCAGCTGTTGATCATAACTTTGCTGATTTGCCAAGAAATGCTTACCAATATCAAAACTTTGTGACAAAGGGATGGAGGATATTAAGTCAAACTATCTCATTCCATTATCCTGTATCAGAACTGGCATGTGCAAGAGCATATGTGTTTTTAAACTGAGATGTGCTGCAGGAGTTATCTCTCTCTTTTATTTTGAAGAAAATCTTGGCTTGTTCTGCTCTGGAATTTCCAGGAAGCAGCTTTGCTTCACATTCCTGTTAGTCAAGAGATCTATCAAAATCTTGGCACCTCCAACCAAAATTCCAAGAGTGGTTGAGTATTTGTGAGAATTTCAAAATGAGGGCTAATTATAGAGGGAAAAAACATTACGATTTTATCAGTTTTACTTGGACCTAATATTTATCACAGCTTTCAAAACAATTTGACTCTTTTGGGTGAATGTAACTGGCTTGTTGTACAAACGTATTAATTTAGTGTTTACCTGAGAATTTGATGCCTGTAAAGATATTAGAACAATGCTATTAAAGTCTTTTTTGGAATAGTAATTGTCCAATCACTTTACTGGACCAATTGCTAGAAGTAAGTAAAAAAACTGAGAAAGAAATGTAATTTTTTTTCCTGTGCAGACTGTGTTGTCTTTATGCATAATCACTGAGTCTGGGTTAGTTGTTCCATATCAACTTGCTAGCTGGGCAACACAGTTGCTCAGAAACTGGCTGTTTTATTGACACAATTTCTTTACTCAAATATTCAGCAATTATCACTATGTCAGCATCTTAGGTGGTTAATTAGCTGTCATCTACATCTACAGAAGCCGTAATCAGAACTTTGACTGTCCTGCAAAGTATCCCATTTCATTTCAAATGAGCATATATAAGATGATAAGGGTTTTAAATCCTTATTTGTCACTGTCATATTTTGGCCAATGGAGTTGAAAACCTCATGTTCTACTGCCTGTCATCTGAAATAACCTACCAAAACAGAGCTTATATCTTGTGACTGAAATATCTCAAGCTTTTAAAACAAGAGTGGAAATTAAAGGTGGATGGGCAGTGGCTTAGTAAGAAACTGGCTATTCTTAAATGGTTAACCTGCTGAGTTTTCTCTTGCTGAAGTGTAGAAAAGTCATCACCATTCTATTTCTTCTGGTTTCAATGACACAATGTTACTTTACAGTTAGAGAGGATATGTTTTGTAAGTAGCTAAATTTAAACAAGAGCTGTGCAATAGTTCTCAAAGTCCTTTAAATAAGTGCTGTGTCTTTGGTTTACGTCTTAGGCTTCAATATCAAGAGCAAGTTTAACAATGAAAATGTCTGTGTGAATTATACTGCTAAAAGTGTTTCTCCAAATTTTTTTGCTACTCACAGTAGGTCATCTGATACACAGATTTTCAAATTATATGACTTTTTTTTTTTTTACAAATGCCCTATACCTCTGGCAGTCAAGCTTTTTAATGAGTAATAACAGTAGTTTTATAACACTGCTAACATCTTCAACAGCAGTGGAAACAATGATTTCACTTACTTTAAAACAGTCTGTTCTGAATACAAGACATGTAAACTGATTCTAAAGCTGTATTTCCACGAATGAGGATCTTAAGAATAAGGAACATGAGGTTAAAAGATAATTTCATTTTACAGCTTAGCAGTTTAATTTCACCAATATCATTGTCATTTTATGGCTGTTCCCTATGCTAGATGAAATAAATTGAAATGTGCTTGTTAGAAATTGGAAGGAGTTAGGAGATCATACTTCAGCTTACTCATAGTAATCTTAGGCAATGGAAAATGATGTATGGAGACAGCAACACTTATTCTGACATTGTACTTTTCAAAATAATGTTGTGTGACATCGTATGACAGTATGATAGTGCTTACACTGTCCGGTCCATTACAGTGCTTTTTTAACCATTTGTCCATTGATGAAGCCACTTAAAAACATTCGCTCCAGATGATTAGGTTGTTTGTAAAAACTGTCATTAACTTGATAAATAAGAACACAAAAGGGTCCTTACACTGAGATTGTCTCTCTGTAGTGCAGGTACTTGCCAAATGTTTCTCCAGAAAAGCACTCTAATGTGGACACAGATAATATAACACAACTTTGCTTTGGTTTATTAAAGAACTGCAAACACTCTACAGTAGGAAGGAGAAGGTATTTCAGTCAAATCATTTTCACTTGCATTATGGTATGCTAGTAGTACTAGCCACAAAAAAAATATGTGCCCACAAAGGCTCGAGGTATTCCTTGTGTGGGACTAAAGATTTGTTTCTTGAAAAATCAGTCAATGTAAAAAAAAAAAAAATACAAGCATAATTATCAGATTTCTTTGCTACAGAGAAAGTTGTTGTTGTTGGTTTGTGGTTTTTTTAGATTTTACCTTCCACTCCTTCCTTAGTAGCTTGGTGACTGGTTTTTCTCTGTTTGTGTCTGAATAGTTCCACAGGTTCCAAAAAAATGGTGGAGTCATCTATGGACAAAAAATTTATTGAGAGCTGTTAAATTTGTACGCCCATAGTATGTGTGTAATGTCAATTGACATAATCTGGATTAATGCTCACTGTGTTCAGAAAAGGAACTTATTTGCGTCTCTTAACTTAAAAAAAATACATTTGCACTTAATGAAAAAACATTGGGAAAAAAGGAATTTAGCACTTTATATGACTTTTTAAAAATTATACATTTAAGAATAAAATTAATTCAAAACATTAAGCATATTTTTCACATCAAAATTATATTTTTGTTTGCAGTTTCTGAAGCTTTTGCAAATTTCTTTTCTAAACCAGGAAATCAACCTATTCCACCTACTCTGATATGAAATTATAAAGCTTTTGTTACCAGCCTAGGTGGCGAGAATAATTTTAATCTTATTTAGCATAAGTCTTTTACTCAAAATGTTTGCTTTTGAAACTCAGGTAATACTCTTTTTTTTTTTTTAGGTAACCAAATTCCTAAATATTTAATTCATCTAATTCATGTAAAGCAATAAGTAACTATAATTAACCATATTCTTGTATTACTCAGTGTTGACAAAATTCTTACTAAGATGCAGCAGTGGTTGTGAGACCCTGTTTACCTACAGTATTCTGTATGCTGTAACTAAATAGGATGAAAAGATGTTTATTCAATCAAAACCAGCTTTAGTCCTAATTAAATGTTTATTTTGGGAGGATAAAAGGATTAAATAAAATGAGCATAGTTATCATGATTTATAGTTGTGGGGGAGGTAAGGAGCAGGGGAGTGGCACTGAAATCTATCCATTTAATCCCCTTATCAGTATTGGATCCAATTACCAAATGTCTGATCTTGAGAAGGCTGTAGCTTCTTCATAGCTTGTAGTTTATTACCTTGGTCACAGATTCATATGTCAAAGATAAGTGTAGAAATTCACTCATAATAGTAGTAGATTGGCACAGATTTCACAGTAGTGGTGTTTTTTATATTGCACAATGCTGTAATCTATTTGGGTATGTTTGAGATACATCAGCACACCACAGTAAGAGCCTTTGATAGTGTCTCAGAAGCCAAGGTGTATGAAGAAGACATTTACTTTCATAGTCCTGAGAAAGGTTTCACAAGCTAAAAAGATACTTGCCAGTCTTTTTTCAAGTTTAGAATTGGAATTTATGGCTGGGCTATTAAACCTAGTTTTGCCTAGATCTAAATTTTATTTTTCTAACTGAAACTATTTAAATATTAAACATTGCTTTTGAAAAAGATTGTAGAAATGCGATACCAAAATGGTATTTTTGTAGGAAAACAAATAGATTGTTTGGGATTTTTGTTGTTTGTTTTGTTTTCACCTAAGTGTCCACGCAAATAGAAATAAAACAATTCTGGATTTTCAATTGTTCCAGTGATCTTTGCAACAGAAATCACTGTAATAACCTAACAGACACATCTGGTTTCGTAAAAAGAGTTTTGGTTCTAGATGAATGTTAAGGAGTGGATCAGCTCCTTGAAAACAAAGTCTGTTTTTTTTCAAATACTCTGATGACAAAACAAGAAAGGAAAGATCTGCTTTCTCAGCACAACTGGCTCTAAAATTCTTTTGAACATTTTCTGTGATGCCAATGGGTCTTTAAGAAGGTATTAATATATGTTTGTGTTTTATAAAACAAATGCTGGTTGCTAAAGGAGCAAAATGATGCATTCACTTTTGAATACAGTAATTGATTCAAGTTATAGTTTCTGCTTTAGTTAATTAAGCAGCAAGGACCAGATATTAGGTTGGAATGTCTTATTCATTAACTACTTTATTGAGAGGAATAAGATTGTTTGAAAGTGAAGCCATACATACTCCTGCTGAGGATGGTACAGTCTCACCTGAAGGGAGGTTTTTTACCTGTAGCTCAACAATACTTAATTGTTAATTCTGCAAATTCAGGTCTTATTTTGTGAGGGTAGCATAATCCATGAATAAGAAAGACTAGTGTTACCTTAATTTTAAGTAGTTTTTCTTTTTAAAATATGGAGTATATGAAATACTTTTGTCTCCAAACAATGAAGGAAAATCCTGTGTTTTTCTTTTTTTCTTTTCTTTTTTAGCATAGAAAGGTGTCTCAAGGACTTGCAATCAGATGTAAATGAAATACGTACTGATGAAGTACTACAAAGCACAAGCGACTGCATTCAGTGGCTAAATAACTGCAATTTTAGTTCTCTCAGATCTTCTTCTACAGACCATGGAGAGCTGCTGGAGTTCCTAAAGACCCTGGTAAAAATTTTTTATTAAAGACTTTTTTGTTGGAAAGTTGGTTGTATGATTGGAGGTGGCAGAGTGGGTGGGTGAGTTCAATTAGTTTCCTTATTTCACTCTTTATTGTTGTGAGGGTAGTTTATAAATTCATGTCTCCAGCAGGGTATTGTGTTTCCTTTTGATCATGCCTTAAATAGACAGACTTGGAACAAAATATTTTCACAGATGCTACCATATGTTCACCACTGCTTGGATTGTTTTGTAAAGCACCTTGGTAAAAGAAACTTCAGAAGTTACAATCTGCATTGAGGCTGTTAGTGTTTACTGCATGTTTTTCACTTGTGTCAGTATGAATTTAACTCATCTAATATATGTTATTGTCCTTTATACATTATTTAAGTATAAACTTCCTACCTGCTATTTGGGCAGAGGGGTAGGTGGTAGATGCCCTATCCCTGGAAATGTTCAAGTTCAGAGCCAAGTTGTACTGAGCTCTAAACAGCCTTATCTGGTTGAAGATGTCCCTGCTCATTGTAGGAGGATTGTATCAAATGAGCTTTAAAAAAAGTCTCTTCCAATCCAAATGATTCTATGATTCTACACTTCCCAATGAGAAATGTGGGACCTACATTCTAAGTTCTACCAAGTTGTACAACTAGATACAACCAGAAATCAAATTTCACTTCAATAAAAAGTACCATCATTTTAGAGAGTATTTTTATCCAGAATTTTTATTAAAGGTTTACATTTGAGTGTGTGTGTGGAAATGGAATTGAATTGGCAAGATAAATGAAGGTTGATCCCTCAGTTAAAAGATGGGCTTCAAGTTTATATTTAAACTATATTTGTGTGCATTTGATATGATACATGTGTGTAAGGTCAAAACAAGTGAACAGTATCCAGTGATTATTCTTTGTCACTTTCATGTCATGGTTTTGTTGTAGACTATGAGCAACTTCAGACTAAGATTAGCTGTAAATGGAAGAGGAAAACTGGAGAAAAGTGGAGTGTTTTCTCTGGCTAGAGCACAAGCTTCGTAAAATCAGCTCTTGTTTTTTTTTAACTCTTAGAACTCTTGTTGCTTTTTCAGTCACCACTGATTCCACTGGACATTAACCTGTGTCAAATGAGGAAGTAACTTTTAGAGACACCAGGTCCTTAATGTTCATGTGGTGAAGAGTGATTTTGTTCTCTTCTGACAAAGATGATCAGTATGAATGTTGCTATTAATAATCATCCCATTCAAGGGTGTCAGAGACTGCTACCTGTCATACTTGATCTAGATGAAATTAGAGAATCCCAGAAAAAGCTGACTGAGAAGTTCTTGCTTTCAGAAGTCTTTTGTTATTCCTCTTAGTCCACTTAGATAGTTTCTGAACTCTCTCAGAAGCTGGCATGGCACTGATGACTTATTTGTGTCCATTCCCTGCTTACTTCCTGCTCCAAGGTCTATTCATGCCATATGCCTGAACACCAGATGGCGGCATTTGTTTGGAAAACACTAAAATGTCCCCATCTCACACAAAACGTGCTTTCTAGCTCTCCAGCTTCCCAGAGTTTACTAACTGCATGACAGTCTTGCTGTGAGCTGTAGTATCCAGTTAAGCCTTGAGAACAGCTCTGTGGCAGGCTGCTAAACAGACAGCAAAGTGAGAAGCCTGAAAGTCTCAATTCTGCACAGTTTATCATGAAAACATTTTTGGAGCTCAGCAACTTTCACATCACTATTTCCAGGTTTATGGCTTCTTAGATAATCCAGCTTGTTTTGTAGATGGGATTACAGATGAAAAGTGTATCTGTACTGTCTGTCTGTATCTCTAGTGCTGACCATACTGCAGTCTGTCTGTAAGAAGCTATATTCACAGTAGATAAACTTCAGTTCCATAAACAGGTCCGCAGTAAACTATTTTCAGCAATATTCAGTATTAATAGATTATTATGAGCTGACATTTCTTAAATTTATATCTCTATCCAATGAATTAATCCAATAATTTCTTCTTGCACGCTTTTAATTAAGTATATAGAATTCATATTCAGTAAGAGGAACCCTCTTTCTACTTCAGGACAACATTCCTATTCATTGTTGTCCTTTATTATGTGTGTATATTTCATTAGGAATTTTGTTTAACTTTTAAGCTGCTGAGACAATTGAAAAACAGTACAAAGTTCTTTTCGGGCTTTGCTTGGGGTGCTTTATTTAGGTTTATTGCTGTTATCATGCATTTGTAAATTCTTATGAAAATATCAAGAATTTCTTCATGAACCTGAAAATATTATATGTGAAATTTTGTGATTCTGTGTACTGTCTTGTAACTTAATATTAAAAAAGTTTAATATATGCACTAACACATTGTCATTAAATTCTGTTCCTGCTAAAATAATTTCAGATTCTTTTTTAACCAAGCCTTCTTCTTACTTGTTTATTGATATCGTAGGTAGTTGTCCATACTAGGCAGTTGTCGAGTTGGTAAACTGCAACTGGTTTTCTGTATGTTATTGTTGTCACTAGCTTTTTGTGCTCAAAAGGGAACTTTTTATCATTCTCCAAAACCTTTTGAAATTTGGATCTTTTTCTCTTGAATAATGTTGGCATCACCTTTTGCTATATTTTTTTCGGTTAAGTTTTAAATTAAAAAGTCTATATCAATATAGGCAATGTGTGAAGACACTTGATGACACTTTTCAGAGCTTCAAAGTTCACTTCAGGTACTCTTTCTGAGAATCACTAAATCTAAAATGGCATCTGCAAGCTCCTATTTGTAATATTGTAGTTTAATAAAAGAAAATCAGATCAGTATTATGTATATCCATTTTGATAGGTATGATTTAAGATCTTAACCCTTTGCAGATATTTCTATTACATGCACATGCTTTTGTAGGATGATATTCAACTGATAAGTTCCTTTATTATTCTGTCTTTTATATCTTTTTTGCTTGCGAGTAAGATGAATTAATAGGAATTATTTTGAAATAAAGATCTAAAATGGAAGAAGAATAGGTAGTCTGTTATTTTTAAGACTTTCTTTATAAGAGGCAATCATGCTCCCAGTCTGTTATTCAGAATTAGGTACTGTAGTGAAAGTGGTTTGTTTTGTTGTTTTGTTTTTTTTTTTTTTAAATTTATGTCAAGAAACTCTGGTCAGAGTAGAGAGCAACAGAAAGATAAAACCTCTAAGGTATGTAACAGGTTAGAGATATCTAGAACAAAGAATAGGAGTTTAAATAGAATTTAAATTTTTTTTGTGACTCTAAAGCACAATTATCTATTGATAAAAGCTTGCTACAGGGAAAAAAAAAAATAATATTTGGCATTCAGAAGTGGTAATTTGCAATACCGGACTCAAACTTAAATAATTTACCTCTCTTTCAAAATGGGAACAGAAACAAAACTAATAATTTCTTCAAATACTGTAAGTTAAATAAATCAGCAATGCTGAAGGTGGAAGGTAACAATGGTCTCTTTACCAGACTTGCTTTATAGGATGGAGTATGATTTGGGAGTCTATTCTGGTTTCAAGTGTCTAGTATGGGGCTATGTTTTGAGTTTGTGCTGAACACAGAGTTGATAATATAGTGAGCAAGTGGCTGCCTGGGGTTTGGTTGCTGGCTGGGTTGAAACTATGATAGAGACACAGATAAAGGACATGACTGGAACGAATGCCCCTGGGATGGTTTGCCACAATGCTTTTCTCTGTTGGAGAGAAGCAATAATGGGAGATGAAGGAGCCAGTGAGAGGGCTTCTAGATTCTCATCCACTTAAGGTTTTCCTACTGAAACTAAGAAAATCAAGAACACCACCAATTCCACTCAGTTTTCTTGTGATGGTAATATTGAGCTGTGACAAGAGGAGCTGCCATTTGCTGCATGACCTCTTGAAGCTGAAGCAGCTCTATGGTCAGTGATCCTAGCCCTGGACTGAGAAAGAGCTCATCAGAGTTAAATGAAGAAGGAGCAAGCAGCCATGTGGTTTCACTTGCTTTGTTAACCGACTGCCTTCTCCGACCCATACAGCATAGATGTATTTGGAGGTCACTAATATATCAGTCTGCATCTTGGTTTGATGGGACACACAGCTTCTTACTCTTCTCTCCTGTGTGATCTAAGGAACTTTAATTAGGGAGTTCTGGGACTTTTTTATCCTTAGAATGGTCTTTTTGATGACTGCCTGCTGAGCCATAGAAAGTGACCATTTTATAAATTCTTTGCTTGGTTTTATGAGAAAAACCTGTCATCTGTGTAAATCTTCAGTAATTTTTTCGTACAGTTTTCTTTAAAAGATGCTGTGACAACAAAACGCTGCTGTTTCCTTTGAACTGTGGTCTAGAATTGATTAAGAAAAGAGTTTGGGGATGTAAGAAAGATGAGAAGATGAATGTGAGTTGTTGGCAGAGGTAGACAAGAAAATTAATTCGCATATAAATCCTGTTTTCCACGGGTTTTACGATTTCTGTTGCTTACGTATCTTATTTGCTGCTAAGATAATCACAGTTTTTACTCTAGTATGAAGCTGTTCATTTAATGAACTGGAATTAACAGAAATTTCTAAAATATTGTCTGATTTACCTTTGTTAGCAAAGCTTGCTGAAGAATGAGAAAAATCAAGAAGAAATGGTACTTCACTTCCTTCTGGATCTCTCTAGTCAGTGTGGTGTCTCATTTCCATGTACTGCAAGCGGGACGTCTTTTGAGTTAACATCTTCCCTTCATACCATTCAGGATGATTCAGCTGTGGATGTGAAATCTCTTTGGGATGATGTGAGATTGCATCTTCGACAATTTTTAGTAAATAGACTGCAAAGTCAAGAAGAAACAAACACTAATGCTTTGCAACAACAAATGGAGTTTAAAACTCAGTGTGTACAGCAGCTTTTGTTTCTTTATCCCAAATCAGAAGTCTTAATGAAGTATCAAAATATGCAGAATAAACTGGTTAGTGATCTTCTACAGAACTGTATTTTGTCTAGTTGTGGTAAAACAAATTTTGATAAGGTGGTTAATGGTTACCAAAGTTCCGTACCCAAATTATGCACAATGATCAAAGAAGATTTGTATATACTAAGTGGAACTATTGGTCCATCTTCGTCATTAAAGTTTATTAATGAAACTTACCTGGATACCATCACTGAAGAAATGACAGTTCTTCTTGAAAGACTTTGTGAGCTGCAGTTCAAAGAAAATGCTTTACACATAGTTAAAGCAAACAAGATTTCAAAGAAGCATAGAGGAACAGTTCACGCTGTGGGTTAGTAGTCTTACTTTATGTTCTTTGTAGTTAGATATTATTTTAATTATGCTACTTTTTTTTTAATATAATTGATTATTTTCTGTGAAGAGGGAGACCCAAAATTAGTAATTACAGCTTATGTTTTAAACATACTACTGCAGTTGAATTCTAGACTGTGACAGAGTTCTGGTGCAAAAGTAAGAGAGAATAACTCATGTAATTTAACAAAATCCTATTATAATCCATTGGATAACATTGTCATGTCATAGTAATTTTTTTCAGGCTGTTTTATTCCAGCTGCTGAAATACGTACCAGAATAAGAACTATTTAATCCCAATTTAAATAAACACAAACTCTTCAGTCTTCTACTAGTCCTTTTTTTTTCCATTTTTTTGTCAGACATTTGAAGGAGATTATAGGAAAAACTGTACAGTATTATGTCCATGAAGGAGATACTGATTCACACATCAGAGCTGTCCCAAAAGATTACTATGCCGATTCTAATTCTCAAACTAAGAAACAAACAAAAAACCCATTTACACTTTCTAGTCTTGTGAAAGTACAGTAAGTTAGAGTTAATACCACCTGGTCATTTTTTTCTTGTTTCAAGAAATGTCAGGCAGGAAAGGAATCTGTTATTGATGTACTATCTTCTGTATTTTCTTTTTGCAGTTTTTAAGTCTGACATGCTAATTTCCAAAGGGAAGAAACAGCACTTTGGAAAAAATAATACAGAATAGAAACTTCTGTAAAATAATTGCACAATTGTATGTAATTGCTTTTTCAATGCAGTGTTTTGAGCACTGTGCAGGAGCTGTGCAGGAGCTGTGCAGGAGCTGTTTGTTTAAAGCATAGCTTTCCATAAAATGATTTGCAGACAGAAAATATTAAAAGTTTAAAATCATGTGAAAAATACAGAAACAGAATATCTTTGAATTGTGCAGCACAAAGAAAGGATGAGTGAGGTGATGATTTGTGAGGTCTATACAGAAGAAAATTACACACTTCTGAGTTTTAAAGTCAGCATATGTGTTAGTGTAAGTCAACTGAAAATTCCAGTGGAAGAAATGCAAAGATAATTTTTCAACAGAAACTGGAATATGGAGTACTGGAACACGTGAAAGACAAGAAAAAAGGCATGCAAATGAGTTGAAAGGCTGAGAAGTTCAGTGTATGTACTAGTGGGATGCAGTGCTGGTGGGAAACAATGAAAAGAAGTAGTGTCAGAGTACTGTTGAGATATGAAATAACAAGTAATGTGTTTTTGAATTACATAGTGAGATGTGAGTCAGTAAAGGATTCACCGACAAAAAAAATTACCTGTAGAGAACAGAAGTTTGTAACTTAATTTTTCTTTCAGTCTCAAAACAGCTTACAAAGATGGAGAAGTTCAGTTATCTCCATTTTACATCTAAAACATGGAGGTTAAAGTGATCACAAATATGTCTCTCTGAAAAATTGTACTTTAACTCTCTATTACAAGATGGAAGAAAGCAGTCATTCAATCTATTAATAAAGTACTTCCTCTGCTTACATTTTTTTTGTCACAGGATGTGACTTTGCATGTTTTTGTGCCAGTACATCTATCAGTACAGATTTCCAGTGCACATTTCTTTTGTATAGTCAAAAACACAGAGGAAGGTGAAAACAAACAAAGTAAATCTTAGGGCTTGCTTGCAACTTTAAAATACTTCCTGCAAATAATTAGAATATCATTTCTCTATTTCATAAATATTAGACCATATTTTAATTTGTATTGAAAATTCATTAAATGTCAGATTTCAGATGCAGCAGCTCTCTCCTTAGCACCCATAAAATTTTTGAATTGCTGTTCATTAATATAATTTAATTCTCAGAATTACCTTCTTCACAGGGGCTGTCATAGTCATGTCTTCATGTTATTTTACTTCAAGACATTAGAATGGGAAGTAGATATTGATTTGCCTACTGGTTTTCTATTATTCCTACTAGTTTTCTGCAGAAAACTGCTCTGACAGATTTCAAGCAGGGAAACCATAAGGCACCGATAGTGAAATCAGAAATCAAAATGCTAAAACAAAATATGAGGTGAGAGTTGTGAAGTTTTGAGTTTGATTTCCATTTTTCTTTTCATTTTCTGGACATGTCATAGCCTATTATTTGGTATTATTCATTAATGCAAGCAAAAATGATCCTTGTATCATTTGTAACCAAAACAGTTATTACCCTGTAACTTATTTGTATGTGAGCTTGTATGTGAAGTGTCTTTTTTGGAAAGAGATTTCTTTCCTATAAATGCATGAATATACCACATTTGTACTACACTAAGTTATATAAAGGCATTTTTTTTCCTTTAGAATGAAAAAGTCCACAAGGCAGTTCACAGTGAAATAACTATTTGGGAAATATTTTAAGAGGTTTGTAAGGTGGACAGGTTCTTAATGTCAAGTGACATTTCCGCCTTGGAATTCTTAAATTGTGATACTTTGTTGGCATCCCACAAATTAAAGAGGAAATTTTTTTTGCAAAGGTTAGGTTAAAAAACAGCCTTAATAGATTACCTTGGCAGTGATACCCAGTTTGCCAAGTATCAAAAGAACCTTGTGCATAAATATGGAGGGAAGAACAAAAAGTTTTTTCTTAGCTGAAAGACAGATATGTTTCTTATTTTTTTGATGTATGTTGCCTCTGTCCTCTGGGACCCCTCAAACCAGCACATTTCAGAATATCAAAATAATTTAATCTAGGGCATACAGTTGGGACTGTTACCCCAGAGGTGATAGAAGGATTTGAGTTTGCTTAGTCCATCCTCAGGGTAGTGTGGTTTTTAGTTGATATTTGTTGTGGGTTTTTTTCATAAGAACTATTATAATTGATCCTACTTTACAGCATAGGTAAAAAAATAACAGAAAATAATAAAGCAGTGCCAGAACCTCAGAAGACTTTCTACAGACAATCTATTTCTTTTGGGAAAATAGAGGTAGTCTATAGCAAGCTTTAACAGAGTTATCTTTAAAATATTCCATATAAAATAATCTATTTGTGAAGTAAGGAGTTAACACTTTTTTTTCATTCTGTACCAGAGCAGTGATTTGTGAAGTACTATAAAGAGATGGTTACCATTTGTCAGTACCTAGGAATTGTGTGGCTTGACAGAGAAGCTGTGAAAATGGCATGTGAAAAGAGGCAAACTTTTGGAACTCAACATCTTCAGTTGCCAGCTCTAGTGGAGGCAGGTGATTTTATGTTACAACATGATCCTCTCACCTGTTAGATCTGTGCCTTTAATTGCCTTTAACAGTGCAGGATTCAGCCAATAGTACCTGGGCTGTTATTGTAGGAGGTTTTTATATAACATGAATTATAATTTTTCTGTGTACTTTCAGAACATTACCAATATTTCCAACTTGCTAGAATAATATGCAAGGAATGTTTCCCAACCCACTCCCTCAAGTTTTTTTTTTTTTGGTTTTTAATGGGATTTTGTTATTTCAGACTTTCTATATATTAATCATTTGAATCTTTCAAAAGTTTATGTAATGTAGTATTTAAAACTATATGAAAAATGCATGTTGACAATACTTAGCATGAAAAGACCCACAGCTGTTTTTTTATCTCTTACAATTTTTTGCTTCAATTTCCAAGATGGTATTTCTCAGAAATTATTTGCTGTAAGTCTGTATATTGTAGTTTTACCTTCTGAACCTTTTTTGTGTTTTTTTGTTTAAAAAATGTTAAGTTAGTTTAATCAGGCATGACTAACCTATATTAATTCATCTTCTGTCAGATGAAGAAACAGCTACTCTTGCAGGTGATCAGACATCTGCCAAAGAAACTTAAACCCCACGGAATTAGGAACAGTTTATGTATTAGTGGAAGGTTTTCTTTGGCTTTATTTATATAGTTTTTGTATATAAATAGACTATAAAGACTTATATAGACTAATTAATTTTTTAATTTCCTGTGGTTAAAATAAAACAGAGATCAGAGCTTAAAGTTTTGTCTAACATATTTAAATTGATTTGCTTAATAATTTTAAATGTCATGAACTTTCCAGAGACCCTTAAACATTTAAAATCGTAACTGAACTCTGTTTTTTAAATCCGAGGCAATAAATATTGTGTTCCTAAATAGCAGTAGTTCGTTATTTTCAAGAAAAATATTATTGCAAAGTGGAGGCAAACTACAGTGATGCAGATTTGATTAAGCACATTTTTAGCTAGAAAATAATTCAAATACCTTCAGAAATATACTTTAATATTAATATATTACACTTTTACCCCAGTATATATCCTTCAAGTTAGATGCCCTGCAGGCTTTCTTTCTTGAGAATATAACCAACATCCATTCTATTATAAAGATGTACTCAAATGCAAATTGTGATTTAAATTACTATATTTTAAATCTATTATCTTTAAATGTTAGTGAGTTCCTATATTGTTTGTGAAACACCTAAAATGAGCATGGCATATAGCTAGTCTTGAGTAGAAGGACTCAGTGCCATTTACAGGAGCTGCATTTGTGCAGTGGAGTTGGGAGCAAGAAGAGAAACAGGCTATGCAGTAACTTGTTGAAGAGAAGACATGTTTAAGATGTTAACTTAAAGTACTTGGTAAGAAAAATCTATTTTGAGCTCACTTACACTCACATATTCCCAGCAATTTGCTGAAGAGCTAACCTGAGATATGGATTTTGGGTTTTGCACATTCAGCTTAAATTTGATTTCTCTGCTATGTTTGTCCGCATATGGTTTTATTCCCCCTGGTTTATAATTTTCTCTTTTTGAAATTAAAAGCTTTAATTTCAGACTTGCTTTTATCCTTCTGTATAATTGACTTCACTTGGTTTGTGATCTCAATAGTCACCATTATGGCTTACAACCAATCTTCTATGATCTTTGTCTTTTCTATCAAAAATATACATAAAATAATATTAATACTTGCTGGTTTAGCAACTGCATGATTAAAAATACTCCAACTATTTACATCTGGGAATAATTTCAGCTCAATAACTTTAGGGTAACTCAGCTCCCATTTATATCTGGAAATTAAAGAGTTCCAAACTTGGATTAATGTAATTAATATTGATATCTTTGCAACTTTTTTGATATTTCTGTACAGGTAACAATTTATTGCAGAAAATTTGCAATATTTGTGCTGTAGTTATAGTTGGTTTTCCACCATGTTTTCTTGCCCATAGTCCACTATCTGTTATTTTACAAATATGAGGGTGAAAGGGGAAAGTGCTTTAGTCACATCACTTGCTACTGTTCAGTCCTGAAAGTCCTTTTGCATCTTTCTTGAGTGCTGAGAAGGCAGGTAATACAAAGTAGTCCATATGGATTACAGATTATAATATCCAGTATAATGTCCTGCTTCTTCAGATCAGATTTGTTCTATTGTCCAAATCCTTGAACTGGTACAAGCAAGCTTTCAGTTAAATGTATAATGTGTTCCTAAGGGTCAAATGTTTAGATTTACAACGTTTTAGAATTTAAGTTATTTGTCAGTCGAAGTTGGCGTTTTTCATAAAATTAAGCTTCAGAGTATTTGAAGACCCACATAGTTACTGTAGTGACCTTTAGACATTATAAAGACAAAAATAAGGAACTTATAATACAACTGGAACTTCAGCCTCCTTGCTGCCTCGCATGTCCCTCTTGTTTTTTCTTACTTCAAGAGACCCACAATGACCTGCTTATCCCTTCCTTCGAACAAGGTGGTTTTGTTTCTGTTTGTGCGTGACCAGCAGTTTCTTCATGTGCTTCCATTACATTGCTGCCTGCTTGGCATCTCCTTCTGTCTTCTGTTTCTGACCTTCCTGTCCCATTGCAGAGTGCCTACTTAGGAACTTAAGTGCCAATGTATAGGAGCAGGGCTTTAGGGACCCATATAAAACAAGATACAGAAAGAATGGTAACAGTGTGCAAGGCACCATTGCAACTACTGACTCCTTGAGCTGCTCCACACATATATTCACAGAGTTGTCAGGGTTGGAAGGGACCTGAAAGATCATGTTCTTCCAACTCTGCTTGGAATGAACACCTTCTACTCTACCAGGTTGCTCAAAGTCCCATCCAGCCTGGCCTTGAACACTTGCAGGGATGGGACCTTCTCAGCTTCTCTGGACAACCTGTTCCAGTGCCTCATCACCCTCACAATCAAGAATTTCATCCTAACATATAATCTAAAGCTACCCACTTCCAGTTTGAGCCATTGTCACTCCCTGCCCTAGCCTCTTGTAGCCCCTTCAGGTACTAGAGAGGGCCATGCCTCCCTGGAGCCCTCTCTTCCCCATGCTGAACAGCCTCAACTCTCTCAGCCTGTCTTCAGATATGGTGAGGTATGGCAAAGTTTTCCCCATACCTTACACAGGTGGAGTAAAAAGCCATATGGTTTCCATCAATGAAAGATGGGGAAGTAATAGGTATCAAGTAGAACTGTAGGGCTTCTTTCTTACGCATACACAACTATTGCAGAATACATGATGACAACAGCAAAAATGCTACTACATAGAGATTGAGTAAAAATGCAGATACAATCATTAGTTACTTTGCTTTCTATATACCAGAGATTGCTATTTTTTTATTATGAACCAGTCAGCATTGAGATATTCAATAGGTTTTTCACCTACTTAAGATAATGAAACAAATAGTGTTGGTGGGAATTTAAAATACAAAGTTGAAATTGAAAACCAGTGGACATACAGATATGATACAGATTTTTGCAGTTTTCTGTCTTCCTTGGGAAGCCTATAAAATTTTGACAGGCATAACAAGATCCCATTACTCAGGAGAAACAAAATATCCTTAAATTTAATATAGGAAATAATGTGTTTTATAACTTCTTTGTCACATATTCCTTATTTCTTATCCTTGCAAGTATTATGTTTGATTTCTTCTGCACAACTATATTAAATGAAAATATGAGTACTACTGAGGAGAAAATAAAGCCATCTGTTTGAACATGCAGAGTTGAAGTTTTAATAAAATGGAAGTACACCCTTAAAGGCCATATGAACATAATATCCCTAGGACCACAAATGTGTTTCTATTGCGAGGATGACATTTTCATAAAGATTACAAAAGCATTAAGCTTGTTACTTTTTAAGCGTATAGTAGGGTGAAAGATAACAGTATCTAAGTTATGAAATGTCAGGTGAACTGACATAATTACAAACTGGGTAGTGTGCCTGAAGAACTTCCATCTTTTTAGAGCGGTTGCTTGAAATTGCTTATTAAGCCCAAATTATGAAGAAGGGCAGTGAAATCTCCTTACTTACTCTTTGTTATGTTTAAAATACGTCTATTGGAGATTTTTATTGTCTTGTTATTTATTGTCTTCTTAAATTTTGCTTTTCAATTTATTTAAATATTTTTTAAACATGAAATTCTTGATGATCGTTTGGTTTATATTTTTTAAGACTGTTATGTCCTCATGAAGTTCTTCCACTTCATCTTTTTAAACAAGAATTCAAATCTATTTTCGGAATTCTGCAGAGATTCAAAGGGACATGGTTTCCTTCTTGGTAGTTTGTTTTTCTTTTTTCCAAACGTTTGCACAATTAGCGAACACCAGCTAATTACCTGCCTTTGTCTTTTCACAGCATACCTGCATTTTCTTCTTCAGAACAAAGAGAACATTTAACTCACTGTGCTCTCTAATCATTGCATTCTCCTCCCAAGTGTAAAAGATTAAAAACTGATTTACACTATAGTTGGATATTTTGTGAATGTTCAGAAGTCAATTTGACATTTATAACTGTAGTTTTCTCTTTAATAATAAAAAGTCACAAAATCTGAGGGACAATTATGATGAAAATGTCTCTTTTATTTCAGAATATGGGTCAGCGTGAAGAAGACTGTGTAGGACTATGGCAGATAAGAGAACACTTAAAAAATGTCTTTGAAATACAGTCCTGCAGAATTGTTTCAAAGACAGTTGGTGGAGGAGTATTTTTAATATGTGCATCTACCATCATTAATCACAAGTTAACAAGATGGTCTTGACTGATTTTTGTCAAGGCAGAGAACCTCTTCTGTCATAAAAATTGTGCAGTAAAAAGTCAAAATTAGTTTAGTCACAATCGTTTTTTTGAAAAATAATGTAGGTGGTTAAGTTAGGGGGGAGTGTCATGTCCCAAGCTGGTTGTAACATGCTAAATTAGAATATTAATGTCCTTTTCACTGAAGCTTAGTCTTACAATTTTTAAAAACTCCTCTATTGTCGATCAAGAACTGTGTCTGAAAAACAAAGCTTTCTGTCATGTTATAGTACTTTTCACTACATTCACTGAACAGAGCAAGGCAATGGATATGTTCTGGTCTATCTGACCTAGAGAGAATAAGGGTGGTTAAAACCAAGCCCAACTTCTTAACTAGAAATCTAGCACATAGTGTCCATAAATATTGTGGACTGTCTGAAATTAGATCAGTTACTGGTCTCAGATTTTTCAGAAGAGTTTACTTTGCCTCAGTAGATCCTCACACTGATCGTCCTCTGGCTAAGAACCAGATCTTTGTACTTTAGCACAAGGGACAGTGTACTGATTTTCTGTTCACATGCTGGGAAATTCAACGATTTGTGTAACACAGAAATTACATGTTCTGTTATGCACCATACTATCAGCTCATGTGTAAAGAAGTGTTTTAATTGTGTAATCTCTGCTCAGTGAGTGGGAACTTGTGTCTTTACTGACACGTGATTAATCCCTCTTTCGTATATTAGTCTTTCTACAAAATATTTGTTTAAAAATTATGATTTTTGAAAAATTACTCAATAAGTTTTTAAATGGCAGTATCTGCCCTCTTTTCTGACTGCCTAAATTTATTTTTGATGTTTATATTCCTTGGAAAAGTAATCATGAGAACTTTGTGGTGACTTTGCTTAACTAGGGTTTTGAAATACAAAGGCATAAGAAGCAAAAATAAGAGTATTGGCCTCAGCTGTATTTTTTAATCTTATTTGAACAAATTAGAACTGGCTCTGTTGTATCTTGGAATAATGAAGCAGAAGTGACACAGGCATTTAAATCTATTTTTTAAGGAAATACATAGTATACAATATCATGCATATTACTTCCTACAGAAAGGAAGGATCAACACAAGATAGAAATTCCTGATAGGTTGAAGGTTCCTAACAATTTAATTTGAGTAGAGTAGTTCTAATGTAATGAATCAATCTGTGAGAGACCCAGCCTCTGTGAATGTAAATGCAAAAGCATTGAAATTCAGCTGGCAGGCATTTTTACATTTGTAGGCATTAAAGAAATGTAAGCCAGATTAAAATAAATATGTTGATTACTGTGTTTTCAAGTACACATTAGAATTGTCTTTTATCAGCTAAGTGTTATAAAATGGGAAACACATGCAAGTCCTATCAAAGTTAGAATTCATGAGAAGGTTTGACAGACCTGGCAGTTCTTAATTTTTCTTTCAACAAAGACTGAGGAAGATCGAGTTTTAGAGTTCTTCAAGGACTCCAGTTTCAGTGTAGGTGTTATTTTCAGTTATTTTCAGCAGGATTTCTTAGTTTTTATGCTCTCTTAAAACATTCTACTTTAGTGTTTTCTGTGTGTGAGTGTGAAGACTTCAGAGAATGTGATAACTCCGTCAGCCCACAGTGTAGGCAAGAAAAATCAAAAAATGTGTGTGGAATCAGTTTATGTTATTGTCAAGGCCAAAATATTGTTTCAGTTCTCTGAGAAATATTACTAAGAACATAATTTTGTCACAGAATAGTTCTTGCAGTTTTTGAAAAGAACTTTTTGGTAATAGTTACTACTTCAGAAGAAATTATTAATTGTAGAGTAGCACCTAAAACCCCACTCTTAACTGCTAAAAGCAACTGCATCTAGTGTCTATCTACAAGCTTTAAAGTTATTTTAGCTGAAGGGATGTTTAAAAAAATGTCTGCTTTTTCAGTACTGTGATAATTGTAAAAAAGTTATTGGATGTCAGATGCTAAATTCCTTAAATGGACCAGTCTATTAATTAAATTATAAATTAAACCAGAACTATTAATTAGTTCTAATTCAGAAACTAAATAATTTGTTTACATTTGAATTGTTTAAAGTGTCACTGTCTTCCAGGAATTGAAGTGTATGATAGGAATGTCTTGTAATTTATTAGAGGCCGTGCATGCTTTTGAGAATTAAGGAGGAGGTTGAGTCTCTGGTTTCAGAGCAGGGTGAAATAGGTATTTGTATATAAAGTAATTTTCTTGAACATGATTGCAAGGCACTTCATCTTCAGAGTGCTTCAGAAAGTCTCTGTAGTTTGTTCCTCAGGGTTGTAAAGGAGCTGTACGCTGTCAAGGAGTCAGATTTGTGAGATCATTTGTATAAGATGACAACATAAATTTGAAGTCAGAGTGTGATTCGATGTTCTTGTTCTCCATCCTGTGTTTCCAGCACTGGTCTATCCTTTCATTTATCAGTTGGTCAGTAAACATGATTTACAATTATTCATATTGGTAGACCTACCCATGCAATGTTGACAAAGGACTTTAGGATTTGGTAGCAAACATCTAGCAACCTGACATGGAATCAACCTTCACTATGAGGTGAAAACTGATCTCATTTTACTGGGAAGACATTATGGAGTGGATTTTAATAAATTTTAATCAATAAAACAATTAAAATATTTTTAAATTAATCAATTTAAATTTTAATCAGTTTCATGTGTAGTAAATCTCTTTCAAAAAAAATAGTGTAGTTTTCACTGAGTTTGTTTAATAGCTGGCTCTGACATCTCTGTGACAGACACAATTAAATATATGCAAATTTATGCATGCTTATGATGTTTATACATAAGTTGAGATCCCTTACTTCACTGCATTTTTCTTACCACATGCACAGTATGGATGTATAGTATAAGCATTTATGAAAGTCACATGGTAATAGAGATATCTAATAAGAAAATGTTTACCATTTTTAGATCTGTGACCTCTTTTTTTCAAAGGGACAGAAATTGCCAATGTGTAGTTTCTTTGTGAAGGCTGCTTTACCAGATTATCCCAGAACTCCTGGGTCTCACTGCAGCTAACAGGGAACTGCAAAGCAAGACAAGTGTTTAAAAAACCTTAACCACTCAGATAACAGTTTACATCACTAATAGTTCTTTCTAGGTCTGTCAGTTTCAATCAACAGAGAGCACATATGATCTGTATATCTGATAAACTTGTCAATGCCTTTTTAAAGCAGGATTCCCCAATCTATTCTATTCAGCTCTACTCTCTCCTTTCCTTTTTCACCATTTCAAGTAGAATCCTGATAAGACAGAGGTACAGGCAGCTGTGTGTAGCTAGCTCAGGCTACAACTAATTTGTGCAGAAAAAAATTAAATCAGGAGGTAAATTATTTCATGATTGCTCATTCCCAACAGAGTTGGGCATCATTCTGAAGAAAATATCAAATAATTGCTTTCAGACCATGTCAGACACATGCAATTCCCTTCTCTAATGGCTATGTGAGGTAGGACTAGGCCTCAGGGGTCACCAAAGAACTGAAAATAGCTTAGTGCCAGGCATAGCAATAGAGAGACAGAGCACATAGGAAATGAAGTGGCAATAAATGCAATCTATAGGGGAAATGTGCTTCACTTGGAATTTAATGTATTGGCTTAGAATCTGGCAGTAAGCCATGCAACAATTGTTTACATTTCTGTCAGCATCTGCATCTGTTCTGCTTTGTAAATGGCACTTATCTTTGAGTGAGTAAATGGTGGAATCAATAACAACTGTTAAGGGATTTCCTTTTTTTTTTCATATTCCATAAAAAAATCACGCTACAAACAATGTAGCCTTAGATTAATAAGAAACAGACATTAACAGGGTCAAAGGGATTTGTTTAGGAACCTTTTATAGCTTCTTGGGTTTGCAGTAATTGTATCCATGTGACTTGAATGTATCTTGTAACATATACAAATTAAACTGTTAAAAAAATGCTAGCCTGCAGTAATGAAGATGATTTTTTATAATTATCATAAGTACTGTGTATAGAAAACTGCTGGCACTGTTTGTAATAATTTAGTTCTATGTAATACCGTGTATTACATCTGCTATGCAGAAATACTAAGTTGCTTTTTACAGTATAAGCAAATTAACGATTATACCAGAAATACCAATTATTTAAACCTAGCAGTTGGATTAAAAATTGTATACCAACACTCAGTTTGAGAAAACTGTGAGCAGATGTCCATAAAAATGGAATATATCTTTACTAAATGCAAATGAAAGAATAGCATAACTTATATACAAGCTCTGTTTAGGAGATAGTGTGCAGATGAATGCTGTCATAAGTGCAAGATTGTTGTAATAGTTATAGCATCACTTAAAAGTTAATATCACTGAGACCTGAGGAACACATGATTGTTAATGGAATTTATGTATGTAACTCCCTGTGCACGGCTTTGAAAATCTACCTCTTGGAATACCCCTATACACAGTGACTGTCAGCAGCTGAGTTTGTTTTACTTTATTAACCTATTTCTTTTTGGATTTAGCAAAATGGTAATTCCATTTATTATGTATGCAGGTTGTAGTTAGATTGTAAATTTAATATTGTACTTCTTATTTTTTTATTTTCTTCCTTATATAGCTTTATTGAATGAAATCCCTGACATTGCCTACTTGTGTCCATAGTAGAACAATATTGTAGATCTATCTTACATGAAATCAAGCCTTAGACGTGGGGACTGATGAATTATATTCATTGTATTGTGTATTGGGAAGGTATTTTATACTATAATTGTTTAAGAGGGTTTTAGACCCTTGGTTCCTGCTGAGGGAGAAATCCCCACTGTAATCACTGAAGAAAACAGTCATCAGGTTGCTTTCCAAGGATTCCACCATGAGTCTCAGAAGCAGTTTAGCCATGTGGCTCTGTAGAGTGAATAGTAAAGGCTAATTAATCTGAGAGCAACACTATCATAATGTAGTTATTCTTTAACATTTAGAGCCAGCTCACCTCTGATGCAGGTATTTCTGTGCCACACTTTACTGTGTCACATGCCTGGATGAATTGGAATTATCAGAAAATATCAGAATCAGTTTTTGAGATTATGCGAATCCAACATTCTTTAAAACATTAGAGATGCCACACTCATTAAAAAAAATAGAAAGAGAAAATAATAACAGAAGTTACCTTTAGCTTATAGGTCTCATTCATACATGTTTTCTTATGCCTTTTGAGATTTTAAGTGCCTCCAGGCTATAACCAAGGGAGATGGAATACTTTTTTCTATGGTTTCAAGAGCTACAGCTTTGAGGAAAGTATCACTTTTGAAACTTGTTATAAAATCACAAGTTAGCAAATATACACAGGTCATCTAGATCTAGCTCAGCCTTATTTCTCATGCATCTTCCTTTTCAGAGATGAGGGAAAACCTTTAAAAGTGCTAAGATAAAGGCAGATACCTTGCTACTGAATTTAAATACTTAGGAGAAGGTCAGATACAATAATCAAGTACTTTATAGAATGCCTTTCCCTTTATGTTGCTTGAAAAATGCTTTAATTAACTTATTAGCTGTCTTAGAATTCATATGGGCACCTCTCAACTTCATCACTGGTGAAGTGAAATTCTATGATACCATCTGTCCAGCTACATCCAGCCAAATGGTCTCTGGTAAAATGGACAGCTTTATTCTTCGACAAGGGTGGCATGTCCTTCAGATCTTAAGAAAATTTCTTTAGCTTCAATATATTCTGCTAAAATAAAAGGCCAAACCTGAAAATAGTACCCCTAGTTTCTCCAGTGTTGTATAACTGCATCAGCTGCCTTGGCACCAGTACAAATTGCACAAATTGATAGACATCCAGTATTAGTTTTACTTGGGCCTTCTTTTTCTATAAGCTCTCTAAGAGTAACCTTGTTTGGGTTGACAGACTTCTGGTGCCTGTTTCTTCTATAGTTGGGGTAGTAAATCAACATGCCTGAAGAAATAAAATATTCTTTAGGTCCCCTCTGCCTCTATGTGATAGGAACTCAAGAGTACAGATGATCTAAATGTAGAAATAGCATGAAAGTTATAGCATGAAAGTTTTGAGGTTATTCCTTTGCTTCGTTCCAGTTTTGTGTAGTGAACAATCAAGATTTATTTACTTGCTACAAATAAATGCAGTGCAGGTTCCAGTTAATTCAAGTAATTTTTTTTGTCTTTTCCCTCCTATTCCCCAGAAAGAACTGCAGTCTAGATAGCAGAAACCTCAAGCACTCTCTTTTCCTCTTAGTAAAACAGTTGTGCTGTCTTCCATGAAGCAGAAAGACAGTTTCCCAGTTTTTCTGAAGTTTTTGTCAGAAAACTCAAGTTCCTTAAGAGCTATGCAACAAAGCCTTCTGTGCACTAGTGAGCCTGAAGGCCCTGACCAGCCTTTTCAGGGACCTACACTGCAGTCTGCCCAAGAGATCTATTTCAGCTGCACCTGGTCCTCAGTCCCTGCTTCAACTACATCACAGGCATCCTGATGTTCATCTCCCCTAGAGCTGTTGACCCCATTGATTCAATTTTCCTGCCTTGAACTTAAACCTGCCTTATCACTGTGGTTCCACTGAGTGGTCACTGAACTGTTCCTGATTTATGATTATCTTCACCAGACCAGATTCAAACTCAAAAGGGTGAATTAGCTTCCTGATTTGACCTCACATTTGTGTCGTCATCCATTAACTTGGCTGATGATCTGGACTCTTGGTTGAAACCTGTAATCCCAGGGTCTGCCTTGCTTAGGATCTGCAGTATGGGGTCTGGCTGGCAAGGAGCCTGTCCTGCTGGCTGTATCATCATGCTTGGCTCCCTGTTCTTCAAGTAGCAGCCAGACTTCAGTGGTCCCTGACTCTGTACTTGGTTTGAATCTTTTCTGTTGTAGCTAATGATAGCTTATTTTCCTGACTTAGGATATTTCTGCTAGCAGATTCAGCCTCCAGAGCAGTTTAGGAATCATCAGCATAGGCATTGGTTTTGTACAGCAGTATCAGTGTGATTCTTGTTTTGCAGAGATGGAAGCCTGGAGCTATGTTCAGGAGCTCAGAACCTTTTCTTACTTCTCTGCGTTTGTTCAGGTTCCGATCTCAAATTTTTTTGAGCAGTATTTGCAAAATCAGCTCATTGGCACATTGACAAAGGCTGTAGGTTGCACTTTACCTCTCTGTAGCCTCTGTACCAGTCTTTCTGTCCCTTTTCAGAAATTCTTCTCTCTAGGTATTGCTTTAGCAGGAAGCCAACAAGTCCTGTTGTTAGAGATCCCGCTGATGTTTGTCTGTATCCAAAGATCCTGCTGCAGTTATTTCCTCATACAAGGACTATATTAATTAAAGTCAGCCATGCCAAAAAAGTCAAATTTAGAAGAATAATAGTAGTAAATTGGAGATGGTTCAGAAAGGATCATTGTAACTTTCTCCATTTCCTTTCTATCCTGCAGTTAGACTGGAATGCCATTGCTTGACTGATTCGTGGCTGGCTGAAATTACCTTCATGGGCTTTCAGCCACCCTGTGTATGGTCCTCTGTTGATTGGATAGGATGCTAATAACAATTTCAGACCATTGTCATCATGGAAGGATGCTTCTCTTGCTCCACAGCATCACCTGGGTAAATGAGTGATGTTAGTTTTCTGACCTAACACTCTTAAGTCATGATCCATTCAGTAACATTTTCAGAGTAAGCATACTCCACCCTGTGAATATGGCCAATTTTCCTCTAAGCAGGTTGATGTCACTGAGTTTTGGTTGAACATATATCACAGTCCTCATGTCTATTTCACATGTATCCACATGGAGACGTGTTCTCTTCATGTCAATCTTCTACGAGGTTTATAAACCTGTTTTGAGACATTTTCTATGTCATTGCATTGGCTGCTTAGCTCTTGGCTGTTGCACACTTCTTAAAGGTTTCTATCCTGTGGTTGTCCAATCAGAACAATGTCAGAAAAGAAGTGCCTTTTCATTCTACTCTGCTGAAAAATGGATGGTGATGTGCTTGTTCAAGCAGGCTGGTTAGTGGTCTTCAAAATTAAATGCTGCCATCAGTATTTTCAACCTAATTATCTGCATGTATAAAAGGCCTTTCAGTCAAGCTTTGGATACTCAGGTGTGTGCACACTACTTGAACATCAAGCACTAAATAAATGATTTGTCATTTCTGAGAAACAATAAAACTGAAATATATTCTGAATGATGATTAAAAGATTTTACTTTTTCTGAGTTTGGTAATGTATTCTAAAAATAGAATTGATGTGGTATACCTTTGTCTTCTACATCCACTTTCTTTCTGTCTAATAAGGACAATGTCATTTGAGGCAATCAAATAAGTGCATGGTTTCCTTGTTCCTCAATAGATGGGGCAGAAGCATCACAAGGTTTTCAAATTGTAGCAGGTAGAACTAATGTTCTCTTCATTTTTGTGATGTGTTTTTGTGGTTCTTACACTGCAGACTCAGACAGTCTTTTCATGTCAGTTAACCTCACATTATATTCTCTAGTTTTCAGGTAAGGAGTAAAATCCTCTGAATAGCAGAATGTTATTTTTTGTAAGTTTAATACTTAAAATTAGAAATGCAGTGATAGATTTGTTATTTACTCATTATTCAGAGAGGAAAGACATTAACAAAGGCAATTATGCATAACTCTTTTGATATTTTTAGAAATGCAAGGGCCTAACATGACTACATCTGTTTGAAACTTTGAGAAAATTCAGATGTGGATGCCATACCTGCTGTCCAGTCTCTAAGGCTGCAAAACTGGAATAGCAAATTACAGAATTAGTATTCTGTGTTCAGCTCTGCTACTTAGATCTATGTCTGTTTAAAAGTGATTTGTAAATGCCTAAAAAATATTTAGAAATTTTGAGGGAAAAGGAAGGTACAAAGTATTTAAAATTTGCAAAGGTAAGAAAGATTTGACACATAGAAGTACATTTCAATCAATTTCTTTTTGTTTTCGTCTTTCAGAGCTTCCCTTTCAAACTACTCTGGCTTTCTCTCTGACACTTTCCAGATTAACTGTTGTGCTGATGCTACATCTGCAACAGAACTGCATAGGAACATGGTGTCAGCTCACCACAACTTGCATAGACGTGCAAATTTGTTACACTTAAAGCCATTATAAAATTAAAGTCCTTAAACCCATGTGGTTTGGTAATACTAAATTGGAAACATCTCACAGACGTTTATAGTCTGACTATGCTGAAATCAGAGTTCTCTGGTTGATGTGACATGATTATATGTTATGAGTGCATGTGTTAACCTTTCAAAATAAAATGTTCAGTTTCTTCTTTTAAATACCAAATGCTTATAGTTATAATACTTGCTGATATTTGCTCAGTGACAGTCTCACTTGTTTTCAAACCCCACATATTTAAAGTTTCTGAGTGTTAGATTGATGTTTCTTTCACTCAAATGTCATATTCATCAACTGTATTGTGCTAGCAGATTGTTAAACAGACAAGGTGACTTGCAGAGTGACAAGTGATGTGATGTCCCAAACCATTAAAATACAGTAATGATGTGTTTTTTTCCCTTTCGGCTTTTGCAACACACTGGGTTTTCTGTAAAACACAGGTGAGAACATTTCTGAGTAGATCCATTGCATGGAAAAAAATCCTAGTTAATGAATGACAAAAACTGGAATTCATTTGGAACCTCACAGATAATTGAGAAGTGCTGAAGACTTAGGAAAAAATAATATAACAATATTTTATAATGAGAAAAGGATACATTATATGAAAAATTAAATTGCTTGATATATTATACTGTCTTACAGAATCAGTTTTGCAGGATCTTTTTTTTTTTTTTTCAGCTGTAATAAAAGCTGTTTTATAATTTTTCTTGAATAGCCTCCCAGGAATACCACAGGAAAGGACGGAACTTCTGCTTAACTTTGTATCAACTCAAATGTCTTTCTCAACTTATCAAACTCTTTTTATTAATGGAGGAAAAAGTTGAAGAGCTCTCTACAGAAATTCTGCTGCTGCCTTCATTTACAGAGAGGAATAAGAATATTCAAGGTAATGAATGATTGTCTTGATTTATTGGTTTTCTTTGTGCAAAAGAATAATTTTATACTGTTTTTAGTATTAATTACTTAATTTATGTCATTATATTTTTCAAATAAATGTGTTACCATATCCACTGAAAAAGCCTTTTAAATGTGTGGATTTATATTTGAGCACAATGACTTGTAGAAAAGAACTGATCGCTGTGGATAAAAGATGTGAGGTACTAACTGTAGATATTGATGGAGAGCCACAGTGAAAAACTGTCAAACACTGTAACAAGATATCTCCTACTGGATGGATTCTCTGTAAAATCCTGTGTCTCACATAGGACACAACAATACTTGAAATCTGAATTCTTTGAAACTGACTCTTTCTGAACTTATCCTTGAAAGCTGCCTGTTTCAAGAGGGAAAAGCACTGACTTTAATATCAGTTTAATTGCTCTTAGTGTATGTGAAGCTACCTCCTTAAGGATGTAGTGCTTGTTTAACTTGTATTTCTCACACTTACTCATATGTACTATGTTTGCCAGCGTGCTTGTCCCATTGGCTTCAACGATTGTGTTACAGAAGGAGGCTCCACATCAGTAAAATGATCAAGCCTCAGGTTTGCATTTGCTGTAGGTTCCAAGCTCACTCTTTTTTTCATCTAATTGTGTCTGCAGAACCTGGTATTGTGAAAATTCAGCTGAATAACACCTTCCAGGAGTATGCTCATGAATGTTCTTCTACTCTGCTGCTTCTGCAAGTAGAGACTCCAAGTCATGAGAGAGAAGTGGTTTCAAGAGCTTTGATTCTATTGCAGGAAAAGATCAGACCAGAAATGAGGCCAGGCTGCTCAGGGAGAGAGGATAGGTGAAGTTAAATGTTCACTATCTCTATAGTCACGCCACAGGCTGAGGAGAAAGGTGTTTTGGGAATGGTGTAGTCTCGGAATACTAAATTGACGAAAATAAAAATACTAAGTAAGAAGAGTTCCAAGGCACACATTTTGTTGATGTATTCTTCACCTGTAATATTGACACTCCAAAATAAAGAAATATGGGTTATTACTTATATATTTTTAGAATATACATCAAAGCTCTAATAAAGTGTGCATTCGAATTCCGGTTTTGCTACTGACTTCAATGTATTTCTGCCTCTTTTAGTCACTCAGTTTTACTAATTCTCAAGAAATGTTAAGCTACTGTAAATTATGATTTTTGTTTTATTGCCTTGATTCTACAAAGAGGTCTTAGAATAACCTTGTGGAGTTTTCCTCATGTGTTGGACAGGGTATACGTTCAGTAGGGCAATGGTAAATGTACTTTTTATTACTGTATTATGTGAGAAAGTGTAAAAAAAATTCAAAAAGTCTTGAATGGGAAATTTATTTGATATTTATGTGACTATATTCTAAGGCATATGATCTCCAGTAATTCAGAGAACTTAAGGATTTCAACATTAGCCAAAAATATTTTACTTTCAAGGAAGTAAAAATTATCCTGCAAGCATTTTTCCAAGCTTGATTACATCCAGAACTGTTTCTCCAAAGAGTGTTAAGCTGCCTTCTTTGAGAAATAGTCTTTCAGAGTAATCATGTCTATTGCAAGTCAGTTCTTAATTGGTACCTCTACTTAATCAAATCTGAATGGGAAATATTATTAGATCTTGTAGGAGGCAGTCTTGTGGGTAGAAGGTACATTCTAAAAAAAATCATAGAATTCCTTTTACCCTGGAAAACAAAGGAGGGTAAATATTTTTTGAGTGCTTTTAGTGAAGTCTTCAGATATCCTTCTGGTTTTAGAGTTGCTGTTCTTATCAGGTGGTTCTATTCAAAAAACTTTGCTCAGTGATATGTTTACAGATGGTTTGTGAAAAGAAGATATGTCCAGAGAAATTTTTAGCAAGAGGTCTGACTAGAAGAAAGGTTTATTGGTGTTATTTTAATTTCTTATTGTTGGAAATCTCAATTGTAATGAAGTGAAAGATGATTTGATGTGGGAGAATGAAAGCTATGTTCCCAGTAGTTCCAGGTTGTGTTAAGTACCAAAAGAGATTTAAGATTTTCTCTGTTAATGTTCTATATTGAGTTGATAATCTAATTTTTTTCACTGATGATGGCTGAGTTTTTTGATAGGAAGGATTGGTTACAATCCTTGCTTTATTTTCATCAGAACGCATTATAATATGTGACTAGACAATATAACTACCATCTTCTGTCTTATTTAGAAGCCTTATTACTGGAAACCTTGTTTAATTTGACAGAGTCAAGGGTGTAGGTATGTCTGAAGCAGCTTTAAATTAACTTGGGTACAAAGGTCAAGTTTATTGTGCAGCACAGGCTGCAGAACCAGCCTAAGGAGCAGAGCAAACTAGCCCCGGCTGGAGTGTGTGCTGATGGTGCTAGACAGTTACCCAGCTTTTCAGTGGGTTAAAGTTAGGTTGGGTGTATGCAGCATACCCCTCAGTCTCTGCAGTGAGGGATATCTGAAGTGTCAGTGCTCTGCAAGTAGTACTGCTGTCAAATTAGGGAAAGATGGCTGATTCATAAAAGGTAAGATGAATGTCCAAGTCACCTAAAGTTTCCATAGGTATTGCATAGACAGAAGTTGTGTACTTGTTTCCTTTATTTTTTGGTTGCTTTTAGTATTCATGGGAGACTTTTAATCTAGGTAACTCACACACAAATGCAAGAAAAATAATGTTTTTTTCGTGCGCTTGTGTCAAGTGGTGTGTTTATGTGTATAGCTGTTTCAATGTCAATTGATTTTTTGTTTCATATTCCATAGTACTTCAATTTTGGTATTTAGAACATGTATAAAGTTCCATCTGAAACAAAGTAGTTCTTTGGATGGTTCCTCTTTTTAATTATTTTTTTTTGTCCCAAAGATGGCATCTGAGTTTTATCTAAACCAGACGGTTTCTTGGCCCTCATTTTTCCCTAAACCCAGCAATGACAAAGAGCAACGGCTGCATAAATTGGATGTAAGAGGAACACTTAGGGTTTATCACAGAAGAATCAAAGATTTCATATCTTCTGACAGATTGTTTGTACTCTTAGGGGGTCTTAAGAGGGGTCAAATGGCTTCTAAGAGTTGCTTAGCTAGATGGTTAAGGGATTGTATTAGAGAGGCGTATGTAGTTAAGGGTAAAGAGGCTCCCAGGGTTTGTAAAGCTCATTACACTAGGACTATAGCTGCTTCTTGGGCGGAGAGGTCGAAGGCTTCCACATTGGAAATTTGCAAGGTGGCCACCTGGGCTTCTCTTCATACTTTTTCATTGCATTATTGCTTGGATGTAGTCTCTTCTGCAGATTCTGCTTTTGGTAGGAGGTTGCTTGTGAACCAAAAAAAAGAACAGTGAAGAAAAGAAAGACATGTAGTTCAGAGTTCTAGCTGGCAACAAGACAAGTTTCTTTGCAGCGTGCACAATGGAATCCTATGAAGACCAATTTAGGCCGTTGAAAATAGATGTTAGAGGGAAGTACTGCCTACCAGTGTTCTCTGATGGTAACCCCATGGCAGACAATAGCACCAAAGGAAACAGTGAACCAGAGTGAACTCTGTAGGGAGATGGATGTAGAGAGTTTTTTAGGTGATATGGATAGGTCTCTGAGTTCAGTTTGAGAGTTCTTTATGTGGCATCTTCTGGAATATATTCGAAATCCTCATTTTCACAAATTATTTTGCATAGATTGGAGAAAAGAATTATCTGAATTGCATTTTCCACTCCAACTTCTTTTCACTGTTCTCCATCCAGTTCTTCCTGATTTTATTTTTTGACTTTACCAGCAGTAACTTAGTGTTCCTCAATGAGCAATATGTGCAGACCAAGATTTGAGCTTGATTTAAAACTGTATTTGTGTTATCTAAGCACAGGTTTTTTTTAAAAGATGGTATAAATATACATTTTATCTACTAGCAATGTGTTCTTCAAGTTATCCTTTTAATCAAATATAAGGAGAAAATCATGCAAAGTTCTTTGACAAACAAGTGATGGTGTGGTTTTGTTCCACCCCTGAATGTTAGTGTGACAGCTGGGTAAGACTGCTATTCTGCCTTTCAGAGAAAAGGTATCTGTATTTTTCTGTCATTTACGGGACCCTTATTCACAATGGTGCATAAGCTCACTTCATTCTACTACAGGCACTGGATTTCATAAAATTAGAGGAGTAACCATCTCCAGTTTTTTCTTGCCTATTTAACCCTTTCATCTGCAAGTATCTTGTCATGCCTACTGTGATGAGATAGTCTACTTCTCTCTTTATGTTCAGTTGAAATTCGTGAGATGTTCTGACGTACCTAGTTCCTCCAGGATCGCAGGGCTTGTTGTCTTTGGAGCAATCAGGAACATGTTCATCTATGATCAAGAATTAAGCAGGAGATTTGGGTTTAGAACTCTGCCAAATTGCATTCTTTTTCCATCTTTAAGTTTGATTTTTCTTTCCTGTTGGGTTTTCAGAAGCCTCTTGCTAAGCCTTGTAAAAAATCAAAAATATCTAATGTGCTTTCATCTGTCTCACTTTTTTCCCCCATTTCTTTAAGAAAGATGAACTTTGGACAGATCAGATAATGTATACTAAAAATGGCTTTTTCCATTCCATGGAGTACTTGAAAACACTGGGGGCAAAGTTGTCAAGTCCCTAGGTTTACAAGCTCTGGCTCATGGGACTGGGAAAGATTTGCAAAAGTCTTTCCTTCACACCTTAAAGAGAAATCCTTAACTCTATATCCATTTCTGGAAAGTTTAATAAAAAGAGTGTAGAATTCTCCTAACAGACTTTTATTGCAAAGCTGCAATATTGCACAAGTTGCAACTGAAGATTAAAAAAGTTGTGATTTTTGCTTTGGTCTCAACATGAAATGTTCAAGTATATTCTTTTACAAATACACAGCTTCAGTGGATCAATCCAAAGTGAAGATGAATTTACACTAGGAGGGGAATATGATTTCAGAGGTACATTTTCTGCATCTGGGTTAGTACAGTTTGCTCAGTATAGTACAACAAGTAAAAGGTCCATTATTGAAGAGAGAAAGCAAAGGGTTTTTTGACCCATAGTTAGTCAGGGATTTTTTATTGTTATTTATATTTCTGGAGCAATTGTTTTTCCTGCTTCTGCAAGATGTGTTATTTCCAGTGTGGTTTCAATGAAAGTTCTGACTGAGCTAGCTGAATCCAATTTGTGAGCTACTTTGATAGCACTCAGCTTATACACAGATACTGAGTAGTCATACAAAAGCTTTCCTGGATACTTTGGTTTCTATGCTGCATGCAAAATGATGTCACAATGACTGTTCTTATGGCCCTAAATGCTATAAAAATAGGAAAGCTGTGGAATTCTATAGAGAAAAAAAATTAATAGAACTTCTTATAAAAAATAATTATATTTAGAATGCAAGAGGTGTCACTGTTATTCTTCAGTCTTTGTAATCATCATGACAAAACCAGAAATATACTGAATTGGAGAAAGAATTAAATAAATTGTAGATAAAGGGGGCCTAGGCAAACAATTATTTTGAAGAGAAGAATAATCCTAGACAGATTTTAATACACACAAGGAAAGCTGGCTGAAGAGTTTTGATTTTAGGTGTAGCACTAGATATAATCTTGTTCTTGTTACTTACAATCAAAATTATTAAAGCTACCTGGCTGGTAAACTAAAGAAAGTACACAAATTTTGAGCAGTCCATCAAGACTAGATGTTTGTAGAACATCAGTGTCAAGAAAGATAAAGCAAGGATTTGTGGTTAATCCAACCTTCCCTAATAACCAAAAACGGTGAAGGTGTAGAATATGCTCTGAAAAATGCGAGCAAATATGAGAAAATGGCACATTTTCTTTCAGCCCCCATCTTCTTTCACAACATTAACTTTTTTCTGCTCTCATTCTGCAAATTCTCTGAACAGCCATGTGAAAAGGATCACAACACATTTCTTTCTATCTGTGCCAATGCAGTTTGATATGTGCTATTTAAAGAGAGGAGTCAGAGAATTTTTCTAGAAAAATGGCTTTTAATAATCTTACACAAATATGTAATAATGGTTTTTTAGCATTTGGGTTTGAAACACTAAGGGGCTCTTGTTCAAATTTAGGATAAGTGTCACAACCATGATTACAGCAAAAACAATTAAGTCTAAACCCAAAATCTATGACATAGGACCATATCTCATAGTGAAGAATACAGGGCAACAACAGTTATGGTTTAACCCAGAGTGGTCTCTTAAAAGGGTTGAACTATATTAATGCAGACTAACATTTCTGAAGTTCAACCAGCCTGCCCCCCTTTCTTAAGGACATCTTTTGAGGGGTGGACAACATGGTCGCAAAGGCAAAAACACGCAAGGGGCAGAATGTGAAGGGATTTAACTGGAATATTAGGGACAGATTTGGGAGTCTTGAATGACATTGACTCAGAAATACTAATGAATAAGCTGGCCACTGCAACGGGTGATTTAACAAAACTAAAACAACCCTTACAATCATCTTTATTAGCATTGGGTACCAGTCAGTGGCGGGTCTCAAAAGTGTTGCCAGAGTGGGAAAAGACAGAAGACTGGGGCCATGAGCTAATCGTAGATGCACTAACCATGGCTCAGAATAATGCATTTCTAGCCTTTAGCTGTATACAGGCACAATTGTGACTTCAATCAACAGCTGCCTTAATCATAAGAAAGGAAGTGAAGCAGCCTTTCCGACAGAAATTTAAAAGGTTGTCTGGGACAATGCTACTGATTTTGAGAGGAAATTTCAATCTTGGTGGACCCTGGTAAACTTCACTTACAATCCAGTTGATAATATGGCCACTGCCTTTGTGCTCCCTATTCGCAATGCCATTTACCCGACTATAGCATTAGGGCTAAATCATGGGAGGCCAGTGCTCTACCCCTCAAAACACAGAACATGGACACAGAAAGTAGATAAGAAATGGCTAACTGTGAATCTAGAGTCTTGTGTCACCCAAGAACAACAGGGGTTTATTTGTGAAAGTAACACAATTGATGCAGTGGCAAACTAATTTGGGCAGCTGTGCCTTGAATAAAGCTATGCTTATCTTTTCTGGGAGAGTTTGCTGATTAGGGCAGGACAGTCAGAAGACAAGTTGTAAGGCCCTAAAATCCTTGCTTGATGAGACACTTAAAAGGGCTTGCATTTTTTTCATATATTCTGAGTTAGACACACAGTACAAGTACCCAACAGGATATTCTGAAGAGGTCAAAAGAACAAAAAAAACTTCACTGGTAACTTCAGGATATCAAGGAACTTTGGCATAAGGTTTAGGCCAGCATTCAATCAACATAAACCACTTTTCACAGCATTAGCTTAGCTCATTCAACTTACCAAATTCTAAGCCCATTTTATTTTAAGTTACTTGAAAATTCCAAGAAGAAGAAAGAGAAAGAGAGAAAGACAGAAAAGGTCTAGAGAAGAACAAACAAAACTACCACTCCTGGTTCCAGTGGTGTTCAGCTCATAGAGATTCCAAGACGAGGTAGGATCAAGACGTGCTCACCTTTTGTCTCAGGTTAAATACCTTTTGGCTTTTCTGGGCCCTTCCCCAGGCGAGAACTCCACTCATCTGGCCACTCTGGAGCTGGACTAGGGCTCCAGGGGCAGGGTGTGGAGCACTGCCTGCAATACACCAGGGATTGGCAGCCACTGTGGGGCTGGGATACAGGCTCTGGGGGGGTGGAGTCTATGGAGCAATGTACTGCCTCACCAGAACAAGGCCTGGCTTGCCTCTTTCCCTCACACACACCCCCAAAACATTTTAGGCAAGCAATCCTTCCAATGTCTCACACAAGTGAAGAAGTCGCAGGACAGGAAGGGTATAATTTGTTATCTGTCTCTGTGGAAATATTGTTTGAGGGGAAGTTTGTAGTAGCATCTGAAGAGCGGAGTCTTTATGGGGGCTGTGGCTAAATGTACAGTGTTCAATACAAAGTGTGAAGGCAACCCTTGCTAGCTGGAGGTTAAATCAAAGAAGATTAAGGCCAGCCATACCCAGATGAGATTTGGGGAAAGCAAAAATTTGAGAAACCAAAGGAAGTCAATAAATATGGGAGACTTGAACCTGGGTCTTCTTTGAGAAGACCAGTGAAGTTTTTAATTTGTGTATGCCTATATGCACAAACATAGATACATACAAGTATAAAGCAGTAGTGCCCAGACTGTTAATTAGAAAAGGAGGTGGGATAATCTAGTAGAACATGTTAATTTCATAATGAAGGAGCCTGTAAAATGACTGGTGTGGATATAAGCATCATTTGGTTCTTTGCCTGTGATCCTGAAGTCACAAACCTACCATCAGCTAGATACCTATTTATCTGAGCTGTGAGTTCTTAACAAGTAAGGCAGCAGTGCTGTGAACACACAAGGATTTTTGGTTAAATGTTTAAAGTTTTCTTTAAAGTCTTGATATAAAAAGTTATAAATAGCAGATCTAAGTAGTGACAATAATACGAGAATGTGAATATATAGAAGCCTACTTGTGCTTATAGCTAGAATGTGATGTTACATCTATAAAAAAGGAGAACAGCAAGGAAGAAAAGGTAAATTGAAGGTAGAAGGCACAGAATGGAAACTAGGAAGGGTATAGTCAGTTAGAATTGTTTGGGTTTTTTAAATTCTGGACTAATTTCTAAAGAAAAGTGTTAGAAACTTCATCATAAAATACATTAAAGCATGCTGAAAAAATGCAGTAAGTTTCTGGTACTATCTGTAATGTGTTGAATGATCAGGGAGTAGGATGGCCTGATTAATATGTTTTGGTTTTATATTCTACCATTTTATCTTTCATTTTTTGCAGCTCAAATGTGTCAACGTCTTTTGAAAATGGAAACAAAAAGGTATTTGGGGAAAAAAAAGAAAATGTACAAAAAACCCCCAAAACAAATGAAAAAAACCCACAAAAACTTCAAAGCTCTACAATATTGTATAAGTGTATGAAAAACAGTATTTCTTTTCAGAATGCAAGTTGATTAGGGGAAAGGTGAAATGTACTTTGGATAAGTTAAATCCAAATGCTGGAAATGTTGTGGAAAGATAAAAGCCCTTTAAATCTTGGCCATGTACTGCTAGTAGCTTCAGATCACTGAAGACATCTAAGGTTATGCCTGGAAGATAATCTTTAACAATGCTTTGGCAGCACCTGGTCATTTAAAATCTCTTTTAATTTCATACAAAGTACGTTAGGTTAGGAATATCAGCACCAGTGTTGTGCTACACTGGTAGCACATTGGCACCATCTTTGTGCTACAAGACAGATCTTTAAAATACAAAATCATTTGGAGTTATTCTTGTATCTCTTTGTGACTCGCAGAATCACAAAATGGTTAAGGTTGGACTGGACCTTTGGAGTTCATATTGTCCAATAATCCCTGCTCAAGCAAGGCCTCTATAGCCAATTTCCTACAATTATGTCAAGATAGCTTTTGAGTATCTCCAAGGATGGAGATTCTATAACCTCTCTGGACAACCTCACACTGCTTGGTCACCTTCACAGAAAAAAAAGCATTTCCTGATGTTCAGAGGAAACCTCCTGACATTGTGTCTGTTTGTACCTGTGACCACTGGCCCTGTCATTGTGGAGGAATGATTCTGGCCTCTTTGGACCCTCCTTTCATGTATTTACATCCATTAGTGATATATCCTGCTTTTTCTTCTGTCGGCTAGCAGTTCCAGTGCTCTCAGCCTGTCCTCCATTCTTTTTGTCATCTTCCATGATCCTTTTTAGACACTCTCCAGTATGTTCATGTCTGTCTTGTACTGAGTAACCCAGAACTGTACACACCACTCCAGGCGTGGCTCATCACTGTTGAGCAGACAGGAAGAATAATTTCCTTTGACGTGCTTACAGTGCTTTGCCTGATGCAAACCAGACATCATTAGCCTTCTTTGCTGGATTGTGTTAAACTGTGTGGTTCTGGACTCCCAAGTCCTTTTATGCAAAAGCTTCCTTTCAGCTTTCCAGAACTCCAGCATGGGTTGATGCCTGGGTTGGTTCCTTCCCAGGTGCACAACTTCACTTCTTGGACTTTATGAGGTTCTAGTGTGCCCATTTCTCCAGCCTGTTGAGGTCCTTCTGGGTTGGCACCATGACTGTCTGCCATCCAGTTTGATGTCAGCTGCTGACTTGCTGAGGGTACACTGCACCCCATCATCCAGATCATTAATAAAGATGTTAAACAGGATTGGACCTAGTATTGACCCCTGAGGCAGATTGCTAATTACTGGCCTCAAACTAGACTGTGCCACAGATCGCTGCATTTGGGGCTTGGCTATTCTGCCACCTTTCAGCTCACCTTACTGACTGTTTGTCCAGTCCACACATCAAAAGCTTGTCTACATCTTGTCTTATAACAAGATCTTTTGGGAGACAATGCCATGGGCTTTATTGATGTCCATGTAGGCAATATCCACTGCTGTCCCCTCATCTATCAGGCCAGTCATTTCTTCATAGAAGTTTATCAGGTTAGTCAAGCATGACTTCCCCTTACTGAAGCCGTGCTGAATGCTCCTGATGAATTCTTTGTAATGTGCCTGGAAATGCCTCTCTTGCCTTCCCTGGAGTTGAAGTGAGGTTGACAAGACTCTGATTCCCTAAGTACTCTTTCTTGCCCTTTTTGAAAATAGGACATTTGCTTTCTTCTAGCCTTCGGACTCTTCTCCCAATTGCCATGATTGATCAAAGATCATTGAGAGTCAACGTCTTGCAATGTCATCTGCCAGTTCCCTCCACACTTGCAGGTGCATCCCACAAGGATCCAAGGATTTCATTTTGTTGAGTTTGCTTAGTTATTGTCAGGCCTGATCCTCTTTCACCAAGAGTACATTTTCCTTGCTCCAGCCTTACCTCCTGGTCTCTGCGGCCTGGGATTCCTGAAGGCTGGTGTTGATAGTAAATACTAAGTTGAAGAAGACATTCAATATCTTAACCTTTTCCGTATCTGTGTTAGCAGATCTCTCATCTTGTTGAGCAATGGGCTCATCCTTTCCCTAGTCTTCCATTTATCACCTGTGTACTTACAGAGGCCCTTCTTGTTGTCTTTGACATCTCTGGCCAAATTAGTTGCATTTGAGCTTTGGCTTCCTTAACTTTTTTCATACTCAGAAATTGTTTATGTGTTCCTCCCGGGTTGCCCATCCTTACTTCCATGCTCTGTATGCTACATTTTGTGTTTGAGTTTGGCTAGGATCTTCTTGTTCATGAATGCAGGCCTTCTGCCATTTTTGTTTTCAACACTCTTGTGCTTGGAGAGGTGATCCTTGAATATTAATCAAATTTCTTGTGTCCCATTACCTAGGGCCTTATCCCATGGGGCTCTTCTAAGCAGATATTTGAAGAGGCCAAAGTCTGTTTTTCTGAAGCCTGGGGCTGTGAGCTTGCTTTTCACCCTCCTTTGGGCTCTCAGGATCTGGAACTCCACTGTCTCATGGTCACTGGAGCCAAGGCTGCCTTGGACTTTCAAATCCCCAACAAGCACCTCCATTTGTGCTTTTATCACTTGAAAGAGGAATCATCAATGCACTTCAGGGACCCAGATTTCTTGAAACACTGATAAAAGTGATAACAACCCCAGATATTGGTTTGTTCTTGACAAAACTGGGGGAATATCACATTGCTGATTATTACATAATCATAGATTTATGAGTGAGCTTTGTACCAGCCCTTCTTAAGGAGCTTATCCTGTTCTTTATATTTTTATAAGCCATCATTTTGCTTATAATAACTGTACTAATTGACTGTCTTTTTATTCTTATTGTATAGGTGTTTCCAAGTAAGTAAAAGCTGTAAAAATATGTTAGTGTTCAATTGATATACTTCTTTGAACAAAGAGGAGAAATTAATTTTTATACAACTGATCTAGTGTTATCTGTTCTCCCTAAGAAAGAGACGACTTCACATACTGCCATCAGTATAAAAATGCATTAATGACAAAAGAAACCATATTTTACACATTATATGTGCATTTGTATAAAATTCAAGTACAACCAGATGTGGATTTCATCATGTTATATAAAAGAAACTCTGTATAACTTGAATTTGACTTTATTATACCGTTAGTATTCCCCTACATATTCTTGAGGGTTTTTTTTAATGCTTCATATTGATATATCAGAAGATGTTGTAGGCTGCTAACTTTTCTACAGAATTAATCTTAACTTTGATCTCTTTTATCATACTGTGCAGGAGTTCTGAAGAGAGCTAGTGGGGAGCTTTTAATAGGAGAAACTAGAGCAAATGAAACCAGCGTGCTTCCTGAACAGTTACTTCAGGTAGAAGAGGTGAGTATGAAAAGAGTCTTACACTTTGTATGGGGTTTTCTTTTGTGTGTGTCCCCAGTGGAGGCTTTCTCCATGTTCATTATAAACACCTATTGCTGTAGTTTCATTACTTCAGCTACTGTGATTACTTTTATGTGCTAAGTTTCAGTTTAGATGGAATAAAATTGTTTGGTGTTCAAAGAAGTGATTGGTATTTAGTAGTTAATAACAGAAAAAATGTAATTATAAGATACCTCATAACAAAATGAAAAAAAAAGCAAACCTAAAATATGATAGCTTTTTTAGTGTTATACATTGAAGAATATTTATGAAGTTCTTAGAATTTGATCATAATGGTTCTTCCTAGAGGTATAGGTACTCACACAATGTCTAGTTTCTTTGATGCTAACAAACTACTGTGTAATAAGCACTGTGCATTGTAGAATGTACATACAAGATTGATTTTATCTGGCTCCCACATTCTCCAAAATGGAGATTTTATGGCACCTAAATGCTTCAACAAGTCTGATACTTTATGATAGTGGAATTTAATTTCTTAATGGCTTGATTTTAATGCTGAAATTCTTTTCAAATGTGCTTTGGATTGGTGTGTGAGAATAATACTAATATATATTACAAAGAAGAATATTTTAGGTACATTGGGATGTACTTGATCCCCATCAAAAAAAATGAGGGAGTGCAAAAGTGTGTGTCCATGGGAGCTGTCTCTGTGCTTACAAGAGCTGAATATTGCTAGTGGGGGAAGGGAAAGGATGGAGGATACAACTTTTAAATTGAAGTGGAAGGGCTTCACTTTGTAGCCCTTCATTGTCTTCCAATTTATTGTTATAGCTGCAGGAGAAATTAGGAATTTGTCTTTCTATTCTCCTACTGTGCCCTCATGGTGGAGATATTTATTGAATATCATCTTATGTCATTAAAATGTGTCTCTTACTGTGGTGCTGTTCTCCAATGACCACTTCTGGAAAGGTTTAAGTCTGATGTAAATCATAAGAGCAATGCAAAATGGGATAAGTTGAAAAGTAATGATGTGCTACTGTGTCTACTTCTGGCAACTATTACACTTCAGATTACTTCAGAAGTCTCTGAAGAAGGCAAGGAATTGGCTTTTACTGTAAACCACAGTAAAAGCCAGCATTGGCTAAAAACTACAAATCTCTGTTTAAACATTTTAATCTTTTTAAAATCCAGTTCTAGAGAAGTGAAATACAGTGTGGTTGTGTTAAAACTAGCTCCTCTTAAGTGCTTGCCATTGAGATTCATGGTTAGTAACTTCCAGTTACCTTGCAGTGAAAATTATTACAGGGTATACATTGCTAGATTACTTGTTGTACTATTGAAAATATATATACATTCTTTGACTTTGTTAAGTAGATTTTGTTAAAGATTAGAAATTAAGTAAAGATGAGGCATGTTTTTTAAAAGCTGTTTTGTTTAAACAGGAATTTCTTTTTTCTGAAAAATTTGATGGCAAGTTTAGTGTTGTTGTGCATGTTCATTTTCTTGAGTGTAAACCCTGCTTTTAGTAAGATTTCAACACTAGTATATTATATTTTAGATTCTTTAAATTAATTTCATAATATGATGGTGTCCTGTAATTTAATTATGGATGTGCATTTAATTTTCAGACAATATTAACACTCAATAATGACTTTGGATTGATGTAATTTTAATATGTATTTCAGCCTATTTTACTGAGTTTTGGCTGGAGAAATGCATTTAAAGACCTGTCTTCTTCTGTGGCTCACTGTATAACAATAGCAATTGAGGATTTTTCATCTAAAATTCTTCAACATGAGCAGAAAGAGGAGTTTTCAGCTGCAGGCTGTGCAATGAGTCTTGTAAACAACCAGCAAATGAGGGAGTCCTGCAGAGCAGTCCAACAGGAGGAGCAACCAAAACGAATTGCTAAGGCAGGTATCAAAAGATCTGAAGTTTGAAGGGAGACAGAATGCCAAGGCTGTTTGCCATCTACACTTTGAAGTACTTACAGTACTATTAATATTCTATATCTTATATAAATGGAATTAAGAAGAAAGCGAGAGGCATTTCAATGTGAAGCTGAACAGAACTTTATACAATAGCCCATAGTTTGTACTTGAAAGAATTAACTTTTAAACTTCACTGTCATTATTTTTTTCAGCCAAGAAGTTCTAAAGCATTCTGATTAGTATCTGCTCTGTTACCAAGTGGTTCGATGGGAAAATGTCAAAAGCTTTGAAATATGGCTATAAAGGGATTTCCTGTATTCATATCATTAGACATGCCATTCAACTAATTGGCATAACCAGTAATAAAGCCAATTTAGAGTTATTTGATTTGGCTGAAAGGTCATTTATTAATTAAATTCCTTTTGTGAGGAAAGGTATGTTTGAAAGACTTTTTTTAGTAAGATTTTCAACTGTTCTAGCAGATTTGGAATGCTGTGAATGAATGCTTGCTTGAAATAACACATGAGCTTTGAGGAGATAATTTTAGGGAGATTAATGTATGAATTTATGAAGAGATGACACGTTTGTTTCCAAATCCAGTGTTAAGAAATGTGTTTGTGTATTTTTTAAAATTAATTAGTTTAGAAAATTGTCTTTACTTAGAAGGAATTAACCTTGTACTTTGAATGTATGTTTAGTGATATCAAAACCAAATGAAGGTATTACTAACATAAGATGGTTTTAATTTTGCCTCTAATATAGAATATGCAGCTTTAAAGCAAGAAGGAATTAAAGAATATTTAATTTACTTTAAAGTAATGTTACTCCTCTGTTTAAGAGATTAAAATGTATGCAAAGCTGATTCAATATATTTATATTTCATGCCAATTTTATTATTCAAGAATCTGACCCTAGCATGTACAAATTAAGCAATGCTGTCAGAATACAAATAACTTGGTGCCACATTTGTTTTTCTCAGTTTTGTTCTGACATCATGGAAGAGCTCGACATTTTGCTTCCATTGGCTCTGGCCTGCAGAGATGATTCTCTTCAGGAAATTAGAGCAAACTTTGTAGAAGCCTGCAGCAAAGTGTCAACAGCTGTTCTGGCAAGACTAGAGGAGAAGAGCAAGGACGTTCCCTTGAAGGCTCCCCTGCAAGACCTGTATGCTGCCCTTTCCACAGCGATATATGTCTTTCAGCATTTTACAATGTATAGCAATTTGATGAGAGAAACAAGCAAAAAGTATGTCCTTTTTTACTTAAAATGTTTAATTCAAACTTGAATAATGTGATACTTCATTCCATTTTGGTGATACAGTATGGTGGTAGTTTTTCAAATTGCATCATATTTTTTAGCATATGCAATATATGTACTATATATGGAAATACCTGAATCAACCTGAAAGTCTAGAGCAGCCATTGCAAAACAAATTATTTATGTGTAAGCTCTGCATTTGATTTGCAGACCAATTTTTTAATGAATAAATTTGAGAATATAGGATTGTCCAGGGAACTGAATGTACTCTGCTGTCATATAAATAAACTGCTAAGATCTTGATTTCCTTTTCTGATCCTTGCAATGCCTAATTTTCATATGACCTGATCCAGCACATAGCAATCTTACTGGACAATATAAAAATACATTTCTGTGCTTTTTCCTAACATCATGTATTTTCAAACATGTAAAGAAATACATACATTGTAGCTTTAGAATTTAATTTATTATTATGTGTAGAATAAAATGTAGAGAACATATGAAGTAAGAGTCAAAGGCAGTGTTTAACTTGGGGAGAGATATAATTACACTCGCTTTTAGGAGATTCTGTTTTAAGGTACTAGGAGTCTATTAGTCCACATATTTCTAGCCATGTGCAATTTAAAAGTAGAAACAGTGTTTTTGGGGAGGGAACCTGGTGTAGCACAATTTCTAAGGAACGTGTGATTCGTAAGTGGTTATGTGCACTGCTGAGCTGCTTTCCCTCTGATGTTTTACTGTCTCCTGTATGAAGTGCATCTTTGTGAATGGGAAATCTGAGCCAAAATACTGCTCAATAATTCTACTTAGGTGTATTATCAGAGAGTTTTAGTACATACCTACGAAAATCAATCTCTGTACTCTGTGCTTATGTTTTCTTTGTCACACTCAGTGCTGATGTAATAATTGCTGATGCAAGAATGCTGCAACACAGAAATAAGTGAAAGACAAATGTATTTGTCTCAGAAAATAGGATGAAGTAATTCATTTCTCAGTGATTGGTTAAATGAGAATTTATAGACAAGCAGACATATTTTAAGAACTTCTGAAACAAGAAGTTTCAAAACTGAATGCTAGGTTCAGGACCAACAGGAAATGAATGATTGATGCCTACTAATCAAAATTCTTTGCAGTACTGGGATTGTTACCTCCTAGTGCACAGCCTTTCAATCATAGTCTCTTTAATCATTCTCTCTGAACAGACCCCTGTTTCTAGTGCCTGTCCAAAAATACCAGGAATTCATCAACACTCTCCAGTTTCAAGTTACGAACTACTGCATCAGAGTTTGTGCTACAACCATTTTACAGGATGCTGAGAGTCACTACTGGGATGACTGCAAAGCTTTTTACGAGGTGTGAGGTTAAGTTTACTATGGCTCCCTTTTACAAAATGTGTCTCAGTGGTTGTCAGCTCTCTTACTGATCAGAAGCATGAGATCAGCATTGTTTTTACACAAGAATTATTGTAATTTACTATTTTGAAATATCTACTATTGCAAGCAAGTGTCTCTCTAGAAATGGTGAAGGAAAACACAGACATTTAAAGATGAGATAGATTGTTATCATGAAGGTTTTTTTGTCATTTAGTTCATAAAATATTTATTCTGTGTCAAGACATTTATATAGAACTCAGTAAAGAGGCCACCATCATCTTAATCTCTAAGAGATTTACACTTCTTTTAGGAAGTGTGGCATATGAAAATCTTCTGGGAAATTTTTATCTGATTCTTTGATTTTTATTTTCAATTGGCTCGCCTTTTTACTTTTTGTGAGTAAAAGATGTAACAAAGAAAGATGGTCAGTATAGTTACCTGAAGTGTTCAGCAATGTATTTCTGAAATAACCTGTGCCATTTCACCTACATCTTGAAGTCACTGGTCTGATCTATAGCTATAGTCCTAATGATTCTATGAAATAAAATTAAGAGAATTATTTTCATGTATTTTATTTTTCCTTCATCCTAGTTAAGTACAAACATAGGCTGACATACACTGTTTGAAACTATTTTCACTTAATTTCAGGCTGAAGTACTGTATGGGTTTTAATCAATAATAACTGAGATCTCTTGGAGACAAAATCTTGTCCTTCCTTGCACAATTTTCTGTGTGAGACAATTAGTGTGTTCTGTTAAACATTTTCTAGAATTCTTACATGAGAGAAAATTCTGTCTCATACATGTAATCTACAAATGTAGTATAAGAAGCTGCTCAGTCAGTGACAGAATCTGTGCTGGACAGGGCATGCAGATCACAGAGTTATTTATCAAAATGTCCATGCCTCAAAGACAAGTAAATAAACATTTCAATTTTGTTTGAATGATAGACGGTAAGGTAAGAAAAGCAGTGGCTTTTAGCAACTGCTGAATCATAATGTGATATTCATTGTCTGTAGTGGATATGATGCTGTGTCCTGTTTATTGGTGACCCAGTAACTTCACCATGGAGAAATGGTTGTCTGATCAGAAAGAATTTGGAGTAGCTAAACAGTTTTATCATTACGGAACAGAACTGGTGTATGTAGGAAGGAATGAGGAAAACTGGTGTCTCAGCTGTGTATGTTTGCCGGGTTTGAGGTGAAAAGTATGTAATTTTACATCATCACTCCTCTTTTCGCTGGGCCATGGGAGATGGCCCAAGGGTGAACCATGATCTGCTCTGAGTTCCTTCAGGAGGCGTGCTGCTGAGCAGATGTTACTTCAATTGACCTCTTGTAGGCATCCTAAATGGAAGAGATTGGATTAAGATCTATTGCTTGTTACAGAGACAAGTTCCCTGCCGAAACTTCCAGCAGTGAGAGGTGGCTTCTTCCAACATACAAGCTCAGCAGGAAGAGTGTGCCACTGGGCCAGCTCTCCAGATTATGTTTTTGAATGAAGCTCTTAGTGTAGCAGACATCTGCTGTAGCTGTGGGAACTTATGTTTCATAACAGTTGAAGAATAAAGAATTGTCTGTTCAGAGATAATACTGAGTGGCTTATGTAATAAAACACAGCTGCTTGTTTCCTCATATATTAGCTAAATAAAGCTCACATCTGTTTTTGTTATATGAAGCCTGCAAAGATAGTAGATGTTTATCAGTGGAATTGTCTAGAAATGGCAACAAATAGAAACACAGGTCAGAAAAGAGGAGTGAATCTTGTTTAAATCTTAAATATCATAAAGTGATGTTGTTTCTGCAGTGAAGGTACAATACTAAAAAAGGGGAAAAGACCTATTACTTAAATAAACTAAAGCAGAGAAAGTGAAACAATTTGTGTTTATAATTGCAAAGTTTAAAAGTAAAACTTGTCAACAAGCTTGTTTATTTTGTTCTTTGTCATAATTTTTGTCACTTTTTAATGTACAATGGTCTGCAAATATGTCAGAGAAAAACCAAATAGTGACAACGTCCAGTAATCTGCTAATGCTTAATGCTAATGTATTTTAAAAGAAGCCAGATTGTTTTTGATTTATATTGTTAAAGCATGCATATTAAACTCAAAAAGTGTTTAAAAAATTGTGGGGTTATTTTATATTTCTAATAATACTAAAATATCAACAAATTCTTAAAATAATTCTCAATTCCTTTGGGATGTGATAACTGAAGATTGAAATCTCTGTACTCAAAAAGCTTCGTGATAAGACTATTTCCTGAATAGGTATTAGTTGAAATATTTAAACATGAGTTTTCCTGTGTGCTTTTTAGAAATATTATAAATTAACTGCCGCAGTTTTGACACCTGTGTATTTATTTCCATGTCTTAATGGGATAGGTCTGTTTAGACAATGAAATATTAATGCCAATGCTGATTCCTTGACAGAAAATGTTCAGTTTCAATACATTTAAATTACAAGAGGAAAAAATATCTTAGTTAAAAAATCTGGATATCTCTTATTATTGGTTTAATAGTTCAGTTATTCTTTTCTTTTCTCTTCTTGCATATCTATTATATATAACTAAGGTTTTATAATCATGATCATGCATAGCATTTCTGAATCTGGGTAAATACATATGCTTATGTAATTTAAATAATTATTTTCTTTGCAGACAAAGAAACTGCTATGTTAAGTTTATTGGACTAATCTATTGCATACAGAATACTGTTTATGTTTCTAAACTGAATTTACAACACCATGGGTATTGAGAATAGGTTAATTGAGGATATAAGAGTTCAAATGCTGTGGTTTTATTTTGTGGCAGAACTGTAATTTTGTGGTTGAAATGCAACATGTGTTTCCTTGCAAATAAAGATGTCTCACATCTTTTCAAGGACCATTTTTGACCATCCTGTTCCTGGAACTCCTTAGCTATTTCATTTCAGATTAAATTAATTAGACCTATAGGAATTAAATTGACATTTTGGAAGGTGTGTTTTTGTTATCTAATGTGTGGTGGTTTTGACAGGGGGAAAGATGCTCATTTTCTGTCCAGATGTGGCATTACTTCTGCTGTGCTCTTCATCATGATCTATGGACTATTCTACCTCCAAAGATAGCCCAGGAGATTCTTACAGATGTACTAGAGCGATCTTTGGATATTTTGTCCTCCAGATATTGTCAGGTGTGTCCCAGTTACAAAAGAGCACCACAAATCAGGTAATATATTTAATGTACTGTTTTGATGGATAAAAGAAGTAAATGCTAGTTTTCTGTTATTCACTACTTTGATTCAAATTTCAATGTTAATGAACACACCAGAGGAGATAGACCAAATCTATGCATTTTGATGTTAGTTTTAATAAAAGATATTTTGTATATTTAAGTATATTTAAGTATATTGTATATATATTTGTATATTTTAGTATATTGCAAAACTGGGCAGAATCTAAGGCCTCTTTCAACTCTCTGTGAAACTGTTCCATAAACCGCTTGATTGGTTTGAAAGCCTCACAATGAAAGTGCATTCAGTATTTGTGATGCAACCTAAAATGTGGACAGAACTAGGAATGTCAAGATTAGAAACCAAGCTGTTGACTCATTAAGAAAATATAATGTATTCCAGTAGAATTTGTGCTTTTCAAGTGAAAGAGCTGTACAAGGTCACATCAAAACATTTGTCAGAATGATGCCAGTGGTATAGAAGGAGAGAGGAGAAAGAGGCTATTCCTTTTTCTGTCATTTTAGGAAATAAGAAACTGGAAGTTTTTCTTGTTGCAATTCTTATGTTTTGCTGGACAGAAGGGTCTTTTTGAGAAGTACTAAAGCAGGTGTCTTTGAGTGGAAGTTTACCCTACCTTTGTCCTTTCTATCCATGTCTTGTTTTACTGAATAAATAAGTATATTTCTCCTAACAGAATCACACAATTGCAGAATGGGTGGGGTTGGAAGGGATCATGCTGGGTGTCCTGGTCCAACCTCCCTGCTTAAGCAGGGTCATCCCAGAGCACATAGCGCAAGGCCAAGACCAGACAGCTCTTAGATGCCTCCAGTGAGGGAGAATCCACAACCTCTCTGGGCACTCTGTTCCAGTGCTTGGTCACCACAGAATAAGGAAGTTCTTCCTCATATTCCAGTGGAACTTCCTGTGCGGAGTTTCTGACCATTTCCTTTTGTCCTATTGGACAGCACCACTGAGAAGAATTAAAGAGAGTTAGAGACACTAAGCGGGTACATGTTATGCGTGAGCAGAGAGTTACATACTCTCAGCTCAGTGTTTGTTATGAAAAGGAATATTGTCATGAAAGCTCAAGTAACTTGCACAAGATTCCATTCTTGAAATGGGCAGGAAAAAACCAAAGTTTTATTCTGCATACCTATTCGTGTGCTCTGTTCCCAGAATAACTTACTGTAATGAGGCTCTTCTAGATATTTTGATACAGAGAGATTTCCTGAAAACTTGCCTGGAAGTTTTTTTGGAGAAAAAGTTCCCTAAAATATGAAAAATGCAATATTACTTGAATGTAATATTAGTCAATTCTATATGAATTTACTTCAAACTACTGAACAAGAAAGAATATTTTACATTGTTGTTTTGTAGAAAAGTTGTATATTTGTTAAGGTGATTCTTGAACTTTTCAATTAGTAAATTGAACTATCCAGCCATGAATAGATGAAATAAAATTACTTGGTATAATTCAATATATTTTTATCCCAGAATCTTTATATATTTTTTTAGTAATGTTGTAGTTTGTGAGGGTGTCTTTTCTCTCAATGGTTCTTCAAATGGTAGAGAACTGATGTGTAATATGGACAAACGTCTGTTTATGTGTGTGTGCTTAAATTTTTCAAAAATAACATGACTCTTAAAAATGCGTATGATCACATGTGCATCCATGGCTTTTAGGTACTTAAGTACCTCTTAAAGTCCAACCTCATACCTCCCATATTTTTAGTGTTATTCACATATTTCCTGTGTATTGTATGTCAGGATAGTCTTGTTGCTGTAGTTTGGGTTCTTGCAATTGTTCAGGAAAATTACAAGTGATGCCGACCCGTATCAACAGGCAACAGATTACTGACTCAGAAATATTCCACATTGTATGATGTTGCATGGAGTTAGTTTTGCAAATTGAAGATTAAGTTTCTTTGTTCCTATTTTTTTGCCCCATCAGGATTTGAAAATAGTATGCACATTTTAATTATAAGAAAACAAATTTTATATTTATTTACTTGTAGTTTAGAAAGTAAATTGTTCATTCTTTGTCCTTTGAACAAGGACATTTCCAAAATCTTCTTTTTACTAGTTTCAGTAATAACAACTCTGTGAAACAGTTGATTTTTTACAGAGTAGTGAGTGGAGACTTCCTGCTTCACTGAAGAGGAAATTTAAAGTCCATGCTATGATTTTAGTGTTTTATTCTGTCAGAAAAAAATGTCTGTTTAATTGGAAATTGCCATTATCAAGATGTCTTAAGTAATGTTATTCTTGGGCTTTTTTTGCCTACAGAATTGATATTGCAGCAATTTTGATGTCCACTGAAGATATGCTCTGGTCAATTTGTACTTCTGTGCAGGAGTTTCTGAATCCACACAAAGACAGAGATCTCAAGATCTATAAAATACATAGCCACTGCAATAGTCTGATCTCTGTGCTGGCTATTTTAACTTCACCACTGAAGAATTTGTATGAGTGAGTATGAAATAACCATTCAATTTGATATAAAATTGGTTCTTGAGCTTACGTGGATCGATCTACAAGGTGAATTTTTGTATTGAAATCGTATGCAATGCATAGTATTGACACATTTTAATAGTCTTTGACTATTTCTCAGTTTGATCCTATACTTATTTTTGTGATCTTACCTAAAGCTCAGTTATATCTGCTGAGATATTACTAGCTTTGGATCAAATTCCTGTGCTGTACTTTTTTTTTTTTCTGTTGATAGCATAGACACAGTGAAAGTCTGGATGATTTCCTCTGTGACAAAACCAGTAGAATTTTGTTAATTATTACTGCCCCCAACTTTTAGTTTAGTTTTCCAGTTAGGACATATTTCTTTTTAAATACAGTCTTACTGATCTGAAAACATTTACTACTATGGTACCGAATGCTTTGGCAAGGTTTTCAAGGACTTAGTCATTCATCAATTGAAAAAAATCATCTTAGTAGTTCAAATTTATCTACTTTAGGCTTTCAGCTAAATCAGAATGTTCTGTTGTCATCTGATAATCTTTCTAGAAATACTGGAATGTAAAGGTAATTTACTAAAATGATCATCTGTTTACATGGCCAGTATGCTTCAACAAATATAGTTAAAGAGAGTAAGAATATAGAATGCCCATATTTATAAAATCATGTCTTTGCAAGTCACAACTATAAAAAATGGACATGAAACTTCCACTGAAATTGGGTCTGAGTCTTTTGTTGATTAAATTCTTCTGTAAATTTGGTGTAAGAGACAATACAAAGTGAGATCACAAATTAAAATGAGGAAGAACAAAATCCCAAACTAATTATTACACATAATAATCATAATTCAACTGGCTTTTACTTCATCATTCAAAATAAGAAAATTCTGGGTAATAGTAGGTTGGAGATCTCCTGCATATAAACTTCTCTAACTAAAATTTTTCTGTCGTGTGTGGGCTTGTTTTAATATTTGTGGGCTCTAAAGAACATGCAAAAGTGGATTGTAACTGAATGTTTGATTTTATATAACACAGCCTTAGGAACAGATAGCAATTTGGGTGACTCAGGAACAGGTTAGGTAGGCCTGCTCAGCAGTAGAAACAGAAGCAGGAAAGGACATTGCAGTAGCTGTAACTGCTTCTACTGTCAGTTTTGACATTTCATCCTTCTTTTATGAAAGCCTTTAAAAAGATAGACCAAAATAAATATGCAGTATTATGTGTTCCTTTTTAACAATTCTAGTCTCCTCCACTGATCAATGTTGTTTGTATATTTATGTATACATAGCGTGACAAAAAATGTGTGTGTACTGGACAACTCACGGAGTTTCAGAACAAAGTGCCAATGAAAAGCTTGTTTTTTATTTTATGTGAAATGCTGCAGGTAAACAACTTGGTTATATAGCTTTCACAGTTAGGGATGTGAATTTCATTACCTGAATTTGCTTATCTGGAGATCAAAAACTTGACATGCAGAATGTAGCAGCTCATTTAATTTACTACAAAGTACTGTGCAAATCACCACCAAAATATGGCAACTTTGTTTAAAAAGAATACAAAAAAATTGTATTTTGTTATATAGTTAAAAAAATAATATTAACACAAAATACTATGTCCTTATAGATGATGCATGTTTTAGTGTAGGTAAAATTGGATTTTTAAAATTCATTTCTATTCAGAACTTGTGTTTTCACAATCTATGAGGCTCCATTATCAAAACAATTTTTTATATTGTATATTTAATTGCAGCCAATGTTTGTCAGTATCCAGCATACAAAAAATAAGGGGTTTAGCCAATCAGCTTCTTAAATTACTATATTCAACTGGAAACACCTTGATATAGTGTACTTTAGGTATGGTACCTAGGTCTGTTATTTACTGGGGTATGCTTAGTTCATCACATTAAAAATCTATCAATAATAAATTTAAAAGTTAAGCCTGATTTTAAAGGAATACTAATATTTCATCAATTTTCTCTGCAATTATGTTGTATAATCACAATTTCCATCTTGGCTCTATATCTTTCAAACCTTTGGCAAAATTAACAGGAAGTGAAATCTTCTTTTCTTTTAAATCTATCATTCTGTCTTATTGTACTGAAAATTTTCTGTTAAGTAACTAGAAGTCAGTTAATCTTTAGATTTTTCTGGAAAGTTCTGTGTAATTGTAAGAGTAGCAATGATGAAACATTGTTTTCCAGGAGTTGTGTAATAATATAACTGACTCATTTTCAACTTACTAGAGAGGCTGTATTGTCTATTGCATAAGGGAACTAAAACTATTCTAATTTTTAAAGTATTTTGTAGAAATTGAACAAAATGGTAATGATGCTGAAAAATTGGTAATATTCTTAACTTGAAATAAAGTTATTCCGTTTTCTCATTCCTAATTTTTTGATCTAGAGTTTATTTTCTGTATGACAAGGCTACTTAGATCTGGTCTGAAATTCACCTATGACTCTTGGATTGTCCGTGTTTAATATTTGTTTTTCTGTGCTTCATTTTTCTCCACCCTTCTGTGGCCTTCCTGAAGTATCTTTAGCATAATGGAAATGTTGGTTGGAAAGGACTGCTGGAGGCTGTCTAATCTAGCCTCCTCCTCAAAGCAGAACAATCACCAAGAGCAGTCAAACATGACTGTGTTTTACTGACTCAACTGATACATGCCAACCTCCAGGAACTGAAGTTTTACAACTTTTTGTGAATCCTGCTCTGCAGTTGCGATGCCGTAGTGTGAAATATTGCCCATATCTAGTGTGAACCCTCAAAGCTGCTGGCTATAATTTGCTGTATCACATCAGCCCCCACCTGAGAGAATTGTTCAGTGTTGTCTTTGTAATTACTCTTTGGGTGGTTATAGGCTGCCATTAGACTAATTGACACTTTAGCCTCCTCTTCACCAGAGTAAAGAAGTCTAGGGCCATCAAACATTTCTTACAGATGATTCAGTTTAGTCTTCTTCAGTTTCCTCAGATCCTCCTTGAACTGTAGGCCCAAAACCTGGACAAAATATTCTGGGTAAGGCTTAAACTGTTGACAAGCAGATGGAGTAAATCACTATCTTTGTTTTAGCTGCTATGTTCCTCCTAATGCAGCCCAGTGTGTGGTTTGCATTTTTTCTAGTGATAATATACTGTTGCCTTGTCTTCAGCACCCTGCTGCCCATAAATGCCAGGTTTGTGGTTGGGTAAGATGGTACTCAGACAAGTCAATTCTCAACCTGGGTTATTGTAATTCTGTAGCTGGAGTAAACAGTTGCTCTTTACTTCAGTCAGCTTTGTTAATTTCTGCTGGCCCAGTGGTCCATGAGTAGGCACTCAGCTGTTGTGTTAACTACTGTGTCTGCTTCCCCCAGTTTAGTGTAATCTGAAAATGTCCTAAGAACTGTTCTCTGTCAGCTTTTGCCCACATTGTTGAGGACGCGTTGAACAGTGAGTCTCCAGAATGTGCTCCCCAAATCTACTGAGTGTTGCTATTTTCTTGCTGCTTACTCAAACCTCTGAAGTAGAAGGTTTTTCATACTGTTGTAAATGAATATTAGCCAATCAGATAAAAAGAATAAATTTTATTTTCCCCTTTTCAAGAATCTATCTGGGACAGCCACGGAACAACATTCGAATGTTGGGTGAAACAGACGGCCGACAGCAAAGGTGCAATCCTGCCCTGTTCCACGATTTGCAGGGGTTTGAGTCCGAGTTTTATACTGTATTTTGT
>JBBMKD010000115.1:2966843-2985867 GCA_037834095.1 Argya squamiceps | reverse complement strand
ATTTCTCAAAACTCGGGGTCCTCCCTCGAGATTACCATCGATGTCTTGATGGTCCAGGTGCACAGAGTCTGATTCAACGAACGAGCAACATCCTGGTGGGCCACCTCCTTTTCTCGTGCAAATCGGGGTGTCAATCTGTCACTTCACAGTTGCAAAGTGAGTCCTTGTATGTGGGAAGCCTTTCCCATTCCAGGAATCTGGACTTACTTTACAGTTTCAGAGTTGCAAAGTATAACATTTCTAACACATTGTTTTATTTACTACATCTATTACATTGCTTATATTGTAATGCATGAATTTATCTATCATATCTATTACAATACTTCTGAATTTCCTGTCATCGTTGTCTTACTGACAAGATTGTTGTCAGTTACTCAGTTCTAGTAGCTGGGTTTTCATGTAGTGGATTGCAGTTTCAGTGCTGCCTGTGAATACACAAGAGTCCAATGCCATTATTTACTCATTAGTTTCTAGAGGAAACTAATGAATTATCTGGGCCTCAAAGTAGAGACTGTCTTCTGCCTCAGAAGCAGTCTGCCTTGAGGGTTGCTCAGTTTGGAGCAGATCTTTTCTTGTGCTTGTTCTGATATTCCTTAGTCTGTTGTATTAAGTAGGTGATGATAGTCTGTAAAGGAAGAAGATAAAGAGTAAGGTGGATGCACCTTTTTGTGATTTCATACTGTGAATTGTTGTATCTTATTTTCTCAACAAGAAGAACTCAGATAAATTATTTAAATGTTGAGAGAAACATTTGGAGAGTCTATTGGCAAAATTGCTCTCTATTGTCATAAATTCACTATCATTCAGTATTAAAGACTGAAAGCATTTCTCTTTAATATATGAGTTATAACTAATGAATTTGCTTTTTAGTAATGTTTATTCCTTATACAGGGAGAAATCGAACAAACACTACAAAGAAACACTGTTAGGATGCATCTTGCTGGCATGTCATTTCTTCACACCTGCACTCAGGCTTACAGGATCAGTTCTCACCTTGTCATACTCTATTAAAGAATAAAACCACTATAACTTGAAATCCTGCTTTGGTATTAAATCCACAATCCATTGCTTTGAGATAATAGGCAGCTGCTTTAGCATAACTTGAAGCAAAAACAAATGCCCTACTAGCTATTATTATACTTCTGTCAGAAGAGTAGTTGAGTTCAACGGTCTGGCACAGAGTTGGGTTTTCCTGGCAAGAGTGACGTAGACAGTAGTGGACATTAAGAAATGCTGTCCTGAGAATTACTATATTATTATCAGACACTTGATTTTTAATAGTATTTGAAGCTATTCTAATATTTAAACAATCTTTAAAACCCTCAGATTATCTGTATCTCACTTTAAAAAATTCTATAGAGATTTCAGTGTAAGTAAATAAGTGAGAATACAAAAATCTGCCCTGTGCTTCTCCTTAGGACAGAGCTAAGACTCCTTAGGATACAGCTGAGAATCCACATTTAAGAAGCTGCTTTACTCCAGAATTGTCTCAAACAGTTTCTACACAACCAATAGACAAAATGTGGTCCTTTCTTTTTATGAGATTGCTAAACAAAATGTATTTATCACACTTTTGGGTAGGATGTTTGTTCTATACTTTGCTATATTCAGAAAAAATGTTTCAGTGGATGAGAGACAATAAGATTTCTTTTTTACTTCATAATATTGAAATTACTGTCCTTAAAATAATTATTTTTGAGTTTGTGTTCTTCTTTGGGCTGTGTTGGAATCTCAGCTTTATTTTTAATCTTCAGGTTTTCATGAGTTCACGAAGAGCACAATGCTAATCCTTCTGCTCAAATTTTGCTTACTTAAGGTCATTTAGATGTCTGTAGTAAATTCTTTCTACTATTTTTTGTTAGTAAAAGTGGTTTCCAAATAAAGCAGCCTATCTTTTGGAGATATTCAGAAACTATACACCTACCTTTCTTGCTGAAAAAGCATAATTCTCTCTCTTCTTTCATCTGGGCCTAATAGACATGTAGCTATAGTTCTGAATTACTTTAGATGAAAGATAAAAAATTCATAGCCAAGTAAGATGAAAAGTAAGGTGCTTGTGAAGTGATAATTGTTTATATTTAATGGAGGATGGATGTAACAGGCTGGAATTCCTCTCTGCTGGAATTGTATACAGTGTAAATGAGAATAAAAAGGGAAGAGGCCAAGTGGCATCCATTATTATCACACATTATTGAATCCTAATGGCTGCTAGAAAATTGTACAAATGCTAATAATTTATTACTAAACAATAACTAAAGGCAAATAATTTATTATTTGTTGAAGAATCTTTTTTACAGAAACCTTTTTGAAGAATGTTTTTACACATATCTATAATCCTGTCATATAATTAATTAGTAAAATATATCACTTTAGTAGCTGTCGATTTTGCCTCTCCCATCATTTGAGTAAGTGAAATATTGCAAAAGTGAGATTTAGCCACAATCTAGCTCTTCTCTAGTCCTTTATATTTGAAAATAACCAGTATTCCATTTCTTTCAACCCAGTGAAGGTCCAAAGCTTCTGGTTCAAATTTTTGTCCAGCTTAATCCAAAGTCTATATATATTTGCATGTCAGTCAGTATAATTTCATAAGATACTTAATATATCATTATTATAAAAGTATTGAAAATACTATGCGCTTTTGTTATGCAGGAAGAAAAAAGCTATAAAAATGAATGACTGAAGAGAAATTTGCTTATTGAATGCATTTTCAAACATAGTTTGAAAATATGTTATATAGGAATAAAAATACAAAGAAAACTTGAATAACAGTTATTAGATACCGAGTCTCAGAGTGAAAGTAAATAAAACAAAGAATTATGTTTTTTGCAGTACATAGATAAATTTGCATTTATGTGTTTGCATACGTATATCAATAGTATTTTTCATAAGGTATTTTCTGTCTTCTATTCATATATGTATACTTAGTAGTAGAAATCCAAGGGGACTTTCAGTCTCCCATGTAATTCAGAAGTATTTGGTTTCTTCCAGGACATTTCTGGATAATTCTGATGAACGTCTTCCTCAAGATTTTTCAGAAGTCTTTTATCATCCTTTACACTGGTTATTTTGCATACCATCATCCTGCTTTTTCTTTGTGAAGTGAGTATCAAAAGTTGATTGTTGTAAATGGATCACCAGATAGTCAGTATTAGCCAAATCTTGTTACATTTTTAAGAGTATATGTGATTAAATGTCTAATTAATATTCTGATTTTTAGAAGCCATAGAAGCATTTTTCAGTTCATTACAGATTTCTCTAATCTTTTGGAGTCTGAAGAAAAGTTGCACTGAAAGCACTGTATTTTGCTAGTCTATTAATTTTTTTTGATATTTGAATTATCTGTAAGGTTTCCTGGCTTTAATTAAAGAGTATGTAGTTCTTGGCAACACAGAAGTTCAGCACTGTTGCTGTTCTGAAGGGCTTATAATTAAAGAGGAGATAAAGAATGTTTATCCTTTCTGTTTAGGGTTGCTGTTTAAAAAAAAGATTACGTTCATAAATAGCTCATTGAAGAATATGCTGCTTGATTGTAGTTGAATTTTTTGGAGAGTATTGAATGATTAAAAGCAAAAGCTTAACTTTTCTGTGTCACTGCATGTAATGACAAGTGACATAGAAGATACATGCTACCGGCTGTGTTGTTGTTTGCTTTCTAATTTTGAACCTGAAGCACTCCACCACCAGTCAAGATCCTCTCTTAATGCCCCCTTCACCTACCCCTCCTACTTTTCAAGGTTATTTCTTTAGAGGTTTTCACTCTCCATTTTCATTAAAAGCTGCTGTTGTGAGATGTTACTGTGTTTTCTGAGAAAGTATATTTATATTTTGGAGGAGTACGTTATCAAATTAGTGGTAACCTATGAATGACCCATGTGCTTTGGATTTATTCCCTCTTTCTTTGTGCACACAGTATCTTTTACCTTCTATATGAAAGTATCTTTCCTATAACTTTGCCCCCATACTAGACAAAAACATGCTGATTTCTCTCCATAGGCTCCACTCCTAACTACAGGTCATCAATCCTGTTCTCTCCTTCCCTGGTGCCTCTGATATCTGCTGAACCAGAGACAATATATGCTGTGACTACATCAAAATAATGTGGTTTGCTAACTGCATGCCAAACATTGTTGAATAACTGGTGAATTCAGAATGTGTCCAGCTTGAAGTAGTAATTTAAGTTCTTATAAAGCATGAAATATCGTGTGTGTTTATCAAGCTTCAAGGAACTTTGTCAGTGACTTTTAAGTTGTGCATGGTTGGAGAGAAAGGAGAAGAGGAGGGATACAGTAGAGGGAATGACTGTATTAGAAAGGAATCTAGTAATCCATTTCTGAAAAATTTGTGCTTCATTAAGTTTTCATTGTAGAAAAGACAAAAAGTTTTTTGATGCCCTCATGCAAGGCCAGATCTCAACATTTAAATTATAGTGTGGAGTATGAGTTTTCGAAGATGATTTTCCCCCTGTGCTGTGTAACAGTATATAAAGGGAATGCTGGTACCATTTCAGTCTGACACAATTATCTTCTCTGAAGTGGAATTAAGATAGATTTAAATAAATAGCAGAAAACTATTCCAGAGCTATATAGCATGCACACTTATTTTCCATGGAAGAAAGGTACTAAAATACACAAGTTCTTAATCACCAAATAAGAAAATGTGAAATACAAAAGAAAGTACATCTCTGAGAAGATACAGTCATTGTATCTTTCTGTGAAAAGTCCATATAGAGAGAGAGCCTTGCATATTGTCCTGGTGATAATGGGTGAACTATATTGGTAAAATATTCAATGTTCACTTTAAACAACACACCTTTCAGCTACTGAGAAAAAAAAAATAAAGTGAAGGACTCTGTAGCTAATGAGTAATTCTGAGGTGTTCTGGTTTTTTCATTGGTTCTAAACTCTATGTCAATGAAACTTTTTTCCCCTTCAAATACTGCCTTTAGCACATTATAAAGAAACATATTTAAGCATTGCAGAAAATTTTATTTCAGAGCATCCTAATTATTCATGGGTAGTTTTCTGATTTTACATCTTATACCTAATTAAAAAGTATGTTCACTGTCTGTAACAAAATCGGAAGCACAGGCCATTTTATATCTCTCAACTGTGGCCACCTAATTTTTAACTGATAATACCTGGCATACATTTAGCTATTAAGTATTTAGTTTTCCTAAGCTTGCTATTTCAAAGAAACATTTTGCTAGTACCTGAAATTAATTTGTTTGTATGTAACCTGATTTTTCATTGCTGAAAATGGCTACAGTCTGTTTAATTTTATCAATTTGACTCCAACATCAGTGTCAAGGTTGTTACCATGAAATAGCATATCTACTTGCCTTTTAATATCTTGAACTTAGCATGTGAGGTTTTCTTTCTATCTTGAATACAAACCAAAATAATATAGTTGGTTATCAAACTAAATAATTACTAATAAATTATGTTACAGTTATTTTTAGTGGTAATAGTGATTCCTTCAGTGGTAATTGTGATTCATTCTTTGCCTCATTTGGGGTTTATAATCATAGCATTTGCAAATCAAAGTTGGGTTTTTTTCTTCTACTGTACAAAACAGGACATTTACACGTGTGATATTTATATGTACTTCACCTTTTGTCACTTTTTATGAGGCTAGTCTTATTTTCACTAGTACTGAGCTATGAGGATGAGAGAACATATGTCTCTCCATATGCACTTTACAAAACTTCTCAGTGCATTTATTGGTGCTAGCTCCATGGCTGTAGGGAATGTCTGCTATATTTTATTTTTCCTCCAAGTGAGTCACACCATTGTACATTTCAATTTGCAAGATGCTTAAAGAGCCAAGAACTGGTGTATATTACAACATGATAACTTCCCATCTGGTCAATGACAGACAGGTTTCTTTTTTTTTTTCAATTCAGATAGTCTAAAAATGTAACTTATTTCCATAAGAATTTAAAATATTATTCTTCATAAATCTAATTGACCCAACCTGTCACTTATCTTCTAGTTTGAAGGCAATGAGTGACCTTATTAGATAGGATAACATGACATTAAAGGAAGAGAAAAAAATTAAACTGGCCCGAATATTTTAACTGAATTAGTGAAGAGTTGAGTTTGCTGTCAGCCACAGCATTAATTCTAGTGTGACTATAGTAACTGTTTTAATTTTAGCTTCAATTACTAACTACTGATAAGATTATATATAGATTATACATGCATTAGATTATATGTATATAACTAATCTTGAACATACAGAAATTGGGATTATTATTTTAAGAATCCGAAGTTCTAATGTTTGAATGCAGTATGTATTTTAAATATGGAGAATTTACTTTGACTGCAAGTTCTATCAAGATTTACATGTGTATGTGTGTATATATTTTTGAAAAATGGTACTAGAATCCAGTATGTGCTAATATGCAAATAAAATTGTAGAGTCAGTGCTACACTGTCGGCAAAATATATAAAGTACCAGATAAAAATCACAAAAGCTGTACATAAGGTTTTCTGGCACAGACTTTGCTTATGATGTTAGAGGTTTTTGCTTTAGTGTTGAAAGTGCAAAGGCTGAGGTGTCTAAAATCTTTCTTTACTAAAATGACTATTACAGTGGAGTTTTGTCATAATAGTGGGATGTAAGGGCCCTGCTGGAAGATGGTGCTATGGTTTCCTTAAGTGACTTCAAGGCTGCCCTGCAAGATACGTGGCATACTCCATTTTCTGGTAATGGAAACAGACATATGAGGGACTGAACTAGAGGAGTGTATCAGCTGACATTTTCTTTTCCAGGACTTGTTGGTTTGTATAAATAGCAGCTTTGACTCAAGTGAAATACTTGTGCAGTCATTATTTTTTTAATGTGTGCATTCAAGCATAGTTGGGAGGTGGCACACTTGGCTAAGTCAGAGGTTGTGAAAATATGCAACTTAGTGGAGAGGTACCCCTCTGTTAGAACATGAGCCCATTTTAGTTCTGTCCCAAAAGTTATGTGTAAATGGCACATGAAGTGTTTGAGTAGAGGCATATAAATACTCCTCTACTCCAACAGGAAAATGTCAGATTGAAAACCTCCCTATGAAGAAGGTTTTAATTGATGCTGAAGGTGTTTTTTGCATACTGGCAGATAATATTTGTACCTGTCCAGTCAATGCATCCATCCATATGAAGTCCTGAAAATCATGCATGTAAAATTCATGTGCATGAAAGTTTATGTATGAGGTGCATAAAGTTTCAATGTTACCAACTATTGTATAAACTTATAGCCAAAATAGTAAATACAGTGGCTAAACATTGGTTGAAATGTAATTTTAAAAGAACCTTCAAATTAATAAAAACTTACACATTAAAAAAAATAATTATGCACAATCCTGTTTTGAAAGCTTGTTTTTAAAAATGCTTCAAGAAGAAAATACTAAATATAATAGGCAATAAACATTTGGCAGGACAGATTTGTTTGATTTTTTTTGTTTCACTGTAGTGCAAGTTCAGTGATTGGAGTTGGGTCACTGGCTGTGTTCAGAGTAAGCCTTGGAATAGTATTTGGAAACCTCAATTTTTGCAGAACATGGAAATCACAAACAGAAAATAAATTGCAAACCGAAAATAAACTGCAATCTTTTTAAAAGCTAATGACTTTGACTACAGTTTCCTACTTCTCCTTGCTGGGAAAGCAATAACTCAACCAGTTTAATATTTCTTGTGGATCTCTACTTTTTCTTTTTCAGGACACGTAAGAATTGCTCAACCTAAACTGGAATTTTGCAACCCCTTTGAGCGTTTTCACTGCCTTTTACTTAAGAGCTTTATATACTTCATCAAGGACAGACACTTCAGATCTCTTACTCTACAATTACTGCAATATTAAACTAAAAATAATGCCCTATATTTATCCAACTGCAGGAAAAAATCCTTTTTGCCTGGTAGAACAAGATAAATACAGTTCCACGAAAGAGATAAACACAGTTGCTTTGTATCAGATGTAACTGTGCCAGACTAACAAATGTCAATTTTCTTTTAACTAGTTGAAATTAAGTGTGACTCTTTCTCTGAACTGCCTTAAAGTCCGGAAGCATGAAAGCATTTTCAGAGTAACCTCGGAGGAGTTGACACTTAACACTTAGTGTTACACCTGCAATTTAAGGTCATTAATTTCATAGATAAATTAACTATTTCTTTCTGTCTTTATCTTACATTTTGAAAGGACTCCACCAGCCAGAGAAATGGCAGCCCAAGGTCTCCTGAAGCTGCTCTTGTCCCAGCCATACTGTAATCTGACCTTGCTTTTGGAAACATTGCTATACCATGATTGTCTCTTAGTGAAAATTTTGCTGAGAAGCTCAAGTAAGTATTGATACTGCCAATCCATATGAGAGTATCAGTGAGAAACACAAATTCATTTTTAACTATTTAAATGCTGGAGGAAGACAATCGACCATTTTAAGGGTTAGGTACCCATTTACTTACCAGTAGGACACTTCTTGAATGCATAAAAAGATAGAAAAAATCATCACTTTTTAATGAGAATTTACCCTCAACCTCACTGTGTAGAGGTTTTTAGAAGAGTGAATCAGTAGTCTAAAAGACCACTTTCAAAATTACATTTGAACAATGGAAAGCTTCTTAGGTGTTTTGTTGAAGTTATTATATGCTTGTCACTGTATGTATTCTAGAATTACAAAAATATGCTTCTTCTTGTTAATTCATTAATGCTGTTTTGAAAGTAGAATAAATAAAAGAATGTTTCTACAAATATTTATTTGCATTTTGATGGTATTTTGTTTGAAGCAACAAACTTTATCACATCTTCTTATTAGTCGTTTGCAGATCAAATGATCATATTGTGGAGTAGCTAATGGTATAATCACCTGTTTGACTTAATTTTGCAGGAATATGAGAGTCTTGGATTTTTTTTTTTTTTTGCAAATGAATTCTTCCTATTTATCAAAAAACTATTAGGTCTATATGTTATGCATTTATATTTATGTTTATATGTATTTATTTATCTATCTATCTATAACATGATTTAGTTCTGTCATTATAAAATGGTCTAATATTTGTCAGTAGTACAACATCTTCCACTGCTTCACACATCTTATTGAGAGCTGCAGTGCATACTTGCCTACTCAAACTTGTGTCATCTTTTACAAAGGCTGTCAAATGTTTGGTCAGGGTCATAGTCTTACCCTAGTGTTATCCAGTATTGAGATTTACTATCTGTTTAAATTATTACAGGTAATAAGTGACGGAATGTATTAGTCTATTGACTGACCAACCTCTTAAGCTTTAGGGAAATCCGTGTTACTTTGAATTAAAAAACATGTTATTCACACAGCCTTTATTCATGTAACCTCAGTATTGGAATGAATAAACTTTCAGTTTAGATTAAGTCAATATCTGTGACGATTCATATAATCTAAATTAATTTCAATGGGATTAATTGTATAATGACAAAAAATTGTATTTTTTATTCTTTCTCCTACATAGGTAAGTATACCATAGTTTTTCAGCAATTTGCCCTAGTGATGACAAAACTCCATGATATTTAATTACATAAGAATTTTTTTAAAAGGAAAAGCCTTTGCACATTTATTACATTAAGTCTTTCCTTTGCCTTTTAAAAACAGGCCAGAAGGCAAAAAATCTTAGGTATTCTGAATTTTTCTTTATTGTTTTAACACTTTGGGATACTCAAAGTAGATATCATGCAAACATATTAAAATTCATTACAGTCCCATTTTTCTCATGGTTGTACCATGGGGAGGTTCAGAAGGAATGTATATTCCCCATCATAGTAGGAAGTACTGTTGGAATTGCCAAAGCTTTTTTCAGTAGAAAGACTATTTGAAGAGAAGCTATGTATGCTTCAGGTTGCTGTATATTATAAGAAGGTTTATCACATTTGTTGAAGCTATTGAAACTCCATGTATATAATTTTATACTATCTGGACAGGGAGATGACAAAATGTGCATTTTTGTCATTTTTTGTGCAATGTAATGTGTGAAATGTACCTAAAAATTAAAACATGGAAATATGAAGCTATTGCGTCAAAAAATACTAAAGGTAATAGATCAGGTTATCCAGAACTGAACCATTTATTTATCTTCAGTGGGTGTGACTACTGCATACAGGCAACTTTGAAAAAATTGTTGAAAATTTTGATTTGCCTGTTTGACCTCTGTAACAAGCTACGAGTCTAAATAACCTAGGTGTGTTAAATTACAGTGCCATATAATCCTAGAGTACTTTTCTATAGGTCCAACATCCAGCAACTTTCTTCAAGACATGTTCTTGAGTGAGTAAAGGGTCTAAGGTCTCTGCTCTGGCTTTGCAGAGAGAAATAGTGAAGGTAGCTGGTATTGTGTTAGTTTTCTGACAAAATAAACTATTTTGCAATTTACTTGGCAGACTTTTTTAAACCAATATTGCCTTATCACTCATGGATGTGAAATAAAAATGGATTATTTTGACAAGCAACAAATAATAGAGGAAAAAAGGAACTGATGTCTGTATAAATAAGTAGCTGAATCCTGCAGATACTGACATGAAAACATGAAGGATGAAAGTGAATTCTGAGCATTTCTGCTGGATTTGCACTAAATACACAGCATGCCAGTGGAACAGTCTGTGACTTCTAGTTTGAGAATCATATCCAGGAATCAGGAGATTTCCTTTGCATAATAAAGCAAACAGCAATAGCTTTATCGGATTGCACTGGCCCAACACAGCATTAATACCAGAGGGGACCCCATCAGACAGTAGGCACCCAGCCACTTGCAAATAGCAGATACAATGGTGGTTTCTAAGAAATTGTCACTGAGAAATTTTCAACAGGGCACATTCCAGACCTTCAGTCAGTCCTTGGGTCTAACACATTTGTTTAAGAAGAGATAGTACTATCAAGTTGATGACGAACAATGGAAAATGCAATTGCTTTATGATCTTATAAAGAATCTTATTCATTACCATAAAAACTTGAGACTCCAGTTGTTACAGAAATTTTATTTGTCTTTCTACACTCAACCTTAAAGTGAGTACTGGAAACTGTAAGAAAACTGCATTCACAGCAGGACCAGGCCATTGGTAGTTTCACCTAAGGTTTTTGGCTTGCACAATATGTATTTGAAAGACTACTAGAAGACATAGTCTGTACATCTCAACACAGATGATATTCTGGGCCTAACATCTTGAAATAAGAATTGGTACTAACATTTACAAATATTCTGTAAAAAGTCTAAGGCTGCAAATCTAAAATTGCACACAAATAAATGTGTGTTGCTTCAAAAAGAGATCAATTACCTTGTACACGTAAGCAAGTCTGGGAAGGGAAAATTTCCACCAAGAAAATATAATGCTGTGGTGGACCATTAGACAACTTCCTAGACGCTCATAGATATGAAGATTTTTCTAGGACCTTTCTTTTATTAACCATTTTCTGGAAAGAGAACTTGGAAATGTGTTTGTAGAACTGGAAGATTTTTTTTCCCCACTCCAATTCTTTGCCATCTTTGAAACAGTTCTCTAACTGCCACAATGTATAATGTGTCATTTTAAGTACTAATTAATTTTTAATCAAACTTAATTAATTACATTTTAGACACATAAGAGTAAATAATACTGGTTTTTTGTGAGTTACCCTAGAAGAACAGTGCAAAGTGGTAACTTCACCAACTGACCTCATTTAGGAGACTGAACTATTAGTGGCAGTAGTGAGTTATTACAGAAGAAAATGTACATGCCTTACATAAATTACCAATTCCATCAAAACTCTGACATTGTTAAAATCTGTAACAATATGACACTTTTATTTCAAGTTCTTGAGGGTCATTCTTTCTTACTGTACTTTCTTCTAATGACTCCTTGGATTTAATAATCCTGTGTCATGGTCTATCACACAATTGAAAAAACTAGCAACTGTTCTGCTCCCATGTCTCAACCACACACCATTTTGGGGAAAGATAGTCTGCAGGTTTTGGACACAAAACTTGGATATTAATCTGTAACCCTGCCCTCGTTAGGAGAGCAGAAGTAAATCTTTTAGAGTAATTTATATCTTTGTGCAGAGATAGATCTCTCTTCCAGGTATTTGTGGATCATCCAATATAAGGCTTGTGGGTACCTCTGAAAGTTTTCTTAACCTCTTCATGATAAGTCTATGTCATGATAGCCTAATGGTTCGAAGATTACTTTAAAAGTGGCACCTCCTCAAAAGATCTCTCTGACCAGTAAGCTGATTGGATTCTGTACATGATATACTTCCAGCTAGAAGTGATATACTTCTAGCTGGAAGTGAAAAAGGGACCTTAATACAGATATCCTGTTCCATTTGGTGATTTTCCAGTGATAAGCTAGAGAAAACAGTAAACAGATTATATGGAGTTTCTGAAAACCTGAATAGGATTTCCTGTTTGGACTCCAGTGGACCCCTGCTGTGAATCACTTACCTTTTCCTGACAGTGTGAAGATAGTGTCTGATACATGTGTGAATGACTTGGTGTCTGTGATATATGGTCATATGGATAGCTTTTCAAAGACTTAGTAATTTCTGATAGGAACTTCTTGTTACAGTAGAGCTCTAGTCTGAATAAGTTTTAAGAAGGTAAGCTGTTTAATATCTATCCAATATGTGGAGGAACACAAGGGAGCTAATGTGGCTGTAGGGTTACATTCAGTATTGCTTTATCAAATTTTGACTGTCAGAATGTCACACTTTCTGCATACTATCCCATAAAATCAGTACTGGAGGTATGCTGACAGTAATGGGTTTTTTCTATTGGCCATAGATGACAGATTCTACAGAAGTCACAAACTCAGAAATTCATTAATAGAAGCTTCTTCTCAGATTGTTGAAAATAAATTCATAGGGAGAAAAAGTTCTAAATGTAGTTGAATGAAATTAAAATGCTGTGGCACTGATGGCATATAATGAATAGCTACTGAAGTAGTTTGCTGATGTGTTCATAATTTTTGGGCAGATAATGTAAGTGTTGTTAAAACTTTCTTTGCTATGTTGAGCTTTTTAGTTGTCATTTAGTATTTATTTGATTCGCAAGTAGCAGCTAATACAGGACTTATTATTATTTGGAATGTATTAAATTGAAATGGGTAGGTTTAAGATCTGGGGTTTATTCAGGATAGGAATAATATGACCCTGAGATTAGTTTAGTTGGTTAGAACATGGTGCAGTTAGCAACAAGGTTGTGGGCTCAATCCCCTTATGGGCCATTTACTTGAGAGCTAGACTTGATGACCCTTGTAGGTCCCTTTCAACTCAGAGTATTCTGTGACTCTTCCATGAATCTATGATGTTAAATTTCTCCTTGGAATTTAAAAGTAAAATAATACACTTGCTGCCAAAACGAAGCCATGTTCAAAGTTACAATAGATTTTAGCTCTCATTGGGGAGGAGCAATTCTGAAAGAAAAGTAAAGGAACAGAAAAAAAGTCAGTGACCGAAGAAGCACTGAGGATTTAGTATACTGCAGAGTGCCTGCTGAAGTATTTGATTCTATAAACAAATAGACCATATCCTTTGGGCATTCCTTATATCCTCATCAGTTGCTGTGATTTAAAGAGACCTTTAAATTCAATAAAGAAAGCAACAGTTTCATGCTCTTTGCAAATTAAAGACCAGCATCAGAAATAATTTGTTCCATCTTCAATTCCTCTTCCTAAATGAAACAACATGTATGAATTTGAGTTTTGACTATCTCTTTTGGTCAAAAAGAAAAAATAATTGTTTGTTTCTTGACTGTTGTGTATAGATTAACTGGGGAGAGTGTAGTCTAGAGTCAGTAACAGAGGATTTTTTGAATGTGGCACAATGCATTCTATGGCTAGACTAGTCAGATAAGTGCTGGATGAGTGATAATGTTGGCAATTACTAGGTGGTATTTCTATCTCTAAGAAATAAATATGGGTAAATTGCACTTGTAAGTCTGCCTTTCTGAAGTTATATTTTTAAAATATGTGGTAGTATCCCAAGAGGTTTAGTGCATTATTTTGTCATAGGAAGAATGATTCATTGTGAATGGTTAGGGCATAGCTGCTATTCAATAGATACATAATTTTCTTACAGACATATTTATTAAAAACAACAGTATTCTAATACTTTCTGGTGTCTTTTGTGCATATAGAGAGCATCATGCTATATGGAAATAACAGACAGGTGATTTTTTTTATTTTAGCAGGTATCTAGATAAATATATAGCCACATTTATGAATGAATGCTAAGTCTTGCTAAAATAATAATGAGGCATCTCCTTTGAGCTACCTATGGGAGTTTTAGGTTTCCTTCACAAGTTAGCTTTTGCTATACAAATGCAGTCAGTGAAAAAAAGAGAAATGTATAGAGGAAAGCATCACAGGGCAGTAGGTATAATACCTATCATATAAATTCTGTTCTATGTAATAATTAGCAAGGCTGCATTGAAGTTCAAACTGAGATGAATATTTAATGTTGTGACAGGTGAGCTAATAAATGTAAAGGAAAAAAATCTAAGGCAAGGGAAATCTACATATCTTTCTGTAGACTCCTAATTCATAATATTTAACCAGCTATACTGATCTGCTAGCTAAACTTTTGAAATTATATTATCCTTTAAGGTCCCTTGTGACCCAAAGGATTCTGTGATTCTATGATCCATGCCCACTTATCCATCAGAAAACTCATTTTGGTCTGAGCTTTCAGGTTGTTCCTACTACAAGGACAACATTTACTTTAGGGTAAAGCAAGAAAAAGCTGATGAATAATTACATATCCTGTTATATTTAGCTACAGAATGATTTAGTAATGGATTCATGAAGATCTTTGCTTAAAAGGACAGGAATTGCATTATACAGTAGTTATAACAAGATGTATGTATAGTGCTTTCTACAAAATTCTTTTATGCTCCTTTCTCCTTATCTAAATCTTTTGGTAGCACTAATTGATTAATAAGTTGTGACTCAAACTTTCCATGTGGCATGGTCATAAGGAAAATTTAGGCTTGATTTCAAGTCATAAGCATCTTTAAACAAACTAATTTCCCATCATGTACTGCAAAGACAGTTTCTACATAGTACTTGAAATGTTAGCAGTAAAATTTCCTCCCCCTAGGATTTGGTTAAATAAATTTTAAAAATAAGTACTTACAGTAATAGAATTAAAGTTCATTTCAGATTTTCATCTCACCATTTGAACTGCTTTTTCTGCTTTGACGGTTATTTCTTTGTCATACATATCTCTGGTTTGAGTGAATAAGTGGAATCCACTTCATTCATCACTTAGAGGCGTCTAGCACTGGAAACTATCACAGCTCATTCAGCTCATAGGAAAAAGAAGGCTGATTAAAAAACTATCTTATTGCTGATCTGTTTGCTACCTTGGGGGGAAAAAACAAACTACAGCTTGTTAGTTATGAAATCACTGATCATGTTTTTCAGCTTTCTACATCCTCTGTTTCCACTAAAGTTGCATACAAAATAATTTACAATAATGCATGAATTAGGTTGTAGGAATTCAGAAGAGAGTAAAGTAAGATTTTTTTTACTTCTCAAGTCATTCAAAGATGGGTTGAAAGCAAAGATTTTCCATTGTAGTGGATTTTGAAGACTCTCATCTTTCTCCTCCACAGGTTGCTAAGGGTAAAGACAACCAAACTGACAGAAAGCAATGACATTTTATAGTATAATTTTATCTAAATACTTTTTACCGAAACCATTGTTTTTGAAAACTAGAAATTTAAATTAAGAGTATTTAACAGGTTATGGTTCTAGGTGTTTCTCATGATTGTTAACTTTGGAAGCATATTTCACAAACAGGTGGGAAGTTCAGGTCTTCAGCACTAGCACAAGCTAAAGTTATTGAATTTCATTGATTCCTGGAGTTCAAACACATCCTTATCTTTCAGCTGGGAGACTGCATTACAATGATTATCAGAAACATTTGTAAATATTTGTAAGAAATTATTACTGAACTCTATGATAATCACTACTTGTGTTTAAAATCTGTATCTTAGCAGGGCTGAGATTTTGTTTTGTGGAACTGTTTTATTCTGAGTTTCATCTTACACTAAAAAAAAAGCCAGCACATTTTGGGAAATATGGAACTGCTGCTTCTCTTAATTTTTTTGTATCTAAATAAGATTTTATTTATTTCATATGACTATTATATAAGGAAGAGGACTTAAGCAGTAATAGCTTTTTGACTGTGGTTCTGTAGTTTAATTCCGATTAATCTTCAGTAAATAATCAATTTCCAGTTACAATCAATTTCAATTTAATTTTTTAATTAAATAGGCATATTCTATTTTTTGAAAACATGCTTGAGTCTTTTTTATTGGCTGCACATAATTCAGGAAGACAGTCAACTGTAATTAGCCAGAGAAAGATCAGATTTCAGTATCTGTGTTATTGTTTGGAATATTATTCAGATACACTTTGCAGTTTGTTTTGATTAATACTATCCATTACTGAGACCTTGAATTACTTGGAAATTACTGGAACTATGTTTTTGTTTATTTTGAAGGAAATGAAGCATTAAATTGTGATGAAAAAAGTTCTCTCTTGGAACAGGAAAACAACAAAGAGTCTACTCTGATTGAAACAATCTTCACAATACTGTCTTACTGCACTTTATCACCCAAATCTCTTGGCATTGCTTTTGAGTCCTACATGGAAAAAGAGCTGCTGTGGAACTGCTTATACAATATGACAGGTACTTAATTTATTAATAAGCATTTCAAATCTGATGTTAAATGTTCATTTTCAGACATGTAGTAAGTATTATTTTTACCATAATAAATCAGGTGGAAATACGTTAGCTTACATCAAAATTATAGTATTATTGAACGGTTTTGTGCAGTCAGGCCATGGTAAGAGTGGTGAAAATTTTGAGGAGTGCAGAGGTCCCAGAGCAGTGTTGTTGACCAGGAGTCTGATGACCTTAAGTGTTTGTCTTACCAACAGACTGGCTGCAGAATGTTTTTGTAGGTCTCTACTAGTAGAGGTTTTTCATCTCTATGCATTTAACAGCTCCAGACCTTTGCCACAATTTACAAGTAAGAAGAGAAGAAAAAGAGAAGAAAGGACTTCTCCTAGTGAGGGAGAAATTAATCTGAGGAGCATATAGTCTCAGCTGTCAACAGGCACTCAGCCTTCTAATTTTCTGCTGAGAGGGAGAGCTGTTGAGAGCTGCCCTCACAATTAGAGCAACTAATTCTATCCCTAAGGAAAAACAGTAATCAACCAGAAAAGAGAGGTGAGGTTTAGAATGATGATGCTGCAAATTATGGATTAAAAGTAGGAGGGCTCAAAAGAAGAGGATGAAAATGGGAGAATGCAGGAGGGGAAATAGAATTATGAGTATCACAAAATAGAAAACTATTATAAAAGTGCTCAAGTACTTCTCAGAGAAAAACAGGATTGCAAAAAGTAGAAATTTAATGTGGAAGAGGAAGAAAAAGATAGAAATGGTGCATGGAAGCTTCCAGGAAGTCCATGATGAGATCTGCAAAAAGTAGAGGGAAACAAAATATAAGCAAAGGATCTAAAGATTTAACATGTCAAAACACATCTCTGATACGCTCTGCAGCACTCTGCCTGACAATTGCAGCTCCATGACAATGGAGAAACTGCAGATTGCTGGGGTATTAAGAATGTGGAGAAGATTGATACTTGTTGTAATGTCAATAACTGTATTTAGGATGGTGTGTTTTGAACGTGCAATCTCTGATGACATGCTGTGTTTCTGTTGATGACTATTATTTGTATGCATTTTTGTTTCAAAAATACCTTTTTTTTTCCTTTACTGCCTGTAGTATAGCAGTTTGGGTATCTAATAAATGCAACTTCATTAATACTATCAAGACAAGGATGTAGAAAAAAAGGTATGTCTGGAAACAAAAATACATACAAATAATAATATATCTCTTTCCCTCATTAAGACCTAACAAATACTTAAGTGTTTTCCATATTAAAAGGAAGACATTAATCAGCTTAAATAGAATTTTTTTAAATATATCAGTGGAGAAATGAGAATGAAGGAAATAATTTTTTTCTCAGCACTGTATTTAAAATGCTATATGTTTTGCATTATATTCTTTCTTAATTTGTAACAGACCAATAGGTCTAATTTATTATGAATCATAATGTTACTTCTTTTTCTATAAGAATTCTGAAAACACTTTCTGAAACAGATTTACACAACTGACTTCACTTACTGAATAGTTAATAATTCTTCCTTCTGAAGTTTCCAGTTGTGGTGAGTCGGAGCCAGAAGTTATCAGATGCTTGAAATTGACCTTGATTAATTCAGTCAAGGGTATAGTGAAGCAGATAATTTCTTTGATGCATTCATGGGAGGCAACAGAAAACTATGGAACATACCAGCACAAGCAAATAGTTCCCGAAAGTTTACTGAAAACTGTTCCGAAGGAATGGAATTACACTCCTCGGGAAATGAAGAGAAAAGAATCTGGGAAATGTAGGTGAAATTTATATGTAATATTTATATATGTATGCAATACATCCTATAAGCTTCTCATAAGAACTTTTAAATCCTTTACTCTGTTACTCCAATACTAGGCAGTTAAATTTTGTAAGTTTTGTAGCTTGGCAATGAACAAATTATTTCCAAACATCCTGTCGTGGTTGGGGTTTTTTAAGTACTTTGCATTAAAATTCAGTTATTGTTACTTGAGGCTTACACTAATACATGTACAAACAAGGTTTTGAAAATAATCAGTATTGTAGTATTGATAGTAATAGTACTGAAGATGTTTTCAGCGTCTGGCAGTAGTCAGATGGGATTCACAACAAAGTGACAAATAATGCCTGTACTTTGGCCTCAATGGCTGTAAACAGTTTTACTTTTCATTATCATCTTTTCATTCAGGACTGTCATTCATCCCAACTTTACAACACAGCAATTTATGCTTGAATAAAATAAAGCACTGAAACTGTTGTGGAATATGCTACTGCTTGGTTGTTGAAACAGATAGTAAAAAAAGAAAGAAAGAAAGAAAGAAAGAAAGAAAGAAAGAAAGAAAGAAAGAAAAAA
>JBBMKD010000115.1:2931073-2966743 GCA_037834095.1 Argya squamiceps | reverse complement strand
AAAGAAAGAAAGAAAGAAAGAAAGAAAGAAAGAAAGAAAGAAAGAAAGAAAGAAAGAAAGAAAGAAAGAGAAAGAAATCATATAGAACAGGAAGTGTTTTGAAGGTGATTAGATGTAAAGCTGGCTTCTGGTATGTATTTTCATGGCCCACAATGCCTAAAGCATCCGTCACTTCAGGTCATGGTTCACAAGGCTAACTTTTGGAAACATTTCATGATAAATTATTGCCACCAAAATATTACTTGATTATTTTCAATACTATAGTATATTGTGGCATGGTGTTTTGAGTATGTAGATTGTGGCCGAGCCAGAGCATCAATCCATTCCTTTTTTTCATACATCTTCACTGCACTCTCATTTTAATCTAGAAGTTTTGTATGGCTATTTTAGGCTAATTGCTATGTGTGAACTGATAGGCAAGTTGAGAGGTAAGACTCTAGGCTTGAAGACAATTTAAATTTGTATGCCTGATATCTAGAACAGATATGGTTTCTTTTTTTAATAAGAGAAAAACATTTGGAATGCAGGTGCAGTGATGCAGGGTTTTCTTGAATTGTTTGGAGATTGGTGCTTTTCTAAATCTTGACACCTTTTGCTATATTTTTCGTTTTAGATATGTGTTGGGTTTTGAGCAGCACAATTTCTCTATAGTTACTTTTATAGCTCCTTTTATTATCTGGAGTCTTTAAAATGCAGTGCTATCTGGTGTAGGTGCTTATAAGAAAGATGATAAACTGAAGTTTTGTCAGTTTGAACATAGAAAGGGATTGATAAAAAACTAGAGATTATAAATGTATGTAATATTCTGATACACTTAGTGCAATGCTTCAGCTGTGAAGTTGAAAAAATGCTGCAATTCTGAAGAAACTTTACAATTCAGAATACCTGAGTACTGTCTTTTTCATGAATCCTGTAATGATTGTGCACAGTAGTACTAATTGTTAAGAGAGTCACAGTCTAAGTTCTAAATTTTCTGCTTTTAAATTGTGTAATTGTTTAGGTTTTGTGGGATTTATGTGCAGAAAGCATGATACAAGTGAAACTACAGTGTTGAGTACTTAAGCTTTTTACCCATTTTCAGTACAAAAGAAAGTTAGAAATTATCATACAACATGCAGAAGCTGTTAGAACTATACTGTTAATGTTAATAATATCATTTTTTCTTTCTATTTTTAAGGCTTCACAAAGCTTGCAGCTCAAGCAGTATCTATTGTAATCAGCAAGTTACCTACAGTGATTGCATGTTTGCCTCCCCCAATTAAATACTTCTTTTTTCTGGCTGAGAGAAAAATGTCAAGAAACTTTGCTGAATTGAAGAAAGCTGGTCTGCTTGTCTGGAACTTGATTTTAATTATATGTCGGATATTTGAGGATGGAAATACTGCAGAATTTTTAACAGGTGCAACACTTGACAGATGGAGCAAAGAAAAACTCAGTTTAGTTCGTGTGTGCTTAGAAAGTATTATGGGAAAACAGAAAAGTGGTCCTAAGCAAGTGACCCAGAAGATTATACAAAGCATTGAACAGCAAAGACCAAACTGGATTGAAAGCCAGTTGCTGAAGGCAAGAAAATTGAGCATAGACTGGTAAGAACATATTATTTTTCAAATGCTATTATTTCCTCTTTATTTTACTGGATTATTGGCATGTTTATGGCTACTGCTCAATTTTAAGGAAAAGAGATGAGCAGTGATCTTATTTGAAACAGATTAGTCCTTCATATTGATGGCTTTATACCATGGGTTTGTAATTTAAGTTCGTTGCTGAAACACTAAAGTATGGTTGCTTCATCAGAATGATATGTTCATAGTACTACAAGATTTCATGTTTTCTTGATGAGCCAAAAATGTGAACAAGTCCATTGTTATATCTTTCAAAATGTGAACAGATACTAAATATATTTATAATTTAACCTTACTGTGGTGATTAAATTAAGAGGAACTGTGAAAAGCTTTCATTGTTCATCTGTGAATAAAAAGTAAGCATGCTTTATTCTAAAACATATCAAACCCTGAGGCAAATAGGGTATATCAAAACAGGACAAGAATAATATCCTGCTGTGCCTTTTTGAGAAAGTACCAATTTTTCCTTCAGATTTGACATTAAGATCTTTACAGTGATTTTTCAAGGAGTTGTGTACATGTCAGTGTGTTCGTAGTCCAGTCTGTTTTAATGTTGCAGTCATGTATCATTCTGTAAAAATACCATTAATCAACTTTGCAATATTAGATTTACTGGAATTACATGATTTATGGAATTAAATTGTAACTGCTGAAAGTAGGATTGCTGGGTTTTTTTCAGTGGGTATTCTTTAAGGTTGCAGTTGTTGCTATCATGTCAGGATTTGTCCGTATAAACAAAGGATACAGTGATTGTAGGTTGGAATCAGTGATACCAGTGAACAAGTTTTCATGCAGTGCTTTAAGGAGCAGTGTCCTGTTTCCGTGAGTAGTCAGGTTGTGTGGGTAGCAGTAACCAGTAAGTGTCGCACAAATGCTCATTGACACTGACCTTTGTTATCTTTACATTTCCATTTAATTTGAATTTACAAGATCTAATCCAGTGATTAAAAGCTTCAATCCAGGTGCCAGTGATTGAAGGAGTTGTAGAATAAAAAAGCATAGTGATAATTTGTAAATTGATAATTAACACAATGGTCCCATAACACAATTTCTAATGTCACTGAGAGAATAGGCAGTTCTTAAAAATACAAATATAGGAAGACAATATTGTGGATAACCTCTAAAAATGAAAACTTTAGTTAATTTGCACATCTTCTGAAGCTGAGAATTTAAAGTTAATATACTGCTGTATTTTCTTTTGTAAAAATGCTGTGTTGTGTGTTAGGTATCAGATTGGAGAAAGTAAACATGGGATAATATTTCTGTATGTATACAGTGTCAACCAATGATAGAAGTTGCTTGTGACTAGGCTTGGTAAATTTAAGCTTAGGATAATGAAGAATACATTACCTGCTCTCCAAGTGAGCAGTTATTTGATGCAGTTATGAATTGACTCCCCTGATTTCAGTTGCATTTCTGCCACAGAAATCTAATATGACTGTTTTTCCACTTTTCGTTCAAATATTATGAGTCAATATCTGGGGGAAAAAAAGATGCAGTTTATAAATACCTGAGATATGAAATCTAGAGATAAATGTTATTATTAATGCAAATTACAAAATTAATATATTGGAGCTGAAATTCAAATATTCAATTAAAGTAAGTAGCGGCCACATAATTACTAAATTAAAAGCAATCTTTCAAGAAGATATTTATGATTTTCATGAATGAAATTACTATGTTGTAATTATATATTATATACTATATTCTGAGTTGGTGTTATCTTCACCATTCAATAATCAAATGATATTCTGATTTAGCTGGATGCATGTGCATATATATATTCATATTTATAAATGTTTATAAACTTCTAATAGATACATATGAAAGAAAAAAACCCTATAAATTTCAAAATTTTATTTGGGACTCACCTACACAGCCATAAAAACATCTTTGAAGTGCACTGAGTTTTGTAAGTAAAATTCTTGCTTGATTTTGTGCTATGTTATTATTATCAGGATTGCTACTTACATAAAAAATCTAAATAGTATATATTAACATAATTTAAAATAATATTTCAAAAATTGTAACCTTCATTGAAAGGTTCAGAAAATGGCAGTTGCACTCACTGCCTGTCTTGTGTACTGCCTGAAAGTATTACTATTTATTAAAATAACCTTCACTTTATGGTAGCACTAGAGCTGTAAACAGTCACATTAGATTCTAAAAAACACATGTCCTGAGAAGAAAAGAAATGTCTGTCTTTGCAAAGTAATTTGTCGAATTGAAGATTATTGTTTTTCATCATGCTGACCCTGACCTTGCTGGCTGGGTGCATATTCAGATTAAGATGAATGCAGTTATTCCTTGGCTGAGGTCTGCCTCTCTCAGGGCACATTCTTGCTAATGACATGATTGATAGGCAGTCCCAAATCCAGAAAGGAAGCCATTAATCATAGTGCTGCCTGAATCCAATCATCTGCTTCACCTGCGCAGTAACTGCAGTAAAGGATAGCATTTGGGTGCTGGCACTGATACATTCCTTTGTCAGAGATCCTTAGCTTTTTCAATGTTAGTTGCTAAGAATTTTGACAAGAAAATTAGGTTGTATCATATGTGGCATCAAATATCAGCCTTAAGTGTGCTTTTATGTAAAGATCAATTTCTTCTAAGTTTTCTGTAAAGTACACCATAATAACATAGCATCACTTACTCACATTCAGCAAAGAACAAAATTGTAGTTTATGTTTTGAAACTATTTGCTCTGTAGGACATTCTGAAACTGCGTATGGAAGCAATATCAGCAGCTGTCCAGCAGCTGTGCAGCATTTCAGAGAGCCTGTAGGTCAAACAGCAACTTTTAGAAGGAAAGTAACCATGGCACACTTTCAACAGTGAACTGCAACCACAGTGTGTTTGTTTTCAGATTTTTGGGGGGTTTATTGATGTTTTGTTTTGGGGTTTTTTTACTTCTAAAAAAGACAATATTGATTTTTTTAATTAATTGAGAATGCTGCTTTGGTTTATTTTAAATTAATCCAATAGCATCTGTAGAAACGACAATATATTCTTGTTAATCTTTGGAGTTCTTGACACATACATGTCAAATACCTGTGTTGCAGCTCTAGAATTTGAGGAAAAATTTTAGTACTTTTTCTTTCTTAGACTTTATTGGTAGCAACACCAAGATGGTAACTTGTGTTTCTGTGCAGAATCTCACAATGATCAGATTTGAATGCAGAGTTGAGGGTGGCATTTGGGAATGCCACCCTCAGATTTTCGTGGTAGAAGTTTCACACAAATACAAAAAAAAGCAAGGAACGTTATAGGGCTAAAAATGCAACAAGTGGCAAATAACCTTTTAAATGGTTAACAACATACCAGTGGAAAAAAACTACTTCAATTTAAATCTTCTAACCTATACTTAGAGTAATGGCTACCTTTCTGACATGTTAATTAGGCTTTAATATGTGCTGTGACAAGCAAAGAAAAATGCACAAGAGATGGAATGTAAATGCCATTTCTAGTAGCAAAGATACTTCTCTGTGGGAAGAGAAAATATTTGCTACCTTTATATCCTTAGAGTAAAGTGTGTTTTATGTGTTCATCTTTCCAATTAAGGTGATTAAAATTAGTCTAATAATGTTATTATTTAACATGTAGTATATGAGAGATATACATACAACAACATTTGTGTAAGTCTACTTCTAGGTTTTTTTTGAATATGTAGTTCTAGCTGAGTATTAATATTTTGTTTTTTAGAAATTTAACTTAGGACTGTATCTGTTCTATATTCTAGTGCCTCAATCACAGTTAAAGGTGCAACGTTAGAGGAAGGAGGTATTTCACTTGGATTCACTGAGCATAATATAAACATGATGGTCCTGGATATCTGCCACAAACCAGGTGGTAGCGAGTACCTGAAGCAAATTTATCACATCATCCGGCTCAATGAGGTAGGGAAACGGTCTTTCCACAGACCAATTAGGTGTGTACCGGCCTGGGGCAACATCTGCTGGCAGCTAAGGGTTAGTCAAGGAGGTGATAATAGTTCTTAAAGTCAATCTAGAATCCTATATTGTATTTTAATAGAATTGATTCAGTTTAGGCTTTTGTGCATTTCTACAGAAAAGATTATTTTATAGGAAACATTGTAGATTTTATTTAGGCACTTAGACAGTAGCATGGCTCATAAACTTGCTTCAGTTTCATGTTGTAGACCATAGATAGGTTTTAGGAGTCTGAGCACAGTAAAAAAAAAATTAAAATATCAATGCAGGGTGTTGAAGAATTGACTGTTACAAAAAGTAAAATGACATGTGGTTAATAAACTCTCTTGATTTAAACAAACCAGCAACCCCTGTGGCTGTACCAAGGAAGTAAATGCATCCACATGAAATCTTACTCAATTTAGACAATTGTTCCACTAAAGTGCTTTTAAAATTACAAAAGAAACAAATTCAGATTTATTTGCTCTGTATGGAATTTTGGCAATGTAAAAGAATCATAGCATTATTTCTATGGCTGTTTTAACTTGGCCCAAGTTACCAAAAGCATTCTGATTTTATTCACTGAAATAAACATAAGTTTGTTTAAATTGCACAGTAACACAGATCTACGCAACTTAATTTGGAAAGTTCTGGTTTTGGCTTTAATTACTAGATTCCTTGAACGCAGAAGCAGGTTCTGTTAAAATCCTTGCAAGTGTACAGAAGTGTTTATAATAAAATACAAAATAATGCAAATATAGGCAGAGGCCAGGATTTTTCTTCTGAAAAAACTGGTAGCATAAAACCCTGGCTAGACAGCTATGTGTGTGGGAAGGCCACAGAGAGCACCTTAGTACTGACACTGCTTCTGAAAATCAGATACAACTGTTCAGTTCCTAAGTACAGGCTTAAATAGAACCTTTGTGAATCTGCCTTTGGAAGCATTAGAAGCAATGTAAGCATATATGTAGAGATGGCAACCTAACATTAGTACAGTACAGAATCTTTTCAAGTTTCAATTTCCTGAACAATTAATTGCTTTAGGAAGTGAAGTGAAAATTATTACTGTAATAAACAAAACCTTTTTACTTGGAGCACATTCAAGACTACTCTTAGGTATAAAGAAGTGAGGAAAAGACCAGCAAAAATAGCATATAGTCCAGTAGTTAGGACAGTTACCTAGGGGACAGTATATGCAGGCTCAAATCTTTATACTTCCTGGTTTATTCCAGGGAATTGCATCTCCCACATCTGAACTAATTCCCCAAACCTCCATACCATTAGCTATCAGCATGGAACTCCTTCTTTTTCCCCTGTTGGGGTTGTTTTGCCTTGTAAAAATAGTGGTGAAAATACATTCTGTAATTTTTAGGGTCAAAAATAGAATCATACTCTAGCTGAAGGAATAGAATGCACATGCTGGGTTTTGGAGACCCTGCTCTAAGATCTGTCTCCTGTGAGTATTCAGTTATTTATACAAAGTGGAACAGCTCCAATAGGAGGTATGAGGCTAAGAGAATTAGGTGGAAGAGGGGCTTCAGCCTGACTTTCCACATCCCAGGTGTCTCTCCTTGAATTTCTGCAGCTAGTAAGACCTTTTTTAAAAATAGAATATTTCTCAGTGGAAAAAACTGTATTGTTTTAAAAAAGAAGAAGAGAGATCCTGACCAGCTTGAATTACAGAAGGATTTAACTGTATTATTTTCAATTGCCTTTGAAATCATTACAAGACATTTTAATGCTTAGCATGGTATTATGATAATGCACTTTTCGATACTATTTTTCCAAACCTAAATTATGTTTTGTGTGCCTGCTTACCAAGAAAATAGATTTGACTGTCTATTCAAAGGTCCATTTTTTGTTTAAAGATTCCTTGGAATGTCAAGCAATTGTGCTCTTAAAATTAGTTTAGAGATCTTTATGCTACACTGCTTAGCAATCATGTATGAAAACAAAATGAACAAAAACCAAAAAACAAAACAGTAGTATTCTTTAGAAAAGCAGGTGAAATGGATTCTTGGAAGCTAGATTTGAAAACAGAGATATGATTTTATAAACATTTTTAATAGATAACTGTAGTACTCAAAACAGCTTAAAGCCCTTTATGTGCTTGCCAAAAATAATAATGGATTTTAAAATAATTTTTTGTAATTACAACTAAAGAGATAACTCTTCTGAGCAGTCAGGGTCAATAATATTCTGTATTGGTTTGATGCTCAGTCAGTATACTGAGGGTATAATTCTCATATTTACAGATGTAGTTTCATCTTTTCACATTTTTGAAACATGACCCTTTCAGAGTCTACAATATTTACTATAATAAAGGAGATATTAATGTAATATATTTAACATTGTTGAATAAGTCTCTTCGTCAAAACCAAATCCACAGTATTTTATTAAAGCCAGAAAAACACCTTTACTGAGGGCAGCTGCATACCACTTAAATTTTTGAACCCTGGCAAGCAGATGTTACCAAAATTGGTCAAAATCTCCTTCCTAACACCACTGTAGAATTAAGAAGCAGGCGTTCTTTATTACAATGCCAGATGCCACAGGGATATCTCCACCAAAATTGTGCATGTCAAGTACATAATAGCTCCTGCTTTATGTACTGTATTTTACATACATATTCATTGATTTTCCCAGAACGAACATACATATAATAATAATTTCCTAGAGACCCATAACATGTTCCCCCCTCCTTTTGCACGTGTTCATCTGTCCCGGGGGACCCTCTGGTGGTCTCCGGTGGTCCCAGACCCCAAAGTTACCCGTTCAGTGAACTGATGTTGCTTCCCAAAAAGGGAGCTGAGATGGCATACCTAGGCTGGTTCATTATTTTGTTAATGTTTAACATGATCCTACGTATTATGCCTTTCTGTAGACTACTGGTTTTGCAAAATAAGTATTGTATTTTCCCACCAGCTGAGCAAATAGTTCTTCATCTGGCAACACATGGACAGCTATTTCCAGTATTGCTTCTGAAAAAGGAACACAATCTGCTTCTGCTGGCTCTGTTACATCCAGAGGGCTGGGTTGCTTTAGTCTACAGATTTTGTAAAAATGTGTACATGGAAGGCAGTACATTTATAAAAATTTGATAGATGTACAGAAATAGCTTTTAAATTACCTCTTTCATGGTGGCTCTGAAATCTTTGTTATGGAATGAAGTAATCAATGAATAAATGGATGGAGAAATAAAAATCCAGATATTTTTAAAAGCTCAGTAAAAATAGCTAAAAGAGGGTATGTTTTCACAGTTGCTTTGTGATGTTGTTCTAGGCGAAAAAAAGCTTACTTTGTGTTTCTTCTTTCGGTTGCTTGGGATCTTTTTCCATACACTAAGACAATTTTGTGATTCTCTTAGTCAGACCTGACATTTGACTGCAACCAGCAGAGAGACGGCCCTTCTCTTTCTCTTGCCCTTGTTCTTTTCCACTCCTAGGCACCCACCCCCCCCTCCCTTGTAGTAGTACTAGAAATCATGCGACTTGTTTATCTAGATGAAACCTTTTTTTTCCCTGTCTGATTTCACAACATATGCTAGTGCCAACACAAGGGAGAAACAGCTACAGTCTCTGTGGCCTGAAAGTGAACTTGTGCCTTTCAGGTCAGGCCATAGTTGGGTAAGTTTAAACAGATGATAAAATTCTTCTTTCAGAAAGACTTACTGAGAGGCACAGTGTAATAGATATGTTGGTAAATTCGTGTAATAAAATATGGGAAATATAGTAGATGTAGTAAATAATAGAATGTATTAGAAATGTTATACTTTGCACCCAGTAAATACAAAAGTAAGTCCTGGTTCCTGGAATGGAGGAGGCGTTTCCAAATACCAGGACATGCTTTTCAAACTGTGAAATGACGGATTAACACCCTGATTGCACCAGAAAGGGGAGTAGCTCGCCAGGATGTGGCTCCTCAGACCTTGTGCACCTGGGCCATCGAAACATCGATGGTAATCTCGAGGGTGGACCCCAAGTTTGCAGAAATCAGCATCCCAAAGGAAGATTCCGGGAAAATCCTTTCATACATGCCCCAGTGCTGGGAAATCTGTTTAGGATTCATCACCGGGTGAGAAGACTATGTTTGAATGTGAAGACACAATACTCCTGCCGCTGGAGGCACAAAATGCAGTATAAAACTGGGACTCAAACCCTTGCAAATTGTGGAACAGGGCGAGATAGCAGCCCTGCTGTCAGTCATCTGTTTCACCCAACATTCGAATGTTGTTTTCGTGGCTGTCCCAGATAGATTTTAAAATGGAAAAATAAAACTTATTCTTTTTATCCGATTGGCTAATATTCATTTATAACACACAGGATGCCTTAGAAGGTAGTTTGCATGTTATTCCATCTCTGTAGTACTGCAAATAAGGGGAGCGTTTGCATCCACCCATCCGAATGACTCACCTTGAGTACTTGCTCCATGTTGTGGACTTCATTTTAATAACAATAAACTGTTTAATCACAGTAGTCCTTCCAGCAAATGGATGTGTAAATGTTTCATTATCTAGTTCTTCATAAAATGGTTCCATTTAATCAAAACACTTTATTGGCCTGCAATGATGTTTTATTTACATAGTAGTCCTAGAAATGAAAACAGAAAAGATTGTGTCCAAAATAATCATGCATCTGTTACAGTATAGTTTGTAAAATTGCAATGCAAATCGTACTACTTCTAGTCCTTGAATGCTTAAGTAGCTAAAAATAGCTTTGAAGAGTGGGAGAATATTTATTTCCTGTGTTTAAATAACATGTAGAACATGTTAATCAAAGAACTGATTTATAGTCATATAGTAATTGTTGACTGTCTTCCAAAAACTTTATTTCAAAAGACGTGAAAAACATTTGTTGTTCACTTCTACATATACCTAGCAGATATATATATAAATGAGAACTTAATTTGACAACAATTTCAAAACAATAGGTTAGATTGTTCTATTTTGCTTAAGTTGGGTGCATGTTTTTCAAGATTATTCCTTGTTCATTGTAAAATGGTGATATTCTTAAAAAGGCTTCTATTTTTAAAGAGATTGTTAATTCCCCACTGTATTAAAAGGAATGTCTATCAAGCATTCTGTAAACTTACGCTTGAAATGTAGGCAAATTTTACTTTAAAAGCTAGGTGGCCTGTACTAATCTGTGGTTGCTTTTTCTTCCAAAAGGAATATTTGAAAGAGCAGCTGTCTTGTGAGAATTCTTATGAAGATGGTGTTACCTCAAGTCAATGCCTGCCTTTGACGCTGAAAGGCAGAGAAGAGCAGCCTGTCTTCAACCCTTTCCAGGTGTACAGACAATCTTGCACAAAAGTATTCAATCAGGTTTGTGAAAATCTGAAACCTTGGTTATAGTATAATTATTACTTGTTGATCTTATTATGATTGTGATAATGACAAAGACTCTGTGTATGAAAATGGAATTATTTAGGTGTATTCACATTTGTTGAAGCAGAAAGTAGTATTATTTCTTCAGAGTCCAATGAGAGTAGCCTCTACAATATGATGTTCACAAAGCCATTACAATAATTTTATCTTAATTATTGCATGTAAGAGCAATTAGCATTTACTTACACTTTCTGTGTTCAGTATACAAAGGGAAAGTGCACGATAGCAATGACATTCATTGCATCTGCGCAATAGTACATAGGGTCACTCTTAGTCCTTTGAAGAATCATGTCAGAACTTTAAGTTCACATTTAAGTTCACATGACTTCCTCATGGGTCTTTCACAGATATGTTGAACAGTTACATAAAGAATGCTTTAGAAATACAAAGATTTTACAGAACAGTGAGACTAAGCAGGGGTAAAATACACACAAAAAAAAGAAAAAATGCCTCCATTTATCTGTTTTTCTTTAAGTCATGTTTGTAATATGAAATCTTTGCTGAAGCATCCCATGACCAATTAATTACACAAAATGGTAAATAGTTTCTGATTCTACTTTTATACTTAAAAAATCTTATACCAGTCTTTCTCATATATTCTTAATATGAGAAATGTCATCAACGTTTTTGATTCCAGCATTCATTCAAATATTTGTAAGTGTGGTATTACAGTGGCATGAAGTTAATTTACAGACTTGTGTGGAAATGCATCCTTTTTCAGTGCAGCCCTGCTTATACACAGTGTAATCTCCTAGCTGAGTTTTGACTATTTTCGTCTATTTCATTGGTTATATTGCTGTAAAAAAATATATATCTTTTCTTACTTGTTTAATTAATGCTTAATCATTGTCATGTTGCAATGAAAGTGTTAATGTCCTGAAAAAGGAGACAAATTCCGATTCCACAAGGCTTCTCAAGGCTTCTCACTCCAGAGAAACATGCTTTATAGAATCTTTGAATCAACAGAATCATAGAATAGCTTCATTTGGAAGGGACCTTCCAATCAAGAATCACAGAACCACAGAATGAGCAAGATTGGAAGGGGCCACAGTGGGTCATCTGGTCCAACCTCCCTGCTGAAGCAGGGTCATCCCAGAGCACGTGGGGAGGGAATTGTGTCCACATGGTTCTTGGGTATCTCCAGAGAGGGAGACTCAACAGCCTCTCTGGGGAGTCTGTTCTGGTGCTTGGTCACCCAGGCAGTAAAGTTCTTCCTCATATTCAGCCCAGAAAGCCAAGTGTATCATGGGCTCCATCAAAAGGAGCGTTACCAGCAAGTCAAGGGAGTTGATTCTGCTCCTCTACTCCATTCTCATGAGACCTCACCTGCAGTGCTGCATCCAGCTCTGGGGTCCCTGGCACAGGAAGGACATGGACCTGTTGGAGCCAGTCCAGAGAAGGGACACCAAAATCGCTAGAGGCAATAGAGCACTTCTCCTATGAAGAAAGGCCAAGGGAATTGCAATTGTTCAGCTTGGAAAAGAGATGGCTTTGAGGTGACTTAATTGCAACCTTGCAGTACTTGATGTAAGCTTACAAGAAAGATGGAGAAAAACATTTTGCATGAGCATATAGTGACAGGACAAAATGGAATGGATTCAAACTGACAGAGAGTAACTTTAGATTAGATAGTAGAAAGAAATGATTTCCTGTGAGAGTGGCGAGGCACTGGAACAGGTTGCCCAGAGAAGTTGTGGTTGCCCCATCCATTTAAAGCATTCAAGGCAAGGCTGAGCAGAGCATTGAGAAACCTGGTCTGGAGAAAGATGTGCCTTACCCATGGCAAGGGGTTGGAATGAGATGATCTTTCAGATCCCTTCAAACCCAAATCACTCTATAATTCTCCTCTCTGATTATATTTCCAAGCTTAATGATGTTTTTGAATATTTCAGTTTCCCTTACCATAAAATTGCACATTTATTTAGTGGTGTGGGACTGTCCATTTATAAAGCAGTGATTAGTATAGCTGAGAGTCTGGTTTCCATTGAAAATTATTGCCAGTGGGTGTAGAAGATGCCAGAGCACTGGCACGGAACCTTTTCTTATTCATTCTCTTTCCATTTTCTCAGTATTTTTATTTTTTCTTGTTACCCTTATTTCCCTTTTGTACTTTGTATTTCATCTTTGTTTTTCTACTTTACTTTAACATGCATGGCAAAGATGAGGGTTAGGGAGTAACTTAAGTATGGAGAAGGAAAGTGATAAAATATGTATGGAAGGAAGAGGAGGGATTGCAAAGATTCTGCTCTCCCAGAAGAACTAAGTGCTGTCTGTAAGAAGAAAAAGATCCATTCCAAGTCATACTTTACTGTTATTTAGGTTTATTTCCATTGTTTTGACTTGCGTAAACATTTTTTTAAACTAGTCAGTGCTATTTTTAGTGTTACGACAATAACTTTGTACTTATTTCCTCCCAAGAAGATTGAATTATAGTCACTATTTGACCATTGCTGACAATGAAAAGGAATATTATGCAACAGGATTTATTGGTTTTTAAAAATAAGAATGTTGTGTGTGGTCTTTTGTCTGTCTACTGATGATGTAGATTGCTTTTATTTATTAAATAAGCAGTATGGAGTTTTTATTAAATAAGGAGTATGGAGTTATATTTGTTCATATTGTCTAGACCTAATGATGTTTATAATACAACATTAAATCACTCTAATTATGATACAGGTTACTTCTTGAGTTCCAGCTATACCAAATTTTTCATGACAAAACTTTTTGCTAATAGTAGAAAATGCAAATTGCTCTTACATAAAAAGTTACCAACTACTTTGCTTTTCGGACAGAGAGTAAAGCTCTCAGACAAAGTAGTTGATCAGAATGCCATCAACGCTTGGAAGAATATGGTTCAAAAAACTGATTTATCTTTTTATAAATAGTGGCCACGTCCCTAATTAATTAATTGATGTTTTATTGGTATAAAAGCCTTCTTCTGTGGACATGATTAATACCATCTTTCTAAGTTCTCATTCTAGACCCCCCTCCTTGGTTAGTAGATCTCAGCTGGAGCTTTAATGTACTGATCACATTAATGCTGATTAATAACTAACTAGCTCCTTGCCATGTATCAACAGTCAGCCATTACTGAATGGAACTGGGATTGGTCAAGCTTGCTACCAGGTTATTTGGGACAGAATCAGATGGCCTTCAGGGTGCTGCTGACACACAGGTAACAGGATTTTGGCAAGTAATCAGATCTTCCTTTTGTATGTTTTGACTTTGTAATAGTGAATACACAAAGATTTTACTGGTGAAATTTATAAAACAAATGCTGCATTTCTTTTTCAATATGCAGTTTTAAAATGGAGCAACATTTTTTGTGTAGTGTTTAATCCATACTCAGATGGCTTTCAATTCCTGTTTTGAGGTGTATAATTTGTTCCTTCTGAGGCAGAAGTCTGAGACAGAAGTATATAAATATATGTTGATATTGCACTTAAATAATGCTTTGGAAAAAAATTTGGTAACCTTTGCAAACCTCAGGGAAATTTTGACACAGAATTTAGGCTATGTTTACTCAAGTTGCAAAGTATCTTAAATTCAGCTGGGGGCATGACAAGTGTAGCTAGAAATAGAAAGTGTTTCCTTAATAGTTTTTAATTGATGAAACTTATTCTCATATTTTATTGCCTTTTCACTTCTAAAATGTAACTGTTTAGTTCAGAAACAGCAGTTTCTTAAATTCAGAAAAATGTAGATAGAATTTTTTTTGAGGGGGACTGTTTTTTGTTTGTCATTTGTTTTTTGGTAGTATTTGCCACTTGTGAAACTGGAAAATTTACATGTTGTAGACTAAACTAAGATGCTGCCTTCTTAATTCTGAATTCTCCTGATGATACCTTATAAGATCCTATCAGTCATCTTTTGAACGGGACTGTTCCTCTATCTAGAAACTAGAGTGACAATTTCAAAAGCATGTGAATTTTCATGTCATAAAGATTTTCAGGTTTTTGTCTCATTTTCTCCATTTATCACTAGCAGTTAGTCTTAAACATTTAATTCTTCCTTCATTTCATATATAAAATACTTGTACAGTCTGTTTTGAGTCTTCCGTCTTAATTCAGATAAGATTACTTCTTTCCCTACCCAAATTGTTCTTTTCCAAAAGTTTAATTGCTCAAAAAATCATGCCAGCAAAAATTTCTTATTCAGTTCTCTTCTTGATGTCCTCTGTTACCTGTTACCAGACAGAATGTGAAACTTCACAAACTTTTTGTGTTAAATGTCAGAGACAATACAGTACAATTTTTTCTTCTTTGATGGTTCTCCTGTTGATTGCTATCTCATGTCCTTCATTAAAAATGAAGTACATTGTCCTTTTAAAAGAGGCTGTCATAGAAACTCTTAGACTAAAACAGTTTGTTGAACTTCGCTTCACATTTTTGTTATCAATAAGAGCCAAAGAGTGCAGAGGACTGCTGTGATTTGCAGAGGAAACATTTTGTTTGCACATTTCTTATTCACTGTTCTTTTAAAACACATTTTATTTTTCTTTTGATCTCTTTATAGGTGTTAGAGAGAAATCATGTGTATTCCTCCTCTGTCCTTCTCTGTATGTCACATCCTTGTTGTATCATCTATTTTTTTTTAATTTAATAAATTTCCTAATTGTTGTCATCTTTCCTAATTAGAAAATGTCTTCATTTATTGCCCTTCTACATGGTAAGGAAATTCTCATGTAGAAGTGACATTATGCAAGTAATTAATAATAGAATGTGGATCTATTATTTCAACCACTCTAGAAACCAACAGATTGCTTTAGATCCACTGTGATCATAAAGTAGAATAGCTGAGCCAGTATCTGCCATAGCAACCAGCATCGTCAACACGATTTGCCTTTATGTGACATTATTTTTATCATAGCTAAAGTGTGTCTGCTCATACTTTCCAGCTGACTAGGACTGTTCTAGCTGTTCTTGTGACTACTCAAGCAAGATTTGCAGTAAGACTCAGGCAAGCCCTGTGCTTAGGTGATTCTTCATGACCCTTCTGGATAAATTTCAGCCTTACTTGTGCTCAAGACCTAATGTTCAAGCTGAATAAGTGTGTGATTATTTTGACCTCCCATTTACAGTGGAGACGGTCTGTTTCACCTGTTTCCCTCCTGAGATGAGTTAAACAAAACCACAGGCAGTACCTGAACTGTGTCAGAACCATCAGTTTATAAAGTGGAGCACCATAATATTTTAATTACTCCTTTCTTTCACACATGCTAATGCTTTCCCTGAACAATTATGTATGTGCAGGCAAAAATATTTTTTCACAGTGATGTTGGAATGATATTTATTTCCTTCTTTTCGTATTTCAAGAAAAAAATACTGTCAGTTGCATGTGAAGTTAAAAAAGCACGGTCTTTCTTTTGGGGAAAAAAAAAATTGAAAATGCTTAGGGGACTCATTTACAAGGCAAATGCTCCCCTAACCTAGTTAATGACTGAGTTAAGTGAGAGGGTGTTATGAGAGCATTGTCCCAGAGCCAGCAAGTGTTAGACAAATTAATTGGTTGGTGGTTAGGGGAAAGTAAAAGACTTTTAGGACTGGTTAAAAAGGGAATGAATTGTTGTCTACTACTCATTGCTGGCTTTACACATGATGGGAATCTTATCCATACATTCCTATGATCCTCAAAGTAAAAGTGTCCAGGAAATTTTTCAAATTAAAGATGTGGTTGTTGTAAGGCCCCAGAATCCTCTCACTGAGTCCCTCACAGGGGCTTAGAGGGGTTTTTATATGTACCCTGAGTTAGATGCAAGGGAGGAACACCAACAACATATTTCTCAAGAGTCAAAACAACAAAAACTTAACTAGCAAATTTGAGAAAATCTGGGAACTTTAGAAAAAGTTTAAAGCAACATTGAATCAATATAAAGCATTTGTCAAAACATTAATTTAGCAAGCTCTAAGCCCATTCAATTTAACAAACTTCAACCCATCTGATTTTAACTTGCTCAAATATAAATAATAAGTTTGTGTATATATATTATATATGTAGTTCAAGCTGCAAGAATAAAAGTTAAAATGTATTTCTCAATTATACTTGAAAGAGTACCTTTTAGTAATAGGATCATTAACACTCAACTAACTTATGAATTTGACTTACACAAGTTTTAAAAAGTACCCTGTGTACTTACATAGATATGTCCTCCTTTGTCAAGTGGGACTCACTGTTTCATCCTTAGCTATTCCAATAACAAGTGGGAGTTCCTTTATTCCTTTAATACATGTAATAAAGCAAGAAGAGCAATTGTTATTTGATTACCCATATCTCAACTTTTAATTAGTGTCCTGCTCATAAAGTTACAATTGTTATTGTCTGGTCAAATCAGTGTGTTGAAAATCTGCAAGAAGTACTTAGCAGTAGGCAAAACATTGGTGTGTTGTCAACAGTGAGGCACAATTCCAGAGCAAAGTACCATGCATTATCCTTCTTGTTTGTATACTCTTCTTTATATATAAGTTAAATTTATGACCATTTGTTTTCAGAGGAGTATCTTGGCAACTGGTACATTGTTAGAAGATATTATTATTTTGCTGGGCTTTGAGATGTGACCTGCCTTCTGCAGTTGTACAGGACTGTCAGGTGCACTGAATACATTACAATAATGTAAAGATATTCCTGTCAGTATAAAGAGGAGAAAAAAAAGTAATTTTTGTAGTATGTGAAGCCATTATCCAATATTGCAGTAATGTGCAGCTCTGAGGAGGAATGACTGTGATTCCCTCCTCTGCACATAGGGAAGTTTCTCAAAGCACTGGTCTCTGTGCAGGGACAAGTAGTGATTTAGTTGGAGTGATGAGGATCCTACTACAGGAGCACACTGGGATGTACAGGAACAGACAGAGAAGAACTCATGACTGGCAAAGCCAACAACAGTCAGGATCTTCAGAACAGAAAGTTTAACAACTTAATAACTGAGAGGGGAATAGGAATGTGTTATTTTTACTGTAAGTGCATCAGGTGAGAAACAGTAACAAGTTTGAAAAACTATAGAAATTAAAACTAGTATTTGTTCAAGCAAACAAGAAATGCTATAAAAATGTCTAGACTGAAAATTAGAATATGATTTCTAACAGATAAGCTGGTGTAGCTCAAGAAGAACTTTACAGAAAATGTTTATACAGTGATATGAGCTTAAATAGTTTTAAGTTGGAATGGGATAGACCAAGTATCAAGTCAGCTTTTGGTTGTGTGTTGTTTTGATAGATATTCTGAACTGCCCAGCAGCTTCTGAAAGTAGAAAACATGGAGATGTTCACATATTGGCTTTAAGGAAACTCTAAAAAATTAGTAAGTTTGTTTTTTACTAAAACTGGATAAAATCTGTAGGCTCTCTAGTAGGCTTTGTTGCTACAGCTACAAGCATTAATGATGGTTGGTGAAGAGCTTGGGTGCCATTAATACTGCAGTAATTATCACCTGCTTGGTGTTACTATAATTGATGCCCTCCTAATGCATATGACAATATTTGCCGCGAAATATATAGAAACTCTCAGATCCCTTGGACTACAGATTTTTTCATAACATAGTCCAGACTGCATTCTTTCTGATAAACTACTGGGCTGTTTACAAGTGGGTCTGCCTTTTGGGTAGGTAGAAATGGTCATTAGAAGCAGAATGCCATCCTAGGACTGAGAAAATCTTGTACCTTTTAATAAAGAGACCTAGTGTCTCTTTATTAAAATAATTTCAACTGTACTGCCTTTTGCAAATTCATTTGTTAATATAGTTGTGGCATTTGTTCCTCATGTTAGAGCTAGGTGATAAAATTATATGTTTTGACTTTGATTAAGCTTAATAAAACTGAAGTAAGAAAATCTCTAGAATTTTGAATGATTGCAGGGCAAAATTTGCATAGCTTTTGTATATTCTAGTGAATACACAGACACCATCTGTTGAGAATGATAGCCATATGGAGAACTATTTATAGAAAATGTTTATATTCATTGTGTTGATGGTTATCTCAATATCAAGAAAATGCACTTTTAAAATCTAGTTTATCAATGTGTGGAAAAATTTATTATGTGGTTTTGAAACTGAAAAGAATGCCAGCAAACTGCATGTGTTTTGTTGTCTGTCAAAGATTTTTTATAAAACTTTACAAAAGCTTAAATCGGAGAAATAAGTGAAGAAAACCTCCAGGGTATTAAAAGGTAGGAAGTTCTCTAACAATTTTCCCTGTTGAAGAAACAAATGATGGAAGAGCAGTTACTGACGTGATGCCAAGACAGAGAGCTTATCTGCGTGGCAGAGGACAGCAGTCTTATATCTAGTGTACTTTTAGATATGTTAATCTGTCTTCTAAACTGCAGATTCTCTCTAGACCTTTTGTATCCAAATTTGCTGGATTTTGGAATTTCATATTGTTGCTGCAGCTACAAGTCAACTATTAATGATGTTTGGTGAAGAGCTAGGATGCCATTAATATTGCAGTAATCATCACCTGCTTGGTGTTACTTATAAATAATGCCCGTATAATGCATATGAGAACAGGCTTTCTAAAATGTATGGGAGGCTGTGAAAGGTAGTGTCTCTTTGTTTTTGTATCAAAAGAAGCAGGTGAAAGGTATTAATCCATTATTGTACATCTCTTGGTTAATCACAAGTCAGGTTTAGACCCTAGTGCTGGATGTACCAAAAAAAGCCAATGGGATTTTGTGGAAAATCTCACTTTGACCTTTCTGGGTAAGCAAGAATCCTGTTCCATAAATGAGGTGGTCAATAACAAGGTATATGTCACATCTGTCACTGTAAGGATTATCCTTCGTCTGCTTATCCTCTTCTGACATGGCTAATCAAACCGTACTGTGACCTTAAAAAATCTGTCACAAGTAGGCTTAGTTCCCTGCCTGGCACTTTTCAAGCATTGGTGGCAGAACATACATCAGTAAGCAAAAGGGAACAGTATTACACACTGTTTGACTGCCACTCAAACCCCTATCATGTGTACAGTTACAGCATGAATTTCACAAATAAACCAGGGTTAAAAGATGAGGCTCCCCATATGCAATACACTTTTCTTACTGTTATCAGTCTCTCTCTTCTGCAGATATATTGATTAATCATACTAAAAAATATTCTCTGGTGACAATTTCCAACAAAAAGTGCTAAAAACATAAGAATTGCCATATCCCATTTAACCTTTAATATGAGCTACTTTATAATACTTGGAAGTCCTTTATGATGAGGCCTTTGCTAGCCTTGTGATACAAAGGTGTGTACTTACCAGCTGTCTTTTAAGTAACAACTATAAAATTGCTTAAATAAAGTTTCATGTTAATTGGATGCTTTTTTCATTGCTCAAACCTAGCTTCTAAAAAAAGTGAAAATAAAATGAATGAAAAAGAAGGAAGTATTGCTGGTACACCTTTTTGCATTCAAAAGTGAAGTAAGCACAGCATGTTGGCTAGTGCAGAGGCCTGTGATGTAAACCTCTTTCTTCTAATAATGTCTCACAGTATCTTGGTTCCCCGTTTAAATTAGGTCACATTTGTCCACATTTTTATATCCTTTGATATGCTGTTGTCTTGGTTTAGGAATGGGACTCACAATTTAATGGTCCTGCTGAGACTCTCCAAACCACTGCTTACTCTTCTTTCCCCCTTCCTCCTGCCCTGTGGTGCTATGGAGAGAATTGGAGGCCCAAAACATAAAGATCATGGGTTGAGACAAGAGTAATTTGCTGGAAACAGCACTGAAAGAAGAATACAAGTAGTAATAGCAACAATACTACCAACAGAGGGTACAAGAAAGAGGCAAGCAATTCACATGAGAGCTCCCTGACAAGAGATATTATCCAGCTGCTCCCTCCACCCTGCTACACTGACCCGGAAGAGAGCCCTTTCCCCAGTCCCTAGAAAATTACACAAGGTGGTATAGAGTAACCTCCAGGTCTCAGCCATGCACCCACCTGGCTTCTGCAAAAATTAACTCTGTCCTGCCCAGAACCAGGACGGCTTTGATAGGAATACTGCTAGGTATATTCAATGTATTGTATTAATAATGATTTTGTGTATTTATTGCAGAATTCATTGGTTCCTTTAAAAGTATGTATCTTTTCTTCGTAACTAAGTGTTTGTGTGCTACCACTTGGAAGTGGCACTTTGGCATTTTTATCACTATCTAATCAACCTGGTGATTGCTATCCTGTGACTTGGGTGGCTTTTCTTAAAAACAGGTATTTCCTTTCATTTGCAAATTATTTGCCCTCCTTTCAATCTGTCTTAAATCCTGTTCTCACTAGGGATTCTTAAGTGAAGATACTCATGTTTGTTTTTCTTATCTGTTCTTTTCTGTTTCCTCTTTCAGACCTCTATTGATCCAAGTTTTCGTTCTTAATAGATACATATTTATATAGTGATTATAAGTGTAATTTAAGTGTAATGTGTAATTGTTAAAAGTGTAAGTGTGAATTAATGTGTTCAAAGTACTGACTTCCCTGATTGCACACAGTGGCTTAGCTTCTCATCTTATCTATAGGCTTCTTGCTACAGCTGCAAGAGGCTGCAGGGCACAAGCTGACTAGCTAAAAGTCTGGCTTGTCCATCAAGGCATTGTTTCTTCCTTTTGCTGCTTTTAGATTAGGGATTTTTCATCAAAGTTTTAGTAATGTAGAGTAATTCAATTTCCATACAGGGATCTCAATTTCTTTGCAAGCTGTAATGAGCTGAGACATGCAAGTCCCCTGTAAGGTAGAGCGGGAAGTATTAATATCAGAGTTAAACAGATGGAAAATCTGGTCGTACAAGTCACTTTTAGGGTTTCTTCTACACTGCAAAATCAGTCTGTAGCAAAGCAAAGAGTAGAACCTAGCACTTCTGACTAAATTTAAGATACATAGTTACCACATAGTAGCTGATCTGTGGTGGCTGTTGCTAGGCACAGTTCCTTTGTGGCAGCAAAGGGGAGGTGACCCGGTTTTAGTGAGACCCTAATGCTTATCTAATTTGAATTACCTTACGTTCATTTTAGGAAGTAGTAGTCCCATTAGTTTTCCTCTGAAGGAGATGGGGAAGACTGTATGCTTTCTCCTGGCCTTGAAATATTCACTGTTGCAACCACAAAGCAAGTATTGAGGTGGTGGCTGCAGTGCAGATCCCAGAGCTTTGTAGCTGCAACTGTTGTCTCTTAGAGCAATGGCTTTCTCAAGTTATTGGCTTCTCACGTGGCTTTCCTGGATGTATTTCTTCTGTCCTGCCAGGCTGACACTGCTTAAGAAAGTCCCACAGCTCTTATTGCTTCTTCCCCAAATCCAGTTGTTAATATCATACTGACCTCAGAAGTTTTACTCTCATGATGCAGATAGAGCAAAGGTGGTCAGTTTTGCATGAACTCCTAATAGGTTTTGTGAAGTGAGCAGTATGTTTAAAATCTGCCTATACACTGTGATTTGGGCATTCTGATGCTTGACTGAGGATTTGACCCAGAAAAAACTTTTGATTGGGATTTTTCTTCTCCTCTTAACTTCTTCCTAGGGTCTAGCAACAAAATTTAGTCTCTGTGAAGAGTGGGAAACCATTGTGCATCCTGCCTATACCAAAGAGGGAATTAAGAATTGTCATTCTAATAGTTGACACTGTAAAATGTCATTGAAGAAAGCTTTTTCATGTTAGTCTTTAGATTGACAGGTTATGACAAAACTGCATTCATGTTGCTTGAATACATCTTTTGTCTAGTTTTACATGCTTTTTGACTTGTCTAGAAAATGACACATTAAGGTTTTCATTAGCCTTAACCAGGTGTGATTTTCTTTATGGAAGATACCTTGGTAGGACTACAGCCGAAGGCGAGTAAACCAGTGAAGCTTAAAAATGCCATAGCCCTTCTTCAGATGGTAGCAAAGAATTGAAAGACTCATTAATCAACAGCCAAGTCACAGATGTGATGGCTTTCCTGCAACAGCCAACGGACTGTGAAAGTCACATCCAACATGCAAAACTGTTAAACAAGGCACATCTATAAGCATTCTTAGACTTTTGTCTTTCCATTTTATTTGAGAAACACAACTTTTTTTCATGTTTTCATTTTTGATTTTTTTTTTAAACAAAAATATTTGTTTGCTTTCTGAGGAATACTGTTTAGTTTAGGAAAAAAGAAAACGCTGACACTGTTTTCACTCTTTGTTCATTTTAATACAACATATTCATTTAAATGAAAACACATTTTTGATTGCAATGATTAATGTAAAGAATTTTAATATTACACATTTTTGTACACAGAAAATGTGCACAGAAGTTTTGACAGAAAAAAAAAATACAAAAAAATTTCCACATATAAATGGCTGGCTATTTTCTTCATTACTTTCCAGCACTTTCCCCTACTACAAAAATTATCTGGAACAAAGTTTCAATTATACTGTAGTTCTGCAATGTAGACAATCATAAAATGTTGAAAGTGAAATTACTTAGAAGATTTTATTAGTTAATCAACCTGCACTGGATTTTTCACCTGCACTGGTGGGAAAAACCCATAATAAGAAGCCAAAGAATGAAATCTCCATACAATTTTTCCACATCATGCTTCCTTAAACTCTCTGGATCCCCTGGAATGAAGGAGAGTCTAGTCAGAGGTCTTGTACTTCCCTATCCTTTTTTTTTCCCCCAGATTATCTTTAAATTGATGTATTCCCTGTGGATAAAAATTAATTTTACTCTGTCAAAGAGCAATGAGTATGAATTTGTTAGAGTTTTTGTATTTCCTAATTCCTTGGTCTCCCCAATTTTCACATTTTTCCAAAAATAAATGTTTAGTGTAATAAAAAATATTCTTTAAAATCTGAGACAGATGAGAACAGCTTCCCACCCGTCATCTGGGATGAGTAATTTCTTAATAGCCGTAGTCTGATCTTCTGTTTCCCTCTTTAGAACATCTGTCTTACTTTTGATCCTCTTATCCAGAAATTAATTTTAATTTGCAATCCACATTCTTCGCTTTTTTTTATTGTCAGGATTGCCAGTTGCAAAGTTATTTTGCTCTTATTCAGTTAGCGCCTGCTGGCTCAGTAACACCATAGTGCGTGCAAAAGACAAGGAAACAATGGTGCTACATTTATTGCAGCCATAAGGTCTTAGGGGTATATTGAAAGTTATAACTGCTTTGCCTTTACAAGATTCTGTAAGCAGGTATTTGAATATACCTCTCTTTAAGATATATTTGTACCAGACTTTTTCTGTTTACTTATATGTCGTGCTGCTGCTTGTTATTGGAGGGCTTGTTAAGGCATATACAGCTATCATGTCACCATTTTAGAAAGAACTGTTGTTATTTCACTTCAGCAAAATTTTTTGCATTTTAAAGAGATTTCACTATTGGAATCAGGGGCAAATTTAGTTTTGTTTCATGTCTAACCAGAAATTATTTCCTATATTTTTGATCATTAGCTTTCTGTTGTTACTTTAGCTCAGTAACTAAACACCTCTGTAAGAAGACCCACCCTCTAACATAATATAGAAATTACCCTTTAAATTGTACTAATAAAAAGTGTGATAACTGAATTTAAATACTACCAAACTCTTCCCATGAAAGTGTTAATGAAATTATATCAGTCAATAAATATAGTCAGTAAAATAACTATAATGATTTCTTTCTCTTGGGATAATTACATGGGTAATTTAACAGCGCATTTGGATAAAAACTGAGAGCATTAATATCATATAGTTAAATGTCTGTAAATTATATATGTAAAATAAAAGGATTTTTTGTCTTTCAAGTGAAAAAGAAACCTTTAAAAATATGTAGCAGATCTTTAACAGTAAATTGATTTTCCATTTCTGTCTTATTTTTAGCTTTGCATTATTTATTGTTTTATATGGAGTCACTGTCAGATCATGCAATAGAAACAGTGAACTTTATAGCCCCTAAGTGAATCACAGTTGGGTATTCTTTGCATGTCTCAGTGGAAAGTGGTTGTTGCATAAGAAAATTTGATAGAGTGGTTTCAGAATTTTTAGCATTAAAAATGAATGATCCTTGATCTCAGTCTATCTAAACTTCAGTGCCATATTGTCATTATTCAAGGTGACCAATATGAAGTTATGCTCACAGATCATTCTCCAATGTGATGCCCAAGCCTCAATATTTGGATGCTAGCTGATCTGAGTTAACCAGCTTCAGGCTATAACTTTCTGAGCAAGAAAAATTCAGAGATACTCATCTGACAAAAGTGTGCTGCTTTTTTCTGTTACTTTTTCACCAGGAAAGGTGTGAGTCCAGAACAAGGTTTGTGTGATCAGGCTTTCATAATGTTTTCACTATTGGTAAAAATTTTTTGTAGAAAATTAACAGATCCTGAAGTCTTAAGAAGACCATGCTTTAGTTCACAGCAGCTTAAAGGAGTTACTCTAATACTTTTAGAAGTATGTGCTATCAGTTTGTTGGTAACTTATTTGTATTTATTTCTGTGAGGATTGAGCTTCCTTTGCAGAAGAAAGCTCCTCCTTATAGCATGATATTTTAATTCTTTCATCAATTTGTGACATTTCTTAATGTGTTTTTTAAAATTTGTTAAGTTTAGTTTTCTGATTTTAATCTATCAATGCTGTCACATGCTGATTTTTTTTACACGGAGTTTAATGACTGATTAATCTTTTTATTCAATACAAAAACATAATCCTGAATCTGCTCATTCACATCCTTAATGAATTGTCTCTCTGAATTCAGTACAATAACTTCAATTCAACATATTAGGCTAGATTGTTTGCCTGCAGTTTTGTGGCAGGCTACTTAGAATTAACAGTGTTTCTTTGGCCTGTGTTTCTCACGTATTTAGTTACATGTTTGTAATCTGCAAAGAATCATGTGCTTGTGCCACAGTGCATGGTCTGTATCTTGTCCATGTAAGTACACTGAAAGCACAAGCTACTGAAATTTTAATTAAATTTTGAAAGGTAGCTTTTATGGGGACCTACTAGATCTTCTAATGATGCAGAAATCTTTTGTTGTAAAATAAGGCAAAAGTGAACTACACCCTTAGACTGTTCACTAAATCTAGTCCATGTCAAGAGCAGTTTTGAGAGATTATTTTTTTCAATTTGATTCACTTATGATTTATTAGAAATTTTTCTTGACTGTCAGTATTCATGCTACATATCTATTCATATGAGGACAAACCTATATCCAAACAATTTACTGTGTTACTCATTTAGCAACAGGAGTGTGTTTAACTGAATCTTTACCATGATTGCAGCAAAGTAGAATTTAAAGAAGTGATGCTCTATATCTCAAGTAATATATATTTAATCTTTGGTTGCTCTATCATCTATTGGTTTGAAGTAAAAATTGTTAGAACAAGTGAAGTTTAAATGCACTAGTTCCTCCTGCTGGACTAAGAAATAGCAAAGTTATGGTTTCACTAATTTGATGTCAAATACTCCTGCAGTTAGTGTAATAAAGAAATTAGAATGAGGTTTTCCTACTGCAGTGAAATAGCTAAGGAGACGAATAAAGAAAGGAAGATAATTTTTCTGTTACTTATAATACTTTTCTCATAGTTAATTAAAATGATAAATAATAGGACTGAAATATGTAGAACAAGCTTTCTTGGGATAACTGAATTAATTTTAAAAGAGCTGAGATTTTACAGGGAGTGCGCACCCTGTGATCTGAGTGTTTTTTCTTTAATAAAATTTTCTCAGCATCTGATAATGACATAAAAATAATGCTTTTATAACTTCTGAAGCAGACTTGTCAAGTTCTCAGTGGCATCTTGTAATTGTGAAAACTAAAGGGTATGTTTTAACTCTCCTTGGTTACGCATCTACATCAGGTTCTTCTCATGCTTATTCTTCTCCATAGTTTTAAATGCGTGGGAGAATTTGATCAGTGTCCTTTTTATATTCAAAATGAGTCAGCTTCTGTCTCAAAAGTGTCTTATTGTCATGATGTCACTGCATCTCAAGATTTGTGACCTTTTGCTCCATATGGACTCATGGTAGACCTTGTGTTTTTGCAAACTAGATTGCTTTTGTTCCCCTGCTAGGGTGTATCAAAGCCTTTTGGACTAGTTTTACATGCTGGTAGGTTTGCAAATAAATAAATAAAATAAAATTAATGTACTAAAAGTGCCCAACAGCAACTGAAAACACCCAAAAAAAGAAACAAACCTAAAGTTTATGTATAATAAGGACCGCCAGATGTCGCAAAGGCATCGTTGATGAAGTGGGTTTTTATCCAAAATGTGGCACTTATATGAGGAACGGTAGTATTGTGTTGGAGAGTTGCAGAGGCCATAACAGGTCAGTGAAATGTCCTTCAAACATTTGATTTTTACATTTGAGAATAGGCCAGGATGAAAAGATAACCACATATCTGACATTGACATTGCTACCATTTAGACAACCGATGCAATTGCCTTATTCAATGGGCTTTATCAGATCTTTACTTTGAAACCTATATAACATTTAATTTTGGTGGAGTTTTTTCTAATAAAAAATTAAGGTTCTGAGCATTACCAGATCACAAACTTGTAGGTGTAAATTTATTATAATATGTATAAAGTGTTATTTTGTCCTTGTTCTTTTAAAGTGTCGAATGCTGTTAAAAACATTACCAAGAATACCAAGTAGAACTGAAAGAATTTGAACAGCATGTGTAAGTCAGAGTAAAACAAGTTGAACTTGGAAATGAGTATTTGGTGACTGATTTTTTATTGACACAATGAGCTTGATAGTGGATAAAGTGATTTTCCTTATTGAGGGAAAATAGAGTGTTTTTAAACATGTCTTCAGTATGAATGGAAGCCCTGCCAAAAAAAAAAAATGAGCAACGCATAATATCTTTTAAAAGGGAAATTAACATAAGTATATCACTTAGTTTATGGATCAGATTTTACAACTGAAAAATGTTGGGTTTATTTCTAATGTCATAAAGCTTATGAATGTAAGCTTTTTAAGTAAAAGATAATGTTATTACCTTTGTTAGGTCCTGGAAAAGCCTAATTTTAACTGAGTTAGTGATAGAATTTAAAGTATATTTAGAAGAAGAAACGGCAGTGTAGAAAATTAAGCCCAAAATATGTATTCATGTGCAGATCTTAGTCAAATCCCTAGTAATTTTAAGTACTTGAAATACATAATTCAACAAGTAAGCTGCTGTATGCTTGTGTTTAATGCACTCTGCCTGAGTATGCAGAAGCTGTCAAGATAAAATATGGAACATGCACCATTCTAATTTAATTATGACTATTCTTAAAAAATAAAATAAATATGTGTCTATGTAGTTTTGTGTTGTGTGTGAAAATCTGCAATCTTTATTGCTAAGATTGAATTTGATTTTGTTTTGTATGATTCCTGCTGATTTCTCTGTTGCTTGGTCACATGTGCATACACCACTTAAACACATGATACATAAGTATAAAAATCATATTGATTCAAATACTGAAAATTTTCAAAATGTTTATTTAATTTATATGAAGTGTGTATATATATATTTACTCTTCACTTACATTTCTGCCTTTACATGTTACACATAAAGAAATAAATTAGTTATATACTTTTGTATATATGTATTTTCATAATTGTTATTAAACAAGTTAAATGTGCCCTGGACTTCCCTCTTACCTCAAATAAAATGCTTGTTGAGAAGTGATTTGTGAAAGCAAGCACATCTTTAGCTCTGACTGTGGTTTTGATGAATTCTTTTTGTTGTAATTGTGATGTCAGTGGAGTTCTAAACTTAATAGGCCGTTCCTAACTTAATTAACATAGTTTCTTAATATTCCATAGATATCAGACTCTCTAACTCTACCTTTGAAGTGTTTGTGTGACAATGCAGGGTTTCTTAAGGCCTTGGCTTTTTAAATGCTAACAGATTTATGTATGTGTTTATGTACTCTGCTTATCAGCTACATACATATGGAATACTTTTGTCTTGTTTTAAGACTTTATGTATATTTAACCTTTAGTTTAACTAGCAGGTTGTAAGATTTCCATAAAAAATAGATGAGCTTTGAACTTACTGAATGTTATTGGTGTAGCACAATCAATCACTTCTAAGGTTAACGAGAACATATGCTTTACTTTTAATAGTTATATTGGTAAAATTACCATTCATGCAAAAGGATTTTGTATCTTGTTCTCTGTATTAAATCAGAATTTACAAATTTTGAATGGCAGATTATAGGTTTTGTTATCAAAGTGGGAAAAAGACAAATAAGTATTTATATAAACTTCTTGTACTGTGTATAAGATAATTGATGATACAGTAGCTGTGGCATCTTTCTAGAGCTAAGTTGATCTGCAATATGTTACAATTTTCTTGAATGTTTTTACTTTTCTGCATCCTGTTCTGTTATCTTTTAATAAAAGATGACTTATATAGGTGATACCCAAATTACATCATTCAATCTCTCAATGGGATAAGAAGTTAATACCTGAATGATGGTTTGGCAGGGGGAAGGGAGGGTATGCAATTTCAAATGGTAAAAACATGCTGTGGTAACAAAAATGGAATCCATCCCTATATTGCATATCTTCCTGATCATATCTTTAACCTGACAGTAACAAAGAATATTTATTTGTTGCCCAGGTATTGTAGGATTTATTTCTGAACTCAAATCCCACTTATCAAGAAAATTGCATCCTCTTTGTCTTGCAGAAGGGTAAACGTCATCATGACATATTTAGTTATTTGGTCCTATAATATTGTTACCTTTCTTGAAACACATGGTCCCTCTTGATATACAAGAAAATCTGAATTCATTTCAATAAATTAATAGGTATGAGAATCCCAATCCATCGTTCTTTTCAGAGGTTCACATACATTGTAATGAAATACATTAGGAGTTTTCTTCACTTGAAATCCAAATGAGACCCATTTTGGCTCACACCCTTGACAGTCTCTATTATAAGCACTGCTGTCTCCTGTTCATGTGTGGCCTTAGTAAAATGCTTCCTTTGTAAGATGCACAGAGACAATATAATGCCATGAAAGATGAAGGTGTCAAAACACAAAGTTAGAAGCAATCTAATCAATGCCTCCTGATTTAGCCTTTGAAGGCTCTCTTCATTAAAAGTCTTTAATTGTGAGGCTTATCTTGAGGTAGAGCTGTTACTTAATATTTTTCAGTGTCATTCTTTGGACAGTCATTTGTACCTTTTAAATGTAATTTCAATATTCATTGTTTCGTAAATTGGATGCCTTGTTAGCAATAGTGGTGGTGTGAATGACTTGCATTCAAGTGATTGAAGGTAGTAGTGTATAAATGCTTGGGTCTCTCCCCCTGAAGGATAATCTGTTTTATTTCTCAGTATGTCATTATAAAATATATGGTTTTCATTATGAGTCTTTTTGCTTCAATGTGTAGGAATGCAGGTTGGAATATTTAAAAATTATGAAAGAAATGCTTCTAGCTGAACCTTTCTGAATTTTTAAAAATTTTCAGATGCAGTGCAAACATTATTAATCCTATCTAAATGGTAAAAAATTGTGATCTCATATTATGTTATTCTAAATACATTTTTAAAAGGTATAAGATGAAAAAACATGGTGCATAGGCTTTTTTCTTCACAAATGATCATAAAGTTGGCACTGTCTGCTAAAAAGCAACTTCTAGAAATTAGTTAAAAACAAAGTGGTTCTGAAAAGAGATAATTTGGAAAATGTTTTTTAAATAAAAACTTTTCACCTGAAAACTATCAACTTTTTTAAAAATGAAAGCAATACAATACAAGTAATCTCTTTTTGTGAGCCACATGATATATATTATTTTTTTAAAGTATGTAGTTATGTATTTGTGTATGTTGAATTGTACTTAATACCATGTGTATATGCATGTATGTTGTATATCAGTGATTGCATTTTTGTAGTACACTATTTACTTTCCATCCTATAAAAATCTTGAAAGATGTATTGGAAAATGAACATTGCCTGTTTTTATAATCTTGTCATGAAACTTTCAACTGTTAAATGCCTAGAATATCAGGAAAGCTAAAAATCTCAGGTATTGCCCTTGTAAGAATCAACAATTTAAAAAATCTTAACATACAAAAAACAAGAAAAAAATATAAAAACTACAGAACTGTTTTGCAGAAATCTTTGAAAATGGAAAAAGAATTGAGGCAACTTTGACCTTATTTTAAAATGACTAGTGTCGTGAGTACTGCTGCTCTTAGTAATTATTTGTGATAGGTTGTTTTTGAATCCCATATGTATAGCAGCTCCAGGCCCAACTATCTCATTTGCTGGCACACAAACAGATTCTTCCAGGTGCTGAAAATTAAATTTTAATATGTTATTTAAATATTAAGAGAATTGCAGTTTCAGTAATTTTACTGCTACAGCTGGAGTGCAAAGTGTGTCTATATTCTACACAGCTTGTTGCATAGTCTACTAGAATGAAAATTCCCATTGGCTTGAAATACTTTTGAGGAAGCAAATGTTTGATGTAAAGATAAAACCATATGTTTATTACACAGTCTATTTTTAAAATATTGTTTGGGACTTGGCCTATTTATAACCTTAGATTTTAAAATGCTATATTGTAGTTTATAAGAATCCATATAATAGAATGGATGAAAATTTAAGAAATGGTAAGGAAAAACTTAATTAGCCCCTGAGAGCTTGAGTAAGACAATTCCAAAAAGCTGTAAAGAAGATAGTTAGCCTAAAACATGCATTTAATTATGTCGATGTATTTTCTGGATTAAAGTTCAGAATTGTAACTTCAGTGTGTTTAGTCAATGGAAAAAAACTGTTTCTGAATTGGGGATCTCAACACTTTTTCAAGGTTTAAGAGAAATATCTGGAGTTAACTGACTGGTTTACTCCAAGTTTTTGCCATAAGAATATTAGAAAAGTTATCATTAAAAGTTAAAGTAAGTGCTAAGTAAATTGTATGAAGGTGTAATTGCACTCAACTGAAAATACCATATAATAAAAAATGTTTTTAATTCCAAGATTTTTTTATGCCCATCCCTTCTGCTTGCTCATTTCAACATACTTTTTAACTATGTTTGGAATAAGCAGCAATATCCAAATTTAAATGTGGGTCAAGCAGACTTGGAATGCACTTCCCAGGGGGTTTTTTCCTTACTGGAAAAAATACAAATGAGTGTAAATGTGTGCTGAAAAAAATCCAGTGGTATTCTATGCAGATTAGCAGTTTACAGGGTCTTCATCTGACGATGATATCTCCTGTACTTCTGTGGTCTTCTAATAAATATGACAATTTTTTGAATCTCTTTAATTTGGCATCAAAGAATTAACTGATTGATTTTCACTATGCATCATTAGAAATCAATGGCTCATTGGAGTACCTTCAGCCTCGCACTATACTCTGTGTTACCAAGTGAATGTCTATTTTCACTTTTTATAACCTATTAGTGCTTAAAAAGGCCTTAAACAGACTGTATTGTCAGCAATCTGCATTCAGTGTCATTCAATTTCTTTCCTAACTCAGTGAATTGTTAAAAGTTGTTTAGGTGAATTTAAGTTATGGATTTGAGTTCTTCACTGATTACTCTTTGTGAAGGGCAATTTTTTCCATTGGTTTTCATTTACTGCTGAATATTGATTTGGATTCATTTTAATAGTGAATGGATCTTTTATTCCATTGTAACAAGATTATGACCACAGCTCTTGTCCAAAGTCTGTCTCAGAAAATCCATTAATGTTTGCTTGTGATGATTTTTCTGAAAATAGGATAGGCTGTGTAGTGTTAGTACAAGGTCATGTTTAAGGTAAAAGCTATAGCAACTTTTAAAGGACATTCTAAACTTCACAAAATCATTTTGGAAAAAAAATAAACTATGGTGCTTTTATCTATGTAGCTATATTTCACTATTAACAACAACAGTAATATCTCGTACTTTTTTTAACAGTTATGGATCTTTTTTCAGTCAAAAAGTTCAAGAAGGAACTGACTTAAAACAAAACACCAGTTTAAAGTTAGAGAAATTAAGGCCAGAAAAGAGAATAGTCACCACATCTCATAGTCTTTTACTATCTAAAATCTAAATTTCTCCATCTATCCAGTCACTGATTTTTTTTCAAAGTATTTGATCCTGTGTTGTGTACATATTGTGTTTATTTTGACTTTTACTATGATTTAATTTTTTTCTTCTTTTTGTATCTGCTAAATTAAACCAAATACTTTGGTTTTGGAATAGGCTAATTAATTACACATCCACTTTTTTTTGTAGGGTACACATTGATTTCATTGTTACAGAGTAAGTCTGTAATCTTCCATCCTATTTAAAATATCTTTAAAGTACAATGAATTATTGCTGCCAATAATTAACATAATGCATTTTTGAACATTTCTTTTGACTGCTGTAAGGTATTCCCCCACTGAGAGACTAATTTTCTGCTAAAGGAGGAGGATCTGATTCAGACATAAAAAATACATATGCAGTCCTATATTCATTAAACAAATAACAGTTTCATGTGCTTTTTCAAATGTGGTCTCATGTGCTAGCATTGTTACTGTTGGATTTTGTACTGTGACAAGATAAATCTATTGATCTAAGATTGTTAAGGACTTTGATGCCATGTTGTCTTGGTTCCAGCTAGGCCGGGGTTAATTTTTGTTGTAACTGGGAGGGGGCATGGCTGGGACCTGGATGTTATTCTGTACCACTTTATATTATTGCTGGGGCCAATGGAAAGGGACTCTCTTCTGGGAAGAGGGGTTCTTTCCACTCAAGAAAGGAGGGACCTGTCTCATGCTGTCCACTGTGAAGGAGTTTTTTTTTGTATATGAACCATATATTTTCTTATTCCCTCTGTAATTTTTGTTGCTGTTGCTGTTTGTTTTCTTATCTCATTGCTGTTTTCAGCAAATTGTTCTTACCTCAACCCATGATCTTTGCCATTTTTGCCTCCAATTCTCTCCATCCTTTTGTGGTGGGGATGGGCAGGGGAGAAAAGGGGAGTGAGAGAGAGCAATGTAGCTGGGAGAGTCTCCCTGGGGGCACTGAAGTGGGTAGTACCATTCCTATATCTCAAATTATGTTTATACCCTCCCTTTTCTTTACAGGGTAGGATCTGTGCCCCACTCCCATGATACACAAGTCCACACATCTCTGTCCAGCCAAGTGATGGCTCTAATCATTGTCCAGTCATATGACTATATCCTCCAATTTGATGAATGCTACTAGTGATAAAATAAATTACATTATATCTTCCATTTTGTTAACTATTATTAGTGTTTACATTGACCAAAAATCACCTTCTTACTGGATTCTTTCTGATAAAGAGGTTCTTGGAAAGGTCATGCATTGGAAAGCCATGTCAGCTGTTGTCTCACAGTACATGGTGTTGTAAGAAACATTTTTTTTCTGAGATAAAGCAACCCATATTTTATAAGAAATGCAGAATTTGTAGTTCAAAACTATCAACAGACTGGATATTTCTATGTATAGAAGTTAAAAAGATTAAATTGACCATGATCAGAATTATAATGTTAGAAATTTCTGAAGCAGGCACCACTTTATTAAATTGAACAAAGTGATTTGTCATGTAATTTTTGTCTCTTTTTTAGGCAATAAAATAAAAAATAGCTACCTTAGGAATCTATCTTAAGAACTGAAAATGCATTATCTGAAGTAAATCCAGAACCCAATTTTGTTATCTCACAAGATCAGAAGACAACAAACTGGTAAAGCAGTATGCTTTGCTCTTAAATGGGCTTTCATGATGGCCTCAGACTTTGTTTTCCTATTATTTAATAAAAGATATTCCCAGACTGAAAGTGCGAGTCTAACGAAGACAGTGATCAAATTTAAACAAAGCTATGATTTCCTCTAGGGTGACTGAGAATGATTGAATTTATTTTTTCTTTTAACATTTGAAGTATTGTAAAAAATGTCTACACATTACACATTAAAATTTACAGAATTCCTCAACTGTAAAAGTTTAAGAGGAGAGAAGGTTGAGGATTCAGAAAAGGGGCTTTCCTTTTTCTTTTTCTAATCATCAGCACCTTAATAGTGTAAATCCACACATGACTCTTAGAATTAATATAGTGGAGGATTTTAAGTTTTTCTTCACCACATTATGACTAATTCTATGTGATTATGACCCTTATACTCCTTAAAACTGTTTTCCCCATAAGACAGCTGCAGATGCACTGTAGATTTCAAGTGGACTACTTAAAATATAATCTTGTTTCTCAGGGAATTGTCAAAATTTTAACATTTAAATGAATTTTCCTGAATTTTCCTGCATGCTGAGATATGAATGATTGACCCCTCAAGATGGAACATGTCTAATTGGAGTAGCATGAAAGATGATAATATCAGTGGATTTCAGTGTAGTATCATTGTATGTTGAAGCAGAACGCTGAAACTCTATTACTGCATGTTGACAGGCAGTATATTAAAAACCAGTGTCAGGCATCTGATTTTCAGGGAAAAACTTTCAGGACAGATAAATGCAAAATATGTATTTTAATTACAAACCATTATAGTCTAATCATCAACCCCCCTTTTTTCCCCTATTTTCCCCCTTTATAATTTGATTTTTCCTCCATTTTTTTCCCAATTTTTTCCCCAATTTTCCCCCATTTTTTCCCCATTTTTTCCCCATTTTTCCCCCATTTTTTCCCCAATTTTTTCCCCATTTTTCCCCATTTTTTCCCCATTTTTTCCATTTATAATTTGACTTTTTGGGTGTTTTTTTCCATTTATAATTTGATTTTTTCTTCATTTTCCCCCCATTTTTCCCCATTTTTTCCCCAATTTTTCCCCATTTTTTCCCCATTTTCCCCCATTTTCCCCCCAATTTTTTCCCAATT
>JBBMKD010000115.1:2877655-2930973 GCA_037834095.1 Argya squamiceps | reverse complement strand
TTTTTTCCCCTATTTTCACCCTTTCTTTCCATTTCTTCCCTCCCCTTTCCACACCCCCCCCCGCCACCCCCCCAACTCCTGTATTTTTATTGTTCCCTTGTATTTCAAATGAGATTTTATTAGAGTTAAAATTCTGGCATTCTCAGATTATAAGGGTCTAAAAAACTTATTTTCAACATCTCTCCTTTTTCTTGCTCAGTAATTAAAAATGGCTATGGGCATTTTTCACCCTTTGAGATTTACCAACTGCTATAGCATTTGTAGAATGATTTTTTCACCTGCTTTTACATGGAATAACCAAATATCGAAGCAGATTGAAGTATTTTTTTTAAAAAAGAGTTTACCTCTAGGCTTCTCATCTCCAGCACGTAGGCATCTATGTGACTATTTCACCATTCAATTAGTTTTGAAACCCTAAAAACAAAAGTAATTAATAAGTCTTTTGTCATGGGCAAAAAAAGAGAGATGCCTTTTTAGTGTTTGTATGTTATCATGCCAGGCCTAGAAAATTAGCCTAATTTATTATTTAAAACATTGGTGGGATTCCTAATTGCATCCATCATTAGACATGACACATTTAGAACTAGACCCATATCCAGTGAGAATTTTCCAGTTTGAATTTTGAAATAAAAATATTTTTCAAGAGATCCCTAGCTATTGCTTGTTACTATGGAAACAGCCCTATTTGTCTGAGAGCTCTGCCTGCTTGCCAATGGGAGCGCGAGCAGCATCAACTAAACATATGAATACATCAAAGACAAATTCATATGCTCAATCTGATCAGCTCAATTAATGTAAGAACAGAAGCTGAAGGGGGTTAAAAGAGGGCATTCATTCAGGATAGATGAAGCCTCTTTTAGCAGAATATATACACCGGCCTTTTGGGGGAGGAATTTAGCACACTGTCAAAAACATTATCAGAAAGGAAAGTACTAGGCCTCCTACACCTAACAGATATGAAGCTGTCAGACAAAGAATAGCACTATTCATTAAATGACACTTATTTTCTTCCACTTTACAAGAATACAGTGAACAAAACAAGCAGGGGAACAGCTGAGAGAGACACTTTTTTCTTCTGGTGATGACAGACATTCAGCAATTATGGTGATAACTAAGGAATACTAAACAAGAAGCCAGGCTCCATTCTGTTTATCACCTAAAATTTTATGTTACTAAATTTGCATGCAACTCTTGTTTTGTTTTATTATTTATGTCTAGGACAAATTAGATCCTTTTGTTTTTAACATGGTGCTTTCAGTTTGGTGAAGAGTGCTGCTAAACTATACACATTTTCCGTTCTCCTTGTTAAATGGCCATATCAAGTTGAAGTGCTTTTGAAGTGAGAGAGTTTCAAAGCACAACAAAACTGCTGTTTCCAGTGGAGGGGGAAAGAGCATTAGTGTAATGGCAGGTATTATGTACTATTTCTACCATAGATAATTTAGAAGACAGGGAAAATCTATGTTAATTCTCACCTTGATTTGCAGAAAGTAATCGGACTTTGTGACTTATTTTTAGTGTTGCTAATTACACATTCCTGTGAAGATTTTAGGTGTCTTGTAAGTTAGTTTTCCAACAGATAAAAGTGAGCAGGAAGGCCGTCAAGGCTACTGGCTTTTAAGAATCTCATGCATGATGATCTGATTTAAGGTCTATTATCGATAGTCCGCTACTATTATCTGCATGATCATGTCCTGATTGATAGTGACTTTGTAGCCGTGTATTTCATAATACGCTGTCAGGCAATGCTGACAACTGCAATGAAAGAACAATAAGTGTGGGGCAACTCTAATGTAAAGGTCCAGCCAGGCTGTATGAAAACTGATAGCTGCAATATTGGTTCGTATGTTGCCACACATACCAGTCCCTTTGAGAATTTCTTTGTGAGTGAATTAAAATGGTCTCCAGATACACAGATAGAGGGTGAGGGGAGGTCTTCTCTTAAAAAAACCTGCAGATTGCTAAAATGTTTTGTTAAAGTCAATGGGTAGACATAAACATAGTTCAGAAAAAAACCCTCTGTTTCTTATCTGAAAGGCAGATGCACAAAAATTACTGTGGGTATTTATATACTGGTAACATAAGTACTTCATATACCTCCAATGAAGTTTTTGAGCAACTTTTCGATTTTTATTTACTTTTGGATGTGTTAAGATAATGCAGCAAGAAATCTGAAATTTATAGTGTAATTAAACTAAGACTCCCTAATCTCATAACTATTGCTCTAAAACAGCTCATAATGACTTGAACCAGTCCTCAGTTTTAGCTGCATTATGTATTACTTCAGTGATACATAATACAGTTAATTCGGTAATGTTGCATATTACTTCAGTATTATGTGACATACTGAATTCAGTTTTTTTTTTCATGTTGTGAACGTATGTAGATGCATGGCCTCTATTAAAGTAAAGAAACTAGTAAAATGAAAATAAAGCAACCAGTATATAAATTCATAATGGATTATTATAATCCCGTGTCTTTGATTTATAGCTTTTTTTGTAATATTGAACACTTCAAGAACCCATAGGTCAAACAACATCTGGCTTGTAAAGACACTAGAAAGACAGTACTTGCTTTTTCTGGATTATTTTATTGTTTAAGACTCCATCCAGTTCAAAACCCTGTTTTCTGAAAGATAAAAATCTTTTCCTCAAATATATCATGGTCCCTGTTACAAATAGGTATTATAAGAAATAGATATGAATTATGCTACTTTAAAGACATTTTTAATTACTTTAACTAAGCCCTGATTGGGCCTAGAAAAGCATTACTTTGAACTAAAATTAAAATTATGAGTTCATAATTTCATAATGATGATGCTGGTGGGTCTGTCGATCTCGGAAAGAAATCTTTTGTTCATATGCTGTTGTTTAAACCTTTCCTAACCTTGATGGAGTATCTTGAATTAGCGTCCCCAGAGTGCAGCATCCCAGTGCGTGACCCGCTTGCCGTGTGCTGTGGGCGTGGAGCGCTTAGCACACAGCGCAGTGTCAGTGTGAGACAGTCACACCACGTTGGTGTCGGTGTGAGCATGCCATGTCTGCGAGAGACAGCGCCTTGGCACTATGGCACGCTGCTTTCCACTGGAGACAAAGTCAGCTTTTGACTTTATGGCTGTCTACTTTATGAACATTGTAGAGTAGGATCTGTACTATAAAGGAGTTTACATACTTCTGCTGAGGGTAAAGGTACTTTATAAGAGCGTGCAAGAAGTCCAAAGAAAGAATTAAAAAGTTGAGTATTTTGAAGATTGTGGACAAATACGTAATCTGCTGATTGATGAAACCAAAATGTCGGCTTCCTCTACCCTTAATCATGATTGGGTTCTTTGGAATTAATAGTGCAATGGAGGTCTTTCTTCTACATTTTAATAATCAGTATTCAGCATTCAAGTTTCTAAAGCAGTAAGATGCTTTTATATTATTATTATTTAGATAAGTATATTCTTCAACTAACTCTTCCCTTCTCTGTAGATAGGGGCTAAAATGATTAACCTTGATAATTTAATTAATAAAAAGAAAAAGACCAAAAACCAAAACAGATCTAGTGTGACATCTTGCACAGTATGCCAGGAGTCAGCCCTGAACCAAGTTTTAACTTTCACATTGTAACCCTCTGAAAGTAGTGATGTATAAAAGGAACACTGACACACCCTGAATGGCACTTGCACTGACAGTGACTTGCACAAATAGTAGCCCCATTTGGCACCCATAATTAGATCTTTTGTGTCGTTGCAGTTAGCTAAAAAAATGCTCCCTAGTTTATTAGAAAATTTACCTCAAACTTAGTCATCAAAAGCTAAATAGTGTATTGATGATGGAAATTAAGAAGTTATGTAACAATATTGTTCTTAGTTTTGAATTCATAATGGTGATGTCTGTTTTATTTTCATTTAAAGACACCCCACTGACTAAAGGTTTCATTCAAAGATATCCATCTGACACAATTCATCAATATAATGAATTTAGATTTTGGAACATGAGCTTAACTTTTTTCTTGAATACGTCATACTAAATATAGGTATTTGTGGAGTATGTTAGACACTGTATCTAATGATTAGCTTACTGAGAGACATGAACATATCTTTTCCATAAGTTCTTGTGATAGTTTTGACTTGTTAGAATGTCTGAGTATTTTCAAATTTGCTCAGGTTTAAAATGAAATGCGTGTAAGATGAATTGTGAGCTGAGGTATTTTGTACACAGTAGTACTAGTATTGAGCTGTAATGTTGTAGTATCCTTAAAATGCAAAAGTTTCTGTAATACATTAATTTTATTTTAATTACTTATTCTGAAAGAAAAGTGTAGACTGCGATAATCTGGATTTGGACAGGAGCAAGAAGGAAATTTTCTAGTTTTTCTGTTTAGGCAGTTATTTTTTATGTTGTTCCCTATAATACAGAGAAGCTCAGAATATTGTAAGAAAATCACAGTTCAAAACAGAAGGCAATGTTTTGAATTTCTGTGTTGTGCACAAGAAATAAAGTAAATTATTGCTTTTTAGGATAACCAAAATTAATAGTAGGCCAAAAAAATATTTTGCTACATCTAAGATGTAATGACATAAACTTAATTGCACACTGGAGGTCACCCTTGCTACTCCAAATTTTTTTATGGTTTTCGAAAAAAAAAAAAAAAAAAAAAAAAGGCAGGCATTCTTTTAATATGCACGCTGAGCTTTTAAAAATACTTCTAGCAATAAAACCAGTAATGCAAGCACACGCTTGTTATTGTGTTAACTCTTTAATTGTTTAAGCAGTATGCAGTATATGTATGGGTCTTTAGAAAGACTTTTTGGAGTGTCTTTGCCTAAAGTCCCACAAGGATTCTATAGTCTGCATTGCAACCACGGCTACAGGCAATTCCTTTTATCACTCTCCAGGAAAGTCAGAGTTTGTTTAGAAGCTGGTTTAGGTGCAGCTACCTAAAATTGCCATTACTTTGCTAGATTACTTGAAGACCTATCCAAAGGCATATGGAAATGTTGAAGTACCGTCAAAATAACTATTATGTCCTTACAGAGGTGCAATTAAATGTTTTATTCAGTTGATGAGAAAAGTGCCAGTTTTACTGTTATCAGCCTAAAACCAGAGCTGAAAGGTCTTGAGAAAATCTGTTCACTGAAGCCATAGAGATCGCAAAGGAGAAGTTTAAAATGAAGCCAGTGTCCTTATATTTTCAGCCTTTTCCATGCTAGAAATCCTTCCGATAGATCAGACACCCATGACCTGTAGCTCTCAGTATGCAATAGTATAGGGAAAATGTTGTGTGGGTGGGTTTTTTTGGGTTTTTTGTTTTGGTTTTTTTTGGTCACTCTGTTAAGTCACCATAACTCAGTCTTCAGTAAAATACAAATTTTTTGGGTAGGATAAAATTAGCCCTAATTGCTTATTGATGTCCTGCTGTAAACATGGCTGCACTAACCAGGTAAAATTTTAGTATGAATTTATTCTGTTGGGATGTAACAATAAGGTTGCAATTCTGAAAGAGGCTGCAAATGTTGTATAACATTATCATAATCAATTAGTAAGAGATGCCTTTCCAGTAGCTTTAACTAAACAGACAATGGAGAAGTAGAAAATGTGAGGAGAGCTTGTTTTTGACTGAGAAACAAGAACAAACTCATCCCACCAGTTCCCCATTATTCTAGTGTCATGTCAGCATGAGCAAGTCATGCCTCCTAGGTGCCCATTGAAGCAGTCCAGTCCTGTCCAAAAAAACCAAGTAGTATAGGTATTCACATTTCAAACTGTTTCATCACAAAAAGTTTGGTACTATTGAGATTTTTTTTTCTTGACTTAAACCAACAAACACACAAAAACCATAATGGAATGTTTTCTGAGGGCAAGATTTCCTAAGATGTAGGGAACTGTATGAATTTAAGTAAAGCAGTAGTAAATTTTTTCATCTATAATTTCTTTAAAAGTGCATATGTGTTGAGATCACTGAGTCATACCTAAAATCAAAATGAAATCTGTGAAAAGAAGCAGTTAAATAAACTGACATACTGTCAATCTGTATTCTCATTCAGAAGAGACAGCAGATATATACAATTGATAAAAATTAAACTAGTGGAAAAAGTGGTAGTGTAACTATAGTATTTGAAAATAAATTAGAGTTTAGTTGTTGTAGATTTCTAGAAAAAATACAGAATCTTCATATTTGATTACAAAGTGATCACTCAGGTTAGGAAAGCTTATGAGATACTTATATCTTTATAAATAAGAATTATTTCATCAAAGAAAAAAATAATGAGAATCTCATAGATCAATATCAGCTTGGGGGATCTGTGATAATGAGGACAAATGAGAACTTAAAGGAATGTGTTGTGTGGGTTTTTTATGATATTTGTTATTTTATGATGCATAAGACATTAAAAATCCACGGATGACGTCAAATCCATTTTTACTTATTCTGAGTTCTCCCCCATGCTAACCTGAAAATTTCTTGGCAGATATTTGTGCTATTTTCAGTCTTTATAAACCACAATTTAAATTAAATTTTCCTTGGTGATTAATTCTCATAATTGGAAATAAAAATTTTAGCCCAAGTAGACAATAAATAGAATGAAGCTAGCTGGATTTTAAGATGAGAGAAACTTCAGTAATAAATTGCAGATGTTGAAATAAACTGAATTTTTGTTGAGTGAAGAGGCTCCTAAGATAAAGAAAACAGAAATGATTAATAGTGCTGGAAATGGTTTCAGTTATTGCACTGTGTGTTTTGCACAAGAGTCTATCATAATGGACACATAAAAATACAAATTAATTAAATATTAATTAAAAATTCATTGTCATTATTCATACCAAGTAAGTGTGTCAAATTGGTAAAACATACTGAGCATGTTATACCAGTACTTTATCCAATATGTGAATATACCAGTTGTATAGATAACAGATCAACCTGGCTCTCAGTTTCATACTAGATGTATTGTCAGTACTTGAGGAATTTATTAATTTTTCACATTATTTTACTTCTTATTTAGAACACATGACTGCAGAACTGAAATATGTAATATGTAAAGAAAAAGTTAAGCCAGTACATTTTAGGATACAAAGTTATGTAGTTTAATTTTTCATAGTAACGTGTTTTTTTCTTTGTCTGAGTGACTCCAGAGTTGGACAAAGCTAGTATTTCAGTGTGCATTTCTGTTCCAGTTATGCTATTTCTAAATATCTGATGGCTGTCTTTGGAAATTGCTGCAATTCTGCCAAGGTATTCCAAAGTTTCAGCTGTGAAATATTTATTCCTTATGAATGTGGGCTTTTATCTGGAAGTTAGTAAAAATCAAGGTATATGATGAAGATCACAGCTTTGAAACGCAAAATGAAACATTTTAGTTTGGTGTCATTAGTCTGTGAAGCTAATAAGTGTGCTTCTTCCCTGATCCTTTTACAAATGGAAATATGTGTGCAGTGCAATATCTAGATTACCGTTTTTGGGATTTTTTTGTTTAAAAATTTTATAAACTCTGCAAATTTATTGAGTGAGATACATGCACCTATAAATATAGGTACTGTTTGTTACATGTAGAAGTGTATATAAGTATATATATTAATTAGAACAGTATCGTATCACAGAATAGAACTTATACTTGCAGGGCAGGGATTTCTGATGATCTGCGGTTCCTGTGGGAAGGCATTTTGGAGTCTCAGACTATGCCAAAGCTTTTTTTTCCTTTTTCTTAGAGCTTCTTTAGGTCAGAGGACTACTGTCTAGCTTTAGTGAGTCTTTTAGGTAAGCTGCTGACACCTTTTTAATATTTGAACAGACTTTGAATATCACAACTCTAGGGGAAGCCACTGTGGCAAGTGAAGATGTTCATATTTAAGAATACACCAGCTAAAAGCCCTAATGGTAAGAATGCACATCTTGTTAAGGAGAAACATACTAGCCAGTTTTTAGAATGAAAATGTGTCCAATTATTGCATATAGTCCAGCCAAGGAGTGGATATAATGAGGCTAGGACATCACTCATTCAGCCATTTTTGGATAACCCTAGTCTGACCTCACGGATGACCCTGCTGTAAGTAGGAGGTTGAGCTAAAGACCTCCTAATGTCCCTTCCAGCCTGACTTTTCCTATGATCTTATGATCGTCCACCAGGATTGGAAGAAGTTTCCTAGCAACAAGAACCTGAAGGCCTTGGTAATGGTTGAAACTTAGTGTCAGGGAAAAATCCTAGAATTCTAATCTATGGGTTGAATTGACCAATATTATGTATGTATGTTAAAGCAAGGGAAAACTGTACATTCTTTATGAATCCTTTTTCTCTGCACATCTGTCATGCTCTTCATTCCCCTCCACAAGTTCGCTCTCCTTCTATTTCTGATCTGATTTCATCCATTGACTGTCTGATAGACAATATTGATATAGCTGTAGGTGGTGATGGACTGGTAGCACTGCATCATCATCAGTATACTGCTGGTCCTTCCTTCTCTCAAATCATTCAATTGGTGGTACATGCTGAAATGAGAAGGAACAGAAAGTTCTGAACTTAGTGTATTGTCTAGTTATAGAGGAGGGACACTGAGAAATTACTCACTCCATTTTAGTAAGTTAACTGGGAATTCATGAAGGTCTCTTAAGAGGGATAACTATTATCTATAGTCAATAGTTTTATGAATTATGGGAATAGCATTAATTCTTTTGAGACACACTAAGATTAATATGAATGTCAAGCCCTCTCCACCAGTACAGAAAATTACACAGCAGAGCCACTAGCCTGTCCCATTTGAAACCTATAACATTATTCATTAATAAGCTTTTTAGGAGTTTGTTTGAAAAAGGGAAGTTTAGTGGTGAGTCACAGTTAACTTGAATCAGTATATTCTCAGTGTATTTTTGCCATATTTTCATTCTGGCAGTCCCTGAAAAGATTCCTTTGAAAGAGAAAGGAAAGTTTTTTTTCCTGAATTAATATGTTCATTGTTCTATCCAGTACCAGTAGTTGATATTTATTACCCAGATTTAAAGCAGAAGGACATAAGGGTGACAAATATACTGGACTGAAACCTTCTGTTGCACAATAGTATGTGCAACAGAATATAAGAAAATAATTTTATGAGAATACTCAATTTCAATTTCCCTAAATACTCTTCTATTGTTCTTCTCAGAACAGAATGATAGTTTCACATAAAGGTGGGTGTTTGGCTGTGGTGTGAGCTGAAACTTGTCCTGATTGTTTAAAAAAAATTGCTAGTAACTTCTTGATATAGACCTTCCCAGATGCAGTGAGGGCAGATATAACATAATCTTGCCTTTAATGAAGTTTCAGTTCAGCTTTTGAGAAAATTACTGCATCCTTGCTTTGGTGTTCTACTGTTTGTGCACAAATTTGTCACATATTTTCTTCAATACAGAATATCAGTAAATAAATAAAAGTATCTACTTAAGAAATGTCATCAAATAAACACAAACTGGTTATTAGAGTTATGGTTGAGGCCAGTGTTACTTTATTCAGTACGTTCTTATTCCTTAGTTTGTGGGCTTAATACTGCTTTAGCAAGCAAATGAATGTGTTTAAATCAGAGATTTCTTGTCAAGCCTGAATAAGTAATTAGTTTTCTTGTCATAAGGGAGGATAGTCTTTGGACATTATTTTAATATGAGAGAGAAAAATCTCTTTAAAAGATCAATAAACCACAGAATATTCTGAGTTGGAAGGGATCCTCAGGATTGTGAAGTCCAGCTACTTAAGTGAATGGCCTGTGGAGGGATCCTGGCATTAAATAATACCATGCTCTGGCCAACCAAACTAATCTGGGTGGAGTGGGCTGTCCTAGATCTTCACATCTGCAATCACCATTTCATCTAGATTCATCTGCATGCTTGCTTTGAGTCAGAAGTTAGTTTATAGAGTTTTAAGATGCCAAGCAAGAAAATAAGAATGCAGGTGCATAAACCTCTTCAGAAGTTCTTCTGTTTGCAAACAAAGAGAGTTCATTAGCACTGGTATTCTGAGTGACATAGACCTCTCATGGCTAAAGGCACGTTTGAGTTGATCAATGATTTAATAGTAAGAATTTGCATATATATAAGGCATGGTCTCATATGAATAATGAAGTGTGGAAGCATTTGAACTGTATAGATGTTGGAAATCCTTCTGGGTTTTTGTTTGTCTGTTTGTTTATTTGTCTTTTAAAATCTTCACATGAATAGTTTAGGTAAAAGCATCTGATATTTCAACCTGATCTTGGTGCTGCAATTTTACCTTATTTACCTCGGTGTGAGATCAGTTATTTCTCAGGTTTGTAAGTCTTAATCATGGAAAGGTATGTATTAAGTTCTTGAATAACCAGCCTGATTTCTGATTTGTGTTCTTGTTTTTCCTGAACAGTTGTTCTGCTCTTCATATCTCTTGAAGAATCATCATGGGTTTTGCAATTTTTTTTTCACTTTAGTTGAGGAAACTTTAGAAGTTTTACTAATGAAGCAGTAAAATAGTGCATTTTTATTAGGACTGGCTAGGGAAAAATAAAAGCAGTAATATCAACTTGCAAGTAATTTTATGATAGAAATTTAAAACAGGAGAGATATTTTGGTTTGGTTTGTGAAATGTTTAACCCTACATTTTTCATAAAATCTCAGATTATGTTTTGGAATTCAAAACATCCCTGATGGAGGTTACATACTTATGCAGTATGAAACCTTGTACAGGTTTCTATACTTATGCAGGTTTCTATTAAAAGTTGTGATGTTGCCTGTTCACTACAGAGTCAGGTATGTCAGGTCTAGAAGTACTAATCTTTTGCTACCCAGTGTTACTAATCTTGTTTTAAGAATCATTCCCATCTTCCACTCATTAGCCAGTAAAGAAATTAATAGTCTCCTAATACCTTATGGAATCACTTTCAGATCATTTAATTGTTCTTCAAGTTTTATATTGTTAGACTATGCTAATAAGTCAGAAGTGTCAGAAGAACAAGTGTCCACAAACTGTCATTATTCACCTGCCTGCACAGTGCAGAAATGAATGTCATGAATCATAATAAAAAGTTCAAACAGCCTGTACAAAAAACAGCAGCTTTCAATAAGTGTAAATCTAGCATGAGAAAGGACATATGCCAGGAATCTGAATTTCATAAAAACACAGTATTTGTCTGCCTCATATACTACACTTGAAATTTGTATTATACTGTGGCCAAAAGACTCATATACATGCCAGCAGTTTTCTTTTGACTGGGGCAGTCAGTATCTTAAATTTTTCTGTTGCCCCTCCTATAAACTGTTCTACATAGATACAGATGCGTTAATTTCAAATGTTCATCTGTAGTGCAAAATGTTGGAAGTGGTAATATCTAATATCTTTAGAAACAAGGAGAAGCCATAAGAAAATATATTATGTGGGCTGTGCCAGCTCCATGTTTCCTTGCAAATAGGAGTGTCCTGTGAGCTGTGCTGCAGGTGGGACACTGATGGCATGTATTCCCTTTCATTATATGTCTGGTAAACTGTTCTTTTTTTATATTAGGTATTGAATAGCAATATTAGTAACAATACTGGTATATTTAATAAGTCTAGATTATTAGCATCTCAACTGCATAATTTTTGTGAGTCCGGAAGATCTCTGGTGTATTTGTATCTCAGGTGCAGATTCATTTCTAGGGCAGGTCCTGTGAGAATGAGTTGTGACTGGTCTTGTTTGTTCCTGGTTAGATATTTCCTTTTTTCTTCAATGTTTCTATAAATGTAATGCTGCTGGGTTCAGACATTTTGAAGCAGTCTGAATGTTTTCTTTTAGGCTATCTTGATGGATGTTTACTTTTGTTTCTTATCGCAAACCAAGCCTCTGTAGAAGTGCTTGTTGAATACTATGTGCCTTTTACTTCATGAAAGATACAAAAATGTGTTACTTCTCATCAGGAAGCGATGATTATATTATCCATACAAAGATGGATATGTTGTAAATATTCATAGAAGACAGCTGCAAGCTAAAAGATGTTGCTCCCAAATCATAAGTTTCTTAATTACATCACTGTAAAGAAAAGATCAAAGATAATGTGATTTCATTTGATTACTGAGTCATCCAAATAAGCAGAAAGCTCTAGTGACAGTTTTTCTGAGGTAGCAGATTGCAGTTGGTATTTAAGGAAAACTATTTTAAAACAATGCCCATAATTACACTTAGAACTATTAAAATAATCTCTGTAGTTTCCTAGGGTTTGATGGAGCTTAACCATTGCAATAATCATGTTTTACTGAGGCTGTTCTTAAGATATTTGCAAGCACCTCACTGCAGGGTGTAGGTGTGGTGACTCACCCATTCAGCACACAGCTCCCATTCATTCATTCCCACATTGTAGCCTCCCTGATTTTGCATAACCTATGTGGTGTTTTGTTGTCAATCAACCTCGGTTTTGTACAGTAAGCTCTCTGGCTTTCTTTTGACTTGAATGAATAGTGCCATTTATTCACATCATACTTTTCTGCAGATACTATTCTAAAGCAGGGATCAAGCAGTTAGCTTCTAATGTGCAAGAACTGTAAGACAAAGAATTTATGCAAACCAAGTAACTGGAGGAGAAAAAGAAGCGGATAATTTTTTTTTTAGTAGGGATCATGCAAGAGAGAGAGAAGGAGAAGGCAGAGCAAGCATAATTATTCTAATCTGCCTCTTGCAGATTAGAATGCTCCATGCTCCTCTAGAAGGGAAAGCAGTCTTGACTTTTTGGTCTTTCAGATATTCCAAAATTACAAAAACATTGTCCTACATATTTATCGGTTGGGTTTTTGGGGTTTTTTGGTTTCTTCTGAAAGGGACTAAATTTTATGTTTTACCTCTGGTAATTTTTTTTTAGTTCTTGGATGCTGCCATTCTTGCTTCAACAGTTACCACGCCTATGCTATGCTCAGCATAGCTCAGGCAGTCACAGACAAAGTCTTTTCGGGGAATGTAGAATGAGCTCCTTGAGCAAAGGTAGTAAGAGTGACAGAAGACAGAGGCTTAGGAAAAGGTTGCAGGAATGGAGGAACTAATCACAACCTGCTAGACAAGAGTAAGCAAGGAGTTACAGCATGCTGATATTTGTGGCCTGAAAAGGAAACGGGAATCAAGTAGTAGACAGGAGAAAATTGTAAATAGGCTGACTTCTCCTTCCTATCAAACACAGAAGAATGCTAACTGTTGATCCCATGTGATCCTTTGTTTAAAGCTTTAATACTGTCCATAAAACTTACCTGATTTAAAAGCAAAAATTTCTGCATCATCTGCTATGGCAGTACAAGATGTTGTCTCCTGCCTGATCTTTGTTATTTGTGAATGCCTTTCTGATGCCACCTTAATCAGCATCATCATCCAGCTTATCCCTTTCAGAGAAAGTCATCAATTTTGCTTATCAAAACATCTGGGAAGGTATAATTCAGTGTACCTCTCTCAATAGCTTTAATTTTTACTCCTTTAAAATAATTCTTTGGAACTAGCTAAAGCTGATCTCTGATTGTAGTTGATGTCTTATTTTAAGACAATTTTACAGGATGGAGACTCTGAAATAAGTTACCTTCCCTTGGTTTTCAACCTCTCCCCTCTTACCAATAAGTAGAGACAAATGCAAAATATATTCAAGTGAAAAAACAACAGTTTACTAAAAGAAAACAGCAAAACCCAAGAACTGCAAAGCCACTGGGCCAGATGGTCCCCTGAGGATGAAAGAGATCAAGATGGCTGCTATCCGGGCAGCCCGTGTGGGCCAGAGGATGAAGACAAGATTGCGGAGAGGCCCCTGCTCCAGGTCATGGGGCTGAGAGGGAAAACAAAGGAAACAACAGAGCAAACGAGCCTCCACAGTTCAAGAAAACAAACTCCCTCCCCCAAACAAACAAAACAACAGGGAGCAGGGAGAAAACAAAACCTGGGAAGAAGTAGTTTTGCTCAAAATGAGCTTCTGGGATGCTGGTGCAGGCTCCGTGTCGCGGCTGGGCAGGCTTTCTCTTTACAAGGCACTGGTTAAAAAGTGCTGGTTGGACTGCTGGCAACAGCTGGAACTTGCAGAATGTCTCTGATCCATGGTGGTGGGCAGCTTTGGCCCCCCTCCCGTGGCAAACAGCAGGCAGCAGCAGTGGAAGTATTGCAGAACTCTACAGAGCCCAAAGAGAACAAAGAGAGCTTCTCATGTCTGTTTCCTGTTTTAAAAGGGACCCAGCATCCCTCCCCTGCCATAAACACAAGAACACGTAAACACGTAGAACACATGAGTCCAATTTTCTGACTGCAGGTCTTGAAGAGGCAGCAAACTTGCAAGGTTTGACGTAGAAAAAAACATGGAATACATTATTTTGGGTCACCTAATGCCTGGGGTCAGCTAGGCCAGCTAGGACATTTCAGTACTGTGATTAAGCAAGATTTAAAAGGTTTGGAATGTTTCAATGTGTTTATTATGCTGTTGATTGGTGGGCCTACCCATACTTAATTGATGCCTACTAAAGTAAGAAGTAGTTTTTTCCATTTCCTCAGGTCTCTAATCATATATCATGATTTTAAAAAGTAACTGCATTATATGGTTCTCTTCTTTTTAGAGTCTCTGAGGAAAATTATAAATACAGATATAGAAAGATCAGTAGATAGATACAAGGTGCATAGCTGATTAAATGCAACTAATAAAAATATTCATAATTCTAATTATCTTGCATACCCATGGCTGGTGTTAGCAGTTAAGTACAGTGCTCTCCAGTCAGTCCAACTCTTTTAGCTTCCATTTGCCCCAACATCATCTCCCAGCACAGCTGGATGCTAAAAAGAGTGTGAAGAATCTCTAGTACACTAAGAGAAAATTTATATACCATGAACAACATCTGTGCAATGGCCATCATTTGGTGATGTTTCCAGGCACGTCACTATGGTAATGCAAATACATGAGGCAGCTAGCATGTAACATAAAGTGAGAAACACATATTTCTGGGTGGTAATTGAAAAGGATAAATTTTTTAAATATTACATTGTTAAATATTTTAGTATCATTATATTGCCATATGCTGGTTTACCTATCTCTGTGGATATTTACATGCGAAAGTTCAGAACTCCTTCCAGTTTTTTCTATAGCTAAGTTATGTTTTACATAGTAAGGAGCTGTAAAATAAAAATTTTCTAGGTAACCAGATTACACTGACCTAGGATGATTTAAAGTTTAATGATTTAAACTTCATTTTTTGATTACATGAAAATAAAGAACAACTGCCAGCATAAAAATGCATTTTCTTACTACATAGAAGTAAAATTCTAGGATATTTTTCACCTGCATGTCATTATAATTTTTTTATAAAAGAAAAAATAATCTTTCATAATTTTTAAAAATAATATTTTATTACATACATATGCATTTTGTGTATACATTTTATATTTTCTATGCAGTGAATATACTGTAAACTTTGATATATAAGGAGTTGTCAGCAAAACAATAGATTTAATATTTTTGTTTAAAAATATTTATATCTGTGGTTGAACGAGACAGTCTATTCAATCTTATAAATATCATATTTAATAAAGAAAAATCCACTGCAAAGAGAAAAAATGTCTTTATCCATAAGCAACCAGATGAGAAATGGATTTTATTCAGTCAAATCCTTTTAGTCAATGAAACAGCACTTTCATGCCTACTGCACTCAAGTGATAATTAATATAGTTTAATTCCAGACATGATGCCTGAATTCATGTACTGTCATCAATACCCCATGTTAAAATCAAACCTTGACAGGGACTTAACACCCTGGAACAGGTCATCATATGATAATATTCTTTTTTCCTTTCAGTATTTTGTCTTCAACCAAGCAAAGTATTACAAGATGAGGGGAAAAAAAGGGAAAGAATTACAAATGAAGAGTGACGCAGGCTGTGAATAGAACATATGTTAGGCTAGGCAGAGGCATCAGTGAATTATATCATTTCATGATGAAGTGGCAGTGGGGCTGAACGGACCTATTTTAAACCTTGATGTATTTTATCTCTACTGTATTTGGTCTGTCATCTTTGGAGAAAGACTTTGTGTAATTGAGAGTCAGCTCCAATCTGCATGACTTGAGCATGAAGTGTAAGCCAGATGAACAGTATTATGGAAGAAAGGGAAGCATCTAATAAGGTATAAATGAGAAATAACCTTTATACCTCAGACATTTCAATGTGTTTTATTACATACCATGTTTAATAGTATTATTTTCATGGTACTATTAATAATATAAACAATGTTTGAAAGTACTTTAAAATTTGCTTAATTTTACTTGATTATTTTAATAAAACCTGCCTATTTACAGTTGAGACAACCTTTGTCACATTGAGCGTACAATATAATGGAACCAGTTTGTCCTTACATAATTTTTATGAGTGTAACATTTTTTGATTTTCAAGGTTCACCTTCAGACGCTAAGATTATAGTTTTATAGTTATTTATTAATTTGGAGGGGAATGTGTTTTGATAGTGTCCTTATCATGCCACGAACAACTGTATCTCTATAAAAACCCTCAGGAAATTGTATTTCTATGTATTTTGCTTTTAGTATTGTTAAAAATATAATTTTAAGAAATTTTACATTTTCTACTTTTCATTTTTTGTCCAGCAAGAAGCTGGCATATTGATGGTGTATGATGCATGTTTGACCATCAGTAGAAAAAATTTGTGATAATTCTATTAAGTCAATCTTAGTAAGTCTTCCAGCAGGTCTTGCTGTCCCATGTAAAAGTGTGTGTGAACGCCATGTACTGTGTCCAACACAGCTCAAGGAGCGTAGTACAGAGTCACTCACTGGAATTCAGTTGTATCCAATGTTTTGTTTGGATCTGTTTTTGTTAGAAAGATTCTTCAGACAAACCTCTGGAGACAGAATAATATTTTACTGTTACTGCTGGGGATAAGGACAAGTGATAGCATCTGTAATGCAAGGTACTTGTTCCATATAAAACATTTTCTTGCAAGGTCACTGTACTTACATAGAATTGCAATGAGTTTTACAAGCTCTTGTGCTTCCTCTGCATAGTTAGCCAACAGTTTCAAGATTGGAATAAATGTTATTAACAGCTACTCAGAAGAAACAGGGTCCAAAAGGCATAATAGTCAGTATATGAATCTTACTACTGTCACCAAGTCTTGTCTGTTGGCCATGTTCACATTGACCATTTCCTGCATGACGAACATCCTCGTAACTCAACAAATTCCATGTGGGGAATGGACAGGTCTGCCTGCATCGCTTCGATAGCAGATTTTGGGTCACAGAGGTTTTGGTAAATTCTTTGTCCTCAGAACCTGTGCATAAAAAATGGGTCATTGCATAAATTCCTTTATATTGCCTTCTTCATAATGAAAGCTTTGCTACAGTTGGACTGGTAGTCTCATTATGTCAGGTGTTTTGTATAGGTGACAGGTCCCATATAAGAAGAAAATATTTAAAGGTTCTCTCTTTAAAAGTCTCTCATGACCAAATTGGTAATGTGATCATTCCTTGCTTTTGCCTTGTTTTATTAATTTCACCTCAGTTTGAGCTCTGTACAACTGATTTCTCCTAACAGTCTCTAGATACTGTGTCCACTGATGTTGGTGCACTATGTTAGGTAAGAATAAGAGTTTCCTGTGAATAAAATAATCATAGCACAACAACCTTTAACATCTTTGTATTCAGTTGGTGGAACAAACTGCATAATTTTCTACCATGAGTAAATGGGTAACTGTTCCAGCACACATCCAGGCTATAAAATTAACCAGATTGTTTAATGATGATAAGCTTGCTTAAAGAATGAAGACTTTGACCGAACAGTAAATATGAAAGGTGAGAAATTCATTGAGGCAAACAGAATTTAAAATCTTTTTTTTGCTTCAGTTCACTCTGCCCAGAGTTCTATGGGTGTTGCTTTTGCTTCAAACTGATGATCTTTTTGACTCTTGTAATGTGTAGCACTGTGCCTTACAGTCTCATTTTACTAATAATTTTAGGCATTGTATATGACTTGAATACCTTTTTAATGACTTCAAACTATATATGTATGAATACACACATATATACACACCTATATTTTTAAAGAAGGACAGATGTCATAAAATTTACCTGTTATTCAAAGACCAAATGTGCAGGTTTTAAACAGCATCTCTTCACACAATACCACTGTGAAAATTCACTTGAACCTGATTTTCTTTTTGCAAATCAAAAAGAAAAATTAATTCTGGATGGGGAGTAAAGAATAGCATTAGCAGAGTCTGCAAGATATGGATATAATTTGGCCATTTTGCCCTTTTTTTTTTTCCCTTTCTTTTCCTGGTTTGTTTCCCTTTTAGCGGTCTAACACTAATAAAACAGTATCTTGCGTTAAAGGGCAATGACTTGTGGAGTCAATACGAGAGTTATGGGTTTTTTTGTCCTATTGTGAATAGTTTAGCTCAGTTTTCACATAGTGCATTAAAATAATATTTCTTTTTTCTTTTCTTCACACATGTACATTTAGTGTAAAAAATTGTTTGAGAATATGCATAATGGCAGCTACATAGTGAAAATTGGGTGTTTATTTTATCTGTCTGTGCATCAGTTTGTGATATTCCTTCTAATTTTCACACTGAGAATGGCAGAAGTTTGACAGTCAGTGGCAGGCAGATTAGAAGTGCTTTGTCTGTCTAGAAATGAGCACAACTTATTGAGTTACAACATGGCTTATAGAGTAAAATCAAAACCACTCCTTTCTTCCTTGAACTTAGGAGAAAAAAAATCTAAACAGCAAAAATCTGAAGGAATAAAATTTAATCAGAGAAAAGCTTGCAAATTAGCTGTTTTTTTCTTTAGATCCCTTACATGACTTGAGATTTATACTTGCTTATTTTACATTCTGTAAAGATTTGTGTCTTTATTATTAAACATTAGATGCTACAATTGTATTAATTTTACTAATAATAATGATGGAATTGGAGAAAAGGCAAATTACAGAGTTTTTTATGTAGGTTTTAGATTATAAATGTGACTTTTAATCAGTCCACAAATGTTAGCATTAGTAATTAGCAAATGTATTTGTTTTAATTTTGTTTTACAGGTCAGTTGTTTTTACCTGAAAAAAATTAGGGAATTGTAGTATGCAACACTTCTTTAATACTTACCTTTCAGCATTACAAAATTTGATTCATGGTTCTGAAAAGATCTTTGCATTTTAAGTATTATAATTTTTTAAACTTAAATATTGGAAAACATTATATATATGTATATATATATATAAAAGAGGTCTTCTGAAGCTTTTTAATAGGGTCAGTAGTTTGGAAATCATTATTGAATTCTATTACTGAGAAGTCAAATTGTCCATCTTATCAATAAAAATGGCGATGTGGTACCTGCATGTCTAGTAGCAAGATGTAGGTCTCCCGGATATGTTTGTACAAAGTCTTAAAATAAACTTATTTAACTCAAAAGAACCTTAGAAAACTTTATTTTCTGTTGAAAAAGTAAAATCAGAATAATAAACATCATTTACCTAGGAAAAATAAGCACCTGGAGCCATGAACTTTATCTTTCCTTTCTATCATTAAAAATAGACAATTTACAAAAGACCAAAGCCAGGAAAGCATTTGATGCAAAAGTTTTTAATTTTCCATGTTAATTTTTAGTTTTACATGAGCTCCATTGTCCACACATAACAGTCAAAGGATAAATAAAAGGAACAAGTGTTAGTATTTGTTCACAAGTTACATCTTCTCTGATCAGCTGTGAACTAGAAAGTAGAATTATGCTGTAAAACCAAAAGTCTGTTTGGGAGTTTGACCTTGATAGCACAGAATTATCACAATGATGAACCTACCACACTTCTTTCCAGAAACAGTTTTATTCATTTTTTTTCCCCCTGAGCAATATTATTTGTTGCATTTATTGCAGAGAAGTATGTTGCTTTCATTTATATTTTATTTTTCCTAACCCCCTCTTCAGCCGGCACCCCATGCCCCCTTTGTGCTAATGGAACATAAGAAAGTGCTCTGTACTTGCAGTGTTTATAGCAGGATTCCCATTCCAGATTCCAGGATAGTAGAGCACCTGGAAGTGTTTAGTGGCTGTCAGTACCAGTACTCCCATCTTTGTAGCATTAAAATTAATTTTTCTCATCTTGGTGCATAAAGAACCCAAGTGTGCCCCTTACCTCATTACCTGAAATTTTACAGTGACACCAACAGCAGGAGATGTGGTGGAGCAGCTTTTTGGATATCAAAAGTTGAAACCCTGGGAGTATTCACATGAATAGACACTGCAGTTCTTGTGGCCTTTAATAGGTTCTTCCTTTACCTCTGCTGATGGCTGGAGCAATGAGGATGGACATGATCCAAGTTTTGCCATCACTTGAATAGCTCACAATTTTCCTACTTAAAGAAGATAACAAGTAGGCACACATCTGAAGATTGTACTTGGTGCATAGTACTAATCAGCAATCTGCTGACTGTCACAGAGGAGCATGAATAACTGAACGTGTTTATTTATGTATACTGCAGTGTTGTGACACAAGGTAAAAATGAAAGTGTTTGTTAACTATCTTAGCTGCTGTTCCAGTAGTGCATTTATTTTGTGCGTGTATTGGGAGACACACTGTGCTCCATAAAATCAGTGTTCCTAGCATTATGTTTCTCTAGAAGCATTATGTTTAATATATGAATATATGTGGTGAAGGAGGGGGCAGTTTCGATCCCAGCTGGATTGCAGGTATGCAGTGACACTAAGGTGCTCAAGCTGGGAAATTTTTGGATATTCAGGGAAACAGTACCCTGACCTTCTTGGAATGAAATTTGAAGATAGGTGTTTTTAGTACATTTGTTTTCTTTTGCTGGCACTAAGCTCAAAGGTGTTCCATCTGGTAGTTTAAAGGCACAACCTTCTTTTCCTTCAAAAAACCCATATCATGGCTATTTCAATAGTGAATGTACCCTTGTCTGACACTGTCAGTGGGGATAAGGGGGTAGATTTACAGACAGTAGAATTAGACTAATACAGACCTGAAAGTTAAACTTTGAGATTCTGGGGTCAAACCTTAATGGCTTTTTCAGCATTGATTTCAGTGGTGTTGGGGTGTTTGGGTCCATGCCATTTGAGTTCCATAGAGGCAACTGTGAATTGTTAGTTATGTCTTTATATAGCCCCAAGGATAAAATCCTAATAGTTAAGTACTTTGCATGGATTTATAGTTATAAGAATATATTGTTTGTATCTAAGTGTATATTAATAGTTTTTTCTAAGATACATCTTTAAAATGTTTGAAGATATTGACCTTGCATATAGTCATAAATATAAAAACTTCTGTTGCTAATGGGTACATAAAATATGGTGAAGCCATATTTTTGAAATGTTAGGCCATTCTTAATTATTCTGTTAGCTAGAGATCCTAAATTTGTTAAAACTAAGTTGAATAATATCAACAAATACAACTATCTCTAAAGCAGGCTCACATTTTAGAGGAATGTAACAATGAGAGCATCCTTTCCTAAAGCAAAAATAAAGGAAAGATAAAAATAGGCTTAGGATCTTTTGACAGTGCTTAGTTAATTATATAATGATGGTAATAAAAATGGAGTATAATCATATTTAGAGTTGTTTAGCTCAATGACTGAAATTTAAATATATCTCTTGAATGCACTTGATATAAAATAAGCTCAAAATTTATGGGCAAAAGGGTGAAAGGAACAGAAATAATTGGATTATTTGACAGGAATGTAGTCCTCGAAACTGTCTGCATCTTCTGGGAGTTTTTAAAATTTTTATACTTATTATAGGTAAGCACTTTTATTAAAGCCATATGATCTACCCACCTGAATAAAAAATAGGTATTTGAAGAATAGAGTTCAATTTTCAATACATAATTTTATGTATTCCTTGCTTCACTTGATAATTTTACAACCATTGAAAATACGCAAGAGCTGCACAAACCATAGTTAATAGTGCTGGAAGGACTTGTAATGATAATTTGAAAAAACATGGAAGCTTCTATTTCACTTTTCACATGCTCAATGGCTTGCTTATCAGTAGGGGGAGGAAATAATTACAGAGATCAGTAAATGGAAAAATAAATGACAGGCTATGTCCTGTAAACATATCATATGAGTGACTTAAGTATTTGCAGAATCAGATCTTATGACAGAGCATCCATTATCCTGCAGTTCAGCATTATTTTATGTTTTTTGATCAAAGCCATGGTCAGCATTTGGAAAATTGAGACATCTTAATACATTTTTATTCATAAAGTACTGTGAAATTCATAGAGGGTTTTCCTCTCATTTTTGCTTTTTTTTCTTGGTTGTGCATTTTAAATAAGGTCCATTGGGTAGTAATACTAAAAATCAGTTGTTTACCCTACAACCATTATTATAGAAACCTCTCCCTAATCTCAGAAGTATACAGGCCACATCCCAAGCTTCCTTAGCCCTAACTCTTTTTATCTGTTAGTTGTCTTAAAGTTAGTCCAAAATTATGGCTAAGGTGGGGCCAATGTTTTAGAATCCAAAAACAAAAATAAAAAGAAATGAAGGACTAACTCAGATATCAATATGGCAGTGTGACTCAGAAAATCTGTGAAGTTACTTTCACTGTTAGTGTCTTTTTTTTCCATCCCTCAAATTCCCCAACTTCTCTTCTAATCCACCTGTCATGTGGCTGGCACTGTAAACATATTTAGATGTCAGATTACCATTTAAGTACTTTAATGCTGTTAAAAATGTGCATCAGTTTCTCTGTGACAGAAATAATGTCTTCCTACAGCTCTCAAACAAGAGCAGAAACTTCTAGATAATGCTTGTATGCAGATACAAAGCTATATTAAAAATAATACGGAGTGATTGCAGTATGCTTTCTTTTAGTTACACAGGATGCTGCAAGGTATCTCTTAATAAATTACTTAAAAATAACGCAATTCCATTGTAAATATGTTACTACCAAAGGACAACACTGTATTCAGTTTTAGTTATGCAGTATTATTAGCCAGCATTGTAAAATAAAGAAATTTTCTTAGGTTCTTTATCAAGTACCTTTCCTATCTTCCATTGAAATTAGACTTGTGCACATTGATATATATTTATTGAGAACATCTCTTTTTTTCTTTTTTTCCTGGTACATTTCCAGAACTCTAGCATGCAGTGAAGGTTTTATAGTCAGCATGCAGTCTAGCAGATGTCATTCCATTTGCCTAAGCCCTGCTGACATTTGGAGTAGTGGATTAATTGAGCTACAGAATGAAATTTAATTAAAATTAAATACAGATTTGGCCATTGTATCTGTTCATTTTTTTACACTCTGGTGTGTACATTTGCAGTCAGTGCCACAGTTTATTTGTTTAATCAGGATGCTATGTGGGAGAAGCTGCACTTTGTTTTAAACTGAAATCATGGCAGATGCCAAGTAGAGCATAATTCATGTAATTTCATGTGATACCTGCCACGTAGATGATGCCATTGATACACCTCAGAACAACCTGAAAGATGCAGATTCCTCTATTTGTGAAAGAGAAAAGACCATGTAAGAGGTGGAGTTTCATTTGTATATTTGAAGTAAGGATTTTGTTAAAACTAATGTTTTAAGTTCCCTTATGAAAAAATACATTCCAAAGCAAAAATTTACAGAAGGGCAATTTATTTCTCTTATAAAGTACCATTGTCAGAATCTGTTTGGCCTTGAGATAGATCTGTAATGGAGATGTCAACAGAAGGCATTAAAAATGCCAATACTTCGCCCTATTTTTTTTTTAATAATTGAGTAAGTATATATGTGGAAAGGAATAATACCTTGCAAATACTAGGTAAAGTAGAAGTAACACTGGAGGGTATATTTATGGATTCTTTTCTTTCTGCATTTAATTTAGATCTGTCTGGAAACACTTCTGCTCCTGAATGTAGGTAGCACTAATTTTAAATATTCTGACTCAATCTAAATTAGGTGACTCAAGCAGACACAGTAGATGGTACTAATAACTCTCCATGTATTAAAATAAAGAAGATATTTATAGATGCCGTCCTTAATATTGCATAATAAGTGACACATTACTACTGTGAAATCTGAGCACCTAGAGTATCTCATTTGTAGTTTACTGAATGAACAGACCTTTTAAAAACTGAGTCTGTTTATTCAACTTTGTCTCTGATTACTACATTGAAGAATGTCCTGGTGTAGCAAGCATTCAAAAAGTTGACATATTGAAGTATCCCTGGATATTCACTCAGACACTGAGATTAGTTCAGCTGGTCAGAGCATGGTGCTAATAATGCAATGGCAGTGGGTTCAATCCCTTTAGAGGCCATTCACTTAAGAGCTGGATTTAGTGATCTTCATGTCTCTGTTCCAACTCAGAATGTTCTCTGATTCAGTTTGCTACAACGTTTGTCTCTCAGCTTCCTATAAAGAGAGGAAGCATCCATATATTCACTAGATAATGAAGGATTTCTCTTCCATGAACTTGTCCATTCTCAGCCTAAGTCCACATAAACTCTTGACATCTTCAGCAATGGATAACTTTACTGCACTTTTCATGAAGCAATTTTTTTGTTTTTGATGTGATGCTGTTCTCTGCGCTTGAGGCCCACCAACTTGTAAGTAGGAAGAGATGGTTGTAAAGTGGATTCCTTCTCTCTAATTCCACAGTACTCTGGATTTTGTGGACTTATTTTTTTATCCTGCTCTGACATCTCTTTTCCAGCCTTAGCTAATCCCATCTATTTTTGTACCTAGTTCAATCCTACTATATCTTTTTTCCCATAAGATAGAGGGATGCAATGAGAAATGCATATAGCATTCAACACATGAGCAACCCATGAATTTATATCTATTGCTTAGTATATTACTATTATTTTCCTGCTTAATACAAATGCTTCAACTCAAGGCTGGGGTTTTTTTTAAATTTTGTTTTGGGTTTGAATTTGTTTGGTTCTCCCTCATTTTTAATCCTCCTTGAACATTTTCCCAGATCTATTTTAGACCTGAAGATTTCATGCATGACTGGTAATAATGTACTCAGAGCCCATCATTTTACCACTGCAGTAAGGATTGAGATTCCTGTGCATGTAACTTTTCGTATGTTGAATTTCACTAACCACCCTAATGCACAGGAGTTCAGTCATAAGGGCCTTCTTGATGTTTGCAGTATCAGTTCTTGACTCTATCACTTGTTGAATCATCCGCAAACTTTCTCATTTTGCATTTGACTCACCCTCTCCTCAGCAACCATGAATAAATTAAATATTTGGGTCCTTGTGGAATTTCTTGCAAACATGCAAACTGACTCCTGTGCTTCAGCCAGATTTATCTGTGTTGCGACTCTTTCTTTTCCACCATGATTGGTTTCTTTACAAGGCTTTGGTGAAAGACTATGTCAGAAATTTTGAAAATTGGAGTGGACTATATTGAGCAGATCTCCTTTACAAACTTAATCATTGATAACTTTTTCACATAATTTCCATTTACCAGGGGTGGGCTGACTCTTACCTGGTATAAGCAATTTATCCATCTGTACACATGTTCTGTTCTTTATTATAGTATGCACTAACTGGTCTGATACAGTTTTGTGACTTACCTGTTTGCAGGTACTCCCTGGAATGCATTTCAAAGATGAGTGGCACATTTACTGCTCTCCAGTCTATAATTAAGTAGGTAGGCTTTACGTGGTAGGTTGCACACTACAATTCAACTAATCAGTTCACCTTTGAAACAGATATTGTTTGGTTATGGAATTTTGCTACTTTTTTTTTGCTATTATTATTCCTCTATTCCTTTATTTCCCACATGATTTTTCTGACTGACATTTATTTTGAGAGAGACTTTCCACTGAGGCATTTATTAAGAAAACTGCGAGTGTAGGAACTTCCTCAAGTTTTCCACATCTTATTCAGAAGCAAAAAACTACCACCACTACAAAAAATGAAACCAGCAAAAAACCCATGACACTGGCACACTAATATTCTTCTAGCCATGTGAATATCCAAGCAGAAAACCTCCTTCTGATATGTTTTTAAACCTATTATTCTATTGTAAACTTTTGCTGACAGCATGAGTTGTTACTCAAACTCTCTCCCAGACTGTCTCCCTGAGTTTTTGTAACTAGCTTACCACAGTTTAGGATGCTATTTTCAACTTCCAGAATGATCACTTCTTTCGTTTAGGAACTTCCTTTCCCTTCCTGTTCAATTATTTTCAGTTGTTCTTGGTGTATCAGTTCTCTGAAATGACCGTTTGTTTTCTGCCTGCCACAAGATGCCCCTTGCTTTTGCACTGCCTGTAGGGATTTAATGCTGTTTCTCTCAGGTGTATAAAGCTTTCTGTCTTCATATGTAGAAGAGCTAATATTGCTGAAGTTGGGTGCGGTTTTGTGAGGGAAGGCACAGACATGTGAATTTGCCCAAAAAGTTTTAAATCCAGTGTGTTGTAGCTGTTGTTACAGACTAGATTTTTGACATTTCAAATCAATTTTGTTGTTCTGCTTAAAACCAAAATAAAGATTGGTTCTTCTCTTAGGGGCCACAAAACAGACTGCTCCATCGATCAATTGCTGGTCAGGCCTACAAATCCAGTCATATCATCAGGTCACAAAATTATATTTTTCCAATCCAAATACAAGATAGTAAACCATGTCTCCCAGTACAGTGTCTTTTCTGTCTGCTCTCCCTTGGCATATCACACATTTCACAGTTCTAGTCAGACAGTCAGTAACATTCCAATATATTGTTCCCACTTCGATCATGAACACAGCTGCAGTCAAGACCAAATATGTTTGGTCCCAGCTAAACCAAATTCTGAGCAACCCTCCAAAACTCCCTATCTACAGTATCCATAAAAATAGATTTTTTGTGAATATTTATGCCGTAAAACATTACTTTCCTCTTCTCAGTTGTAATCACCTGAAGTTTGATTTCTTTTGCTGTTCCTATTTCTATTTTACTGCTACTTAACAGAGTAACAGTTAGGAACATGGCACTTTACACACACAAATAGACTTATAGTGTAATTCATGAAATGACGTACAAATAATTGAGTTTTAAAATGCTTTTGAAAACACATTAAAAGGGCTCAAATGTGACCTTCTTTGCATGAGGCAAAATGGGGATTAGTCAAGGGGTTAATGCACTACTGATGCCATTATTATGTGCAGATGCATCTTCATAGCATATGAATTAGGATCAAGGAAAAGTAGCTAGGTGCAGGGAGGCATAGGTTTTTGGACTCAAAGCTGAGAGCGAGTGGAGAAGTAAAGACACTTTATGCTGAAGATTAGGAGAACCAGCAATACAATAATTTGGAGGGGGCCATTGGAGTGAAAAAGATTCATCCCTGTCTGCAAAAATGTGGTCAGTGGGGAATATCATTCCATAAGAGTCCTCTTACATTGAGTTATATACTAAAATTTGTGCTGTTTTTGATTATGGGCATGGAAAACAAAGATTTTTTTTCTCATTATATAAATCACATATGTCAGAAACTGGTTGCAGTGTGGATGAAAACCAGTGAAATAACAAGTGTCATTAGAGGATGGCCAGCTAATAAGGATGGGCAGTCCCTTGAAAATGAAGATTTTTTTACAGGGGATAGAAAGATTTTTACCCTAAATTCAAAGATGATTCAAGATGATGTAGTAAAGGGGCAAATGGAGGAAAACACAAAAGAAAATAGACAAGGGTTGGTGTTTTTTGGAGACAGTGGTCAGAATTCAGTGCTGTGACTGAGAGGAATAACAGAGGAATCATACTGAAAGTAATAAAGTTCTAAATTAGAGGCACAGCTGTGAAAGAAGGAAGTGGAAGACATAAAGAGACAAGAGGTTACAGGTACAGATACAGATACCAGAAAAGAGCATTCAGTAGTAGAAGGCAGTCATAGCAGCAGAGGTGGGAAAGATACTATAGAAGTATAATCAGATTGCAGTATTGAAGATGAGAATAGGAGGAATACAGTGGTTCAGTTGGGGAGTGTTGTTTTGCACAAGTTATACAGCTTAAGAGATGCAAGAACCTGTAATAGGAATACTCTAGAAATTTTTTTTCAACTTTCAAAAGGATGTGGCTCCTGAACCACCATGGCAAAGAGCCTGCATTCAGCAAGAGCCACTATGATGTGGCTTTATATGTCATTGAAGGAAAATATTAAAGGGCAATCTGATTTTATGGAAAGCACCTCTCTGTGTATAAAGAGAGTGCTACATTCAAATCCACAGCACCATAGCCCTATGAAGTGTATATTTGATTGCACCATAGCCCTATGAAGTGTATTTTTGATTTTAAATTACAGCTGTTTGATTCATGCAATATCTATTGTTTTTAAATTTTACTGATGTGTTATTGTCAGTTATTTTACGATATTGAGCTTTGTGGTAACTACTCACTGATTTTCTTTTTAAAGTTTTAAAGTGATTGCCGGTTGGAGTCACTGTGTACCTTTTCATTTGTCCATTCAGGATAGTCAAATAATCTGCATTTAGAACTATCAGTGTATCACAGGCTTGAAAAATATGGGATTACTAATTTTGCAATCTACATAATTTTTAACTATAAGAAATATAGTTCTCTGCTAATATTGAAAAGTAGACAGTAATTCTTTGTGGATCCATTATTCAGTCCTATTTATTTAGGGGCAAAAGTAATCTCTCATCTTTCTTCATTGCAAGCTTACAAATATGAAGATTTTTTAAACAAGCTCTGGTTCATCTGAAAGTCAAACTTGTTTTAGTGCCTGTTATTGATGCCAGCAACTTTCATGTGTATATATATATACCTCTATATGGATGTTATTCAGTGTGAAAAATCTCATTGTCCTGTCTTAGACCTTGGTTCATGGTGCTTTTGGAAGTACACAGGTGGACTTTTGCATTAAGAATTGGAAATTATGATGATGTGAGACAAAAAATGTCTTACTATCAGTTCCATTAGAAATTATTTTTCTGCGTAATCTGCATGTATTATACTCCTTTATCTAAATTATACAAAGTCTAATAACTCTGGCATTTGCTGGAGAAATTGCTTGTTGGGGTTCTCTACATCACATAATTTAGATTTGCTCCTAGATTATTTATTATGGAGAAGAAATTTGTGCTGTCATTCAACCAGCACTGGAGATTTTAAGTGATGCCAACAAATGCTAAGTTTTCATAAAGTATTACATCAGATTTAACCTAAACTTTTTCCTTTTTGTTGTGAATAGTCTAGAACAACTAGAACATACAGATGATATGAGCATCATCTAGAACATATTGTCAGAGCATCTAGTCCTATCCCAGAGTAGCTATTCTATAAATTGGAATAATTTTGTTTGCCTGTTTTGAAAATTATATAGGGTCAAAAGACAGAAAATTTAATTTTAGAACCATGTCCTAAAAGCATGTGATTGCCCCAGCAGTCTTGGATATACTTCTGTTTTAGTAGATTTTGTCAGGTGTATGATATGGGAACATTCTTCTGTTGTATTATTCCAGATTGTGCTCTTCAGGTTTAAAAGTTGCATGCTATCAGAATTGTTTCGCTCAGGCTTGGGAATTGATACTATAATATACTTTGTTTTCTTTTTTTTTTTCTTGTTCTTTAGCATAGCATCTTGTAATTCATAAGTTATACTGAGAAACTGACAGGATTTTGGTTTTTCTCTAGTATTTTAGTTTGGTGACCTCTGATTATCAGGCAGAATATTTCAGAGAAAGGAAAAAAAATCTGTGAGAAATGCCATTCTTGATGGCATTTGAAAAAGAGATGCTTCATGGAGTCAGTATGACACACAGCATGGGTGTAATCCTTGACTGCAGGCTGGCTTTAAAACACCATGCTCCAGCCATGGTCAGCTCTGCATTACGGGTGCTTTGGGGATGGACTTCTCAATGATGTAAAGAGTATTGCAAGATGCAGGCATTCTTAAATTCTATTTAGTAGTCAAAAAGGTATGGCATTATAATAAACACACATGCATTATCATCACCTGTGCTGTAGACTGTAAGCTGATGACTGTGTATGGACCAGGTGAAAAAAATGAATAGGAGTGTAGCAGTATTCCTGCTGGAATCCTTGAACACAGAAACATGGAACTGTTTTTTTATTGACGTAGAGTACTAACAATCTTTTTGAACAAGCTGTGTTAGATGCATGTTATCTCACTATCCTGAGGTTTCAGTGTGTATCATTCTGGCCATTTGGGAAATTTTAGGAAATTTTCAGTATGTTTGAGGGTTTTTTTCAGGAATGCTAAAGAGTTGTTTATAGGAAGTGCTTGTTTCCATTAAGAAAATGATCAGTTGACACGCTTACGTAAAAAAGAAAAAACAATGAAGGTATAACTTGGAATTTCTAACTTCCTCCAAAAACATTGGCTGAGTAATTTGTTTTAAACAAAGTTGTGCTCTGAAATATCATAAGGACAATAAAAAAAACATTCACAGTTTGAGTCATGAATTTATCTAAAGATACTGCTAATTTATGGGAGTTTTTTTCTCCTTTCACTTGTGTAATTGCTTTTAAATCTGTGGTTGTATATGAGTCACATTTTGCTGATAGCTGAATGTTTTACTTTTAAGAAGAATGAAAGTTGTTCTTCTTCACTTTGGTAAGAACGATCAGAGACTTGAGAAGTAATTATGGAAGCAAGTAATGCCAATTCTTCTAGGTGTTGCATACAGATCAGGTAGTTCCATCTGTTCCCTTTTTCCTTTAAATGATGGCTTCTGAATGAAATAGAAAAAGAGTAGGCTTGTCTGTCTTCAACTCCTCGTTCAGAAAACTGGTTTGAGTAATTGATCTTTTTGTTTGTAATGTTATAGATGTGCTATTCTGCAGACTTTACTATGGTCATCTAGTTCAATAAGTGTGCAGCATCCCCAGGAAAATTATGTGAGAAGGACGGGGTAATGCATGTTCATTCACATGAAGCCACTGACATGGAACCATTTCTAGATTTTTGTCTCACAGAGGGATAGACTGGTTTCCTCCAGCCATGGCTATGCTACAGACTGCAGGATGGGAGAAATAATACAGGGAATATGATACATGAGGTACCTTGGGTATCAGGAACTTACAGTCTGGACCTCTTCACAGTCTAATTTTCCTTCCTGAAGCAGAATCAATTAGCCCACATGAGCTTGTGCTGCTTAAAGTGCTTCTGGTGTCCAAATTAGCTCATCTAAAAACAGCTTTGGAAATTCTCTATTCTTTGCAAGCTGCAGTGTGGGTCTGCATTTATTGTCTGGTGAGGGCTGAAGCATGTATGGAACTAAAGTCATTAAAGATCAGAAGATCCTCTGCCTGTCAATAATTTTAGACACAGTTTAAATGGTCAAGGTGAAATGTAGATAAATGTAAACTTAACCTCCCTCTCAAAGATAAGAGATATGAATTTATTAAACATAATATATTTTTATTTTAAAATGTTTATTTACTGATCATAAAAGAAATGTTATTTAAAATTCATGTTATTTAAAACAAGCATTTGCAATAACCATTGGCTTTCATATGCTGGTGCTTTGGTAGATATCTTTTTCACTTTATTTTGTGCTGAAATTAGAAGTTTTATTTTCATCTGAATTGTCTCCGTCTGGCATCTGTTTATTGAAAGGATCAGTGATAAAAACCCCAAACCCAACAAGATGTAAACAACTCTCTGTCTGCCAGTCTAATATATTGATATCTATTTTATATATTTTATATATATTGTATTCTTATTTAAAATGTAATTCATTTTTAATAGAAAAGAGGTACCAAATCTCTGTGTTATTTTAATGTTAGATGTAAAATTGCAATTTAGAGTATAAAAATTGGAGTTTTTCACAGTGATAGAATAAGAAATGTTTTCCAGGGCAGTATGACAGCTTTCTAAAATTCATATTGCCTTACTTTCTGTTTCTTTCTTTGAAATATCTTTCTGAAAGCATCCAGTGGTCTGTTAAATTGCAAATCAGTCTGTAGATACTTAAATGAATATACTTGGTTTTGTTAAAATTGTGACATAATTAAAGCCTAGCTCCATTTAAGACGAGTGATTAGGAAAAGCAACTGTCTTGAGTAACTTCTAGCCTGGAATGCAAAACTATTTTAGAAAGTTTTTGAACCTCTCTTACTCTCTGTAGTTATGAAGACTTTTCTGAGCTATAACAAGGAGATTTTTCTAAAACGCTCTTCATTGCAGAACTTGTTTTATGTAAGAAATATAACTAAAAACCTAATTTCTTTTCTCCTTTCTGCACTGCAATTGACGAAGTGTGATTAATAATAGATTTAAATTTGCTAAGTGCATTTACTCCTTTGTGCCATCATAAAGAGAATCTATTACTGTAAAATTGAGGCTTAGTTCCAAATTGCACCATTATGAAGTTTTCTTCCAGCAATGTTTTGTCTCTAATATACTTCCCTCATTGTAATTCTATTGCAAACCTGATGTCTAGCATCAAGTCTCACAATAATTATTTTAAATTGCTACTAGGAACAGTAGTCCTGGTGGGATATATTACTACCATTCTAACAAGATGAATTTCAATGCACTTGTAACCATATTATATTGTGTTATGAAAAGAAGAAAATCTTTGATTTGTAGTAGGCAAGCAGAAATAGAATACTGCAAGATTATTTTTATCAACTTCTTTTATCAACTCCTTCATGTTGCACTTTAGAACATTATTAAATTAAACTAGATTTATACTGTCAAATTACATTAGTAATTAATTATATATTAAATTTTATTATAAACTGTTACTATATACTGATTTTAAGTAAAATTTAGCAATGAGATAGGTGGAGCTTTAGAAATGGAATTGTTATACTGAAAATACTACTAGACTTAAAGTTTGGAAGTCTCTTGAGCTTTTGTCTAGAATAAATAAAAAATAAAAAAGAAGTGTGAATGAAACAACCACAGTGTTAGCATTCATTTTAAAATGACAGAAGCCATCAAGTTCTGTAGCTGTACTTCATAATGAAATCACAGAATAGCTCCTAAATTTATATCAATTAGCCTAGAAACTTTAAGGCAGATATTCACCAGTTTGTTTGTTTTTTTTAAATTAGCACCCAGCTGATGCAATGCCAATTAATTAAAGCACTTTCTGTACTTATATTGTATTTTGCAGTTCTAGAAGTAAGTGCTTATGCTGTGATTATATGATATAAATAATTATTTACACATGAAATTCAGTATCATTGATATTGAATATAAATCTGAAATATCTAAATCTAAAATGAACCTTTACGCAGCAACACTCAGACAATGACTAAAATTTTTCAACTTTTCCAATTTTATATTTGGAAAATTCACAACTGGAGGTAGTATAAGAACATCAAAATTACCTCCCTAGGCAAATGAGAGAATAAGACAAACTTACGCATTTATGTCTTGTACACCACTACCCGTAGTGACTTCATCCATAGAAACAACTATAAAAAATTGCACCACACTTTCTCATTTTGGGAAAAATAATGCCTGGTGGGTGGAAAAAATTGTAAGAAACAGAAAGTGCCTTGAATCTAACGGACTGCTTTGTCTGGCTGCTCACACCCTCTTCCTATACATTTAAACAAGCCTTTCTGTTCTCCATCCCATTTCTGAACTGCAATATTTTATGTGAATTTAGGAAAAAATCTACAGTCCAAATGGTTGCAGTTGTTTCTTCTAAGGATGTGGCATAGAAACAATGTTATCTTCTAACTGGCAATTAATTTTCAATTTTCACTGTTGATTGAAAACAGTGGTGTAAAGAGCTAGCGGTAGTTTTAGATATTCTTTACAAGTTGTTTTCTTATTCTTGTTTCCACTCTCGGTTTCATTCCTTGAGTCCTACACTCCTAAGTGTGTTTAAAATACAACACTTCTGGTTTAGCACTTTTTAATTTCTGTTTCATATGTATACATATGTAATATATATGGATGGATGTACACAAATTCACAGTTACCATGCCCAGATGCCCAAGTTACTCATACACTTTGAAACAGTTAAAAAATGAAATTGTAAGATAATTATGTAATCTTATCATTGTCCCAAATTTTATAGAAAAGCTTAACTATATGAAACCCTGCAAATTCAAACAGCTATTTCCAGTGACCAAATTTTCACATTTGGCCTTTGCTTACTATCTCATGTGTTAAGACTATACTTGTGTGGTGCAGACTATAGTTTGTTACATTTATTAAAAGAGAGTTCAGATCCTCATAGGAGGTGGTTTCTCATCCAATGTAAAGTAAAGCAAAGATCTGTGTGGGATCAAGGCTGAAATACTTAGCACCTTGCTGAGCTGATGCAAGGAACTGAGAAGCGAATTGCCAGTAAGTACATTGCTGCCATTGGTGTTACTCCACTGAAAATAAATACATAATTTTGCGCTTTTTTTGCCTTGTCAGCTTGAAATGCTGAATGTCATTTTATTTGTTTAGAGGGAGTAGAGAATGAATGTGAATGAGTGTCATAAGTGCAGGTGTCACACACTCCTAGCAGTATGTCACAGGCTATTACAAATGGACAACTTTTCATTGGATGTGAAAACAGTTCATTATTCATATTCTACCTCTTATTATCTGTTTGAACTCTCAATAGAAACATTTGAAATGAAAACACAGTCCTTCTAAAAGTTTTTCAAAAATGCTGACTTGGACCAGCTTTGCCACAAGTCAAAGAAGCAACTAGTAAAATGCTGCATTTCCCTCCTACTGATTCTGACAGCCATAAATCACATTAATCCAGTCACCATCCATTAAGTGTATCTTTCCAACTAAGAGTGCTCATCCCAGACTGAAAAGGCCAGGGACTGGAGTAGAACCATTATTGCCTTTGCTCAGATGTTTCAGTCTCTTGGTGAAACACTACAAACCACAATTTGAACTTATTTTTAGGAAACATTTTGACACATTACTATATTAAAATTGTACTATAAATATACTAGATTGTATATATTGTATATAATTGTACTATAATATACTATATTAAAATGTGCTATATTTTACAGTGTAATTTTTTCCCTTAAATTAGTTTTAGTGTACAGAGATTACTATACAGATGTACATTATTAGAAATGATGCAAAAGTGAAGAATTTTTTTGCTTTTGACTGAACTGAATGTATAGGGTGCCTGACAGCTTGCTGCTAGGCAAAAGTCAAACTAGGAATCTCAGATATTTTCCAATAAATAGAAGGCTGCCATAGGAATATACCTAAATGAGGTATATTCCACAGAACTTTTCCTTATTCCGCAGAGGCTGCTGAAGAGAGATAAACAGAATTTCATCCAAGCCCCTCTGAGAGTTAATACAGTAAAACCAACGATGGTCCTAAAAACTCTCTTAAGTGTTAAATAAAAAACTGTGAGACCATGACATCACCTCTTGGGATTGGTAACATCCTTCAGCTGAAATATGAAGTGAGCCTTAATAAGAAGTTGAAATCAGCTCAAAATGTTTTAGCAGTCCTAGCCTCTTGGAACATAGGAAAAGGATTTTTCATTTGCTATTTCAAGAAGTAAAGCAAGAATATGTGCTGTTGAAAAAATTTAATAATACTTAACTTACCAACACTAGATGGCAAGAGACATATTCTATTTAATATTAAGAAAATACTATGTGAATTTACCAATATGTGTATCATCTTCAGATTTCAAGAGTGTTGAATGGATTATTATCCAGAGCTAGATAAATTTGAATTCCACAGAGCTGAAATCCTGGAAATTAGCTGCATGATGTATGAACTAAATAATAGTGTTCCTGACATAGGAAAAAGTGATGGAAATTAAACATGTAGTTATGCACACTGTGTCTGCACAATGTGCTGCATTGCACTGCGTGTGTTAGAATTTCTTCTCAGTTCTTTTTTTAATCTTTTATTCATACCATTGCAGGTGATGAAAAATTTATGTCTTGAGTCTGGCATTGAAATTAAATGCAAAATGAAAACAGAAGCAGTTTATACTGACAGCTTAAATGTCTTTATCTAGCATACGGTCGCACTACAAAAATCTCAGTGTGACTTTAAAAATCTCCCATGTGCAAAAATGCAAACATTGCACAATATAGGATAAAGTTAGGATTCTCTGTATATTAACAGAAAAGTTTTCATTCATTCGTTATTATTATTCCCTCTAAGTTTTCAGAATTGCTCCAGAATATCAGATTAATACAGTTCCCCACACAGCCCAGCTACTGACACTGTTATATGACATAGAGAAAACAACTGGGTCTTGCATTACATTTTATGAATTTCTATACTTGCTGCATTATGAAATCAATGAAAGCAATACATCTTGTACTTGCCTATTGCAGGAATAAAAGGTTAATTATTCAGGTGAATGAGTTCCTGAATTATGATGATGTAACTGATGCTGTAAGAAGAGGATTAGTAAGAATCAAGCATATATTTTTAAAGTCACAATACATATAACACATCCTTAGAAAAATATAAAGTAGTGTTTTAAAAAGCAGTTTTTATTGTAGCAACTTTAGCAATAAATTGCTATAATTAGAATGCTATTTTGAGTTACTCAATCACTTCTTGATGTGTATACTTGCAATTATTTTTTTGTATGTGTTTTTTTCCTTATTGTTTCAATTGTTTATGTAGTGTCAGGTCACTAAGTATAATTTTAAAAGTAGAGTTAATATCAGGAAAATATTTACTGTAAACTTTTGTAAATCATACATTATTATGCATCATTAGATTGAATTCCTAGGAAAAAATACTTTTTAAATATGTTAATGACTAAAATGTGGAATGTACTGTGTCATATGACCCACACAGGGTACTACCTGTAAAAACTACCACTTCATATGTAGATGCCCGTTCTCCAGCGCTTGCCAGTTTTACATCCAGTTTCTTATTGGTGACATTTTACAATGCCTTATATAAATGTTGGTGTGTGTAATTACGCAGATAATTTTATACAACATTAATTGCTAAGAATGTATTGGAAGTCTTTTTAATTCAGTAATTCATTTGCATTTTAATGATGCTAACAGCATAAGGTTACAGAGTAAAATTGAAACATCTTGTTGACTGCTACTGCAGCGCAAAAAGAGTTGAAGATCTTATTTTGTGCTATTAAATGCCATTAGCAAAATTTACATTTAAAAACACTGGAGAACACACATTTGTGAGTTACGAAAATCAGCTGCAATATGTCTTACAGTCCACTATATAACAAAAGGATATTTAAAATATTTTGGACTTTGGTATCTGTGGCATTTAATTGCTGATCTTTGTATGCTCACTACAAGAATTCAGCAGGTAATTCTGGTAGTGGTAGTGGGCCGAATACATCGAATGCACATGAGGAAAGAAGCTGAGGTACCTTTCAATGGGAGGAAGGAATGTGACAAACAAATACTTTTTTTCTTTTTTAATCAGATCTTTTAAAAAACATAAAATACAGTGTAGTGGGTTTTATACTGCAGGAGTCAATGTCCCAGCTACAGGGAATAAGATATTCTGTTGATCTATATCAATAGATTTTAAGCTAGCTATGTAAGGTTTCTTTCATTCCCTTTATCACATACAGATTTAATATCAGCATGAATAAATCTAAATTGTTTGCTACTTTTTCCCTAATTCTTGAAGCAATGTAAAAGCCTGGAGAGGTTTGAAGTGACAGCACTACAAGCCGTCTTTTGCATACATGGCCTTTAGGGATGAATGGCTACCTTGCATCTAATAAATAAGAAAGTGAATTCATTGAATAATGAATTAAGTGGCATAAGTTGTGGTAACAGGGAGCAAACCTAACTTCATATGAATGGTATTTGCTTAGTGAGAGCTGCTGCTTCACCAAGGGATATTGAAAAAAGGCTAATGCACAGAACACAGCCTAAAATGGTCTTACTTAAAAAGATCATAAAAATAGCATTTTTTCTCATTTGCTGAGCTTCTTTGTGAGGCTCAGTCAAACCCACTGTCTTCACCAGGGGGATAACTGGGGTTTTTTAGGCCACTGTGTTTTGTTTACAATAAAAAATCCTAGTCAGTTTTACTTGGGTCACCAACAATTAAATAGAGGTGTCTAATTGGTTGATCCATATTAGGGTCAACAGCTGATTACAGAATAATAGCTTGCAGTGCCCCAGTTGCACAGCCCTGAACCAAATTAAATTATTAATCTACTCTTTGCTTCAATGTAGCTTCACAGGGATCACTAACCTGCCATACTGAATAAAGCAGAACTACTGCTTTACATTTTCATTATGATGAGTTATATTTTAAATTGCAAATACATTGCCATTTAGTTCACACAGACTACCATATTTGATATCTTGAATTTCATGAGGCATTTAGTGCTTATGTTTATTTTGTTAATTCCAGTTATTAAATGGACCTGGGAACTCCTGTGCATACAGTTAGTATAAATAAACTATTGAAACAGGCAGAATCTGAGAGTTCAGAAAAACTGAAGGGAAAATGTTTGTTTTCTTCAATTAGCATTTTTTAAATTGAGAAAGATTTTATGTATTGAAATGATTTCAAAATTAATCCACAATTAACACGTATCTTTGTAGTGGCAATACCTTTTCTGCCTTACCTTACTTCTACCTTACCTTTTCTGCCATTGTATTCTTATTTCAATTTTGTGTTATTTAATTAGTCAAGGATGAGGTGCATCATTTGTCAGAGTACATTTAAACAGATTATTACTGTATAACAACTGTGTGCTCTCAAAAAAAACTTGCATTTTTTCTTTTAACCGTTGGACTTCATAATTCATATAGAGCAACACCTAGGTTGAATCAGATTCTACATTATTGTTTAGTCTGTCCTGGTGAGAAAGATTGTAACTAGAATTATACTTAGTGAAATAATGGCAGGAAATATCCAGCTATGGGTTTTAAAATTATTTTAAAATTAAATTTTAATACATGCCTAGTTCCAGTACCCAGCAGATGAAATGGTCTTGCCACTAGTTCCTGTTGGTTTTGAAGATACAGATCGATATAGATACATAGATAAATAGAAAGAGTTTAGAGATAATGTCCTGTTTTTAGGAATAAAGAAGCAGATCTTGTTTTTAATTTCAATAGAATAAGATTTCAGGCTTTTATGTCACCATAAATAGAGCATGCTGCTTGTTGAGGAGGAAACTTGGTAAAGAGATAATTCAAAGGGACTGTTGTCTAAATTGTACCTTGAAATTTGGGCAGCTATTCTAATGATTCTTCATGGTGGCTCATATTAACGGTGGGCCCAGCTCAGTTTCAGTGATGCTGCCACAAGAGCAGGATTAGTCAGTCCTGTAGTGCCTGCATGTGAGTTACATAGCCCTGAGGCAATACAGAATACCTAAACCAGATATTAATGGTTGGTCCCTATGCCATGGATCTCCAACTGCAGAAGAACCTTTGATCACAAATTGGTTTCACTGACAGTTAAAAATAAACTTGTCATTCAGCTCCTGGATGACAAGTTTTAAACCTGATGCTGATGAGGTTGGCTTTGGTCTTTTTTTGTTCATGAGCGTGTAGTCTGGATGTGCTGAGGGCAGGGATTGAGTTAATCCCAAGAAGAATCATGACCAGGGTAAATGAATGGTAGGAACAGTGCCAGATCAAGTGCAAAGTAAAGGAGGAGAAAATTTTGAAGCATTTATATACTTTCTTCAATTATTACTGTATTGGCAATATTAATTTAGAGAAAGAATGGAAATTTCTGTTAAAAGTGAAGTTGCTGTCAAAAATAAATTAGGGTATGTAAAAAGAATAGGCTAGAGAATAATGTAGAAATATCATACAGAAGCGCTCTGATTTTGGATGGTATTTCCCATGATGAGTCAGGCTGATGAGAGCTCAGAAAGAGTCATGCAAGGTTAGAAGGTTTATATTGTACCTGAAAACAGTGAAAATATGTGTGCAGTTAATGTGTAGATCACACACAGAGCTTCTGTTTTCCTATTAGAAAAATAACACAAGGGAAATAGAAAGATAGCAAATTCTTAACAGGTATAAAATATACTTTTATAAAGCACAAAAGTAGCCTGAAGGTAATTGCCACCAAATGCTTTTAGTAAGCAAGTTAGGTCTTGTAAATTCCTTCAGGAATGTAGATTTTAATCTTTACTGATAAAGAAGAGGCACAAACTGGACAGATAAAAGGTAGCCTTGCACCATTCTCTAAGTAGGTGTGATTGGGAAAAGTATTTTATGGAAAGGGATGTCAACACCCTACATTTGGTTTCATGTGCCTCTCTTCTAAATTTTCCTTCTTAAAATGTTTCTGGAAAACTTTTTGCAAAAGAAGTTCCTCTTTCTCGCATCTTTTAAAGTATTTTCCTGCAGAGCAGATCTTTGCACCATGCCTGTCTCCTGTGGCTGATTAGTCCAGTGTTCTCTTCATACCACTTGCTAGCTATTTTCTTCTCCTCTCCAAAATTGCAAAGCATTTTCTGTTTATGGAAATTATTGCATATATTAATGCATGTAATTTGGTAATTTATCTTTGTACTCCCAAAGTAAGAATATTTTTGCATACCATCCATATTCTAAGCCATTTTAAACTACTTTAAGTAGTCACTGATCACAGTATAGCCGTAGCAGTAGACTGTTGTTGTCCTTGTTGAGGTTCTCCAATTGTGTTTTTGTTTCTTGCTAGGGCCCAGAATTATATAACTGGGTTTTTTTATTCTTAGGCTATTTTAAATCTAGTTCACCTATGACTGTGTAATCTATCTTCATAACTCATGAATTCAGAATAATCCTACCCTAGTTTATTGATAAATAGGTTTTTAGCTGTTGTGTGCTAGCCTCACCTTGATAATAACATTTAAGATAAGAAAATAAGTTGATTAATGCTAAGTTAAGAAAGCAAATGATCAGCCATCTCCATTATAATTTAAAATTTTAGCATAGAAATAGTCATAAATATATTACTAAATTTAATGTGAGTGCTTTTTATCAGACTATGAGCTATTGAGAAAAAGGTAAAAGATCACATAGGGCAAAAAACTTTGAGCTTTTATGTATTTAAATGCCTGCTTAGTCTTTCTGACCTCAATACCCTTTCTTTAGACAATTTTTATCAACACTGAAAAATAAAACTGGGTTTTTTTTCCAAACCGGGGGATTTTGAAACATTTTCAAGCTCAGTTTAATATGGAACATTTCTGAGCTGATCTTTGCAGGGCTCATGCTCCATTTTGAGTTAAGTGGAAAGGTTCCACTTGGTTCATGTTAGCAACGTTGTATTTCAATCTCCTATGCACTAACCCAAAGATTCAGCATGAAAATCTCCCCCATAAGAAGTAATGAGAGGTGATTCATTCAATATATACACAGTCCATCTAAGATGTATGGGCACCTCAAATAAGCTTACATTGCTGAAGTGATGAAAGGTGAAACAGTTCGGTTTAATCCAAATAATGAAATATGATGGGATGTTATTAGTTATGTTCTCTCCTTTAAAATAAGGAATTCCAGTGAAAAAAAATTCCTGTGGAGGACTTAAATTTGGCTTAAACAACATTTTCTAGCAAGATATTTCTTCACTAGAAACTGTGAAGTTGTGTGTCAGGTCTACTTATTAATTATGGTTGATTTTATCAGTGTTTTTCATCTTGATCAATGATTTTAATATTTAAACTGCTGTTTATTTCAACAATGTTTTTATAAGTTTTATGTGACATTTTGAGAAAAATTTGGAATGTTTCTATGATTGTAACTATGTTATCAAAAGCAGACAGATCTTGTACTACCAAATACCCATAGGTATGTTCTGAAAGCAAGTTACTCATAATGATGATGTTTTGTCAGACACTTCATTCTCAAAAAATTAGTGCTCAATAGAAAGATTGGTATTTGTTTCCCCTCTAGGTCAATAGAACTCCTCAAAATAAAACATTAGGTGAAATGAATAGGAAGAAGCAGCCCTTCCTATTGAGTTTGACAAAGATGTGGTTCCTGAGACTTGTAACTCTGACTCAATGCAACCCACACTATTAATACCAATGTGGGCTCCTGATGAAAAGAACCGAAAAGTTCCAATACCCAGCAGATATTTTTTTTCTTCTTTCTTTAAGTATTGTGATGGGTTGAAAGAGAAATTTTGCTTATCCTGATACCTTGACTTGCAACTGAAGTGCTGTGATCAGTTGATCAGTTTGATTTTTCAAAAGCAATTTTCGGTTCATGTATCTCATTATTACTGCAGTTAAGAATGTCAGTTTCTTAGCCAGGGTCTTGTTTTCATCATTTATAACAGGCTGTAGGTTGGGAAGGGGTTCTTTAGACCACCCTTGGGATTCTCTTTCCATACAAGCTTTGAAGAGTGAGAGATGGGTATTTTTAGGATGGTAATTGGAATAAGCTGTGATCACAGAGGGAGTTCCAATCCTTGTCCTCTTTTTATGGATGATTCAGAATGATAATCAGCCGTCTGAAGATGGGGCAGAACTGTACAGACTACATTAGATAAAGCACCATTCAAATGCACCAATTCACAATAATTTATTTTCTATTTTTCTTTATCTTGCTGGACTTTTTCCCGCCAAAAATGCATAGAATTAGCTTGAAGTAACACATCAAACACTGTGAAATACTAAAAAGAAATTTTAATATTATTGTGTCATCTGGTCTTATGTGTCCACAAATGTTGTCCAATGCCAAGTAGCTGATAATAACTCTGCTTGGCATGATGCTTTAAACAAGACAGATTCTACCATGTTGAAACAAGCAGATGAGTAACAGGACCAGGTATGGTGGACAGCTTAATAAATCCAACATTTTCTTAACCTGCTATGTTTGTAATAAAAAAATAATAATATCAAGCAATAATATAAAATCTGTACACTCAAAATCTTACTGTTTGGGAGCTCTCAGCATTTTTGAAAATCTTTTAACATTAACACCACTACTTTAGACATAATTAATTTAGTTATTCGGAGAAGCTACCTCTGAACTAAATGTTCAAACCATGGAAAGATAATATAATTTACCACAATTACATTTTGCTTAGTTTTTGAAAGTGGGATAATGAAAGTTACTAAAGAATTCTGAAAACATTCTTTAGCGGCATCCTTTATAGTTCTGTGGGTAGGTTTGGGATTACCTCATTTCCTGTATTGTTTTGTCTTTTAGGCTTGGAAAATTCCTCTCAAACCTCATGATAAACTGCGCAAATGCTCTTCTTTATTGTTATATAATCTTACTTAAACTGTCAAAATACGATTTTGCAATTTTATGTAAAAAGCTTGAATAACTCAAATGCTACTTGATAACATGCATACTAGATTTTAATTTTGTAGCTAGTATGAATGTGCTTTAGTGTACCTAACATTTTGACAATCAATGCAAGAAACCATCAAGTGAGATGTGCTTTATGGAATGTTAATCTACCACCAACTGCTCTGATACTTATTTACCTGTTGGGTATTTTCAGTTCTCGTGATGGTATTGAGGTTTGGTCAGGTATTTCCATCTGCAGCTTGGATGCTAAGGCCATGTTTGCTGACTGTCTCAAAGGAAACTCTGGCAGCCTTGTCATCCTGAAGTCCCTGCCAGTGGAGGGGCCTCTCAATTCTGCATTTTCTGCTTCTATATCAGAAGCACTATAGTGACAGACCTACCTTCAGCCCTTGTTTTTGGTCAAACTATTTTTTCTAAATTACAGAATAAAAATTAAACAGGTGCAGCCATTTTGTTGCTTCATACTCACACCTAGATAATGCCTCGTGAGCAGCAATCTTCATATAATTAGGTATTAAAAATAAAAATCCTTTTAGTCCTCAGATATGTGCCTCTCTTTGGGGAAAAACATAGTGAGATTAAAAGTGAAAGATGTTTACCATAAGAAACAATCTTTGGAAGTTATGTGAGCTATGTCAACTGGTGCAATTTTGCCTTAATGTTAAATCTGGGCTGGTGTTTCAACAGATTTATAATGTCAGCATTATTCTCCTTATTGTCTCATATGACAGATGTTAATGAAATTTACATGTTGTTTTTCTGGAAATCCCGTGGACATTAAGTGAAATTACTGTGACATTAGACGGTTTTCAAGCATGCAGATAGATCTAGTAGCCAAAATTAATAACTTTCGGAGTAAACAAGTAAGTTTAAGCAGGATCTTAAAATCAAGACAAAAAAACTTATATTAAAATGAAAATTATTCCCTGACATTTGAAGTGCATAAGTGCTTCTGCTGCAATTTTCTTTTCATTGCAGTGTTTGATTTCTATAACTAGTTTTTAAAACCTTTGACATGAAGCAACCAATTTCTTCTGTTTAAATTATTTTATGTCTTTTATAATAATAGTTGCTCTCACTAGTTACAGAAGAAAAAATGATTTCTTAATTCCTAGAGAACAGAGCAGTTTTGTCAAGAATTAAGTAATAGGTAAGTTTATACTGTTTCCTTGTTTGACCTGAAAAGGTCTTCCTGAAAGATACCCTGATGTCTTTACACTGTTTCACTTAGAAGTGATCAAGAGAGTTAAATCAGACCTGGAGCTGACACTAATTCCACAAAATTTTTCAAAGATCCCAATGAGCATATCTCCAAAAGCAGAACAAGGAATATTAAAATATATATCTTATTTATCAATTCTAACATTACAGTCTTAAAGTTATTAAAAGAGCCGAGCAGACATCTAGCAATGCTAAATTGTACAGTTGGAATAGCTTTTGTAGCAGTACAATCTTTTCTTGACTGTTAAATGTCTGCCGGTAAATCCTTATGCTTGATATCAAGTGGTTAACAGAGCCAGTCATGTTCATACTTAATAGAAAAGAAAAAAAAATTGCAAGATTAGCACATAACAGGTAAATGTCACTACTTTACTGAAATAATGTGACATAATGGCTTTCACCATATTTTAAGTGAATATTCAGAGATCAGCAGTGAGTCAAATCTGTAGGAGAAAATATTGAAAAATATCTCTGCTAATTTCAGGGAGGGACTCGGATGTTTTGTTGTTTGTTTGTATTCTGTGGGTTTTTTTTTTTTTAATTTTATTTTGTTACTTTGGAGGGGGTGGTTTTGTTTTTGCGAATTTGTTACTCTGGCAATACCTTTGACCATACTTTGACTTTTAAGGACTTGCAATAATTTATGTAGAAATGTGTGGATATCAATTTTTTGGTCTGTCAAACTGTTTAATGTGCAAGTTTTTCCCCAAGATCTTGTGAATAATCTGCTGTATTCATATAATTTTGTAGATAGTGAGAAATGCTGGTAATTTTTAATATGCATTTAAAAGTCCAGAATGTAGTACTCCATGTCTGTGCAAGAATTAAAATCAGGTAGCAGACATGTTTCTAACGTAAGTGTAAAATATGCTAAATACAAAAGTTTTTACTGCAGTATACAGTAGAAAAGCTTGGCTTACTTGAAGCTCTTGAAATCTTCTGCCATGATTGTAAGGCTTCAGGCATGAGTAATGATTAACTAAAATAGTTTAGAAGAGTCTTTTCTGATGGTAATACTCTGGGGGGAGTAGGAGGTGGAGAAGGTAAACAAATCAGAAACCTCTGATAGAATCCCAAACATGACTCAGTGGGTGCCAAACCTTTGCTCCATACTGGGGGCTGTGTTACTAACATTTGTCTTAAAGATACAAATGAAAACACATGCATCTGCATGCTTTTTCAGGAGTTATAGATGGACCTAAAGAGTTTGTCAAGCAAGATTTCAAAGTTTAAAGCTTGGGGAAAAATGGAAGCCTAGATCTAACGGAAGTTGGGTGTATCCCACAGGCCTGAGTTCACAGATTTACTTGATCTCTCTTAGCAACTTATGTATACAATGGATCAATTTAACACAAGAATCACACTCAGAAGTCTGTGTATTCAAGTAATTCTCTTTTAGTGTATAAAATAACATTTTGTGTATATTCATATTTACGTATCAACTTGCACACAAAGCATTGAGCTGTAAAGGCCTCTGAGCAGTAAATACTCACTGTGACTATCACTGCTGATAATGCAGTAGACAAAGTAGGCAGATTAATTTACTTAGAGTAAGCTAAGTGCATTCTTTGGTTGTAAAGGGAAATCACTTGCTTACTTAAGCCAGATATCTGACTTTTGACTGCAATTGTCGCTGCCTGGATTTCCCTTTGACAGTTTGGCAACCCTGCACCTCTGTTATTGTATCCACTTATTTGTCTTGTTTTCAGCCAGATTAATCCATTCTGTTTTGACAAGAAGACTGATGGGTAATTGATAACTGTGATAGACACAAACAGAAGAGTTGGATGCTGAATAATTCAGTACATTTCAGTATCAATAAGAGAACAGGCTGAAGAATTTGTGTCTCTATTTACACTTAACCTAAACTAAGTCGGCCCAGACATTTATGCTGCCAGTCTATCAGAAAACCAAACAGTGTACATTCGGTTTCCACCCGACAAAATGTTTTATAAGCTTGTAACAATATGTGTGAAGCTGCCAGAATAATAAATAGGTACAGCAGCCCATGCATGCTAATGTTAAGTTGTAAGCAGTTTTGTTGACAAGTGCTAATACTTCTTTCATACTATCATCAAAAGCAGCTACTACAACAGCCATTATTTGCTGACTTTCCAAGCAAGACATGATGGATTGTGACCTTAATATGGGTTAGTCAAGTTTTGAAAGTTAAACAACTTGCAATAAATCATAGAATTATTACAATGCAATTTAATTCGTTAAGGACTGTTTATTTCCTAAACAGGGTGAAAAATTTCTGTTTCGGCACTTCTAATTTGCAAAGTGCAATTTCATGCATTCATAAATGGCAGTTTAATATTCTGCTCTTTTGTCATGCAAAGTATGCAACACACAGGCAATCTATTAATTGGACAAAAATGCATTGCAAGCGTAAATTATCCTTCATATCATCGCTTGTGAGCTTTTACGTCTATTAAATGCATTAAATGGAACATACTTAAAGGTTTTACAACTTGCAGGTTAGTCATGAAATCTAAGTCAAGATTCAAGATGGTTTTTATGACCTTTATTTTTAGCAAAGGGAAGTAATTAAGTAGTGGTAAATACAAAGAACAGTTAAAGAAATATTCTCAAGAAGTAGATACACTAATTCTATTGATTAAAAAGTCATCGAAATTGTAGCAGTTCATTTATTTTATTTATTTCATTTACATTTCATTTACAAAAGAATATTTCATTTCTTTTGTAAAAAGGGAGAAGCTGTGTTGGCTTCTTTTGTTTTCTTTCTCTAAATCAAAATGCCACATATTGTAAAATTAATTTATACACAGTGATTTTCAGTAAGAAACAGAAAATGCTTTCTAAAATTTTGCAGGATTTGGAATTGTATTTGAAACTAACAGTCTGTTTGGTCATGATGTTCAAAATGCATGTTGAAACAGCATACCTTTACAAACTTGAGAATGTTATTGTAATACTGCTGAAACAGCTGGAATGGCATGGTGTTGTAAAAGTCATTCATAATACAGCCTGTTAATTCACTAATTTCGTTTAAATATAAAATGAAAATTACAGTAGATATCACCTCAGTGATACACATTGGTTTTAAGAGAGGAATTAAAGGTGTAAATCTACTGGCTATCAAGTTTAGTTGAGAACTTAAAAATGTGCCTAGCATATAATTCAGCAAAAGAGGCAGAATCTCTACAATTACTTCTCTTGGAAAAAATTAGTTCTGGTAAGCAATAGTTGAACATGGATCATGACAGGAACAAGCAAGAAATTTCTGGACACAACACTCTCTGAACATAACCTTCTCCAATAATTTATTGTTTGCTTAAAATTCAGATGGGAAAGTACATTATTCATTCCCTATTTATGTATTTTATAAAACTAACAATTTTTAGCTATGCATTAATTTTCTTTTAAAAGGAGCAAGCCAGAATGTCTGAGAAAACAGTCTTAACCTTTCATAAATACTAGTGTTTCCATTATCTCCCACACCCACCACCTGGAACTGGAATCTGGAATATGTGGGGTAATTAGAATTGAAGAAATTTAAAGTGCATCGTAGTACTTGAGAATGAATGTTGCTAACATAGAAAGATGTGCCTTCTGTTTGGCACAGTACTTAATACGGCAAGAATGAGTTAAATATAGACTTCTGGAAAGTGAAAAAATAAGTAAAGAGGAAAAGCAAACTTGTTCAGTATAAACCAACAATAATAGATGAAGCACTTGGAATGCTCACAGACTCATGACATAATTTAGGTTGGAAAAAAGCTTTGGAGGTTAACATGAGGTCAGCCCACGGCTCAATCCAGTCTCTTCCTGAAAACCCTTCTGAATGGAGACTGCAGAACCTCTCTACTTCCAGCGACCATAGCATAGCATTAGCAGTTGCTGTTAAAATAGAAGGGTATCTTGGTTTTGGCTTGGATTTGTATTTCTTCCAGACTGGTTATGTATAATCTGACTTTACTGTTGTAGAAATTGCAATGCACTAATACAAGAATTTCAAATATTAGTAACTGTCATAGTCCATCAATTTAGATACATAAACAGTGAAAATGTAGTACTCAGATTTTATTGATTCCTATTAATCTTTCAAAACCAAGTCAAGCTTTCTCTTAGGATTACGACTGGACAAAGTCTCAAATAGATAAGGGATCACCATTTGTCCACCCACATGGAACTGAGCTCATGTCATCATTCATATATTGGGATTTTTTTTTTCTTTGAATGCAGAAATTCAAAGAGAACTGTTTACATTCCACTTTATTGTATGAACAAGACTAATAATTGGATCAGTTAATGATTGGATCTAGCAGGTAAGCACTTGCATTATTAACCATCTAGTATTGTGAGCAGACAGTTCATGCTGCAACATTCCTCAGCAGTATTGCCTGTGATTTTTCCTATGATGCAGTGTAAAATACTTACCAAATCCTACAAATGTTCTGGGGAGTGTTACTGGTCTCGCTGGTGAATGCAAGCTACAGTCGTGGGTGTGCCTTAGGATGGCAGACAAGCAGATGTGTTTGGCTCTGTGTTTCCTCCACTTTTGTGGCTAAGTGAGAGGGGGAAGAAATATAAAGTAAATTTACTTGATGAGCCACAGCTTCTGGATTCGGTCACCTAAGCAGGGACAAGCAATAATTCTGGACTTGTGGGGTTACCCTTGCCAATGGAATATGAGGTAGATGAAGACCATTTTGCTGAAGTGTGTGAAGGGAATTTCCAGAAGCTATGTCTTGCAAAGTCAGTGTGAAATTTCCTTTTCATGAGGTTTTCTAGTGGAAACTTATTACCCCAATTGCTAGCAGCCAATAGCTAATTGATTTGGTAGATTTAAATATGAATCTAGGGATTGTTGTTATGGTTGCTTGTAAAATTTGGACATACCATCCAGGGTCGTTGTAGCAAATGTGAAGTGGTGGTGATTTCAGCAGGACTGAAACTTTACATACAGCAAAATAATCTTTAACTATTATGAAAGGAGGTCCCAGAAGATATTGAATATACTTACAAAGCTTACGTTTTGTAATATATCTGCCTGCGTCATAATCTATTATGTTACTTGCTGGGGGGAAAGGGTTAAAAGCAGAACAATGACAAGAAGGATAGTAAATTCACTTAAGTGACCTTGCAGCTGGGAATACTAAGAATACCAGAGGGGAAAAAGTCTGTTTATTATGCCTAGTGTTGTTCACTCTCTGCCTTTTCCGAGAAGTAGAATTCCTGTGTAGAGATAACACACGCTCACAGACGTGCTTGAGCCTCCTGCTGGGAAAGAGCGAGAGATCAAAAGCTCAGAGATCATAAAAGCACAGCCTTGTGATAACTGCGCATGGGTGAAGCCCTTTGATTTATTGGGGCAGGCAGCAGGCCTCTCTGCTGCTCACTAGGATGAACTAAGCCTAACAGAGCCTGTGTCCTCATGTGCCTCTGCTGCCCAGTGCTGCCAGCAGGATAATGAAATAAGCCACTCTTTGCATTTCCACTGTGATTTGCTGGTTGCCCTGGTTGCCTGTACATGTCAATTCATACACAAATCTCTCCCATTTTGTATTTAAACCCTTGTTAGGTCCAGTTTTAAGCTGATCACACTCTAAAACACTACTCTTATAGTCTACAGTCTCTAAACACAGAGATGGTCACATATGGTTTGTTATATTCTGCAAGGAACAATCTTGTGCCCACTCCCTTTCAGGTATCTGTGTTTTCCCTTGGTTTGTAAGCAAAACCTTTTGCCATTTCACTGCTAAACTCATTTACCAAACTCTCTAATGTAGAATAGCATCAAGGGAACATGCTGCCCAGGGAAACAGTGGTAATACCATCCATGAAAGTGTTTAAAAGGATGTGTCACCTGGGGACGTAGTTTAGTGCTGAACATAGTGGACCTGGACTAATGGTTGGACTTGATGGGTCTTTTTTCAAATGACTAGTCTAAGCCTTAAAAAACATTCTTGGAAAGATGTAAGATATTATAGCTGAAAATAAGGAATAACATTTTTATCTGTGCATATGAAAGAGTGTGAGAAGTAATGATTATCTGATAGCAAAAAAAGACTGGTTGAGAAATCGTCTGTGTTGCCTTTCTGAACACCATTGACTACCAAACTTGTGCATCAGTGCTCTTGACAATGAGCAGCAGAAAGCAGGACTGAAAGCACTGTTATGAGGCTTATTACTGTGGATAATGCTGATAAGATATAAGAACTCATTGTAGGCTGGAATATATAGTTCTATTAACATTTCTTTCAGTAAGGAGACCACCATTGGGATCTCTGCTCCTTCCCAAATTTGTGCTTCTGCTGCCATCATACTGGTGCAATTCACATCAGTACTGTCAGACTTCCTCGCCAAACAATCCTGGCTTAGTCTCCTTGCAGAATCAAAGAGGCAAGATAACAAACACAAAACAAGACAGAAAACTGAATAAGCAGAAAAATAAGGGGATTTTTCTTTATCACTGGTAGACTTCATATCCTAAACAATGAGAGACATTATAATACAGCTTATGCTGTTAAATAGACAGTTTCTCCATGTAAAAGATAAAACAGTTTCTCTATAAGTTGCTCTCCTCTGGAGTCTAGGTTGCTTTATTCTGGAAATTAAATGTATCATCTTTGTCAGCTTGGGGATTTTTTAGTTCCTGCCAGCCTTCATCAGGGTGTACAAAGGAACCAAAACATAGATTTTTTTTTTCTGGTTTATGTTTCTTAGGGAATTTCAAGAGATTCTCTTTTTCTGCATTGCGAGTTGAGTATGATTTTCAGAGAAATCCTTCTAATAAGGTAAAAAACTTTATCAGAGACCAATATAAATTAAAAGATCCCATGTAGCACGTGGTCATATGTGCTACAGTAGGATGAGATTTCAGACTGGAGAAAGATTGCTTAGGACAGAATTTTGGGTGGACCAATGGGAGTAAAGAGCAAAGGAGGCCTTGTTAAACAGAAATGCTACTTCAGCTAATTCAGCCTGGTGCGATGATGCATACCAGAAAATAAATAACTCTTGTACATCAGAGTTTAGTTAGGCCACTTGTCAAAATGATTGGTAGTCTCCAGCAGTACTGAACATGGCCAGGTGCTTGGTTGCAGAGCTTTCTCTACAGACAGATCTAGTAAGATCTGACAGCAGAAGTTCTAGGAGTTTCGGTCTTGGTGCCCTGTCCTTGGAAATGTCTGGCATTGCCTCTTTATTTTGATTCATTAGTAACAAATAATTTACTTCATTTTATTGTCATAATATTGTAAGAGACTTAAAGATCACAATTGCCTCAAACACTGTCAAAGGCCACAGAAGGAATTTGCCATAAGAACAGCTACCACAGAGGAAACTTGAGATAAGCACAGAAGAGATTAATTTGGAGGAGGAAGGTGCTAATTTCAGGCCTTGCAGAGGTTAGATCTGGTGTGGGCATCCCGGTTAATACATCCCGGCAAAAATTCCTGTTTTGGCAAACTGGGGGAAAGGAAGCAACTGCTTATACACATATCATCATGAGTTCTGAGAACATTTACACCCTGTAGATACCAGGAACTTGGTAAGGTGGTAGCCCCGGAGGAGCAACTCCAGGGACCCCCACCGCTTAGAAGCCCAGGATGAGGATGGACCAACAGGATGCTACTGGATCCATGGATCCAACATTTGCTTGATGTTCTCTCTATCCTCCTCTCCCTCCCATCCCCCCACCCCATTACTTTCTATTTCTCTACCTCATGTTTACTGTTAAATAGAATCCATGTTATTGACTTTAGCATGTGGTCCTGTTTGCACCTTAATTTGGGCAGAGGCATCTCTCAATACTTGGATCATAACGAGTATGTGATTCTGGTAAGTATCATGGACAATTCTAGAGGCTGGTCCAGTCTAGAGCTCAGGAGTACAGTCAGGCAGCTGGGTAGGGCTGACAGGTGTTTCTCAGAGAGCCTAATTGTGAGGCAGTGACATATACAGCACAGCAGTGGAAGTCTTTCAGGTGCTGCATAAATAAGGAGGGACCATGAGTAAAACCAAACAAACTCTACAAAGTGATTTTTTTTCTTTGTCCCACAGTATTTGATTTGTAGTAGCAAAAAGACAAATTAATTTGTTTAAAATATGCTGCTTATATGAGGCCATCTTTGTAGAAAAGCTGTGTTAATGGCAATCTTTCACTGAAAGAAGCCAAAGACAACCATTTGCGGGGCTGGAGGAAAACTATACAGTCTGCAACTCTCAAAAAGAGGTGGCAGGTAAGTAGCAAATCCTCTTATTTGGGTACCATACAGCTACTCTTCAAAGCTGCTAAAAGTGTGGTAGTTTTTTCTGTGTATTTAGGGCCAGATTCAAATACAGGTCCATGCATCATTTGTGTGTGCATCATTATGAAAAAATACTTCCAAGATAGGATATGGGACCTACAAGCCCTGGATTTTACCTGTGTGTTGTAATTGTGAGGAAAACATTGTACTGATACTATCATGGTAATTTTTGAAGGCAGCTTTCTTTATGTTTTGCTGTTATTATTTTTGGGTAGGTTCTGGAATAGGCCAAGAAATAACTTCTTGGATCAAAATGAAGTTTTAAACACGCGTGCTGGAATGTGTTCACTTGGTGTCTCCAAGTGAAATTAACTGCATTTTTGCCACAAAAGAGCAAAAATTTCTGTTTGCCTCAATAGAAAAGATACAGTGAATTCTGTTCTACAGCAGATCTCATAGGACTTAGTAATATTTTTTATGCTCAATAACTCAGACGTGTTTCAAAAAAGTACCAGCACACATTTGGTTGAATTCTGGGACAAGAGCTTATCTGTTTTTTGAGAAAATGTGTACATTTGCTTTCTCATTGCAGTTTATTGTGCAGCCATAAATAAAGATGGAGCCCTGTGGAACACCACTGGTGAGAGGTCACCAGTCTGATGTCACCACATTAACTCTTTGTGTCTGACCTGTGAGCCAGTTGCCCACCCATCCCATGATGTGTTTACACAGCTGTGTGTTGAACATTTTATCCAGAACGATACTATGAGAGAGAGCATTGAAAGCTTTACTGAAATCTGAAAGGATTACATCCACT
>JBBMKD010000115.1:2866501-2877555 GCA_037834095.1 Argya squamiceps | reverse complement strand
TCATTCTTGCAATTGTGGACCTCCAGCACAGGGCACTGAGACCTCCTTGGTTCATCATCTGTGCTGAAGACAGAAACAAAAAAATGCATTAAACACCTTTGCCTTATACATACCCCTGTTTGTGAGGTGACCATCCTCATCCTGTAATGGGCCAATGTTGTTTTTATACTGCCTATTGCCATTAATGTATTTGAAAGAACTCCTTTGATTGTCACTCATGGTTTGGGCCAGCTTCAACTCCAGTTTTGGCTGCAGAAATGTTTTCCCTACAGTGGCAGCAGCATCTCTGTATTCCTTCTGTGTCATCTGACCTTGCTTCCACTTGCTTTTTTTGCCTTCTTTCCAAGAGAGGATTCCTGTTCAGCCAAGGAACCCTTCTGCCCCACCTGCTTGAATTCTGACATCTGTGAATTGCTGCTCCTGTGCCCTTTGGAGGTGATGTTTAAAATCTGCAGTGATGGACCCCAGCAACTGCAAAAAAATTTTTCCAGGGCACTTTACTCACTTGTATGCTGAGCAGCCTGATGTCTGCTCTCCTCATGTCCAGAGCTGCAGTCTTCCTGGCACTTTTCCTGCTTTCAACAGAGATTCTAAACTCAATCACCTCATGGTCATGGTGGCCAAGACAGCTGCCAATCTCCACATTGCTTATGAGATTCTCTCTTTAGATGAGCAGTAGGTCAAGGAGGGCATCTTCCTGAGTCAGGTCCCTTAGGACCTGTTCCATAAAGGTGTCATCCAGGTTTCTTAGGAATCTTTTGGCCTGGGTTGTACCAGCTGTGTGATGCTCCCAGGTAATTTTTGGCAAGCTGAACTCCCCATAGGGACAAGGGCAGTTGACTTGGAAGTGTCCCTTAATTCCTCAAAGAACAGTTCATCAGTGTTATTGTCCTGGCTGGGAGGTCTGTAGTAGACTCCCATGATGACATCATCATTATTTTTTTGCCTCTTGGTTCTATCCGAGAAGCTCTCAACTCTGCCATTGCTCACCAAGAGCTCCATACATCCTAGCCCTTCTATTACTACATACACTGTGACCCCTTCTCCTTCTCTGCCCTGCATATTCCTTCTGAAGAGCCTAGAAACATCCATCAAGGCACTGCAGTCACAAGACTCATCCCACAATGTTTCACTATTACCACTGGTGTCAAATCTCTGGTCATGCAGATTACACTGTTTTGCAATACACAGTCCAAATGTAATTTGCAGGAAGGTAGCATGGAATTGGCTTTCAAAGCAAGGTTATTAAATCAGTACCTAATTTTATGTCTTGATATAAGTAGTGAAATCCTTCTAAAATTTAGAGATGACTATGCACTGGCTAACAGTAAAATTCAGCCAATCACATAATTACTGAAACCTGCAGGACAAAGTTCCTGAAATTCCTAGCTAATTTTAGTCAAATTTATCTGATGGACTTAGCCATGAAAAATTGGAGTGTTCATATCGCACCTCAAGCAAAGAGGAAGAGCAGCACTCACCAACTGGGACAGACAAATGAAGGAATAATTTCAGTGCAGTCACCAATTAATTCTTAAAGATGTTCGGAAGAGAATCCTTATGGAGAGTGTGAGAGACTATTCAGATTTTCCAGTAGCACTTCAAAGTGCAAAGAATCATGGAATTGTAGAACAATCCATGTTAGAAGGAGCCTAAAGACCATCTAATTCCAACCCCCTGCCATAGGCAGGGGTACCTTGTACAAGACCAGGTTGCTCAAAGCCCCATCCTTGAGCTTTTCCAGGGACAGGACATACACAGCTTCTCTGGGCACCCTGTTCCTGTGTCTCACTGTCCTCTCAGTAAAGAATTTCTTCCTGCTATCTAATCTAAATCCATCCTCTTTCATTTTAAAGCTGTTACCCCTTGTCCTTCCACTATAGGTGTTGGTAAAAACTCTGTCCATATTTATTGTAACATCCATTTATGTATTTCAGGACTTCAGTGACATCTCTCTGGAGCCTGAATCATGTAAGGTGTCTGTCTTACATCAATAAATTAAGTTTACATCAACCATGGATAAGCAAAGCTATAGTTAAATGAGATTTGTTCAAATCTTACATTATGTGTTGGGAAAATCTGGGTTCTTGCAGTGCTTTTCAGGATTTTCCTCACTACTGTTGGAGCCATCTTATGCACAGAAAAACACTCTAGTCTGGTCACTACCAGTTAAAGACACTGATCCTATGCAGGACAATGTGCATGGAATATGTATACCTATGCAGCAGCAAATAATTTTGTCTATGATTTTGGTATTCTCGGAGTTCTTACATCTATACAGAGATTTTAATGCTATTTTAAGAAGGCAAAATAGACACTCTCTTATTGCAAAAATTTGCATTGAGGAATATTTTATTTATAATATGCATTTTAAAAGTGCCACGGCAAGAAGTGGCTTTGATTTTGAAGAAGAACCGTTTTGAATAATTAACCATGAATTACTCTACTTAGAAGAAAATAATTATAGGTTGGACATAGCTGCTTCAAATGAGATACATGGAGTTAGTGACTATTGAAAAAATAAGGCCACCTGCTAGAAGCTGAAATAAATATAAAAAAGAACTTTCTCTTACAGTCAGGATTTAACTGTGGTATTTTAAAATGTCTCCAATTTCAAACATGCAAATTTATCCTAGACAGAATTATTACTAGAACTATGTTTTTGAATTACAAAATCCTCAGTGTAATAATTAAAGAAGGTAGCTTTATCCTTTGAAAGAGACTTGTGATTAAGTCTTGTCTTGATATCTGAGCTTTTTCTCAGAACTACTGAGAACACTATAGTTACCTTTTCAAATCATTAAAATGATTGATCTTGCTTAAACCCAAGGTATTTTTTACAAGTAAATGTTTTATGGTATTATTTCAAACGTATGTTTGTAGTACGTGCATAGAGATGTGTACATGGTTGCCTTCAGTTTTGGGTGTAAGGGATTTGGCATCCATGCACCATTAGAATTCATTTAATGAAAAAGAACAATTTAACAGTTTATTTTTAAAATCATTCTTAGGAAAATGCTGGTAGGCTGAATAGCCTAAGATTGTGTACTGTTTTTCAAGGATTTATTTGAAAATCACCTGAATACTGCAAGAAGAAATCCTTGTAATTTATTTCTGTCTACTACTTATAATTTAGGGGGGTTTATTTCTCATAAACACATGCTTTCATCTTTCATGGCTTGAAATTTTCAGGACTTAAATATTACAGCGAATTCATTATTTTTGGTGCCTTTTTAAATGCCATTCCTAAGGTCATTATTGCAGGCCTATGTAACCTGTGTTACTTCCTTTCCAAGGAGTTTTATGACATATATTTATCACGTGATATTGGTCATGCACCCTGCTAACCTGTAATGTGTTGCTGAAGTCCAGTCATGGGAACAAAAGTTTTCATGAATATTTATTCTTCTTATAATTGTCATGCCAGTTCTATAAAATCCACAGGTTTTGTTGTCAGAACAAGTAACTCAGGTTTTTTCCAATTTAATCTTCTCTTTTGTTTTTGTTCACTAACTAGTGTGCTTTAGAAAAAGGTAGTAGTGACTGGTACCCAACGGCAGGTATGAATGAATGAAACTTGTGGCATGTAGATCCAGACACCCAGAAATAGTCGCATTTGCTGTTGAAGAAGCTAAAATGATGGCCTTTCTCTAAACCTCAAAGCCAACATTACTCCTTGGTGGGGGTGGATAATGATCTTTCTGATAAAAATGTAGGGTGTTTATCATTAACTAAAACAATGATAAAAAGATTATCCTATGTACGTCTCCAGTAGTGGCTATTTCATTTTTAACTTCTTATCCTTTTGTAGCATGAGTCAGAGCACTACAAAGCCAGCCAGAGACTGTTCAAGTGTTTAAACCCTGGTTACTTATGAACACAGTATGTGAGCACTAGTTGTGTTAGCTCACTCCAGAGCCCGTGAGTGCTACCTTAATGTGAGAGTGCTCCCACTTTTTGTGGCTGGACTGCTGCCATGTGGGCCTGTCCTTTGACAGTCAATAACACCTCCTGTTGATTTTTTTGGTGTTACCTTCCAGATGTTTCTAAAAGGTTTGACTTTGACCCTGTGAGAAAATGACATGAAGCATCTAACTACGAAAAGTGGGCCTCCTAGAACATCATTTAGAATTTCTAAGTTCTGCAGTAATTTCTGAACATACAGGGTATTGGGTTGTGTTTATATTAAATTATTTAAAATATATCCAATTCTACTGTAGCAACTTCTTACTGTGAAAGTATTTAGCCATGGTTTACCAATTTCTCCCCCAGTTTTTTATAATAGAAATCCCTTTCTTTATAATGTGGATATTAATCTTTCATCTCAGTGTTTTAGAACCCTCATTTTTATTTGATCTAGAAGCCTATAAATTATGAGGAACTTTAAGCAAGTAAAAAATATTATGAAGGAATAAAGTAAAATTACAGATGATGTAGAAGAGTCATTCCTTTATGAACAATACAACCAGATCAGTCTGGGTAAGGTCTTCCAGCTTTCTGGAATGAATACATCTGTCTATTCTCATTGTTTAGAAATCTTACTTTCAAAAAGAATGAGAAAAAAGTCTCCTTTCAGAATTTAATTGCCAAAATGTGTTTATAAAAAAAAGGCAATGAAAAAATGGGGCATTTAATTATGATTTTAAATTATTTAAATTCCAGTGCACCTGTTTAATCAAAAGAAAATAATGTATGCACAGTAAGGTCCTTCTATTATGTTTCTGATGACAATAGCAGTTATTAAGAAAGTATAACAGGAAGAGAATATTTAGCATTTTCGTTCATTATGTCAGGAGACAGGAGAATTATTGCACTGGATAATTTTTAGAAAATTCTGCTATATGAAGCTATAAATTTCCAATTCAGCTTTATTTGATCACCATATAAAGCTAAATGCTCACCCAAATATTTAATTAGATATTTGATATAACCCTTGTATGCTTGTAAGAAAAATGTATTATCCTCAGATACATACATCGGTAGAGAGTTTTGCAGAGCTGATACCCTGACACATGAACATTTTCTGCATACAGCATGGGAGAGCTGTAATTACAGGATTCAGTACTTTCTTTTCGTATAATTACACCTTCACTCTTTGAAGAGCATGGGTTGTGCCGTTGCTGGACTGTGATTGTACAATGAACTGAGCTGCTGTATGAATAATCTCCGCTTCTTGGCTCCTGAGGCTGGAATGTGTGAAGGGGCAGGCTGCTGCAGAAAGAACTGGTATCCTAGCACTTGAATGATGTGCTGAATTCTTCCACTCTTGCCATCTTGGGGCAGAGTTTGTGCAGTGTGCAGATCAGGCTACTGGAAGCAGAAATTATGATATATTACTTAGAACAGATGTGAGCATTCATCAGTAGATTAAATCACTATGAGATGTTCTTTCAGCAAGGAAACCATTTAGTGGTGCCAAGTATTCTGCAATAACGTGGTAAAGGTGTCTCAACTAGGAAGTCAAATTTGGTTTTAATCCCTGTTCCATTTTGGTGATACATTAAATAGGGTAATGTCTGTTCCTCTCAAAATATGTTGGCTAAATATTTTCTAAAATGTTTTAAGTATTTTAAAATGTTTTAAATACTATTTAAAATATTTTTTAAATATTGGCTTAGTGTTTGTGAAGCAGCTGGGCAGTGATGCCTGGAAGAGAAAAGCATGAGAGAAAATATGTAATAATTAGAATAATATAAGCTTTAGAGTGTGTGGTAAGTTACATATAAAGTCATTCACTGCATGGTTAGTAGAAAATACAATATTGAAGTAAGAGATTTGTCTCTGTTCTGTGTGCAAAAAGACAAAACAAAGTAGAAAAACAATATATGAAACTTAATTATTAATATTAACAGTTTCCATTAATACCAAAATTTTCAAACTTTTTTACGTAACTGACTTTAAAAATTCTAAGAAAGTTTTTGAATCTGTGAAAGAATTTTTATATGTCTGTTTATACTGTAGCATTATCATAGCAGATGAGCGGGGAAAGCACTTGTAAATGGGTTATTTTGTAGGATGAACTGAAACCAGGACACTAAATATTCTGGACAGGCAGTTCAGAGAGTGTAAAAATAGGGAAAGGATTTAGTTTCTCTTTAATATAACTTTTGTCTAGGTATTTCTATCTGACTGCAAACTTCAGATTACATAAATTGTTGAGTTGATACATATTTGAAAATATCTATCCACATAATATATATCTGTCTTATTCTTTAATATAATTTGTGGTCAGTTTTTATCCCCAGTTTTGCAACAGACTACATATCTGTACAGTCCTAACAGATACACAAAACAATTACTTTTTAAATGGTTTTTTATATAATTTCTTCATTTATTTCACTTGCAATCCCAACCACAGCTAATTCTAGTGAGACTTAAAGAAATTATTCACTTTACTTTCTTTTATCTTGTCTTATTGTTGAGTTCTTAGTCTACACATGCTCAGCTTTTCCTGCAAAGTTTGAGAGTCTCATCCCTCCAAGGAGCACAGTTCCAGAGCAATTCACACTTTGCTGTGATTGTGTCCTGTGGATTCCAGCCAGAACAGGGTTCTTTTTGCAGTAGCCATGAAGGGCCAGGAGAGGCATGGCCAGGACCTTGTGATTATTCTGTTCCAGCTCACACTATGTGCAGGGAGTGGCAGGGAAGGGCCAGTCAGGCAGTGCAGCGGAGCGAGTGTTGGTTTTGTGTGGTGAATACTCCCATGTTAATCACTTGCCTGTCCTGTACCCTCTGTTATTAATATTGGGGAGTACCATTCCCCACCCATGACAGGCAGTTAACATGGTTTACTGTGGACGAGAGTCATGACCCTGATTTATTTTATGTTAGATGTTGCACAGGCCGGGTACACACACCTTATCATGGATGGAGTGCTTTCACTAACGTAGCATCCATTCCGTGCCCTGCTTCTGTGGCACTTGATGTCTGATGTGTTATAGGCTGGCAAAAATACTAAAACATTTTGTGATTGTATTGTACAGACATAACATTCTCCTAATTGCTGCCTTTAGAAGAAACTAAGCAATCCAATATCCCAAGTAACAACTAAGTGCATCATTTACACAATAATTTCCCCTTTACCGGTTGATCCCTTAATGAAGGCTTTGAATATGTAGTGTTTTTTAAACTACACAGTATAGGTGGCCATTGTTGAAAATAATCTTACAATTTTCTTTTCTCTGTCCTAAGGAAAACAAAGGGATTTTTAAAAGCTGTTGTCTTGTTGCAGGGTTCATCCAAAGAGGTCAACTTCAACTTCTTTTTAAAATTCAGAAAAATTTTAAGCTGCCATTTGGACAATTATGCAACCATATTTTTTTCAGACATATTTATATGTCTGAGAAAATAACTGGGAAAAAAATTTTAATTTTTTTTTCACTTTTATATATAGTCTGTTTGCCTCAACTACTTGCGATCTTGCTGAAGTCAATCTCCTCAACCATATTATTATTATTATTATATACTCCGGCACATTCTTTGCACATACATGAATGCTGGAACCTTGCACTTAGTACAGGCAATAAAATGAGAGGATAAATGTCAGAACTAAACAGTCCTGACTGTCAAATATAAACTTCTCTAGCGTTCATGGCTAATGCTCTAATCATCGGTGCCAAACATTGAAATAATTTGCTTTCCCTGAATGTTTTTACTGGCCAGGATGCATAGAGGAGTAGTGTAGTCAGTCATAATCATGCTCCAGAAAGGCTGGAAATGTTCCCTTTGAGCTGCCAATCATTAGGCCAGCCAAAGTGAAGACAAGCACATTGACAAGTGAGAATGGTAATAATTTCTTTTCTATTGATGGGTGGTGGCAAATCATTTTTTGAAGCTGCTACTGTGAGGCTACATGAAAAAATACAGAGATGGCCCTAGATGAGGCTCTTCACACCTCATTTAGCCCAAATGTAGCCACTTGGGTGGTGAATCCGTTCAAAGTATCAGCCCAGGCATTTCCTCACAAAATTTGTGTGCTGTCAAAACGTGTACTGAAACAAAAGAAATATTAAAATGCAGTCATGTGAGAAATTCAGGAATATAATTTCCATCACATAACTCCAGGTATGGAAAAGAGATTAGAAGAAGAAATAAGTGAAATATTAAGGGTGCTTTCAGCAGGGGTATATTTTTAAAAATGTTCATTAATAAAAGTAGCATGAGGATTAATAAAAGCTTGGGCACATCCCCTTCAACTTTCAGCTGACAGGTGAAATTAATTAATGTGCTTCCTACCAGTGCATAACACACTACATATCTTATTTAAATTTACTTTTGCCAAGACCCGCTGATGTGCTTAGTGTATGACATCCCATGCTTGTTCAGAATACAGATGCATATTTTATTTTAAAGGATATGGCAAACCTGTCCTGTTAATTTTATTGACTATATATATTTAAAATATCTGTAGAAAAAAAAAAATACTGTTGTGGTCTGACTCTAAGGTTTTTCTGTACATTTTGATCTACTTTGTATTAAAATATGATTTTTGTTCCCAAGAAATTCTGCTGTCTGTATTTAAAGTCAAATATTCTCTTAAGCAGAGATTCTTGAATCCTCTGAGTTGAAGCTAGGCATTTCTTCAATTGTTGTGGAGGTTTGCACTTTCTTTTCATATTGTCCATTGCCCTGGAGAGAGCAAAAAGAGAAGAAACAACCAGAGGGGGAAAGTTCTTTTTAACTTCAGAAAAGTTGTGAAGTAGGCATCTCTCCTGCCTGGCTTGTACTGCAACAAAACCTCCCATGGTAGCCCCATCCTTTGCCTAAACATGCAAAAAATAATTTGTACTTAAACAAGCAAGGATTTTATATGGCAAGATACATCAATGACAAAATTAAAGTTTTCCTGTGTCACACTTCAAAAAAATTGTTCTGCTTATTCTACTAAGATAATATTATTTTATTTACTCAGAACAAGTCAAAGGCTCTCATGTCTTTTAATATGGCTTAAGTCATCTCAGATATAACAAGCAAATGTATATTTGATTATGTATGTACAAATGGTATTTCTCTTCTAATAATTTAAAATTATAACTTACTTGAGAAAATGCAAATCAGAGGAGTAGAACTGGAGTTATTGCGGCTTTTAGATAGCCTTTATTTCCCTCTTTGTGTATTGTGTCAGGAGGTTCGTGTGGAAAAACGTTAAGCGTGATGATGGTTTATTATCATATTGTGCAAGACAGAGGCATGTATATAACATTTAATGTGCCAGGGAATCTGTGGGAAGCATTAATGATGTCAGTGAATTTTATGTACTGTTCATCTTGCTTTAAAAGGGCATCTGGCTCCCCTGTACTCCTTCAAGGTAACTATCACATAGTGACCCTTAGAGACACACTGAGAATACAATGGTTGAAAGGTAAAAACATAACATTACCTTTCAATATACAGATATATTATGACATAAAGTATGTGTAGTTTGTTTATACTATTGTTTTTGTAGGTTTCCTGGTTTTGTTTCAAATTTATACTGCAGCTAATGCAAAACCAATATGAAAATAGTGTACCGTGTACGCAGCTCTGTACTTCTTGTATGTTGCACTAATATTGGAAATACAGTAGTGAGATTTTCTGAATTCATAATACCAGGCACTTGAAAAACTTATTAGGTATTTTTTTATCCACCAAAGTAATATGACAGGAAACCCTATTTGCATAGACCTCAAGATCACCACTCTCTTTCACCACCTATCAACCAGTTTGTACTTAACTAAGCATTTATTTATTAGTTCTTAATTGTAAGGTCTACAAGATGACTACACATAAGAGAAAAATCTGTAAGACTGACTTTCTAATTAATCTTGGTGAGGATTCAAGGAGGTCTTGGTATTTCTGAAAACATTAGAATTTATGCAGGCTTATTACAAGTGCTGATTGCTAGAACTGCAGCTCAGTTTTGTTTTTTCAGACCTGTAGCCCTTTTTGTGCTACATTCTTATCCTTCTGTTTGTAAACATACACAGAAGAATACATGTATAGGGGGACAGGTCTAATTTTTTGCCTTTTGCCCCTTGAGCGTTTGGAGGAAAGATTGAAAAGAAAGAAAGAGGAAAATAAAAAAGAGGAATATCAAGGGCTGCAGTTTGATGGCTGGGGCTTTGAGCAACGTAGTCTTGTGGAATATATCTCTGCCAATGATAGGAGGTAGAATGAAATATGATCTTTAAGATCCCTTCTGATCCAAACCATTGTATGAGTCTGTGAATTTCAAACATGGATGGATTGAGGAGGAGGAAATGACAAAGTACACATCCCGTATGAAACCAACAATCATATAGTTGGCAGAAAATGAAGAGTGAAAGTCTTACAAAATAGTTCAAATGATTTACTGTATGCTGCCCTATTTTCTCTGAAAAGACAGAATCTGCTAGCAGTGCCCAGATTGCTGGGTGGTACCTCTCTTTTTGCTCAGACTGGACCGAGAGGCCCTGCTGCTGGAATACAAGCACTCAAGAGCCAGGAAAGATGGACAAAACTTCTGACCTCTCACAATATTCATGTGCTGAGATTTCTTATAAAATATCCTTCCTTTGAAATTGAATTCTGGAAATGAATCTCCGCCTCACCAGCTTCACCCCCTGCTGAAATACTGCCCAGTTTCAGAGGAGCTCACCTGACACTGTGACCAGGAGGGATGGGGAAGCCAGGCAAACATGTCTGTAGTGATCCCTTTAACAACAGAGTAAAATTGCCCCAAGTGATCTTTATGAAAGTAATGCCTCTGTTTCTAGTAAAACCACTTGTAGCAAAGAGAACAAATAGAGCACAAGGAAAAAACTGAGCTGAAGGATTATTTTGTTCCTTTGCTTCTTCAGTGGAAACCAGAATGCACCGTTTAGGAGACTCTGAACTATGGGCCTCTATAATCTTTGTGTTTCTTGTTTTTGCAGTCTGCTAAATAGAGGGATGTTTGTCTGTGTGGCTGTTTTGAGAAAAAAGTATTAAAAAATCAGGTGTATGGGTTTATTGTGCCACTGTTCTGGGTTGTAGAATAAGATATGCACAAAGTATTCTATCACCATCTTCATCAACTGTTGAAACCAATTGTTGAA
>JBBMKD010000115.1:2835508-2859213 GCA_037834095.1 Argya squamiceps | reverse complement strand
CAAGAAGGCAGTGGCATCCTGATCTTTATCAGGAATAGTGTAGCCAGCTGGACCAGGGCAGTGATTGTCCCCCTGTGTGTCCAAAAAGGGCGGCAGAGCTGATGAAGGGTCTAGGAAGCAGGTTATATGAGGAGGGTCACAGTTTGGATGAAGAGCTGGGGTTGTTAACCTGGAGAAAAGGAGGCTTATGGGAAAATTTATCACTCTCTACAGTAGCCTGAAAGGAGGGTGTAGTGAGGTAGGTGTTGGTCTCTTCTCCCAGTCAGCTAATGACAGGACAAGAGGAAATGGCCTCAAACTGCACCATGGGAGGTTCAGTTTGGACATCAGGAAGAATTTCTTCACTGAAGGGGTTGTTAAACAGTAGAATGGACTGCCCAGGGAAGTGGTGGAGTCACCACCCCTGGTGGTGTTCAAGAAAGGAGTAAATGTGGCACTTGGTGCTATGGTTTAGCTGGTTTGGTGGTGGTTCAGTCAAAGGTTAGACTTGATGATCCAGGAGGTCTTTTCCAACGTTAATGTTTCTATGATTCTACAATTTCAATATAGTTGACAGATAAATGGTATTCCTGTCATGAGAGGATTTTTGAGATTTAGAAACATGTTCCCAACCTTTTCCAAGATGAAATCCAAACCTTTTAAAGTTCATCACACAGAGAGAGAAAGTCAGGAGCCTGGCAGGTGGGGACTTCACCAGTACATAAGAGACCCTTTCTCTGTCACTCTCATGTCTCCCATGAGTCATTTAAATTAGAAAGATACAAGCATCCCAGTCATACTTTCTCCTGTGTTAAAGAATTAGTCAAATCCTCACAGTATCAATTTATTGCAGCCTGATGGCGTACTGTACACCTTCCCTTGTTCTCCCCACTTCTCTCACCAAAGCTGCAGTGGTTCTGGCTGGCAAAGGCCAACCTGTTAAACATTCTGAAGGTACTTTTTTGATTTTTACCGATGAAATGTGTTTTCCTCTTGAAAATTATGTTAAAGAAGGTACACATCTGTAAAAAATGTTGACCCAATTGGTTTTCTGTCAGTAAAAGTTGTAAACACATGTTTTCATGAGTCTCCTGCTTACAGACACACCACCAGGTTTTGGCTATCACAACACTGTTGGATTAAGAAAACATAATATAATAGGCCAATTCCTTTTGTAGTTATATTAAGTTGAAGAAAATTCCTCAATCCCTGCTTGCATTAGAGTAAGGCAAATATTATAATTTTAGTTATTCTATTGAGTTAATTTGAAAACTAGAGCTTTATGATTTTTAAAGCAATTTTTTAAATCATATTTTATGATTTTTAAAGCAAAACTGTAGTATTTAACTTTCTTAAGAATGAATGAGTAGAAAAAAAGTTACAGGAAATATGAGATATATTAAGACATTTCATTATGTCATATTTTTGGTTAATCATTCCCCTACTCTACATAAAGTATCTTGAAATACAGTAAAAACTATTTACAGTTAAAAGATTTCCATGTGTATACATTTTGAGTAAATTAATCTGCATGATTTTAAAATGTATTTAATACACAGCATGATGAAGTTTAATGTATTTAATACACAACATCATGAAGTTAATTTTTTATAGATGCTTTCATTAAGTTCACTCAGCAGGCTCTTCTGTAGAATCATCAGTCTTTGCAGTGGGTTAAAACCTGATGAAATTCACCTTTTTTTATTAATCTTTTTTCTTCCAGTTAGTAACAGTTTTAAGAGTGGCTTTGAACTAAACAGAGAAAGTAAAAGTCTTTGCCAATTCATTCAGGAATGCTATTTCTTCTAGCGCTCTCCCTTTCCACTTGGTTGCAAGGTGTCCATGCACTTGAAGTCTGCATGATGGATTTCATGCAGTCATCATTTCACTTACCTTTCTCTTAGCTTTTGTGGCTTTCTCATTTCTGGTTGTAAATATTAGTTACACTGATGTAGACAATACCATCTTTCTTGGAATGAACTGGGGAAGATTACTAGTTTTTCTGTACCAAACAGAAACAAACTCTTTCTCTAAAGGGTTGCAGTTCAGCAGTGAAAGACCTGAATGATCAATAGTGAAGCCTACTGTGGACAGAGATCCTGTTTATCTATCTCTATCTCCTCTCTATCTTTTTAGTATGCTAATCTAAAATTGATTTTTTGGGTTATGTAGATTTTCATCTACAGATTATTTTGCTCTTCTTTGAGATGATATTTCTGCTTCAATCTGTTGTTGAATTTTCAGTCTGTCTCTGGGAATCTTCAGGAAGAATGAGACAAGGTTATGCAAACAGGTACCAGTTTTTGAAAATAAAATAAGAATTTCTGGGCTTGTTGAATTAATTTTCTTTTGGTCTTCAAAAAAAGTGGGGTATTCTGGCTGCAGGCCAAACAGCAATGTTTTTTCTTTATAAAAGGCATGAAAGAACAAGGCTTTTTAGCAGGCCATCATTTGCTTAAATTTGAGTAAAACCATTTGTTACCAATAGAAGTCAGCTTTCTGGTTCCCCTAAGTGTCCTGCTTACATAGCACATTTTTTTCTTTCAAGTTATGAACTGAGTGAAATTCTTCTAAAAGCAATAAAATTAGTATTTGTTAAAATTTCAATGCATTAAGAAGGCGATTATACTACAGCCATAATAATCTCATGTTTTTAAAATATTAATCTTTTTATGCTATTGTAGTAGCCCCTCCTCAAAAGTTGGAGGAAGTTTCTTGTTGACAAAACATTAATTTTTTATACTCCTAAGCCTCAATGCTATAAAATTATCAAATATAGTTTCTCAGCAGATACATCTTATATTTGTATTTACAGAACATACACCACAGTAACCATATTTGCAAGTTTAATCCTTTAAAATATTTACATTGGATTTTCAACATCCATAATGGAAAGGCTTTCTAAGTTGAAATAAAAAGAGGAGGGGTAAAGAGAGGGAACAAGTAGCTTACGATGTAAAGAACAGGGTATTTTTAGTAGATGCATTTCTATCATGTAAGATAGAAATGTATCACAGGCAAATAAGTTGTATGCATTTGCTGAATGAAAATATTGTTGGCACTCTGATCATAACATACTTCTTTGATATTCTCCAAAAATTATATTAATGCTGAAAAGAATTAAATTCAATCCACAATTACAAAGTTATTTTAAATTACTGCGAAGATGTAATCCTTTGAATAGTCACCTCCAAGCACTTAGCTTAGACAAAGTGTTACTGACCCCATTCTTCCATAAAATCAGCCCTCCCAAAGGCCTGCATCATTGCTCTGTTACTTGCATGAGTATAGGTACGTGTGTATATATAAACATGTTCTATGCATACATATTTGAAATGTATGCATTTCCCAAGAATTTTCCTAGAATACTGCACTATTCTAAGTTCAGAAAGTCAGATAAGTAACTTCATGCACGCACTAGACATTACGGAGGTAGTCTAAAGAAGTAAAATAATGGGGATTGCCCAGCATGCTTTTTACAGGTACACTGAAAATTCTTCTCTGCATCTCTGCAAACAGATGGAACTTCTTTACTTTCTACAATTCAACAGAGAGAAACAAAAGTATCACAAAAAGATAGTTATATATAACAATTTATATAAATGGATATATTAATGCTATTTATAAGCAAAGAGAGCACATTGATACATTACTAAGGAAACCTGAGCTGGAATCACTTGATCTTCCTGGATTACTGAATACTTCCCTCTTGCACTTTGTTAGCTGGTGGATGTGCAAGCCAAGACTCCCTCTCTTGCTTCCTATTTATGAGGAGAAACAGAAGCCCTCCCAGTGCAAGTCATTCTCACCTCATGATCTAAGGTGTAATCTGACCAGCAGAAAACTTTAGTGATTCCTGTATTTATCTGTGCTGATGTGTTTTGCTGTATCTATCTGAAAAATATACTACTTTTTCCTCCCCTTGATTAGCCACATGCAAGACAGAAAGGAACAGTATACAGAGAAAAGTATTTAAGTGATTTATGTCAGGTTCATGGAATATGTTCATCAACATTATTTGATATTTCAGCATATTTAGAAAATATATTTAAAAATTTTAATTACCTATATTCACAAGTTATTATTGGTTTTAAAAATTTTGGTGCTACTCTCAAGATTACAAAGGTAATGGCATTTTATTCTAAACAGACGCTTTCTTTTAAATATGAATAATACACTAAAAGCTGGGTTTTCTGGACACTTTAATTCATCTTTTTATGGTTAAATGAACTCTAAGCAAAATGTAGGTGGTGGTATAATGGGTTGGTTCAAATAATTACAATATCCTTTTAGAATGCTGTTTTTATTTAATGTTCCAAGATATATCAGACTGAAATGAAACATATGCCACCTCTGAATTTGAATTTTTTTTCTAAGAGCTATGTTAATAATGATTTGAAACAACAGAAGTATGCAAGTTATCTGTTCAATTAATGAATCTTGTAATTCCTGATGGTAATTTTATTCATATTCACATTACTTTAACTGGCTAGTTGGATTTGTATCAATTACTATTGCCAGAACAATTCTCAAATAGTTTTGATATGCTAGTAAAAACATCTATTTTGGAAAAAAAATTTACTAGTGAAGAACCTTGACTTTTTACACTTAAACATAAACAGCTAATTTCTCATCCCGGTTAGAACAATAAACATGTGTTACAGCCTTCTTCCTTACAGTCCAGTAGTCTTTTAAAAAATATTGTCCCCAGACTTAAAGCATAAAATTGGAAGAATTTCTCAATTAATAAGGGACCAGATGCTGGTCAAGCTCATTTCATAGATCTTTAATTCACTGATGCTGTTAAGTGAATACACAGAAGACATTCTTATCCTCATCGGATCTGCTTAAATGCATTAAAAATAGATTACTTTTGGATAAAATGAAAATTCATTAGAATAACTTCTTATAAAGTGAACACTAAAGAACATCCAAACTGGATGATATTGAAGATTTTTACCAATGCTATTGTTTAAGATTCACTGAAATGTGCTGACAAGTATGAAATCACTATCTTTAAAAGGAATCTGCTGATTTATTGTTAAACTTCCATTAGCCAAGACTGCTAGGTTTCTGTATTATACCTCCAGCAATAATTGCTTTGAATGTATTGAATTAAGCAATTTTGGTTGTTGTCCTTGTCTTAGTCTAAGACAATTTTATGGTGCAGACACTCAGGAATTTTACCTCCCTTCTCTCCCTGCCTACCGATAAGGCCAAACAAATGCAAAAAGATGTAAGTGAAAAAAAAAAAAAAAAAAAAAACCATTTTACTATAAGAAAGCAGCAATAACAAAGACAACAACAAAACTACTAGATACACAGGTGCTGAGTCAAGTGGCTACTCCGGGAACAGAGAAGACAAGGCAGCTGCCACCCAGGCAGCACATGTGCCCAGAGTGCCGCGGTGCCGGGGCTCGTCAGCCCGGCCGGCTCCCGGCACCGTCACCAGGAGCGCGCTGCCCCCAGAAAGCCGCGCAGCCCGGGGTGCAGCTGTGGGGTGCAGCTGTGGGGCACAGCTGCTCCACGGCACAGCTGGCAGGGGCAGGGACAAGGGAGAGGTCTTTCGTGTGACTCCCAAAGACGTTTTCTCCCACGATGGTCAGGGACAGAAAGACACAAAAGCTGGCCTAGCAGAGGCTTATAAGCGGGGGAGGTCTTGGTGAGCAAACATTTTCCAACCAATAAGAGTTACAGTGGGGGAGGAACATAAGGCGGGGGCTACAAAACATAGACCAATGAAGGAACACAAGGAGAGGGAACAGCCTAAGGTAACCACTAGGGCGTCGAGGACTGGGGGATTGATAGGGAACAGTCTGGAAGAAGGGGCAGGGTTAGGGAGGGATTGATTCTGTAGGAGGAGGGTAGGGCAGGTCTAGGGAAGATAGACAACCAGGGCAAAACATTGGTTTTGCCAAACGGGGAAGGAATAATCTATTAGGGATAAAATATACTATAGCAATACAAAGTGGAGGGGGGGTGTTATAGAACATTGAAACTGAGCTGCAATTGAAAACACAATGAAAACACACCAGAGGGCAAAGACAGGATGGTAGAGAGGCTCTCCTGGCTAAACCTTACCCTGTGGAAGAAAAAAAAAAAAGCCAGGAATGCAGGGGGTCATGGTGGGATTCTGGTGGCAGATGGGATGTGCTGGCGTTGTCTGGGGAAGGTCAACTGCAGTGCCAGTTCTCCTGTTCCCTCTGTGTGACAGCAGGGGTGTGTGTGTGGGATGTCGCTCTTACCGCTTGTTGCTTCTTCCTGCCACCTGCTGGACTCCTTTCAGCTCAGCCAGGCTCGGTTGGTGTCAATGCCACTGCCTCAGGTTGCTGCCCCACTAGGGGTGAGGGAAATTGTACCACTGGGCACCAAAAAACTGCAGTACTGGCCCAGACATTCCTGGCTGTAGTTTTGGATCTGTCACTTTGGGAGCTACTACTTTTGAGCCATGAACTTGGGAGTGGTCCTTCTGCCTCTTCTCAGCCCAGTTGTCCTGCAGAAATGTCCTGGAGGGCTTGGAAATGGGAAGAGACTCACAGTGTCAGGGTCTGCTGATTGCTTGACTTTGGTGAGAGACCAAAATGGACCCCTGCCTGTTCCAGACATGGCATTATCTCTGCCAAAACCATGCCTATAGCTGTTGTAAATGGTATTATAAACAGTATATATATAAACACTACTGAAAACTCCAACTCTGTCCCTAGGATGTAATCCACCCCTTATTCTATACCATGCATATGATGTCCAGATGTTCGTATGTTTCAACTGTAGCCATATGGAGGTACAAACAACTATATTAATACAGGTATTATTTAGCTGGTCACTGACTGTTCCCCCAAACTGTTTGCTGAGTTTATTTTAGTCCATTACTGGTGCAACTTGAGCAGTCTGTATTCATTGCTGAGGATATTTTATGAGGTATGGTGGCAGTGTCATTCAACAACAAATATTACATATATAATTGAACCTTACAGATGGTTCTTACCAAAATCAGGCCCCCTTGAGGTACACAATATTCCCTGTCCCTCTGTATTAGCCACCAAGTGTAACCAGGTCCTTGGGCAAAAACAATCCCATGGACAGGTTTGCCTTTGCTTGAGATGGGAATAATCCAAACATGCACCATGGGAACTTCATCTTCCTCTGCTATATGCAGAGATTCTGACTGGGCAGGGCTAGCTTGGTTAGTGGAGCTGCTAGTGTTCACTAACCAGGTGGTCTTTGGTAAACACAGATCCCAATGTTTGAAGGTTCCACTGCCCATTGTCTTCAGTGTGGTTTTTAACAATCCATTGCACTGTTTGACTTTCCCAGCAGCTCATGGGTGATAGGGAATGTGATACACCCACTGAATACCATGTTCTCTAGCCCAGATGGCAATGAGGCTCTTTTTTAAATGAGTCCCATTGTCAATTGGGACTCAATTCTTTCTGGGGTGCCACATTGCAACAGGAGAGGCGTGAGGCACAGGGTAGGTCTCCAGCCATCCAGTGGTTGCTTCTACCATTGTGGGCACGTAGGACCTGCCTTGGCAGGTTTGCTGCAGTGTGATGTAATCCATCTGCCAAGCCTCTCCATATTTATATTTAGTCTGTTGTCTCCCATGCTAATGGGTTTTACCTGCCTGGCCATTTGGATGCAGTGCATGTTTCACAATCATGGATTACCTGGGATATGTTGTCCATGGTTAAGTCCACCCTTCAGTCACAAACCCATCAGTATTTTGCATCTCTTCCCTCTTCCCTCACCTGAGGCATCATGGGCCCACCAAACTAGAAACAACTCTTGTTCATGTTGCCAATGCATATCTACCTTTAATTTTGGCAGCCCAAACCACCTGTTTGTTATTGCAATGCTCCCCATTAGCCCATAGGCATCTAGGCATTCACATGACAAACTTCTGTGGTCAGCTTCACTACCCTAGCAGCAATGTCAAGCCAGATTTTTGCAGCCTGGATTGATTTCCTTCTTCAATGCCAATTGGCTCTTTTCCATCATTCCAGCCACCTCCACAGAGTGTTTGCTACCATCCACAAGTCAGTATAGAGAGGTGTAGTGTTGGCCACTTCTCTAAGTCAGCAATATCCAAAGCCAGATGGGTTTTCAGCTCTGCATCCTGACTTGATCCGCCTTGTCCTTTGGTAGCTTCTTAAACTTGCTGCTTAGGCTCCAGTATGGCAGCTTTCCATTTTTGACTTGTCCCTATGATATGGAAGTAACTGTCAGTGAAGAGAGTGTGTCACCTCTCACTTTCTGGTTATATGGTGGCCTCCTCAGCATGTGCCACCTAATCCTCTTCCTCTTCAGATGATAGTCCAAAACCCTCACCTTCAGGCCAGTTTGTGGTAATTTCTGAGATCCCAGGATGATAAGGATTTCCCATCTGAACTTGCTGTGTGATCAGAGTGATCTGCTTACTCTAGGTAGCATTGTTGGCATGACGTGTTGAAGGGACGTTCCCCTTGAACATTCTGCCTAACACTCCTCATGGCCATCTTACTGGGCAACTGGATTTGGTCATATATTTCCTCCTTTGGACAGGGGTGACTGCTATTGGCTTAGGCTGCTCATCTTGTTTACTGCAGCCTGAGTGACTGTGGTGTCTGCCAATTTGCTGTCCTACTCTTCTGGCTGTAGCTGCTGCTGTAGAGTAACAAGAAGCATGCAGGTAAGCATTAACTAGGGCCCAGCACAGAGCAACAAGTTGCCCCTTTCTGGAACTGCCACAGCAATTTAATTTCAAATATTCTGCTACCTTATCAGAGTTTTGTATTTGTTCAGAGGGAGACTTCCAAACCATGCTTCCTGACATGTGGTACAAGACAGCGCAGGCTTTCACGCTGAGGGTAGTGGATATTCCATGGAGGAGTTCCAGAAGGAGGCAAAAATCTGGTTGCTCTCTGGCATTGACCCCCTCTTCACCACAGACAAACAACTGGAGCTGGGCTGGAGCTTCTTGGTGTGCCTTTTCTCCCAGGCTCAGCTCCCCAAGGCTTGGGGCTGGAACAGGGTGACCCCACTCCAGCCAGTCCCACTCCTGTGGTCTTGGACCAGCAGCTGTTCAGTTCACCCCAAGGTAGATGAAAGATTGCTGCTGCAGCTTCTCCAAGCGAGAGGAGGAGAACCTGGGCCTCTGCCTGTATTTTTTGCCTGGGCAAACAAAACTGAGCTAGCCAAGCAAAACCAAACTGTACAGCACCATGGAACACCTGGGCAGGGAGGCTTCAAAAATACCCACCAAAAGCCCAAAGCTCCCTCCTCCCCAGTCCCACACACTACCAGTCCCAGCTTTTAAAGATACAGCAGCCATTTTTGGGCATAAAGCAGAGGACCATGGACTAGACTATCACCATAAATCACTCCAAGACACCTCCCTAGAAATCTCCATCCTAACTCCAAACGTGTTGTAGACTGTAAAGGGGAGACAGAGCAGAATCAGCAAGAGGAATGTGGTATCCTTAGCATCCAGAGGGAATTCAGCTTTCTCAAGAAGTGATGGTCAGACCTGAAGAGGAGAAGAAGGTGAAAGGCAAAATCTTCTCCTCCCCATAGGCTGTGTGTGATTATAAATAAACCCCCAGACATAGGAGCCCAGATCAGGACAGACAACAATACATACAATTACCAAATTATCTTCATTGCCTTTGATGTTATCACACATATTTGGACACATATACATGGTTAGGTGTTGCAGCCCCATGACCAGACCAAGCAATGTAATGACCAGGGAGTTCTGTAATACAGAAATTATTGGGTCAAATTTTTTTTTTTCTGCTTTCCCTCTTGACCTCCTTTTAGTTGGGTGCCAAATATCTCTTAATTTAAGGCAATTCTACGGTGCAATGACTCTGCAATAACTTCCCTCCCCTTAGTTTTCGATCAATCCCCTCTACCAATGAGGAGAGACAAATGAGAAGAGATATAAATGAAAAAGAAAAAACAGTTTACTAAAAGAAAACAGCAATAATCAAGAAATACAGAGACAAACAGTTAAACCCTCACCCACAAATGGACAGGAGGTCTCCCGAATTGTCCCGGGGAACACAGACACAGGGGTGCAGATTCCAGTCTCTGGGCCGTGCGGCCAAGACAGGGGACAAAGGCAACAACACACCAAACGAGCATTCGTGAATCCAAAACTGCCTTCTTCCCCAGGCAACAATGAGAGCGGGTTAAAAAACAACCTAGAAAACGTATTTTTCCCCTAAAGGAGTCAGTGCTGCTGAAACGCCGGGAGAAACTTCTCGGCATATGTAGGGCCGACCCCCTCAGCAGCTGGAAACCTGTGGAGCGGCTCCGACCCTTGGCGACAGGCGGCTGTCCTGAGCAGCAGCGGCGGGAAGTCCGGAGAAACATCTCCCCGGGCTCCAAAAACGGTGGTTGCTATAGCAACCGTGGCAAGGGTCGCTGTCTTTTTTTTTTTTTTTAAATCAGTTCCTGGGAGGCCGTGGCTAGCAGCCTGTCAGAGCTCCCTGCTTTCTGAGGTTCTCATGAGTCTGGAAAGAAAAAACAGAGCTTCATGTGTCTGTTCCCAGCACCCCTCCCCTTTCCATGAACCAGGGTGAAACACAGAGGTTCTGCTTCCAACTCTGGGTCTTAAAGGGATAGTAAATTATCTTGTACAGATTGATGTAGAGAAGATATGGCATACATGATTTTGGGTCACCCCTAATGCTGCACTCTTACCTCCTCCAGTAACTATGACAGTCCTAAGCAAAGAGCTCATCTAGTTAAAAATATGCAACAAATCAAATTAATTAAAATTAATTAGTTCAGCTTGTGTAGTAGTGTTTCTGAATAACACTGAGGACCATAAATTCAAATTAGGGCTTGCACAACTTCTCCCTAGGTTTGAAGAGAAGGTACATTACCAAAAGAAAAAGGGGAAACCAGTCACCCTGTTAAACAGCATTGACTGAGGATGCTTGCAAAAGTGACTGCACTGAAGGTTCATCCAGCCAGATTTTATATCATAAACCAGAGAATAAAGCAGACAGACATAGCAATTGATTGTACCTAATGCTAATATACACATAAGGTTAAGTATGATAGCAGTCACACATGAGTGGAGTAATAGAAAATTAATTATTGCAAAACCTTGATCATAGGCATTCAGTGCTTATAATTTTATTCATAGTATGCTTTTCTTGTTCTGATACTCCTTCAGGCAGTAATATGGGTTGTCAGATTCAGTTTTTAAGGTAAAGGTGTGAAGGATATATGCTAATTTATACATGTTCATTGAACATATTTTTTCCTAATTGTTTTTTAACAATGAGATTTTACTACAAAGCACTTGTTCTCCTGGTTTTAGAAAGCTTTTAAATAGATACAAAGTGTGCACCATGCTCTATTGCCAATAAAGACTGTTCTCTTCTTGCAAATGTAAGGAATCAAATATAGTCATCCCACCATTCTGTGTTATTTTTGATTTATTCACCAATCTAAACTTGTATATGGCTTCTGATTCTTGCAGTATGAATGAGGACCTAGAGAAATGTGGGGACAGGATTAAAGTATTGGTCCTGACAGTTTCTAAAAGCAGTCCTTGTTTGGCTGATTTTTTACATCTCCTACTTTTCTGCATCATTCTATGGCTCATTAATAACCTATTAGTTTTAATCCTTGAAAAGGTGATTTCTAGTTTTAGTATTGGTGTTTTACCTTTGTCTTCAGGTGGTCTGAACTGGGAGCTTACGTTTTATTGTCTACTTAGAACAGAATGAGATTAATATTAAAGGGATATCAAACTCTTGAATATCCACAGAACTTGTAAAAACAGGTAGAGCGACAGAAGTGACCATTGTGTAGGCATAATTGGAGTGATACAAAGTTTACCTGGCAACATATCAGCACTATTGCTGCATTTATTATCCTGATTTTCTTTAACAGAATACTCTATGACTTTTATGACTCTTATATATTTGATTACTAGTACTAAAAAAAAAAAAATCATATTCACAGTCCCTTACTTTTGCAGTTTTAGTGGTGTTAGCTCTTAATCCTAAACTAGAAATGAGTATTCACATGGGGAAGGAAGTCTTTTATTTCTGTTTAGATCATTATACTTGATGGTTAAAGAAACAAAGAGCCAGTCAGTTTTGTAGTATTTTGTAAAATACTGTCACTGTCAGAGAATTATGACAACACACATTAAATATTTGGGTTGGACTTCATGTGGTGACATTTCACTGCAAACTTAGAGAGTATTGAGAGCATCTGCTTAACTTCCAAAATGTGTGTTAGCTCTTCCACTTTTTCTGTGCAAGTTTTACAAGGTTTCCACCTCTACCAATGTGTGTGTGACACATAAAATGAAAAAAAAAGTACTGTAGCAGTAAGTATAAGAAAGATTTTGTAGTAGCTTTGACAATTTGTGTCAATTGCCTCATGCCCATGCCAAGTTCTGTGTGGCAAGGTTTTTGGGGGTTGTATTTTGCGTGATTCAGTAATCTCAACTGGTGTAACCATGGCTGGGGAGGGCAATGAATTGATAAAAACAAGTCCTGTATTTTTTTACTTGTTCTAAAGACTAGTTTAAAACACATTAAAAATTTTAAAAATGTTTTTTTCTTTCAGGTGGGAGATGAAAGAAGATGCAGATCTTGAAGATGAGGAGGGTGTTATGGTGGAACACTTAAAAAATGTTTATTTGACACAAAGGACTCCTAATTCAGAGGATAAAGAAGAACAATTGCCTTGACAGATTTTGGGTAGCACCTTTTTTCTGGATTCAACAAGATTAACTTAATGTCGTAACTTACAGGACTAGAAAGCTCAGAAATATGTATCTTGAGTAGGAGTTCTAAACTAAAGAGTTTTCCCCTGCTATTGTCTGGTCACCCCATCCAGGAAGCAATTGTTCACACATGCGTAAGGTGAGGAACACTGCAGGAAAATATCAGTGTCACAAAACAAGGAGGTTGTATCTCAGTAATGCAGAGGCATAAACCTGAATGACAAACTAAGAATTGTTTCAAAAATACAAAGCTCACTCTGAAAATAATGCAATTTTAGACACAGGCTGAGTAAATGCTCCTGGTTTCCATCCACTGCTTTGGAGTTTGAATCAGCCTGCCCTCAGTTCGTGTCACTCAAAGACCTTTTCTCTCCTTTGGTGCTTGTTTATTAAATCACCCAAAATACATGAAGAGGGACAGGTATAGACCATACACCTACAATCCTTTTTGAGTTGCTCCAAGATAAGTATGCTCGGCCATTATTCCTGATCAAAAATGCATCAGCATTATTGCCCTCACAAATCCTTACTTAATGTCCAATGTATTTTATGGCTTAAAAGACACATTATAGAGAAACTTTCAAAGTTTTGAGAAGCATCTTTTTTTTAAAGAGGATTATTTGCAGGCAGTGCTCAGAGGATTATCTTAACAGTGAACTGATAAAATAATAAATAATTTAATATTTATTTTTTGATAAATATAGTAAAATTTCATATTCAAAATAATCCTGGTTTGATATTCAAAATTTTCTCAATATTAAATATTTTTCTGAATACTAAATATTTTTCTCACACACTGGTTAAAACTATCAACATTTTTTTATACAGAAGGCTTGGTTACTATCTCTTTAGCTCTACAGAAATAATCCACCATTTTTCTCTAAGTTTCTTTCATTAGAAATCCAATGGAACTATTTTTTCTGCCTGATGAAGGACTCTGGCAGGATCTTGCAATCCGAGCAGAGTTATTCATGATTCCAGCACATCTTCACACAGATGCTATTATGAACATAATGTAGACCACATCAATAGGATGAAGGCATGCTTTTTTCCCTAAAGACTTCAGCAGCATCATGGGTAACCATATTACCAGTGCTGATTTGGGGTCTTATCTAAAATGCAGGGTTTTCTCCTCTTAATTGCTCTTTTTGCTTTTCATATAAAGCATCAGACCATTTAAAATGAAAATGTGGACAATTGCATCTTACAAATCTCCAAAGATCTTGTTACAACAGTGCAACACAAAAGGGCTGTGAGGCATTGGAGCTTAAAAAGATGGTCAAAATATTAATTAAATAATAAAGTAGACATTTTCTTCTGCTGCCAGTGTAGTAATTTCAGACCATAATAGAAGTGATGAAGTGTAAAAACCATTTATCTTTGCTCTGTAATTCACCTTAGAAGATTAGTGGTGGACTTCAGGTTTAAAACATGTCTACAGAGATCTTCCATGACAGCAGGTTTGGTATTCTGACAAACGAGGCACACATATTCCAAGCCATACAAATAATGTGTTAGTGTACATGGGAACTGGAGTTCAGATCATTCTCTCCTATTTTATCAAAATCTATTGCACATAATTAGCTTTTTGTACAGGCACATGAAGTGCCTATATGGTGACACTGGTTGAAATACTTCTTGTGAAAAAGCTCCCCTTCTGGGAAATACCTGCTCTGAAGAGGATAAACTTTGCAAGTGAACAAGCTGATTGAGAATAAAACCCCTCACTTACACTTAGGTGGGAATATCTGTAGTGTTGTTTCCCTGGTCCTGTTGGCCACACTATTTTTGATAATGGCCAAGCACTGCTGGCCTTCTTTGGGCAGACTCTGGCTCACGTTCAGCTGGTTGTTGACCAGCAGCTTTTTGGCTGTGCCGCTTTCTAATCACTCTGTGCCACACCTGTGGCATCGATTTGGGTTGTTGTTACCCAAGAACAGGATGTTGATCCTCATTCCATTGGCCTCAGCCTACTGATCCACCTTGTCCAGATCCCTTGTAAAGCCTTCAAACCCTCCAACAGGTCACCACTCCTGCTCAATTTGGTGTCCTCTGCAAATTGACTGAGGATGGCCTCTAGTCCCTGGTCCAAGTAATGATAAAGATATTAAACAGGAATGTCTCCAATACTGAGCCTTGGGGAATCCCACCTATGACTGGCCAATGACTCACATGTATAAGAACATAACAACATGAAAGCGGAACCTTTGCACAGTATTTTATTTGGATGTTTTTCCTATCCAAACCTATACATGCATCTTTTAGGGCATTTGACTGCAAGCAAATGTGTATTTCAAATTGTACTTGACCCATAATCCTCACTGAGAAATATCAAGGCTTGGTCTTGCTGGCAATGTAATCATTCCAAGTAACCTTTAGGGTATAAAAGAGATATCATCTTGGCAATATTACTTAAAGCTGAATATACACCTGTACAACATTCATATTTTTCAAAAAAATTACAGTAATAATATGGATTGTACAACTGAGATTGCTAAGTAACATGCCATTAATTTATCAAGACTGCTTGCTTTGAACTTAAACACTTAATTGAAAATTGAAAGAGCTGACCATTTTTTCATTGCATAGATGTATTCCACAGATGCTTGTGTGTAAAATTAGGAATACTTTTATAAATATAAAACTGCTGCTTTTTTTGGTTTTTCTTCCTAAAACAATAGTTCTATATAGTTTAAAAAGTTCTGCTGATTCTAAAATTGATTTAAGATTAAATTCATTTTTAAGAATGATGCAATGTCCTGGCCCTTTGACACTACTTATTGATCCAGGAATGTCTCACATATATGTTTAGCCTAAGAAAATGAAAGCAACAGGAGTCAGATTTGTTGGCTACAGTGTGGGCCCAAAGTGTCATGACCATTGCAATGTGATCATGTTAATTTCTCTTGAAATGCTGGTCAAAAATAAGAACTAAAATCTGTTGTTTATCAGACCTTTTTGAGTGGGCAAGAATTGGCCTCACTGGCCCAACTGAATTAGCTCAAAAGGAAGGTATTATATTTATAGAAATTAATTGGATCTGATAGCACAAACTAGATTAACTATACATTACCATTAATGCTCTTACCTAATTATCATTTAATAATTTAATATACTTAGCTCCTTTCACAAAACAGGCTTCAATGGGAGACTTCATGACATGGAATATCTCTAATTAAGTTTGTCTAATGTCCCCTTCAGAATGCTCCAAATCTTAACATCTTTCATCTTTTGAAAGGTAATTAATAAAATTAGAAGCAGGGCAAAATTGAAATTGCTTTAATAATAATGAAACTCAAAAAGAGAAGAGAAAGAGAGATAATTTGGAAACAGATTAACATTTAGACACAGCCCTGTTTTGTAGTGACTGCTGTCCTGACAGACTCCCACAGGCCATGCTTTATTCTAGGAGAGGGGATTTGATGTGTATATCTATGCTATTTGCTCAGGAAATATACATGATGGTAAATGGATGTTCTCTAATTCACCTCTACATCATCACAGTAGTGCAGGGTAGGCGTGAGGCTGGCATCTTCCAATTAGCTTCTTCTGGTAGGAATATTCCATTTCCCTCTCAGCTGGAAGGTCTTCACAAAGTACTAGTGAGTTTTATGTACAGTAAAACATCAATTATATGCTGATATAATAGTATTTTATGGCGCTGCCTAAAAATATGTGCAAGCTTTTCTATTGACAAACACTACTCACACTCCCAAGGCAACAGCTGAAAGACAGAGGGATTAGATCCATTGCCCAATTAGCCATGAAACGAGAGAATAACCTGATGGAAACAGGGGGATTTCTAAGTGACTGGATAGATCTTGAGGAGGTTCTTGTTGGAGGAAAGCCACTTTTCTGTAGCAATATTCCATATTGTAAAGTGTGATGAATGGAAGCAGAATCTCTAAAACTATTTTAGGTGTAATGAGTAAAGGTGAGCTTGCTTTATCCTCCACCTTTGGATTGCAGCACTTGAAATGCAGTCCAAACTAACTGACATTGCCAGGAAGGCAGTACAAAAAAAACCCAAGCAAGGTCTTGAGCAGGTGGAGCTAAAGGCTTTGTAACACCCATCAGTAAAATGATGGAGGACCCATCCATTTCTCTTTAGCAGCATCATTTGAGAATAGACTGTTACCAATTATTGTAACAAGTGAAATGATATGGTGCTGACAGAAAAGTACTCTAAAATCTAAGGACTCATGCAAAGAAGTGAAAATAAATCCAAACTATTTTTTTTTCCCTGAAGAAAGTGATTCTATAACAAGTGTCTCAGGAACAACTGGCAATGAGCATATACTAAGGAGTAAAGTGCTCTTCTGAATTAAGACTGTATCTCTAAATTTAATAGATAACTATCCCTCAGCTGACAAGAAGTCACTGAACTCATGGCTGGTACAAATTTCACTACTGGAGGAAGATCTTTATATGCCTGGCAATTTCAGCTGTTAGTAGGTTGCAAGCATCTGTGAGAAGATACAATGTAATATCTTCTACTGAAGAAAGTATGTTTCTGTTAAAATAGCCCATTATACATTTGCTGCCTACTTAGTAAAACTGACTGAAATACCTTTTGTGAAAAACCTTCTCTTCTGGGAACTCTTACTTGACATAAGATACATTTGCAAGTGAAATAATCTAATCCAAAATAACGCCCTCCCCTCTCTTAGTCTTACACGTGAATGTCCACATATGGATTTGTTCCCAGCAGGCTGTTGTCCTTTAAATTCACACACCTTGTAATCTTTAAACATTCACACTGGGAAAAACCCAACTAACAAACAAAACCCCCAAACCAAACCAACAACAATAACAACAACAAACAAACAAAAACCAAACAAAACCACAAAACCCAAACAAAAGCCAAGCAAAACCAGAAACAAACAAAAACCCAAACAAGCAAGACCACCACCAACAAACAAATCCCCAAACAAACACCCCACCAACCAACCAAAAAAGGCCAGAACAAAACAAAACCTTTGTGTCCTGTTCACTATGTTTTCTCCCTGATACATTAATTCAGCAGTAACCCACTGGGTAACAGTAGGGCAGTTGTGTCTTTCCCTTTACAAGCATCAAGTCTAACCATTAACCCAGCACTGCCAAGCCACATCTCCACATCTTTTCAGTCCCTCCAGGGCTGCTGGTGTCTCCCCCATGATTATAGAATTTCTGCAGTAAATTGATCCAAGCTCCAACTGACAACAGCCTCATTGCCTACACTGCCCTGAGTTACTTCCATACCCTATCTGGAAACAAGGCAAAAAACCACATAATTGTGATCATATTCAACAGGTTTGATTTTTTCCAGTTACTTTGTCAAACAGAATACCATGTCTGCCATCCAAACACAGGTTTCAAACTTTATTGATGATGGAGGTTTGCTGCAACAGCACATAAGTTCTTCCTTTTAGGGCAACCTTTTAGAAAAATAGTATCTTTTCAGCTCTCCCATTAAATACAGACATTGATTAAAATTGTTTCTGTAAAACAAGCACTCGGTCATTAGAAAACCCGATGAATGATTAGCAATGCACCTATGAATATTCTTTACAATACCTGCTAATGTCATGGTTATGTATATTCTGTCCCCAGATTAATTCAATAGAGAATAGAATATGATTATACAAGAAACTTTGATAAATTTGTGATTGCCTAGCATTCAAGAATTTTATAATTTTGTCCCATAATCTGTGGTTTTGATGTAAAAAGTCAATAACTTTTGAATATTTGGTTTCCATAAAGAAATAGGGTCACATAGTTCTTCATGGATTAGCTTGATTTTTTTCCACCTCAATACTGCCTTTCTGGTATCCTTGACAAGCCTACTGTGTTATTAATATTGCTGTAATTTACAATGTTAGTACTGCTGCCAGTCAGTTATACATGTGCAAATATTTAATCTTCTTGTCACACAGACCTAAAGCTGTGTGGGTTCTACATGGATAATAATTTCAGGTTTAAGATTTGAACACTTCTGCTCCTAATGTTCCTCATGAATCTATGTTCTTGCATTGTTCCAAGCTACCTTTGTTATCTAGAATAGTGGGAGTTGTGCTGCTAGTTTTGTACTTAAACAAATGTATTTTGCCTCAGGTTTTATTTTAATTTCTCTGAACTTTAAATTTACCCTTGGAAACCCATAGCACATCTGTTCTCACAACCTACCAATATCCAAATACTAATCAGTAAAGCCTGTGCTTTTCCTCTAGACAGTGGACAAACATTAGGGAAATAAGAAGTTGAAATGGCAGGTGGTTTTTCTCTGGTATATGACTAGCAAACTGATAACTTTCTATGGAAAGCCAGATGTGGCTTTGGGAATGAAATTTTGTTGGCAGGAATCCTACCTGCAGGTATGGATTAACTTCAAGAAACTGATGGCTGAACAAGTCCTGTGAAGACATTTTTTCAGAGGCAAATGGATTAGGTCTCTTCAAACCACAATAAATTTCAGATAATTTCAGTTAAATTTCACATATGCCCTTCTACTTTATGAATGAAGAAACTGAGAGAAGTTGTTGCACTAATGCAAAGCAAACATGTAATGGTAGTCATCTAGCCTTCTTTAACCAGAACATGGCCGTCTGTTCTTTATTTCCAAGAGCTGTGCAGGATGTGTATAAATATTGACTGTACCTCTACCAGACTTTGGTATCAGCACACAGATAATTTCACTAGAAGGTGCACCTCCATCAAAAGGTGCCCTTTTATTATGTAACAGAAAAGGCACATGTATCTGCTTTTCTGTTTTCTGTGTATACAAATGTTTAGATGGCAGTTGTACAATTTTTTTAAAAGTTATATAATACCCTGAAGCAATCATCTTATTCAAAAATAATTTGTGGAGATGAGGGATTGATAGTTTAGAATTGAAAAATTATAGGTATGCTGAGTACATTCTTGCAAAAATAAATAATTTAATGTTATATTGAGATCAAATGTTTCAAAATTCAAAGTACAATTAAATTGTTTGCACATATAACAGCAGTGAAACAACTTTGCAAGGTTTTCATCATAAACCCATATATCTACAGAGTAAATAGTAGAACACAGACCATAAAGTTCTGTCACGAGCGTTGCTTTCAATTTTGGTTTTATTCCACCAAAATTTTCATATCAGTCTGGCATTTTTTTAATACCTATATACAGAACCAAAGAATTATGAGTGGTAACTTGAAATATATATAATATATTTTTAATCTTTACAGCAAATGCAAAAGCAGTAAGTGAAAAACAAAGACATAAAAGACTGTAAAAACTCTTGAGAACATATAACGAAGCATAAGAGTGAATGTCACAACAGATTTATGTATGTTCAACTTTCAGCAAAAACTGCTGAAGATGAATTTAAGAATATTTATATATATCATACTTTTGGCACAATAGCAAGAACCAAAATAAATTATCCAGGAATAGGACATAGGAAACAGATTCAGAGTGTAAACAACAAGTTAAATGAAAATTTTGCATTAAGAAATCTTTAAAGCCAAAAGAGAGGTTTTCCAGCACTGCAGAGCACTCAACAACAGTGTTTTAAAATGAGTTTTCAGTATTGCACATTTTTCCTAAAGTTTCTAGTTCAACTACTATGAAAAATATTTTGAAACAGGTAAAACATTTTCTTTGTCAGGAAAACAAACATATTTTTATTTTTCATGAAATGCATTCTATGTATTTATGCACTATAAATTGTTCACAAAAAGCCAATTCCATCAATAACAAACCAAAAGAGCAAATGAAAAGAACTGCAAAGGCATTTCTAAAGAGAATTGTTTTTTGTCACAATCCCTTTTCTTTTGAGCTTTGATTCAGTAGGGACTTTGACAAGACTATGCTTTTTTTTTTTTTTTTTTTTTTTTTTTTTTTTTTTTTTTTTTTTTTTTTTTTTTCCCCATCTCTGGAAGGAGGATCTGTCAAAAAAAATTTACTTGTTTTCCAGATTGGGGTTTGACAAGAGCTGGGGTTAAGTTGCTCCACAGGCAGAATTACATTGTGCAAACACATTGCTCAGCATTAAATATTGTCTTCTGATATTCATAAAGTAGGTGACATGGGATGGTCTTGTAGGACACAGCAAAATGACAATGGAGTTTTCAATGATTCTTCTCCAGTCTGATACCATTTGAATCCTTTTGTGAAAGAAAATTATTCCTAAACTGGATCACATTCTTCAATTTCAGGATGCAGAGCAAAGCTCATGTAGAATAAACAGACCACATTTACTGCAAATGTAAATCCAACCCGTGCAAACGAAAAGTGATCAGTCTCAGCACACTCAGATAGCCCTGTTGTGAACTATTTGCCAGGGTTGGCATGCCCTCAACCAGCAGTATTTTGACTGAGAACTCACCGTGTCAGTAACTCACAGTGCCAGACACTGAAAGCAGTGAGCCCTGCAGAAAGGACCGTGGTGTTCCACGAGCACTGAGCGCTACGGGAGCGCTCTGAAAGCTGCTTATAGAAGTTGAATTCCTATTGATTTTAATAGGATGGCTATTAAAATCAGACATCCTACTTCATACAATCATCTATCAGCTGCTTCTAGAATCCTGCCCACTTTTACTCTGTTATGTGGAGTAGATAAAGTTTTAATTGTGAGGGGGTGGTATAAGAAAAAAAAAGATTATAAAAAAAAGATTTAAAAAAAGGACAAGGAATATTCTGCATTCAAAATTTCTCATTCTATCTCACTTTCTGTTTCAGCATCTTCATGCTGATTGAAGTTGTTCAGGCAGTTTTTAAAAGACAAACAATATAAATAAAAACAATTAAAACAAATAAGATCTAGGACAACAAAGAACACATTATAAAGTGCATTGCAGAATGTGAATAAAAAAATAGTGCCTATTGCAGCTTTTTCCCTTTCATGCTTTGACTCTTATCTCACATCAGTTTGAAATAATTCCTAGTTTTCCTGGCACCCATTACCAAATTCCATGTTTTTCTGTTTATCCTGCATACATTTATGACCTTAAGAGCTTCTTCTCTGTTTTCACTAAGCTACAGTATTAAACTTCAGAAGCTCACATTTTGGGGTTTAAAATGGTTTCATTCACAATATTTTCATTCATCTTTTCTGTACAGTTTTTTGAGCTGATGACTTTTTTCAGGCATCTGAAATAATACTTGTTACAGCAGTATTTGTCACTCTAAGAACTGTCTTCAGATCATGATCCCTTGTCATCAATAAATACCTGACCCCTTGATGCACTTCTTGTTGGATATGATGAAGTCTTAAAGCAATTTCTCCATTTTGATATGGCCTAGATACAATTTTTTCCTCTAAATTAAAAAAAAAAAAAAACTTTCATCCAGACAGCACTGAAAATTGCATGCTCTGTCACAGAGACTTCACCCCTCAGTTAGAACAGCTTTTCTTATTTCTATGATGCGGACAGACACTGGCAAAGCCACTTGCCCAGGTCAGTTGGTGACTTCATCACTTGGCTGCCTTGCTTATCTCACATTCCTAGGAGGGAAGGGACCCTTCCTTCCACAGTATTATTGCTTTAGTGCTTTTCCTAAAAATCTGAGTCTTGTTTCTAGGTTCAGGTTTTTTTAGCCCTCTGTGCTGTTTTCAGTCCAGTGTTGCCATTATTTCATATGACTGGCAGTTGACAATTTTTCTCTTTGAAATGCCCTCTCTTTCAAATCCAATTTCCTAATTATTTAATGGGAAAGAAACAAAGTCTCTGGCCTTTGTGTTATTACTTATATTTTGGGTAGGACCAAACAAAGGTATGGTAAGAGAAAGGACTCCTTTAGGGAACGAGTCCAGGCAAACAAATGAGACATGTCTGGTTCATACTAGAAAAGTATGTCCTGGCCATGCACCCTCATGACTTCTTGTGCACCTCCCTGCTGGCAGAGCATGAGAAACTGCAAAGTCCTGCATGTAGGGTAAGTACTACTGAGCAATGACTGAAACACCAGTGTGTCATCTACATTATTCTCATACCAGAGGCAAAACAGAACTGTACCAGCTAAGATGAAAATTAACTCTGTCCCAGCCAAAACCAGGCCATCACACTTTCTATTCATATCTGCTTAGTATGGAGCCATTCCAGTCATGACAAATGAATGAGCTGGTTCAATCCAGCTTATTTGGAAAGAATTAATACAAAAACCATGTGTTATACAGTTTTAGCCTTGTCATATTCCCTGCATTTCCTTTACAGTCTCAGAGGCCATCTATGTCTATGACGGACAATGTAACAAATGTTGAACTCACTCATCACTTTTAACTAGGTCTGTAGCCTTCTACAGACTAAACACATTGACAGTCATTAATTACATGCAGTCCAAAACAGTTTTAATTATTATATGGTCACTTATGATTTTGTAGGGGACTGTTGTTTCATAGACCACATTATTTCCTCTACATTTTTTTTGACATGCAGCTCTGTTTACCAGGTATGGGTAAAGTCTGAGTTTTTGAAGATATTTTATGAAACTAATTTCTACTGCATCCAAGTGTTTCAAACTTACCTTCACTTACCCCCATATAAATAAATTATGTTTTTGCTTAAATTGTGAACTGAAATGAAAGCTATTTTAATAATCTTAGATACACAGCTGTCAGGTGCACTGTTCTGTGGGTTAAGAGAGTGGTGGTGAACGGTGCCACACCCAGTTGGTGGCCCGTCACTGGTCATTGTGGGATTGCTGAATTTAGAATCTGCATGTTTTGGTTTTTATAGGTTTTATTATAAGTTAGAATAGCCCCTTTGTTATGAGTTTAGGATACTTTAAGTTACCCTATATGGGTCCCTTGCCTTGGAATTTTCTCTTATCAGAAGTTGATAAGGGTTTCTGTGTGCCTCTGCAGCCTCTACCTAGAGACTGCATTGCTATTGGCCCCCTTCCTTAGGATGCCCCCCTGTCCGTCATGCCCAATGTATTCTATGTATCCCTTTGTCCAGCTTGTCTATTCCCCAGTAACCCCTCCCAAAATTACTTTTATTTGTTAGTGGTTAGGTAAGCT
>JBBMKD010000115.1:2789194-2832782 GCA_037834095.1 Argya squamiceps | reverse complement strand
CGCGGGCGGCGGCGGCCACGGGGGCGCGCGCGCCGAGCACTTCCGGGGCACGCGGCCGCTCTGCCCGCTCCTCTTGGCCTAGGGGCGCCGCGAGGGGCGTGGCTGAAGAGCCACCACCCGCCAATGACCGCGCGTTGTCATCTGGGCTCAGTGCTGATTGGTCGAAACTCGCTGAGCGCCGCTCAGTAGTACCGCGAGTAACGGCAAGCAGAACCAATCAGACTGAGGGGCGGGAAGGCGGAGGCCAATCAGCGCCGAGCGCGGGAAACATGGCGGCGGACGAGGCGGCGGCGGCGGCTGCCTGTGGCAGGGCCCCCGAGCCGTCCGCGCTGCCCACGTGGGTGTAGCAGTACCTGTGCGCCTGTGTCACTGGGGCTGCGGGGACACGGCCACGGTGTCACCGCCCCGGACTGGCCCCAGGCTTTGCCGGGCACTGCGCTGTACCTGCCGCCGCTCCACGTGTTGGCACCTTCGCAACTGCTTCCCGATATCACGGCTGTCACATGAACCAGAAACAGGGAATAACAGTTGTAATTTTCGATTTTCTCCCATGAAACCGAAGAGTTTTGTTCTTCGGGATGTATCCTTGCAGTCATTGTTGCAGGTTTGGGTGCTCTCAGCTGCTTTTGCGAAACGAGACGTGCCAGCTTTCTCTGCTGCCTAGTGCAGGCTTCCTGTGCTGTCGTAAATGACAAAAAGCCATTTGAGCGTGATTCTTCTGACTTTATAATATAGCTGGGCTTGAGTGATAGTTTTCATTTCGAGTATTGCTCTTCTGATTAGGTGGGATTGAACACTTCTTTTTAGACTCAAGTTTCTTGCAGTTGTTCTGGCAACTTGAAAAGGTGCATGAAGTACTTGCCATTTCTGAGTTATTCAAATGTAGGGAAATAATTTCCCAGTTAAAATTGTTACTTTTACTTGGTTTTGGTTTGGCAGGAGGAAAACTCAAAATTTATAATTCCAAAACAGGAGAGATTGGACAAAAACCCACACTCTGGTTTTTGTGGAGCTGTTGTCTTCTTTTTTCTTTCAAAGAAAACTACTGAAGCATTTTGGAGAGAATGAACTGCTTTCCTTCCTGATACCTAACTTTTAACTGTGGTGTTACATGAGCCAAGCTGCTCAGAACCATGTAAGCCAGCTTGTCAAGTCTTCACAAAATGTGTCTTCCACTTTACAGGTTTTTTGCATGAAATTTTTGGCAGTACTTTGAAATATTAAGCTTGAATGAGCAGGTAACAGACCTTGTTCAGGACATACATACCATCATTGGCAAAAAAAGTGTTATAAAAGCAACAGCAATTACAAAGCTAACTGGATGCCTTTGATTTAAGCACTGATTTGGTGGCACTGAAGAGCGGGGTGTTAACAATATTTGCCTTCAAAAGAGAAGAAATATCAATAATACAGCAGAAAGGTGGTGTTCTTTTAGTAACCCTTAGTATTTTCTTGGGGTCTTTAAGGAGCAGGGGGTGAAAGACTGTGGCAACTTGTTCTGTTACAAGTAGCAAAAAAGTCTTATAGTAGCATCTTAGTTAAAGAATGCCCACATGTTGTTAAAATTAGGTATTTTGTAACTACATAGGAAAAAGTGTAGGGGAAGCTAAAATTTTAGCAATTGAAGATAGCGGCATGGGGTGTGTCACGGAGTGCAGTCAATGTGAAAATGCGGAAAGAACGTCTTTATATGCTCCTCTGGGTTTGGAATTGACAAAATCTGCTGTTCTGAGCGTTTCAGATATTATTTCACTTTTTTTAAAGAGAAAAAGATTCTTTGCTGACAACAGTGTTGGTCTTCTCAGTGTAGCTCCAGATAGAAGCCCTGGGTGATGGCTGTTGCTGAAGTCACTGCCAGTACTTCCTGCCTGCCTGTCAGGGGGGGTCTGATGGGCTTGCCACCGCGGGTGTTAGTCTAGGCACTCCCCAGCCCACCTCTGTCAGAACACGGTGGGTTAAGATGGATGGAATGTTTATTGTGTTTCAGCTGACCTGACTCTCTTTGTCTGCAGTAGGTTAGCAGATGCTGGTAGGCGTAGGAATAAGATGAAAACTTCCAGCAGGCCAACAGTACTGAGCAGCTGGAGGCAGACAAGGGCATCGTCGTTTCAGATGCACAGCGCACGCTCAGACTGCTCTCTGCTTCAGTGAAATACCATTAATTATTGGAGTTTTCTCACCAGCACCTGGATTTTGTCTATCTTCTTGAGATTGCCTTTTCAGTGATTGTAGCCAATTATGACTTTATTTAAATCTGCAAGTTGACTTGACCATGGTCTTTACTGAATTGCCTTTTATGTACTAGTTAGCAAATGTTTGGGAGAGCTTCTCCTTATAATTACTCAGTGGGGATTTATCTTTTAGAATCTACTCTTTTAAGTTCACAACCTTATTTTTTTTTCCCTTGAAGACTCAGCACTGACTCTGGAGGTTTTGCCCATTCCAGGCTCTATAGAAAAAGTCCTGAATACAGCTCTATTGCTGGTACTTTGAATCTGACCCACCGTTCCTTTGGGGAACAATGTGCTGTTGTGACTGAGGAGTTTTTTAGATTTACAATAGATTACTGGAATTCTTTGAAGTAAAGCATACACACAAAGAATGAATAGATACCTTTTTAAATTTTTTTTTCCACAAGCTTACTGAAACAAATTGGTTAACAATGGACATGAAAACATCCTCTTATGAAATTTAATACTGCTCTGTGAATTTGTTTTGTGCTTTAGAAGGATATTTCTTTTTCTCTTTACAAGTATTCTTGTACCTATATCTACTTAGCCTGTAGATCAGTTTTCACAAATTTGTACTGAGTGGAATTCCCAGAGTACAATTTAATGGGTTTAAATTTGTTATTTTTCAGCATTTTATGTGCTGTGTGGACTTTGAAAACTTAATATTTAACTACTCACAGCATTCCTTACACTGCTCTTGTAATGTGACTGAGTTTTATTGGAAGGTGAAAAGATAATGTTTGCTTTTATATCATCCTTGCCTTTCTGCTCAGCTCATCATCAGTTACTTGTTAGTACATTAGTTTTGGTAATGATTTTTGTTTTGGCTGACTGCTTCTATGAGTTAGACTAGGACCAAAAGTTATTTACCTACAGCTAAAGACCCACTCTGTTAAAAACAGTGCCCAGGGTAGAGTTTCACAGCCTGTTCACATTAGATCCCTGCTACTGGAATGGGCAGCACTCCTCTCTGCTTCCTGCCCCATCTCTCTGAGCCATGTGGAGGAGCAGCAGGCTGCATAGTGAACCAGGTAAAGGAGCTGATGCAGCTGATACAGAACTAGAGATATGAAATGCTTCTCTCTTATTGCTTTAGCTTGCTCACTGACATGAATGCCATCGTAAGTAGTAGTGATGGGACACAGGGTGGTGGTTTAAACTGAAAGAAGACAAGATTAGATTGGGTACTAGGAAGAAATTTTTCACAGCAAGGATCCTGAGACATGAGAGCAGGTTGTCCAAAGAGGCTGTGGGTGCCCCATCCTGGTAGGAGGAAGGCCAGGCAGGTGTTTTGGACAAACTGGTGTGTGCTCCCCATGGCAGGTCACTGGGCTAGATAAACTACAAGGTGTCACAAAACCCGAATGCTGCTATGAGTCTATAAGAAATGATGCAGGACTGGAGTGGAGAATCTAGAAGTAGGAGAAGGTCTGAAGGTATCACACAGACTTCAGCAAATCATGGATCTGCATCCTGAGTCACTTTGTACTTTAATTGACTGTGATGAAAGCCTCTCAAGCACTTTTGTGAGCGATCTGTTCCAATGGTTAATTAGTAATGATACTGCTGGTGAGGCTGGTGCCTGCTCTGTGATCCAGTCAAGTCTTCACTGCATTTGTTCCTGTTACACTGTCCTGAAGGATACTGACCTCCATCCGGATGGAACCTCTCTGGTGCTGCAGTTTGTGTTCTGTTGAGTGTGTATCCAAAAAGAAAAGACGAACTATGTAAGATTTTATTAGGCTAATTCTAGGTGTTTCTGCTAGTGTGGTTTCTGTATTCTTCCATGTTCTATTGGCCAGCAGAAATTAAGGAGACCAGGCTGTGCTAAGCTCGCTATATAGGTAGGCTATTAGAGGTGTTGGTTTTTAACACATAGGTGAAATAAGTATTGTCTTAGCAAAAACACTATTAGCTGAATCAATCTATTTGGTGTGGTGGTTAATTTAAGAAAGTCTTCTGTCAGCAAACAGTTATTCTGTGTCATGGTTTAACTCCAGTTGACTGCTAAGTGCCATAGAGCCGGTTGGTCACTCCCTTCCCCTTTCTTTCTGCCCTAGTGCAAGGGGGAGTGAATTAAGAAAAAAATGTAGAACTTATGCATTGAGATAAAAGCACTATAATAACTGAAAGAAAAGATGATGCAATACTACTAATGATAATAATTGTAATGAAGAGGAGAGAGAGGGAAATAAACCCCAAGATGATACACAAAAAAGTCCTGGACTTGGGGTAAGCACTACTTAACATTAACCAAACCATCCACCAACATTATTCTCATTCCAAAAACACAGCACTGTACCTCTCATCCTGAATCCAAAACACAGCTACACTAAGTCAGCCAAAACCAGGACACTCAGGCAGGCAAATGAAAGAATTTTCTTGCATGTCTAGAAAGAAGATGATGATTAAAGTAAGAATTAGCTGTACACATTGGCAATTGTACTGCAAGTTAGCCAAGTTCCAGTGTTGACTGGAAGCAGATCCATACCTGAAGCACCAGTAATGTTTGTTCTTATGTTCTTAATGTATGTTCTTATGTTCTTAATGTAACCAGTTCTTATGTTTGTTGATGCTTGTGCATTTAAAGTGGGGCCCATCATACTTTATTTTTCCAGTTTCTGCTTTTTTTTTAGTGTTGGTAATTATCACTTGGTAGTAATGATTTTTACTGTAAATTTCAAGTCAAAGTTTAGGCTTTTTTTTTTTTTTTTGAGAAGCATGTGTTGAAAATGTTTTTGATTGTGTTGAAAATATTCTTGATAACTCTGAAGTACTGCTAAACAACTCCAAGATGTAGGTAAAAGGTATGAAATTTAATAGGAAAATAGCTTTGGAAATTGTGAACTCTTTTCCAAGATAGCTAATCTGGATTTATCTGTATTACAAGCACCATAAAGTTGCCATTTTCCATTTGCAGTATATCTTTTAAGGTACTTAACTTGAATTCTCTGGATATTTCAGTATCAATATATGTATTTTGCTGACCCAGAGAGCTTTCTTCACTGTATCAGCTTTATGCAGTGTCTGTAGTGAAAGCTCCTGGTGGGACATGGCAAAAACTGTGTTCTCTGGTCTCTCGTCATCCCTTGACTGAGGTATATTTTCTCGTAGGAACAGGCCTGCTGGACTCCTCATTGTTCTGTTTTAGGTGCATGAAGAGAGGTGGTTTATTGTACTTTGGAGCTGTTTTATACTCCTGAGTCTTAGTTTTTTAAGTTCTCTCAAACCGAGTTTTTTAAGTTCTCTCAAACCGCTTGTTTGAGAGATGGACAAAGTAATTTTGACTGATCATGTTGTCAGAGTACCAGGTACTCTCCAGGTTGTCTACAATGCTGTGTTGAAGACCAAACCTAACAAATAATGTAGTGCTTATAGTTTCTTTTGAAGTCCTGCAAGCCAGTCTTTATAAAGCCTTGAAATGCGCATTTGAGTGGCTGTCATGTTTTAGCATACAGTACATGCAAATCCCTAATCCTTGTTTAATTTAAGAAGATGGTAAATTATACTCTTGCTTTGCATCCATCCTTCTTTTTTTTTGGCACAATGTGTAGCAAATCTTGAAAACACCTTACTTATTTTTCGTAACAAATGGGCATCTCATTCTCTCCTCAAGAAGGCAAATCTTAAGTGGGCTAGATTTGAATAAATACAGGGACTGCAGTCAAAAGGAAAACTGAAAGTATTTCAGAGAAGAAATAGGTTAACAGGAAGCTGTGGCAGTGAAAGAGCCATTATATAAAAGCATTATTAGTATTTGGTGAAATGAGAGATAAATAGGTGTGCTCATGCACACAGTCTGTATGTCTTGAATAATGATCATTGTACTGAAAGAGTATCTCCCCACTGCAGCATACAATTCAGTCTTGTGAAATAAAATCTGAATGAAAAGACAGTTCTGTATCCATATGTTGGTATCTCCCAGTGCTGCAGGAATGTGTTAACATAGCCTAGCTGCAAGGTTAGGAGAATGATCTCAGAACAAGTACAGCCATCAAAATCAAAGCTACTATTATTACAGACTTGCATTTGATACTAATTGGTAAGTCAAAAGTTGGTGGGAGTTTCTTTATACTTTATTTTAAATTGTTTGCATTTTGGAAGCACAAACTATTTCCTTCCACAGTGATCACTTCTTCAGTCCTTCTTTTGGTCTCTCTATATTTCCTTCTAGGCCGTGTTGGCAAAAAAGGCTAAAAAGTTTTTAGACAGCAGCTGTATCACTGTGCTGTCACCTCAGTTGCACAGTTGCACCAGGTAATGAACTAAATCTGAAAACTGATAAATTAAAAGTATGATCTTAAAAAAAAAAAAAAGGATGAGGGGGTGGGAAAAGAAAGGAAGGTAGTTTTAACTCAGATCAAGTCCCTGTTTTGGTTTAACTCAGATATGATTTCCTGAACTGGTTCTCTGTGCATTGCTACAAACTGTTCTGTCAGCTGAGGGGATAGCATGGGTAGGGGGTGGGACTGCTAAAGTCGTTTTGCAAAGATGTGTTTGTGAATATATCTTTTGATTCCAAGACCTGGGGGCAGGAAGGGTCTTTGTTCTGTATTTGCTCTCTGTGAAACAGTGGGGTACTTGTTATCTGCCTGGATGAAGTTGAACATAGCATTCCCTTGGCTTGGATTTAACATTTCTCAGTATAAGAAATTGTCCTCAATTTTTAGAAACTTTGAGCGTGTTCTGATAATAGCAGCATGAAGGCTCCAGGTTATTTCACTCTGTGTTATGTCCACTGTGATAATGAAACTTTTATTTCCATCAAGAAGCAATACGTGCTTAACCACCTTGCTGTGTGAGATTTTGTATCTGTAGCAAACCCCAGCTAGTATCCTGACTTGTACTTTCTTTATTAAGACATGATTTTTTATTGTCAGTGACTCAGAAACAGACAGTGACATTTTTGGCACACAGTACCATTTGTTCTCTGTTGTTGCTCTTTCTAAATAGGTTATATCTCTTGAATTGTAACATTACATTCATGTGAATCATCCTATTAACTTCACTAACATCAAATAGGTTGCATGTACATTCCTGCAGGAGAGCTCTAAGTTCTTGTTCATTATCTTTCCAGCATAATTCTCTGGGCAATTAAAGATTTTTAAAAAATTTTTGTCTTTTCATTCTTTGTTCTATTAGTTCTATTATCCTTGTCTTTCTTTCTGGTGAGTATTTAAGTAGTCATAAAAATTAGGGTAACTCCCTAAGGAATAATTGCGAGAGGACTACACCAAAAAACCCAGAAGCTTGAATTTTTACCTATTTGAGGTTGAAGGAGGAATGAAGGAATAGAAATATACTGAGATGGAAAGTCTAAGTCCATAAGGATGTCAACCCATACCTGCATTTTCTTGAGATGAAAGATAAAACTATTACCTGGTTTGTTTCAGACACTGAACTTTAAAAAGCTAATAGTGTATTCATTTTGAGAAGCTTTGATTTTGCCTTCCCAGGAACATCCAGAGACAATATTTTTAAGAACTTTTTTTAAAAATTCCAGAGAATCATGGTCTTTAGAGATTGTTACTAACAGGGATATAAGAAAGCTTTTTTTCTGTGGTAATGTTATACTACCTAGCTTTCGAAAAAAGGAGCATGGTGTAGATAACATAGTATGTTCTCTTTGGTTGGTTGGTCTTTCACAGTATAGGATAGCAGATAAATAACTTTTAATGTTTTACTTTATGAAAAATATACCTCCCCCAAAAAAATATACTGTGAGGGTAGTCAAACATGGGAATGGGGCCCAGAGAAGTTGTGGAATTACTGTTGTTACACATCTTCAAAACTTGACAAGTGCCTAAGCAGCACATTCTGGTAACACCTTTCAGTTGACCTCCAAAGGCTTATAAAGATCTCCACAAGGTATACCTTACTATATACGTGGTGCTGTGTTGCTGTGATTTGGTGTTGTGGAATTGAAAGAAGATACTTGGCACAGTCTACTTTTGTGTCTGGTATCAATCCCAGTATCAGTGTGTAAGAATCCTCAGGGATTCTACCTGTACAAGACATGCTGTGCTCTCCTTGTTGTTTGGGCATGACTGTCACAGCACAGAACTGTGCTTGTTCTGCCACAGGGCTGTGGTGATATCCACCGTCAGTGGACGACAGGGAGTGTGGTATGAGGAAAGCTCTCAGTTGGCTTTGTCATTTCCATACCCATTCTGTAATAGCAGGATGAATGAAACCAGGGGACTAGAGCAATGTGGACAAAGGGAGCTTGGGAGCAAGGAGTTGAGTTGGCAGTGTCTCTGTGAAAGCTCTTGAAATGAAAAGACAAATGAGAACTTGGGGAGGGAACAGGATGGCCCTAGAAGCTCTCAGATAGAATGTGAGGCCAAATAGGACAGTGAGCTTGTGAGAGAAATAGGAGAGGATGACTGAAAGACACTTAAATGTGGGAGAGGAGAAATTGGAGTTGGGAGAAACATGAGGGTTGTGCTTAAAACTCAGGAAGGTTAGACAAAATATTGACTGGCTCCTTATTAATTGAATATCTTCATTCAGTGCGTTGACAAAGGCAAAAGTGCAGTGGAAAAAAACCAGATGATTATGCCTTCTGTATTGGGTTTGTGTGGCAAGGTTTTAATAGCAGGAGTCTGCAGGTGCGGCTTTTGTGAGAAGCTGCAAAAGCTCCCCACACATCCAGTAGACCCAGTGCCAGCCAATTCCAAGATGAACCTACTGGAGGTTCACAGAAGGGCAGGATGGTGCCCAAAGGATATTGCCAAGGCTGCATTGGACAGAAATGTAGATATTGATGACACTACCTTAGAGAAGTAGTTGAGAATAGAGATCACTTCTTTCCTCTTTATGTTTTCCGTGGGGTTTTTTTGTATGATACTGGACTTTTGGTGCGCAGATGCTGAACAACTTTTGTGGAGGCAGTCTTAGTTTTGGTATTTCCTTGTACCTGTTGCCTTAGCATTGTTTTGGTAGTGTGTCTTTGGGTAAAAAAGGCACAAATTTTAGCTTTTTTATGCAGATTGACTCAGAATCAGAAAGGAATTCCTGAGAACACAAAACTAAGACCCCTGAGATGATGAGTTCTTAATTTTTGCTCAACCAAACACTGCTCATAATGATTCTCCTTTTCCTTGTGTAGTCATTGCTGCTGTGGGAGGTAACTAACTTGTGAATGTGTGTGTTTGCACACACACGCACATTTTCTGAATGTACATTTGGTGTGCACTTTTGCTTTTTCCTATCTTCATGTAATGGTAGAGTTGTTGACATTGGCAGAGACCTCTGGAAATTGTGTAGTCCAATCCCAGTGCTCAGAGAAGGATTAGATGGAGCAGATTACTTGTGGCAATGTTAAATAAGTTTTGAGTATCTCTAAGGACAGAGATTCTGTAACTTGGTTTTATGATCCACTCTAATCACAGAGGAGTAAAGTGAAATCTCTGTGGATTATGGATTGAATCCTGAAGGTTTGAATATTCCCAGAAACAAGATTAGAACCAAATGAGGTTAAATGCTGATACCAAAAATTGATATATTTTATTTAACAGTAAAAGAGGCAAAGAGTAAGAAAGAAATAGAGAAAGAGGTGAGGGGTGGGAGGACAGGAATAGTGACAGAGGTACATTAAGTAGGAGTATATCACCCCTCTGTGGATCTTGATTGTGTCTCATTGATCTTCTGGTCTTCTAGGTGGTGAGGGTCCTCCACCAACAAAGAATAGGATCCAATGGATTAATAAATGTTTGGACCGGGTGGGAATGCCCAGGTACCTCCTCTGAGGGGGCATATTTCACATGGTCCTTTGCAGGACTGTGGATCAGTTGTATGATTTTGCATCACATGCAATGCTCTGGTGCAGGGTCTGGGGAACGGTTCAGGGGGCTTTAATGGACCATGACACCCCCTTAGCAGCCCTTGGCATAGATGTCCCATGGATGGGGGTTTTGTAGCTGAACCAGCTGGAGTAATGGAGGGAGGGTGTTTGTTGCCTCTGGCCAGAGGCTTCACCATGCTCCCAAAACCTCCTCCTCCCCTCTTTGGTGGAGTGGAGGCTGTCTGTGCAAACCTGGTCTCAGTAGATAAGATAGCTGCTGGGCTTCGTCCTCCTGTGGAAGTATTCTTCTCCCCCAGCCCACACCTAAATAGAGCATCATAAAATTAACTTATAGTCCAGGGCATCAGCCCAGGAGACCCATTCAGGGTGTGGTGGTCTTTGGTGCAGTTCTATTGATGTAGCTCCACTACACAGTTTTAATGGACAAAAATCCTTTATAAAAATGTTTAAGCCATAAGCTATGATATTTCTGCCTCTGACACTTGTCTGGGTACTTGTTCCAGTGTATAAGCTCTGTTGGGGTAAGGAAGTTCTTCCTTATGTTTAAATGTCCAGTTTATCCCCCTTGTATATTGCCTTCTCACTGGACAACAATGGGAAGACTAGCTCAGTGGTCTTTTGGTCCCCTCTGGCATATAATAGATACTGATTATACTCCTCCCACTCCACCCTGACTTTTCTCCCTGCTGAGCAGTCCTGTCTCTCTTAGTCTCTGCTCAGATGCCAGATGCTCCAAGCCCTTAACCATTTTTGCATCCCTTTGCTGGTTCCACTCCAGTGTTTCTGTGTTGCACCTGGAGCATCTGGAACTGTCACAGTATTCCAGGTGTGTTAGAAGTGCAGAGGTAGAGGAAAAGGATCATGTCCCTCCAACTACAAGCAATGCTTTTCCTAAAGCAGGATGTCATTTAAAGGATCTTCACTGCTTTGTTTCTTCAGGTCTCATTTTAAACTATTAGGAAACATTATATATAGTCTGGGTATATAGATATGTAGTTTAGAAAATATTTCTTACTTATTTCTAAATTTTGGATTTTTCCCTTTCCAAGCTGTATTAGCTGGAAATAATATTACGTTTTGTGAAGTTTCGGAGACAGTAACAAAAAAGGTGTATTCATTGGAGGTGAGAAATTTGCTCCAGCTGATTCTTGCAAGAGTGAGGAATATTTTAAAGCAGAGTAATTTTTATGTATAAACATAAGCAGGTAGTTGCTTTCCATTTAGTTTGTACCTTATCCTTGGGGTAATTAAACACCTGGCTAGTTAAGATGTATTTTACCAGAAATATAAAATTAGTATCTCTATGCAATTCTGGGCTTGATTTTAAAACACTTGAGTCTTAAGTTCAAATAATTATCTATTCTGCTTACATTTTTGGGGTCTGTTAGTTTTGGTTGTCTCTGAGGACAATGTTCTGTCTCCTCTTCCTTTCCCCATTTTTTTAATGTTCGTCAGATTTTTTGATTCACCGTCCAAATTTCTACAAAGTCTGATAAACTTTATGTACATCAAGGGAGCATGTATTTTGTCTGGCATTGCTGATCTTTTATTCACAAGATTTGGGGTTTTGTTGCTGTTTGGTGTAGGGCTCTTTTTTTGTCAAATGATTTTCCATCTGTTTTCCCCCTTCTTTTTTACAGTAGAATTTGGTAACAAAACATGGAGAGTCTGAAAGTTTTGGTTTATCTAAGATTTTTTTTTTTCCTTCTTTCCTTCTTCTCCAGCACAAGGAATTTGGGACAGACCATTTTTGCTTCTTTGGTCTGTTTTTAAGCTGTTGTAACTGAAATGTTTCTTCTGCTTTCATTTTGAAGTAGGTTAAAAATGTAAAATATTAGAGGGCTAGCTACACTTTTGTGTGGATGTTTGCAGCATATTTTTGCTTGCTGTTCTGTAGTTGATTTAGTACTTTGCTTTGAAGATTCATTTTGTCCTATGTATATACTGCTAATGTGACCATGTAGTGCTCAGTACAGCATTCATTTAATTACAGAAAAGAAGAATTTTTGTTTACATGATGATACTTTATAGGTAGTGCTATGTCAGCACATATTTTAAAAATTTGTTTGAGAAACAAACAAGTTGTTTGAGAAAATGTTTATATTTCCTATAACATGATTTTTAGGAGTCTGTTGTGCTTGGTGGGGCCGATGCCACTTTGTATTTTTCCCATTGACTGTTTAATTATCTCTGCTTATATTAACTTGTGTCTTGGGGATCAATATGATCAGTTGCCTTAGAGGCTGACATAAAGAATTTTAACATCGGCAGTCCTTAGTAAACATGTATATTGTTCATTACTTTTTAGGGTTAGATATTAACCTGATCATATGGTGAGATGGAGGTAAAATAATTTTGATGGATTATGTACTCTTTTCTTGTTTGTTCATCTATAAACACGTTCGTAACTCTTATATTTTTCAGCTACCATGCTATTCAAATCACTAAGTTGTGTTTAACAGCTGTCGATGGGGGTTTAAAGAAATGGATGAAACAGATAAACTGGAAAATAAAATTACTTTGGATTAGAATCAAAATTTCATAGAAAGAGACTCTGTTAAGCTTGTTTAGTTTGCCAGAAGAGATAGGACTTGGCCATGGTGTCTAATCATATAAGGGAAAAATAGAGAGAAAACTTATCATACAAAGGTGTGGCAATAATTAGTGACTGAAGCCTGAGGCCAAAGTAATTCAAGCTGGAAATAAAGCACAAAGGACAGTGACTAGCCTTTCAGACATCACAGCAAGTGATGGACTATTCAGCTCTTAAATAACTCAAATTTTGCCATGGATGCCTTTCTGTAAGAGCTGCTGTAGTTAAACGTAAGTGACAGGTCTCAGAGACTGGTTGCTGAAGACAGTAAAAGGCCTCTATTTAAGAGGGCATGGTTGATTTTGTGGGACTGTCTGGCCTGAAACTATGAACCTTCCAAGAAAAAAATGAGGAATTTACAAGGATTTTTTTTTTTTGCGAAACTAAGAAGCATTTCCCTGTGTCCTTCCCCTGCTTTTATCTGTACCTTTGTGTTTGGCATTACTTAGCTGATATCTGCTCAATCACATACTGCACTTACAAAAATTAAAGACAGCTTTTCTCCTTAGGAGGGATTCCTTCAAACTCGTAGAAAATGCTGTGCTTTCAAAAAAATGGTCAGAGAATTCTGCAGTGTTGGTTTAGAATTACTTGTATTTCTTTAGCCCATGTCTTTTAGTGGTTACTGTTACAACAGAGTATTTAGGCTTAAGGCTAAACCAGTCCTATGGATACATCTGTTTAGCCTCATTGAAGTAGTTCATCAAACAAGTAGAATTTAATTTTTTCAAGGACTTTGCTTTATAGCATAGCAAGTAAAGGCTATGAGTATGTATGGCAAAAAGATGGAGAATAAAAAGAGAGCACTTTAGTTAGTTCCACATTTTTTGTTTCTGGCTTTCAACTCAAGGGTGCAAATGAAATGGCCAGATTCATTGTCATAATTATCATCTGTATTAGTGGACAAGAGTAATCTGTCATGTAGGAAGACTAGGCCAGGAGGAGTTGCATAACACTTAACAAAGATGTGTCAAGTTGTGCAGTGACAATGGTATAATTTCCAAACGGCAGGCAGACTGTAGTGTGACTGGCCTGGATGTTGTGCTCAAAAGAAGCTGGGGTTGCTGGTGGATGGCAAGCTGAACAATGTGTCTTTGTGGCAATGTAGTCAAATGATTCTCTGGTATTGGTAAGAGATGTGCTAGGGTGCTGTGTCTGGTTTGTCCCCTGATTTCAAGAGATAGATTGATGAAAAATTGGAGAAGGTCCAGCAGATGGCCACCAGGATGATTTGTATGGTAGAAGAATGATTAACATGTTAGAGAACTCAACATTTGGAGCAAAGTTCAAAGAAATTGTTTAGGTTGGAAAAAACATCTTGAGTTTAACTGTTAGCCCAGCTCTGCCAAGTTCTGCCAAAAAATATGTTCCTAAGTGCCACATCCGCACATCTTGTAAATCTCGCTAGGGATAGTGACTCCACCCCTACCCCAGGCAGCCTGTTCCAGTGCTTGGCAGCCCTTTCAGAGAGGAAATTTTTCTAATATCTGATCTACTAAACCTCCCTTTATGCATCTTGAGGGCATTTTTCCCTGTTATTTGTGGGAAAACCAGTGCCTACATGGTTGTAGAGATTAAGAAGGTCTCCCTGAGCCTTCTTTTCTCCAGGCTAAACATGACCAGCTCCCTCAGGCAGTGCTCATAATAGTTGTGCTCCAGATCCTTCACCAGCTTCACTGCCTTCCTGTCTACATCTTCCAGTACCTCAGTGGAGAGACAGGTTGGAAAGGTTTCATCAGTCACCCAGTACATAGAAGATAGTTGTGAAAGAGAAACTGTTTTCTGCTCAGAAGGATGAATAATGAGAGCAGAAATTTCATCTCAGTATAGGAAAAAAGAAATCTGTTAGAAATAACTAAGCACTGGAGTAAGTTTCTGAAAAGTGTGGTGGAGTCTCCCTCACTGGAAATATTTAAGGTTTGTCTTGGCTGCACCATAACTTGATCTAAGGCCCTGTTAAAACCTAGTGAAATAATGTCCAAGAGAAGGTTGGAGGCTAGATAATTTCCCAAGATCTTTTCCAGCCTGGACTACATTGTGATGCTGTGGTTACGGCTTTTTGTCAGTCGTGGCTCTGGGCAGAGGTAGCAAGATTGTAGACTAGGCAGTAGCAAACTGTGTAAAGAAGTGTGGTTGCAATTACTGACAGGTGCTGGAATGGCATGGAATATTTTTTTACATAAATATTTGGTTTTCAGTTTTTAAAGCTAAACCAGAAAAGAAAATAAAATTTACCTTATTTTTTTTTTTAATATTCTTTTTAATGTTTCATGAAAGAAAAGATGTACTGATTTGGAAAAAAAATTAAAAATGCAAGTTTGATGTGGTCAGAATAAAAATACCAAGTTTATTTAAATATTGAGCTAAAAGGAATAATTCATTTCTATTCACATTATATATAATATATGTATATATGTATGTTGTAGTGCTACTTTATGACAGTCCAGCAGAAGCAGATCTGAGGACTGCAGGTGTTTCACAGAGCTATTTGCTTTGCTTGCCAGGTAGTTAAAATTAAGCTTGGTACATCTGTACTTGGTTCTGCTGGCCATATAGCACATGCTGCCTCTCAGGCAGGGGGCAGAGCAAAGACAGTTGAGATACTATATTAGTAAATCTTGCAGAAATCATAAACACTGAAGAAGCAAGTGTTCTACAGGAAAAAAAGCTGTGGGAAGAGCTGTAAGGCAGATCTCTTGAGGCAGACTTTGCTGCAGATAAGAGGTATGTACACTATGGGGATTTGGGCTTTTTAGTCTGACTCTGACATAAGTTAACATGATGATGAACTGATGTCTTCAGTAGCCCTGCACACTCTTTTCAGTTGTGTTTGATTTAATTCTGCATAGTGTCCATCTGTTTTGTATATTATTTTGTCTTCTGCAGTATTTGCATTAGATGCAGAGTAGTCAGGTGAGGTAGTGATATATATTTGCATGTGCGCATTCCAGAAGATGTTGGGGGAGGCAGATGTGTTGTAGAAAACTGAATGTACCTCTTACCTGTCTTTAGTCTCCTTTTGTGCACCTCTCAGCACAGAGTCTGGAGCAGAATCAGAAATACCTCGCTGTTTATAAAGATTTGGGCTACAAACCTGGATTCACTGCATTTCCATCTGATTTGTATGTGTTCTTTTCAGGAGCCTTCAGTTCATGGCAGACAGTCCCTCGTAAAGTTATGCTGTTACTGAAGAGCAAAGGAAGAAAGGGAAAAAAAAGAGGGATTTTAAAGTACTAGACACACAGGTGTATGTCTAGGGTTTTTTAGCAGCTTTTGATAGTGTCCTAAGCAGAAACCATTTCCCTAGAGTTTTCCAGTTTCTTTCTTCTGTGGAACTCTGGAAAATTACTTTGGTGTCTCTCATAAGAGAAGACTCTTTTAATAGTCTTCAAGTGTTTCTCTGTTCAGAGGCATTTTTCTCTCCCAGCTTACTCATGGGATTGCTTGAGAAAAGATGATATTAAAAAAAAAAAATTCTGTCTTTGTCCTGCAACTGCTTAGTATGTGTAAAGATGAGGCTATTGAGAGTCAGTCTTCTCTACTCCATATTTCAAGTCAAAATACCATTAAAACCAAGAGTACAAAGTGCAAGCATCTTAATCTCATCCAAACCCATTTTTTAATGAACTATCACAGGGCAATTTCAGCAGTATTATGAAGTAATGTCCTACCAAGTCTTGATAACTCCTTATAATTTACACTGCCTGGAAAACCTGATTCTGTAAATAAGAAGCATTTCACACAACTGTTTTCTAAATACTTTTATTACCTCAATGGGTTTTTTTTGTCCTTATCAGCTGATATATAGGTCCATGAAATAAAATCACCCACTAATAATAGCATTATTGCATGTTACATGGACTTTTCCTGATGCTTCAATTGCGGGATGTTAATTCTTCATAAACATTAATTCCTTGGATTTTTCCTTACGTCTGTTTGTGAAGGATTCTCTCCAACCTTTTAGAGGAAGGTGATGGTGAAGGCATCTTGAAATGAAAGTCTTACTCATCAGTGTACATTCATCTTGGGCGCTGATATTGGGAAACCTAAAGAAGGTTCTTTGAAATTCTTAAAGCAGGAATCCAGGGTGAATTTCCTGCCTGGAAAATGAGAAATATACAAAAAGAGATTATCTGCAAACATTTTATCTTTCAGGTGTTGGGTGAAAATCACCTGCAAATTCCTTCTCTGAACAGGATTCTCTGGGCAGCATTCTCCTGCCTTCACTGCAGAGTGGCTTTTTCCGTCCCCAGAGTTGATGGCCTGATTTAGCTGTCTACCTCAACAGAAGTAGAGTCCTGCACACCTAATTATTGATCGTTTGCATATTTAAGAGAGTACTGTGTTGTGGTGTTGTGGATTAGCTACAATAGGCACACAAGTCCTTCCTCAGGCTACTCCTTCACTCTCCAAACAGTGGATGGGGCAAAGAACTCGAAGGGTAAAAGTGAGAAAAATCATGGATTGAGATAAAGGCAGTTTGATAGGGAAAGTAAAAGCTGTGCAGACCAGCAAAGCAAAATAAAGACTTGCAAATATTCAGCCATCCTCAGGAAAGCACAGCCTCATCCCATGTAATGGTAACTTGGGAAGACAAAACACCATCATTTCACACATTCCCTGTTTCTTCTTTTCCAAGTTTTTATTGCTGAGTGTGTCATCATATCGTTACTTGGTTTCAGCTCTCTTGGTTGTGTCCCCTCCCAGCTTCTTGCACACCCATGCCTGCCTGCTGGCAGGCCAGCCCATGGAAGCAGGAGAGCCCTTGATGCTGTGTGAACACTGCTCAGCAGTGTTAATGATGCTGTTTTCAGTACAAATCCAAACCCTACACACTGCTACAAAGAAAACTGACTCTCTCCCAGAGAAAACCAGTGCAAGCACTCAAAGCTGTTGTTGCTGCAGACAATAATTTAGTATCTTGTGTTCCGTTGATTTACCATGATATTTTCAACATAACAGAGGTTATGTTGAGGTTGTGCTGCCTCTTTTTCTGTTATTTTGACATGGGTTTTTGCTTGTGTTAATATGGATGTGTTTATGAAGGTAATTCCCAGCATTTCAAGGAAGCTAAACCAAAACCATTAAAATCTCAATGTGTGGAGTTGTGTTGACTCTGCTTGGCGTAAATAGTTGAGTTGTTGACACATATTGCTAATGCACGTGGCTCCTAGTCATCTGTTGCTTAATAAATAACTATCTGGGATACATAAAACTGGAAGGTGGTTGCTGTGCAAATATACCTAACTTTAGTGCTGACTGCAGTCATGTACTTTATCAGCAAGTTCTACCACCATGTGGTAGAGTACAAAGATCTATTGAGATTCAGGGACTTTAGGATCATTGCCATTTTTTTTGTATTCTAAGTGGTTACATCTGCCCTTCTAGCATTTATTAATCCCTTTCATGTGTATCTTTCCTCTGTCTGTTGCAGTAGTGTGGAGCATGCTCTGGACAACTAGGTAAATTTTCTTGAAATTCTGATAAGTCTTAGTAAGTCTGCGTTAAATGTGTGAGAAAAGCTATTTTAACTTCAGCAGAGCGGGGCAGGCTGTAAGGGTAATGGCAAGAAGCACACACTACTAAGCTGATCCTCTGATCCTAAATTTCTGATCTGTAACATGGAGATGCTGTAGCTGCTCATTAACATCATCAGAACTGAGCACAAGATGCTGTCTCAGAACCTTCTTATACGACATTTTCAAAACCATTTGGTCTAAAGCAGACTAGAAAAAATAGCTTTTCAGAGCCAAAGTTGAGTAAACCAATAAGCACTTAAAAAATACGGTCTTTTAAGTGAGGGAAAGTGAAGTACAACCTTAATTGATGCAGCTGTGGTTGATGCCATCTGTAGTGCCCTAAAAGTGGGAAAAGATAAAATCCAATTAGACAAAAAATACTGCTAAGATAAATTGTTGTATTTTTTTGCTTTGTTGAACAATATCAACAAGGGACTTGAGGCAAACTGTCACACAGTCATCTCTTTGAAGAAAAATTGGGTTTTAATCAGTCATCAGCCACATTATACAAATCTAACCCATACTTGTTCCTAGCTTGCTTGGGATGTCAGTTTACAAAGAGTAAGACTCACATTTATTATATTCTAATAAATGAGTGCAATTCGAAGAAGCTTGCTGATGACACCTCGTCATATGGTGTCCAGATAAGGCTGAAGGACTTGCGTTGTTTGAAGATACTGGTGTGTTTTCTTCTTATTTCTGTCATGTTATAGCACTACAATAATTTATAGCCTTTATTTGTAATATTAGTAATATTGACTTAGCTTCAGGTATTGCTAGTTTAGAGCAAAATCATACAGTGTGTTTTGTCACACTTCTGTCTGCATTTGCACAATGTGGAGTATTTTTAGTATGTTGAAATCTATGTATCCATATGTATGGATATGATATGGTGTCTAGTTTGATTTAAAAAATACTACTGTTATACCATCACAAGGTCTGTAGTCCAAACTCCCAATACCACTTTACAGGGAAAAAAAGAGTTTATGTTCTCTTATGTGTGCATTTTTTAAAAATTAATTTATTGACCATTTTTTTCTGAGTCCACGGTGTAATTACAGTTTCTGTAATTACATAAGCAGGAGTATAATGAAAATGCAGCCTCACCATCTCAAGTGCAGTCATGAAACCAGAATATTTCTGTGTCAAATTATTTTAAGTATTGCTAGGGATAGAGGTTGAGGCACAGAATTTGTATAAGATACTTTGTGTCAGAATTCTTAAGTTTTCATGCATAAGCAAGATGAGTACAAGTAAATATATATAAACATTTGCTGTAACTATTTCTTCAGGTGAAATAGTAACTTGTCTTTTAGGAAGCACACTTACTGTATGTAGCCAATACAAAAAACCCCACAGAGTTGTTTTCAAAAGACTCATCTAAGTAAATGTATGAATAACACATGTAAGAATATTAACACAATAAGAATAACATATTTAAAGTCAGTATTTATTGCAAGAAACTTGATGGCATTCAGGAATTATGTGAAGTTGTCAAGTATGTGCAGTTGAAGATCACTGGGATTTGAAATTAATGCCTAGAATAAACTCCAGTTCCTGCTTTGCTGATATGGAACCACTCAGAGAGCTTCGTAATTTTCCAGTGGTTCATTTTTGTACCATCAGTAGTGGATTTGGCACCTCTCTGTTCATTAAAGAACAAAAATCCAACTCTCTCAAGTACTTTCTTTTCTTTGTTAATTAAACAAGTACCAGTGAGGGATTCCAGAAAATCCTGTATTCACAGAAACAATGCATAAACATACTGTGTGCTTTTCCCATCTTTATTATGATATCAAGTCCTCCCTCCAGTGGCTGCTGTAACAGTTTTTTGCTTCGTCAAAAAGAACTGTAAATTCTCTCTCTAAGCTAAATTCGGATTTATTTATTTTGATACTTTTAGACTTGCAGTTGAACTGTGATCTACTCAGTGTCAGGGTCTTCATCTGTTAAAGGAGGAAGAATGGTATCCATGGCAGAGACAAGAATGGCAAGGATTCCTGGTCTCTGCATTGATTTATCTGATCAGGGGATGGGGTCTTGCTTTCCAAGGTAAATCTGTTCAGGTAGATTTTATATTTCTTGGCTAACAACAAATCTTGGAGGACCTGTATGTATTTTGTAAACTGCATTGACTTACTTATACCAAATTATGAATTTTCAAATGTTGTGTAGGGAGAACCACTCAATTTCATATGACTAGAGTATTTTTAAACTGGGTATTACAAAACACTATCATTGTAATTTTTTAGCAGTTTGAATAATTTTAATTGAAATTACTTTCTTTTCTATATGCTTTACTAGAACATACTGGAATTTACTACTATGTAGAATATAGTGGGTTTGTGCTGCAAATGTACAAACAAGATGGACAAGATTTTGTATTTGATAGTCTTTTTTCAATGGAATGCTTGGAAACATCTGAGGAAAATATTTAATACCATCCGTGTGTGGGAATCAACATTTGAGTCACTTTAATATTTACATTGACAACATTATAGGCTAGAAAATGCACCAAAAAACCTCAGTGGTTTTGCTGTTATTTTTGTGATTGCTTTTGTTATGAGTGGTGACTAAAGTGTTAGACAAAAGATACGTATTTTAGCTGAATCTGTCATAATTTATGAGGTACACAATATAAACAGAGCTTTCCTTGTGCAGTTTTATCTATAAAAGACTTGTAGTGTATTGCTGTTTCCCATCAGCTCTTTCTGAGCAGCCTTTACAAGGGAAGGTGTCAAAGTCTGCCATAGTTCCAACTTGTAAAAGAGATTATTGGACTTTCTAGACCCACAAGCTTAAAACCAAATCACTACAATCCCTCAGACCCTATCCTTAGTTAATAACTAATGCCCCCTTAAATTGCTCCATTAGTCCTTTAATATACAAGAAAATGTTTAATAGGTTTTCTCTATGTAGAATAGAAAAGTAGTCTATTATGCTAAGTGTATTTTTTTCTGCTGTCTGTACAATGAGCTGCTGTTACTTAAACCATTTTGGGGTTCTTTCTTGAAGGTCCAAGTGTTAGGGAGCCTGTAGTACAGTTGGTGAATCCTGTTACTGTTACGACAAATTACAATAGAGACAGAGTTCATGCAAGCTCATCAATGATAAAGTACATGAGGGAGAAGAATAAAACAAGTTGGTAATGACTGACAGATAAAACAAAGAACCAAAAAAAGATTAAGGGAATAAGAATTCAATGCACTGAAGTCTTTTTATTGAGAAGGAAGAAGCAACTGTGATTTGGTAGTTCATTCCCTTGGTGTCAGACATAAGATGAAAGAGTCTGTGGATTTGAATGTCTGAGTTGCCTTCTGTGCAGTAGGAAAAATTTGGAAATAGATTTTGTTTGTAAAGTCTTGTCTTGAATACCCTGAGATGTGTTCTGTAGCTGGACATGTGTAGCTTTGTATTTCAATACGTGTACAATACAAATACATTTCAATACCAATAATGTATTGTGGAAATCACAGTGGCTTAAAACTATGTGCTTCGTGTAGCTTTACCAAAACAAAACTATATAGCATAGTAATGACAACAAAGTAGAGTTAATTGATGAAGAAAATCCATAAAGATTGTGGAAGTTCTGTTGATTGTATTTTGTTTTTTCTCGTGTCTTTCATTTTGGGCTTGCAGGTGTTGTGCTTTCTAGAAGGCTTATTGTTTACTGATGCTGCATTAGAATCACGAAAGAAGTAGTTTTAAGTAGAAGTCCTTTCAGGATTAGGGAGAAGTATTGTTCATTCTTGTGAACTTGAATCTTTAACCAAATTCGGTCAGACTTTGGGCTTATAATTCTCAGATTTTTTTTTTTTTGTGGTGTAAATAGTAGCAGACAAGAGCTGTTGAAGGAGAAGTCAGTAAATTTATTAATTTCCAACTTTTATTCTTTTTCAGATTGTCCTTTGAATATTAATCTACATTTACCACAGTATTTTGAGGTTTCTTGATAGTTGGATAAATGATGGCTCAGCTTCAGCAAGGAGGTCCAGATGAAAAAGAGAAGACAACTGCATTAAAGGGTATGAGTATTTTTCGCCTTTTTGTTACATATATTAACATTTCAGAAATTATTGTCAAGGAAAGGAAAATAATATGATATAGTTATGAGTTAGAGCTTGGGAATTACAATACTAGAAGAGACTTGTAGTGTAGCTGTGCTAATGCTTATTGCCTAATGGTGTGTCCATTTATGAGTATTTTTATAAGATGGTATAAAACATAATGGTATGTGGTAAGGAGTAACAGAATAATTTTCATTGCTTAAAATTTTCATTATTGTCCTTTTAGAAGGTTGGCTGGTGCTTTTGTGTTCTTAGTTTTTGGAAGTTTTGCTTTTGTTTCGTAGATATACAACCATATTACAGCTTTTAAAAATCTCTTGGGCTAGGATGCTAAAAGGGAAGAGGCCTTCAGGACATTGATTTCCATATTGGTTTATAAAGTTCCCTTTGTATGTTTTAAAAAATAAACAGATCTAAATGACTTAGGGGGGGGAAAAATTACATAAATGGCATGTTTTAGATTGTGGCTTTCATGTTTTAGATTGTGTATTTTGGAAATACATGAGGTTGGTTAGACCTACAAATAAGCTAACAAAATGTTAATTTAAAGTGCTTGCATCACACAGTTGTACTCTAAATTGTCATTCAAAGGAGAAAAAAATAACATAGCTTGCCATTCCAGTGTGGCAAGAAATCTTGGATTTCTATCAAAGCATTATTAGAAAGTGGTGTTCCATTACATGTGATGATAGATGGTGTTTCTTCAGTTGCAACTGAGTTTTTGTGAAGTATTTGGTGAAAACCTGTGTAGTGCTTTTATCAGACTTTGTGGCAATTCTGTCCAATTAGTATCTTTTAAGGAAGTTATATTCAGGTTTGGGAGCAAAACTCCCGTTTTGTACATGGCATTAATTTGGTTATCATGAAGGATTAGTGTCACTGATGTGATTGACTGATTTTTCATTTAGCTATAGATGGTCTCCTGCACATCACTGTTTTCAGCTCTGTTAAACTACCTCAAATTGAGTTGGAAAGTCCAAGATCTTAAGTGAGAATGGTAGATCATATTTGTAAAGAATCATGAAGTTTAGGACACTTCAGATAATTTCCATTTGAAAAGTTGCCCAAGAATGAAGTGTCCATGTCACAGGTGCAGTCTTCCTTAGTGACTGATGAAAGCTGTAAATCATGACATGCTGTACATACTGCGAATAAGCATAATATGCTCCATAAATTATGTTCCTTGATACTCAGGAGATCGATATTTTGTTGTATAGTAACACGTCTGTGTAAATACATCTCCAAATAGATCACAGTAAGAAGGTATGGAAACTTGAGTGAAATTAAATTTTAGGCATGTAGTGTGACTGGAGTCTCTTCACCAAGGAGAGAAAGATGTGCTAAAGACTGTTTGCTACCTTGATTTTGTCAAAGTGCAGAGGAAAAAAGGACACGCTTTTCACATCCAGCTGTGGGAGACTTCTTTGAAAGAATTCTTTTTCTGTATCACTTGGTTGAGAACCAAAGAAGCTTCTGCTGAACTTTCAAAGGACAGTGCACAAGCACAAACATGTGATTGCTTGCATGAATTGAATTTCATGGGACTTGCTATTAAACAGATGTGGTGTAAAAGTGAGCTGTGGCGGAGAAAGCCAAGTTTAGAATTATCCAGTCAGTGTTTGGTGTTATGTAGACATTTAGATACCACAAAGATACTCAGAAACCATGATACTTGTTGGAAATGTGTTGAATTTCAGCTGCCATACTTGATGGCTTTTGATCCTCCAGCTTTGCCCAGTGGAATCACTCAGAAGGAAGAGTTGGCGACAATCAGGGATGCTGGAATAAATGTAAAATGAACTTGAAGAGTTATAGAAGTGCACGTCAAGGAACTCTCAAGAGTGCTGAAGATAGTTTTCAGTACATTTTAAACAGTAGAAATTTCAAACTGTGGAATATGTCAATCCTAAGCTTAGGTAATGTGGGTAACCTACTGGCAATAAGACCAAGCAAAAATAGTGGTACAAAATATAAATATAATTGTTTTAAGTAATACAGTGATGGAAACATAGTTAATGACAAATGAAACGTAAAGAAAATTAGTCCTTTCAAACTGTTTTCTTTTCTTTGAGCTACAGCATTGGATAATAGTAAAGGTAAAAATCAATATACTTTGATACCTAATATTTTTGACTCAATATACATTTATACCTAGTGTATTTCCTTGGTAACACCCAGTATCTTGATTTATGAAATAATAATAGTTCAAAGTCAGTTTAGCACTCCTGAGCAAAATGTTTGTGTGTTCTTCAAATTCATCGGACAAAGAAGTAGGAAAATAAATTTTGGTACAATTGTGCTGAATTGTTTCTCGATTTATTTTTTTTTAATTAATAGTCAGATAATGTGTTAGAAGCATAGCACTGCAGTGAGGAGAGCTTATTGTACGCTATTACCTGTGCATGCAGGAATTGTTTGGTAGTTACATGTAGATGTAAAGATGTCCCCATAAATTTGCCTTTGGTCAAATGTAAATCCTTAAATGTAGGGTAAAGAATGTCAATTATGCTCATTTTAGTGTACTTGCATTAGTGACCGCAGGCTGTAACAGGCCATACAGTCCTGATCTGAAAAGGATGTGCATACCATGCCTTGCTACAAAATGGATGGGAGTTTTCTCTGTCTTGAGAGCTGTTAAAGGAGGTGGTTGAGAGAAGGATTCAGGTCTAACAGTCTGGGTATCAAAGGAGGGGCTGAGGACTGGTGTGGTCACACTGCTGGTAAATGCAAGTTAGGTGGTGTGCATCAGATAATCTGAACTCCTGAAGAAGGCAATCAAGATGCTATCAATGATTTGAAACTGAAGCTAGAGAACTTTATGTTAAAACCGTAATGCATACCCCAGAGACTTATTTTCTGAATCATTGGAACAAATCACTATGTCTTTGGTGACTTCCCTCTGTCTGGACATTTTTAGATTAATATAGAGAAAAATAGGTGGGTAAATAAATAAATAAATTAGTACATACACGGACAGTGAAGTTTAGCATTTGAACTTTGAACAGCATTTCCCAGAACACTGTCCTGTGTTCGGTAATATTGGGATATTCTTCTGCCTATAAGATCTACAAATCTCAGCAAACTCATTTTGTCAGGGTTAAAAGGGAAATAAAAGACACAGCATGCATTATGTAATTTTTTTCTTTTCCTTTTTTAGATTTATTGTCTAGAATAGACTTGGATGAACTAATGAAAAAAGATGAGCCACCGCTTGAATTTCCTGATACTTTGGAAGGATTTGAGTACATTTTTAATGAAAGTAAGTCATATGTGCTTTGTAAAGACTATACTTAGAATAATGTTGAGAGGTTATCAGAAGTTGAATTATACCTTATAAGTCCCTATTAAAATTTCATACTTTCCTGTTAGGAATAAAATTTTAAACTTCAGTGCTGATAGACTTGCAAATCTAAGACTTTTTTTTATTTCATACAATTTTCACAAAAATCCCTCATTTCATACAACATTGTGGAGTTGTGCTGGGCCTACTTTATGACTTCCTGTTTTCTGTTAGAGAAGTGTTGATACAAAAATTCTGAAAGTAGTTTCTGTAGCATTTAAAAATCAGAATTAAAGATTGGTCACTCATTTAAGGAATGTTTTATTTCATGATTCATTTTTATGACTACCAAAGAAGTTGTTTTCCAGATAATAGCTTGTCCCAATTTTTCCATTAATACCAATAGGAAAACACCTATGTATGTTGATAGAAGAATAAGGAATGTGATAGACTGTCTCTTCTGGTGTGGAACATAATTTTGCATTGCAGCCAAGTGTGTGATGACTGCAAGCAAGTACTTCCAGCTAGGTTAGTCTCTGTGTTAAATGACTTAGTATTTATAATTTCCAGTGCATGCATTTTAAAATCCAGGCGAGAAATGAGTCCCTGAACTAAAGTAATACCAGACTGCAGGAAGTGACTCTTTCAAGATTGTTTAAAACCTGTAGAACAAATGGGAATGTTTACAATTTTACTTCTTTAGAGCGCCTGCTCTGTGAACAGGAGCTTCAGTTTCTAAATCTGCCTATTTAACATCTTCCACTTTTAAAGAAAAAAAAAAAAGAGCTTTTCTTTAAATGATAGTCATTTATGCAACACTTAGCTTTTTAATACCCTGATGGCTTTCACAGGAAGGTACTTAGAGACTAAAAGTGTCATGAAAGTGATGCTCTTTCTTTGATGGAAGGAGTTCAGCTCTGTCACTTTTCAGCTCCTTATTTTTAGATCTGCACACTGTCTACTGTCTTCCTTACTGACTTCAGAGTTAATGGTTCATATGTGGCTGATAAAAAGGGCTGAAATTTGAATTTTGGGGAATGAATTATATTACTGAATATTCCATTACTAACCTCACAGCCTGAGTGATTTCCATAGAATGAGGAAAACCTATTACATATGCTAAGGGTCAGCAAAGCAAAAAAGTCACCATTTTACTTTTGTACATTTAATTCAAATGTTCATTCATGTATTTTTGTGTCCTAATCATGATTCTTTTTATGGTAGAAAAGTACAGAAGTTTTTTGCCAGATTATTTAAATCTGAATAAGGCAGAGGTTCCAGAAACTTATAGCAGATATTTGTTACTTTTGGCAAGAGCTAGTTCATGTATGTTGAATGGCATATTTGAAGAGTATGTATCTGAGAAGAACCTGCTGAAAGTAAAGTTATGATGAAAAATGTGAGAAGGAGGATGTTTGAACCCAACACAGGGATAGGAAACTGTGGAGAAATGCTTCCTTGGGATCTAGTACATGAGGTAAGGCTGGTCTGGAAAAAAGGTAAATCAGCAGATAAACGTAACTATTATAGACATCAGATCTTAAATATTTTATTTAAAGGATCAGGAATCAAAGTGTAAAAGTTCTGTAAATACATTGACCAAGCAATTTCCTTCTATTCAAGAGGAAACATTATGGAGAAACCTTTGTTTCATCATGCAGACATTTCAGCATTCAAACTTTACTTGAACATATCCCTGTTTTTAATGTTTCAGCTTATATACTGAGTTTCGTAATGCTCTAAGATCATAACTTGTGTTTTGTCTGATAGGCTGAAACATTGTTGGTAAAATTCTTCTTCTTGTAGTTGACTTCCTACTGTTTGCCATTTTATTATCATTGTTTTAATGCAGTCCGTGTCTTCACCAGTGTTGGGTATGCTGTCATCTTTGGTTATTAACAAGGCCAACTACAGGAAGTTACAAGGGAATGTAAGAGTAGCATGTGGTTTTGCTCTGCACAAGCATTCTGCTTTATTCTACTGTTGTAATCTCAGAATACCCTAAATCTAGGTCTTACTTGATTTCACTGTGCCTTGGAGTTAAGATATTTTCTCTAACTGTGGACATGATTCTTTTCCGATTGGCTTAAAAAGTTGTTAGGCTTGAAGATAAATCTTTCCCTTACTTCCAGCTTCCAGCCCCTTTTGTATTTGCATTTCTTGACAATGCAGTTCATTTTGAAGTAGAGGATTTGTAGCTATGATTTGGTCACCTGCAGATCAAATATTAACTAATGTTTACATTTCACTGTTAATTCATGACAGTTGAGACATGTCTTGTGAAGCAGTTTGGCATTTGATATCTGTATGCAATTTCACTGTCATAATTTCTGTTTAGCTTAGTCTAGCAGTATGTACCATAAAATGGGAATGCATTTTTTTATTTTACCATAGTTTTCTGTTAAAAAGCCTATAAGCGGAAATGAGGAGGAATTTGTAATAGCTTGATTTTCAGATGTAGACCTCTTTTAAAATTTTCAGCAATTTAATGTGTCTTACTTTTAGTGAAGAAATATATTAACTGTGATGATTCTGTTTCTTTTACAGAAGGACAATTAAGACACATTAAAACTGGGGAGCCGTTTGTTTTTAATTACCGTGAAGATTTGCATAGATGGAACCAAAAGCGCTATGAAGCTCTTGGAGAGGTACATAATTTGTCTGTGTGCATTGTGCCTGCATGTATATATATCTATGCATATATGTATGTGTGTGTATATATATGTGTATGTAAATATATGTATGTAGATGTATGTCTATATATGCGTGTGTTCATGTGCTATGAGTTTTGTTTTGTTTCCCTGTAGAAGTGATACTTTTACATAAATAAAGCTTTAGTGAGGCTTCGGTCATTTAACAGAAGATATTTCAAGATATACAGCATATTAATGCCCTAACAGTAATTTCTATCATTTGCTATACAGCTTAGGGTGTGATTTAGATTACTGTTTGACTTATGTTCATAATAGAATGTCATCTACCTACGTAAGTCAGAAAATTATACAGTGCAGTATTTTCTTTAACCTTGGTCACCTCATGGATTACAAAACTGTGACATTTTACTTTTTGGCTTAAGATAAATGCATTGGTTGATTTTCTCATGTTACCAGGAAATACCAGGAACCAGTAAATAAATACTCTGTTGGCGTATTACATATTTGGACGCTCCTGGTACTTCCTGGGCAGTTCAGCCCCCCATAGCTACCTGCTCACTCCTCACTGTGGGATAGGAAGAGACTCAGAAGGGTAAAAGTGAAAAATTCACAGGCTGAGTTACAGTTTAATAGGTAAAGTAAAAGCTGTGCACACAAGCTGTGAACACAATAAGAAATCAATTCACTTCTTTACATCAGCAGGCAGATGTATAGCCATCTGCAGGAAAGCAGGGCTTGTTCATGCATAGTGGTGCTTTAGGAAGACAAGTGCCTTATCCATACAATCCTGGAATGGGTTTGGGTTGGAAGGGATCTTAAATGTCATCTTGTTCCAACCCTGTTGTAGGAAGAGACACCCTCTACTACTTGAGATTACTTGGAGCCCTGACCTTGAAGGCTGAACGGGGCATCCCCAGCTTCTCTGGGCTAAGTCTTCCAGTGCCTCACCATCCTCACAGTTAAGAATTTCTTCCTAACACCTAATCTAAATCTACTCACTTTTGCTAGGTTTGAAGCTATTGCCCTTTGTCCTATCACTCCACATTCTTGTCAATAGTCCCTCTCCAGTTCTCTTGCCCCTTTACTGGATGGTGCTGTAATGTCTCCCTGGAGCCTTCTCTTTGCTGGGTTGAACAACCCAAACTCACTTAGCTGTGTTCCGAGGAGAGGTGCTCCAGCCCTCTGGGGATGCTCTGTGCTTGCTTGCTCAGCCAGTTTCATTTAATTCTGGGCTCTCTGCCAAATGTGCTGCAGCTGCCCAGTGTTTGTCCTGCCAGAGCTTTGTTACCAGGGGCTGATGAAGCTTGCTACTTATCTTCTCCTCCTTGTTCCTGCGAGAACTGTGGCTGGGAGTAGACAGTGGGTGGGGCTACTGCAGGTGCTTCTCCTGTCTTTTCACTTTGTATACTTTTCCAAAAAAATGGATAGTGCTATGTGTAGACACAGACTGTCGTGTCTACATAGTCCAAGTTACTTGATACAAATTTCTTCTGAGAGGAAGTACTGCTGCGTGGCTTGTGTGTATGGAGGTTTGTGGGTCTGCATTGTTCAAATATTCTCATTTTCCAGATATGTGAGTTGGACAAGCAGGACTCTATAAAGATCAATAAGCAGTTCCTGTGCCACCACATTTTCCTATGCATATTTGGAAATAGACAGCAAATTTCACATTCTGTGCATCTGGAAAGTGTGTGAAAATAGCTTCAACCCACAGTAGTATGAACAACTTCTTGTGATTTTTTGGTGTACTTTTTCCAAGAGTGGGGATCTTATATTTGTGATCTGTGTTGTGCATTTTGCCTTAAAGTTATTCTCCATGTTCAAGTTTGAATCATCTTTGAAAATGCACTTCATTTATATTGGTAGGTAAAAGGCAAGGAAGGCTTAAGGTCAGGTATCTGCCAGAGAATTGTTCTAAGTTGTCTGTTTTATGTTTTTAGAGAAAAATACTCAACTGTGTTTCAGTCTATTTCTACTAGGTGCACGGTACCACACAGCTGTTCCAACAAGCCATAAATTTATAGATGTTCCATTGCCTGGTTTTGTTGTAGTTATTTGGGAACACAGGATATGCTGATCCTTTGCATTTATTCACATAACTAAAACCTTGTTTTGTGACATAAATTAGTGAGTCACTGATGCAAATGTTAAATAGTACCAGAGTGCTGTATCACGCTTTATGAGCTGTTTTGTAGTCTAAGGTGAAGATGTATTTAGCAAACTGTGATAGCTTAAGGAGCAGTCCCTCTAATGAATTGTAAAGTGGTGTAGTAAAATCTGGCCTTAGGCCTTTGCTTTGAAACATCATTCTTTGGTGGTAGGAGTTCTTTAATGTGCATTTAGGGTTCAGTTATGTAGCTGGTCATCCAGTGAGATGATGAAGTGGTGTATCACTGAACAAAATTGTTTTATGTATTCAGTGTTTTCATTGTTAGCTCAATCATTGCATGCTGGTTTTCTAATTTTCAAAGGATATATACATCCTGCACAAGAGAGCTTTTTAGTATACATATACATATATATATACACACTCATACACACACACACACATATTATACGTGTGTGTATGAGTGTATATATATATTATATATACATACATTATATATGTATGTATATTGTGGGCTGTTTTTAATGTGTTTTACTAATTTTAAGAAATTAGTGTACTCCCTGGCCTTATGGTACCAGCATAATTCTCTCTTTCCTGGAGAATTAATAAATTTCAGTTTGGCTATCCATGGGGTTATTTTGCTGATAAAAGTCATGAATATACTATCCATAATGTTCTGCTGTGTTTCTGATTGTGTGGAAATTGATTCTTGAAAAATCAAAATGATTTGCCAACATCTCCTCTCCTTACATCTCTTTATTCTTCATTCACTTATCAGTTATTTCAGGCACACAATTTTTTCTGCAGCCTTTTGATATGTGTTGTTAATAGATAATTTAGTGAACTGTTCATAATTTTGTGATTCTGGTTCAGTCATTGCTATTGTGGCATTCAATTTGTAGAGAGCCTCTCCATTTGCTTTTTAAAAATTAAAATGGCAACAGAAGTGCATAGAACATAGTGTTGCAGCTGCTTCGAACTGACGATTAATCCATGTGGCAAGTTTGAAGTAGGACTGAGAAAAATTTTGTGACAACAGTTTAGTTGTTGCAGACATACCATTCCAGTTCAAGATCTTATTTTAAGTTTTTTTTTCTACCTTTGAGTTACAAAGATTTGGATTCAAGATTAAACTCCAGATTAGATTCATGTCATATGTCTCCTTGCATTTTAAGTAGATGTGTGTGCTTATTATTTGTACTGCATTTGCAGCTGATGACTACTGAAATTGTCAACAGTCAGCTTCAGCCCCTGCCTTATCATTACATTGAAATTAGCTGGAATTACAAAGAAAGTAGTACTAATATCTGTTGCTGGGACTTTACCTTTGATTTTGCCAGTCACATAGGTTGTGTTGATGATGAGATTTTGCGTGAAAAAGTGTATATTGACTTTCTCCTTCCATACTCATGTAGTATCCAGAGTATCCCTAGCATCAGAAGGCAGATACTTACTGTCTGTCGCTTGGCATGTGTCTTACAGCCTAAAGTCAGTTATAATTTGTTGATTACTTGGAGGCCATTGAACACTGGCATTAATATTTTTGGGAGTGCCATCATTGATGAAGAGGCTTTTGCTTGTATTGACAGTTTGCTTCTCTACCAAAGAGGATTTGTAAATATGTAGATTATAATGTGGACCATGACATGAATATCTCTGCTGTGATCCTATTCCAAGTTAATGCCATGTCTTGTGATTACAGCCTATCTCACCTGCAGAAGTCTGTAGGCAGGTAGCAAAAGAATTGAGATGGTTGTTATGCAGTCACCATAGTATAATATTTTGTATTTATAGAATAAATATGTAAAGAAAGAAATAGAACACTTAAATCAGAGATTTCTGGTTTCAAGTATGTTGAGATACAGTTAATTTTATGTCATCAGAAATGTCGTATTTCCCTAAATAAACCATTTTAAAGAATGTTCACAGTGTTAGGTCCAGCTCATCACAAAGTAGATTGCCATCAAGCTTAATATTTACGTAGTGTGAGTGGGGTATGTAGAATTATGACCTTGACAACACATAATTAAGATGGCTAAGTAGTAAAATTGGATTTTTTTCCCCAGATCTCCTTTAAGTTAAAGAACAGCTTGGTCTCAACATGATTTAAAAAATAAGCGTTCACCTGCTACTAATTTCCTCCTTGGTTGCAAATATCGTTATTTGTTTTGATGACTGAGAGGGTATTTACATAGCACAAATGAAAGCATAGAGCAGCAGAAGAGGACATGTAAGTTAATGAAGAAGGAAGCATTAAGTAGTCTGCATTTGAAAGGGTAGCTTCTTGAATGAATAACCCCAAATCTGATGATAGGCTGCACGTGCACCTGATAGTACTTAAGGTCCAATCTTGCAGCCAAAGCTCATGTGAATAAACTCAATAGGTCTGATCTTATGAATAAGGGCTGCAGGATCAAGTTTCAAATAAAATGTGCAGATGATTAGTAGAAATCCTTACACTCTTAGTTTTGGTTTCTTTGCAGTTTATCATTGAGCATTCCAGATTTTCTCTGGCTAGCAATGCTTTAATACATTATAAAGTACATGCTGCACACCATGGATCAAGCAAAATTGTTTGTGCACCTTGACTTTTTATAATGCATTTGCTGTTGGTTATTTGGTGATTGGAAAAATTCTTCTTACTGAGTCAATGAAATAAAATTATAGTGATGTAATGTATCATTGTATTTATGAGCATTTACCTTTATGGAATGCCTGCTTGGCTTGGGTTATTGAAGAGATTTTTCTGTTCAGAGAGGAGATGCCATATAACAGGTTAACAGGTGTTAGAGGTGAAGCATGTGTGAATTCAATGTTTTCAGTGTCTTGTATTACAGTCAAATAAGGGTGAACTTCCATGGATGCAGCAAAAGGACCCACTATAACTCTTTCTAACTCCTGTTTCAGAGGGAGGGTGAAAGCATTCAATTCAAGTATCTCCCCCATCTTTATTTTTGAAAGTGGTTACTTTCTGTTTTGTGTGAGCCTCTTTGATAGTGCTATTTTTCTGCAACTTATGCCCCAGTTTGGTGGTTTAGGAGTGGTACTCTCCAGTTCAGTGCTCCCACTGAGGCACTCCAAACTGTGTGCTTCTTCTTTCCTTCCCCTTCCCTCTCTTCCTTCCCCTGTGATAGGATGGAGAGAGAATTGGAGGCAAAAAAAGTAAAGATCAGGGATTGAGATACAAACTATTTGCTGGAAACAGCAGTGAGATAAGAAAACTAACAGAAACAGCAAAAATAATAATAGCAAGAGTGTACAAGAGCAAGAAAGTGATTTTTGTGCAAAAGGCTCACCATGGAGGTCTGACCCATGTAACCAGGCTGCCTCACTGCAGAAGTGAGTCCTTCCCTCTTTGTGGAAAATAACAGGGAGCTACAGAACAACCTTTGGGTCCTAGAAATGCTCCTGCTCTGGCTGCTGCAGAAATGAATCCTGTCTTGGCTGGAATCAGGACACCCATCTATGAGTGAACATTGCAGAAGGCTTTTTGCTTTAGCAAAATTTTACAGTGGAGTCAATGCCACAAAAAAATTTAGAATTGCACCTCTTTTTGAGGTACACATCACATTTCCCCATCCATGTCCATTACCCATGAAATGTACTCAGGTCCTTAAACAAAAACAATCCTGCTGATGGGTTTGCCTTTGTTGGAGGTGGGACTAATTCAAACTCTTGCCCCTAACAGATTCCTCATATGCACAATAGTATCTCTGTCCCTTCTGTGGTATGTGGGTGTTTTAATTGGGCAGGGCCAGCTAGACTGGAGCCTGTAGTGTTAACTAACCAGGTAGTCTTCAAATAAATGTAGATCCCAGTGTTTGAAGTTCCCACCACCCATTGCTTTCAATATGGTTTTAATAGTCTGTTGTTTCATTCAACTTTGCCAGAGGCTGGTGCATGACAGGAAATAGGATACCCACTGAATACTCTCTGGCCCTGGTGTCTATGAGGCTATTTTTGAAATCAATCCCATTGTACTGATGCCTTTTCCTGGTCTTAAATTGAGAGCCAGACAGGGTTAAGGGATAAGGGGTTTTACTTTGGCATTTTAGTAAGGATCCCTATGGTGCACAGTTTCGCCAAGGTGGGATGTGCTGCAATGCACCCACATAGATCTCCTATACAGTTTATAGACCTTACAAATCAGCATACCTAACAAGGATGCCCCAATGGGAATCCTGGATGAATGGCATGATACTTCCCCATTTGAGGAATTCCCCCCTGGATGGGCCAAATCTCTGGCTTACTGGATACGTTCTAGAGAAGACCTTGGTTTCGCAAGATGGGATAGGGTTTCCCAGCCTCCTGCTGTGAGGCCTCTAGGATGTTTGGTCTCCTGGCCTAACAATTCTAGGGCTATACTAAGTTATCAGACTTATGGAATTACAAGTATGCATGCTAATAATACTGAGGATACATAAAAGTTATATAAAAGGTATGTAAAAGAAAAGGCAAGAAATCATCTTGGCGTCAGTACAGGTCCATTTTTTCTGGGGTGCCATGTTGTCACAGGACTTGCTTTTCGAGCTGGTGTTCCAGGCAGTGGTGTGAGGCACTGCCTACATCTCCAGCCATCCAGTGGTTCTTTACAACACGGTCAGCACGTAGGGCCTGCCTTGGTGGGTTTGTGGGAGTGTGATGTAGTTTACCTGCCAAACCCATATTTGTATTTCAGCCATCATCTACCACACCGCAGGGGCTGTACCTGCTTGGCCTGCTTGATCACAGTGCATGTTTCAGTTCTGGATCACCTGGGAAACAGTGTCCGTCGTTAAATTCACCCCAAAGTTAAGCCATGAGCCCATCTGTATTGTTACATCTCTTCCCTGATGGCCTGAGGCATCATGGGCCCACACACCAGCAATAATTCACCCTTATGCTGCCAGTCCAGGTCCACCTGAGACACTTTAATCTTGGTAGCCCAATCCACCTGTCCATTCTTAAAATGCACTTCAGTAGCCCAGTCCCTGGGGCAGTGTGCATCTACTCAATCTTTTACAGCCAGCTTCTCTACCTGGCCAATGATGCCTCACCACAATTCATCAGCCCAGATGGGTTTTCCTCTGTCCTACTAGTTGATCTTTTCCCATTGGTCCAGCCATGCCTGCAACACATTTTCTGTCATCCACAAGTCACTGTAGAGGTAGAATACTGATATTTCTTTCATTCAGTGGTATCTAAAGCCAGCTGGATGACTTTCAGCTCTGCAACCTGACTTGTCCCTCCATAGCTTCTGTGACTTGCCATGTAGAATTCTGTACAGCTGCTTTCTGTTTTCAGTGTAGCCCAACCATACCGGAGGAACCATCAGTGAAGAGATCATATAGCTTTCATTTTCTGGTAGCTGATTATATGATGGGGCCTTGTCAGCATGTGTAACTTCCTCCTCCTCTTCTGATGATAATCCACATTTTTTGCCTTTGGGCTGATTCATGATGAATTCCAAGATTCCTGGGCAGCTGGTGTTTGCTATTTAAGCTTTCTGTGTGATCAGAGTGATCCAGTTACTCTACATAGTATCAGTGGCGTGATGTGTGGAACAGACTTTTCCTTTGAACATCCAGCCCAGCACTGGCAGTCAGAGTGCCAGGAGGAGCTGTGCTTTGGTGCCCATCCCTTTGGAAACAAACCCCTTCATAGTCTGCCAGGATCTTTTTCACTTGTGATGTAGTGGGCCTCAGGTCCTTTGTATCCCCAACTCTAGAACCCCAAGGTTCATCCTCTAGTCTCCTCAGGTACTTCTCCAGAGACTCCAGGAAGGACCATTCTCTCTGGCTGCAGCGACCACATTTTTCCACATCCTCTCCTTCTCTGACTGGCTCCAGGGGCTACTACATGAACAATCTCCTGTTTGATTTGTTCAAAAGCTTGTCATTCAGGACACTACTTAAAAACATCCTTCTTGCAGGTCACACGATAGAAAGGACTCACAATCTGACTGTGATTTGGAATATGCCTCCTCCAAAAACCCACAGCATATAAGAAAGCCTGTGTTTTCTTCTTGCTGGTTGGCAGGGACATAGCTGCTATTTGGTTGACCATGTCCATTGGAATCCAGTGATGTCCATCTTTCTATTTTATTCCCAAAAAAGGAGTTTCCTGCACAGGTCCCTTGATCTTACTTTGCTTCACAGCAAAAGCAGCCTTCAGAGGGACTTGGATTATGTTCTCTGCTTTCTCACAAACTTTCTCTGCTGTGCTCCCCCATGTGATGATGTCACCAATAAGTGTTCTGGAGCCTCACACCTTTGCAGTGCAGTCTGGGTCAGTCCAAGGCAAATAGTGGGCCTGGGTTTCCACCCCTTGCACAGCCAGTTCCAGGTTCGAGGTGTACTCAGTGCCCTTCTAGGTGACAGCAAACTGTGGCCTGCACTCATGGCTAAAAACATGGAGAAGAGCACATTTGCAATGTCAGTGGTGGCACCATTTTTCTGCCCTGGACTCCGCATGTCTGGCACAGCAGCACACAGTGGTGGTGTGACTTCCTTCAGGCTGCAATAGTCCACTGTTAGTCTCCACTGGATTTACACACTGGCTGTATGGGACTGTAAACAGTGAATGAGTTTTCCTGGCCACTCCCTGGCTCTCCAGGGCCATCTCATGACTGGGGTTCAGAGTCCTGGCTGGCGTGGTGTTGTCAATGGTGCATTGCTGTGGTAGTGGTTGGTACCTGTTGTTCTTTGACCCTCAGCAGTTTTCAGCAGAAGGGTCCTCTGAGAGACCAGGGGGGGTATTCAGCTGTCTAACTTCCTCTGTCTCCACAGCAGCTCTCCCAAAAGCCCACCAAATGGCTAACCTTTTGGGATCTTTGAAATGCCCTCTGTTACAACCCGCCCTTGAAGGTGAAGGTAATCCAGGTTCTTGCTAATAGACCCCATGGAACAGATTTGAGTGAAATGACACTGAGTCCTCAGTGGTTTTATGTATATATAAGTAGATTTTATTTTAGAACAGTTTTGTTGTAATGAAAAGCAGATATGTAGCTCATTTAGTTATCATTATTGTCTTGTTTTAAGATAATTTACAAGGAACACTCTAAAATGAGTTACCTGCCCTTAATTTAACCAATAAGGAGAAATTAATATGAGTAGATATAAATGAAAAAATATAACAGTTTACTGAAAAAATTGAAAACAACAGGCAAAAAAATAACAGGTTTTGTTTTGTTTTAATATAGAAAAACAGCAGTAGTATTAATAACAAAAGTGTACAAAAGAGAAAGAGTGATTTACATGTAAAATGCTCACAGTGGAGCCTGACCTGACCCCATGGCAGCCATGGTACCCCAACCAGAAGAGACCCCTTCTCCCTGGAGGAAGGTCCCCTCCCACTAGTCTAGCAATGATGTGAGGTGGTGTAGAATAAGCTCTGGGTCCCAACCATGCCCCCCCCGGGCTACTGAAAAATTAACCCTGTCCTGGCCAGACCAGGACATCCATCTACTAATGAATATGGCAGAAGGTTTTTTATTTTAGCAAAATTTTCCAGTGGAGTCAATGTCACAGAAAAACTTAGAGTTGCAGTGTTTGGACAAAAATATAAAGGTAGGCAGAAGAGAGAGATTAGCCAGGATCTTTAAAATATGTGAATGTGTGATCTCATTTCTTACAACACATAGAGGAATCTATATGGAACAGAGAATCTTGAGTGTACCAGTTGAAGGAAGAGCCTAAATGATCCCTGTCACTTTATGGACAGTAAGGGCAATTATAAATGCAGTACTTTAAGAATCCATGCCCTATTTGTTAAAGGGCTTTTTTTGTACTGGTTTGATTATTTTCAATTTTTGCTAGGTAAGTGTGGAATAGAAAAATGGCAAAGACGACTTTAAACAAATTAGGTAAAGCAACTAAAATTGGGGCATGTTAATGAATTTCTCTCTAACAGTTCCTAAGTTCTAAGTAATAAATTTCTAGAAAGTTCTAGTCCTTTTACTTTTCCCATTTTTGAATCAATGTTTCTGATAATAGAGAAAGCTAGTGGAAGCAGCTGAAAAACATTTAAATTATATATGTGTACATTCTTTGTAATTTTATGAAGATTTGAGATTTTAACAGTGTGTCAATTTTCAGCTTTTCTTTTTTGAGTGAAGTAAATGGACAGCTAACATTCAGGACTATTTAACAGTACCTACGGAAATTTAAATATGAATCTTCACTACATGCAGTATATTCATTTGCATATGCTAAATCAGCTTTCAAAATCTGGTGTTTGTGAAGACTTTTTAGTGGAATGATTATGTCAGATGTGCTTCAGTGAACTCTTCTAGTCTGCAGGCAGCAATTGGCAGTAGGTTGGTTCATCAGAGTAACATGACAGTTCTCGAAAGGTTCAGATAGTTTTATAATTATTGTTAGCATGAATCTTGAAAGAAATGATGAGCATCTCATAAACCCAGATGGGAGTTTTTTACATTGTTGATAAATGTGTTTTACATTTTTAAATTGATAAACAGTGAAAAGCAGAAAAGATACAATAAGGCAGATGGTTGTTTATAAAGCACTTGTAAGTTGCTGCAATTCAAAGAATGGTACTAATTGTTAAAAAGAAGACAAAAATTGGAGTAGGGGGAGTGTTTCAATGAGTTCATCATGAGCTTTTTAAAAATAAAACCTTCAGCAGCTTTAGTTCAATTAGAACCATTCTTGCCTTTCTGGGTTTACATGCAAAAGTTTAAACTTTCAATTCTTAATAAAGTTTTGTACCAGCCATTTTCATGAGCTGAAATTAAAGCTACAGCTAATCTACCTGTATGTATCTATTTCTTTCTTTTTCCATGTTTGTGGTGTGGAAAAACCCCAAAATTTATTGCACAGCAGAATGAAGTTGAATTATCATTGGACCTAATAATTGTTTCCATTTAAAAAGAGTGAGCACAGTAGCAAACTTCAAAATCAGCAGAGATTTTATAGCGAGGAAGTAAAATGGTAGCTAGTTGACTTGTTTTCTGTTCCAGGAGTGGTGAAAAAAAAAGCTTCTTTGACAACTATGTAACCAGAATAAAGATATATTTAAGTAGTGCTTAAGACAAAACACCAATCAGTATGTGTTATGGAGCAAGTTGGTGCACCTTTCTCTTGTGAATGTTTAGGTCATGTTTCCATTAGTGATCTTCCATGAAAGATGAAGTATTTTCCTACTTTTTCAGTATGAGTTTTTTGAAAAACATATATGTAAATTTACTACTGTCATCAAGTGGTTCTTCTAAAGTATGTTTATTTTCAGCTGCAGAACTCTAGAAGAGCTTGTTCTCTTTCACAGGATTTTCAGCTTTTCTGAGATAAAGGCTTCTATGCTTTCTGTATTTTCAGTAAGATTCCTATACATTTCATTTTTTTGGGAATATTTTATTAACATTTTGCAGAGCAGTGACATTGTCAGTAAAGCTGTATCAGTTGTGTCAGTCTTTAATAGAAATAATTTGTTAAGTTGCAAAATTATATCAGGCTGATCAGTTAAAAATATGCAGGCTGCCTTTAAGGAGGACCATCCTAACCATTATTATAGCTACAAGAGTATCTGCATACTCCAGTAGTGGAGCTTCCAGGTATAAAGGAGACTCTAGATGAAACTTAATCCTGTGAAGTGCAAGAGCTAACCATGGTAGATGGAGCTAGGCTTATACTATGACTGTGAAGCTGACTTCTAGGGCAAAAAATATTCTGGTTTTCAAGTTTTTTAAGGTGGTCATGTATAATGATTCACTTAAGTTTTGTGAAGTTTGTATGAAAACTTCAGAAGAAGGACCACAAATCCTCCGTAGCTGTTATTTCATTCTCTGGGAAAGGTACTGATTGTCAAGACTGTTACAGTCAGAATGTGACATAGACTGAGAGTAGAAAAAACAATTGTTTTAATCTCCTGCTCCATAGTTGAATCCAAAAGAATTAACTGCTCTAGACAATGTTTGCCTACTTTTATGCCAGTTCATGATAATACTTAAACTCTGTGAAAAGTTTCAAAGCTCTTCATATGCAACTGTCTTCTTTCTGGTTTTGATACCAAGCATCTGTGCTTTCTACAGGCTGTCAGTTTTTGACCTTAATTATGGGAGAAGTAGTTTCAAGCTCCTGCTCTGAGTGAAGTAAACATTTAAGAAGGTCTTACAACTGGTCTCAATAGCTAGCTCTAAAACTCTACCGGGAGTTTGTAGGTTTGGTCAGGACTAGTGTTCTTACGCAGCTTTCAGGATGTGTCCTTTATAATAGTGGTTTCTAATCTGAGGGTAAGCACACAAGAGAAAGCAACTAGGAAAGCAAACCCACAACTACTTAGCGATCCATGTCTTTATTAGAAAAACTTGTAAAGGTCTGCACATTTCAGGTTCAAAAATACAGATCTTCAAAAAATCAGAATAACCTCATCCTGCAGTGAGAGCTTGTTTCATTTCAAGTATATGCACTTTAAACATCAGAGCCATGCTTCTTTTGGGTGCTCCTGTTGGTATGGACCCTGACACCTATTCCCAGATTCCTCTGTTATTCAGTTTCAGTGGGACAAAGCTGGTTGTGTGTACAGATTAGGGAACAAGAAGCTGGGAAACAGTGCTGTGGAAAGGGATTTGGAGTTTTTTGTTAGTGCCATGCTGCATATTAGTAAACAATGTGCCCTGGCAGCTGGGGGCATCAGGCCCAGCAGTGCCAGCCAGTCAGGAGAGGGGATTGTCCCGCTCTGCTCTGCACTGGGATGGTCTCACCTCGAGTATTATGTGCAGTTTTGGGCACCATAATATCAAAAAGACATTAAGCTATTAGCAATTCGAAAGAGGGCACTGAGGATGGTGAAGGATCTGGAGGGGAAGCCTTATGGGAAGTGTCTGAGATCACTTGGTTTGTTTTGCCTGGAGGAGACTTAGGGAAGACTTCATCGTGTCCTCAATATCCTCACAGGGGGAAGCAGAGGGGCAAGAGCTGACCTCTTTGTTCTGTCAGAAAAACTCTTTCTCACCCAGAGATGGGGCTCCTAAGAGGCATTTTAAAGACTTTTATTCCATTTTCAGTCTCATGAAAAGGATGAGACAGTACAGGTGTTACAATTCACACCATCACAATCAGAAGCCAAACTATTTCCTAATTACAATACATTATAAGTGTTTCTTGGCCTATCAGCTTTTGCCCCACAATGCTGCTAATTGCTTCTAAGCCAATCATCTATTAAAATACCCCATGTGGGTCTTGCTTCAATGAATCTTTCATAGTTCTATTTCTCTAAAATAACTAGTCTATTTGCAAGGTCATCATTTGAAACTTGTTTCTAGTTGAATTTCTCTCTCAGCAATGTCTGTCCTATTCCATGGCCTTTCTGAGTCAGCATACTTTGTCTCAGAGTTTGCATACAGATGCACAAGACTGTGTGAGCCTTCTGTCAGGCTTTGAAAATTCTCTACAAATCCATTTCTCACACGTTCTTGTCTACCAGTGACAGGACACAAGGAAGCAACATGAAGCTGAGTTGAGGAAGGCTTCAGGTTAAAGATGGGGAAAAAATTCTCCACCCAGAGGTGGCTGGTCACTGGAACAGGCTCCCAGGGAAGTGGTCACAGCACCAAGACTATCTGAATTGAAGAAGTATTTGGACAACACTCTCGGGGACATTGTGTGAATCTTTGTGCTATCCAGTGGAAGAACAGGAACTGGACTTGATGATCCTCCTGGATCCCTTCCAGCTCAGCTTATTCTGTGATTCTATGAAGGTTTCAGTTTCAAAGTGCATATTGCCTTCCACCAACTGATTTTTCAAGACATGTGTCATGATGCACTTGAAAAAGTATTTCCTAATAGTGTGTATACTGCTACTCAATTCTATAGTGTTTAGCAAAAGTGCACATTAAGAGGGTTGTGTGCCTTGAAATCAGTTTATAGCAGTAAAAAAGGAAACAGCTTGTTTGATAACATGCACTTATATTCACAGTTATCAAGCAGAAACAGAGCTCTTATTTGTCCTGAATTTCGATCTACTGTTAAGTTTACAGTGTTGCATCTCTTCTTTCTGAAGTCTTTTGGGAATGACAGGGACCATTGGATGCCACTTTGCTAAGACTACATAAGGATTAAACATGAAGTGAAAGGTCTGATAAATTCTTGCAGATACCAGGATGGTTCAGTGCTCTTGTTCTCAGTAGTCTAGTATGCAAAAAATACTTCCAGTTGTATATGGTTGTAGCTAAATAAAATTCAAATAATTTTCACAGCAAGTAAGTTGAATTCAGCTTCTGGAAGGTATCAAGGTGCACACAGAGTTGCAAGTACATGGCTTCAGGCTTTATCAGTTCTACATCAGTAAGCTAAAATGGCAAATTAATAAAGTATGTAATTAATATTTCTTTCTGGAATAAATCTTCCTTTATACACATATTGTATGACTGCGTCATTTCAAAGTAAATCTGTGCAATGTTATTCATTTATCTTTTTGTAAGACAAATCTGATACCAGTTCACAGTCAGCCTAAGAATTAAAATGTATTTTTCTTTCCTTCGGCTGTCTTTTGGAAAGTTATACTCTTTGGTGAAATGTTCAGTATATTCTTCTAGTTTCAGTTTCTTGGGTGTACCTTTCCACCTTCACAGGAAACCAGTTGAGTATATTATCAGATAGACTAGAAAGTAAAATTCATTTGGCTGCAATATTAAATGAACTATTAGTAATTTTTGACTTAAAAATATCCTGTAATCCTAGAGATAATATGGGCAAAATGAACACAAATTAAGTAAATTGTAAGGTGACTAGAAGTGGTTAGTAAATGTTGATGCACATTATTAGTGCCATTTAATATTTTGTTAGACAGGCTACATTCAGTAACAGAAAAGATCCTAACTTAGATCACAGGAATATATTTTTGGGATGATTTGCAATACATTCAGGAGTGCAGATGCTCTTGATCCTGCATTACAAGTCATAATTTTAAGAAGAGTTTGTTGGGAAAATAAGGCCCATTAGCCAGCAGCAGAAATAGCAGAAGAAGCCATAACACTCACTTTTCTACCCAGCAAAACCACGATTGTTTGGCTGATTATCAAAAGGAGCGTTCAGTCAAGCAAAGGCCATTTGCAGGCGATTTAGAAGAGACTCTAGGGAGCGCTGGGAACTGGAGCTGACAAACTGCACGGCGTGTCAGTGAGGGCACAGCAGTTTGTGGGCAGTTCCCATGGGCAGGAGTTGCACGAAGGGTGCAGCCACACTTTGGGTGGCGTGCTGTGTCTTTTGGCTTTTTTTTTTTTCCAAGGAGTTTTACAAATGCAGGTTTACAAATTGTCAAAAGTCATTGCTGCTGCTGCCAGCAGAGGTGTGCTAAGCCAAACAGAACCCTCCAAGAAGGACACAGCTGTCCA
>JBBMKD010000115.1:2733887-2787715 GCA_037834095.1 Argya squamiceps | reverse complement strand
AGTTTGTGGGATCCTGGGAGTATAGAGGACTATTGTCCTCTTGCCACAGCTGGTGAGCAAAGCTGCCAGGGGTGGGGATCTGCTAGACCTGCTGTTTGCAGAAAGAGAGGAGCTGGTGGTCAGAGAGGAGATGTTGTGGTCAGAATGCGCATCTTGGGAACAGCAACCACAAAATGATAGTTTTCGATTCTTGGTGAAGTAAGGAGAGGCCTCAACAAAGTTTCTGTCCTGTGTTTCCAGAGGACAGACTTTGTCCTATTCATGGGACTGATTCAGAAAGTTCCCTGGGAGCAGCCATTAAAAACAGAGTGGTCCAGGAAGGTGGACATACTTTAAGAAATAAATCCTGAAGGTACAGGAACAGGCTGTGCCAAAAGAGAAGCCAGTAGGGAAGAAGACTGCCCTGGCTGACCAAGGAGCTTTCACAGGAACTTATGAAAAAAACAGGGTTGAATAAGTAGTGGGCAACTCAGGAAGTGTTCAAGGATGTTGTTAGGTCATGCAGAAGGAAAATTAGAGAGGCAGAAGCTCTGTTAGAAGTTAATCTGGCCACTTTTGTAAAGGATAATAGCAAGTGTTTTTATAAATACATTAATAAAAAAAGGATCAAGGGAAAAACCTCCATTCTTTATTGAATGGTGAAAGTAGTCATAAAAGATGAGGAAAAGGCTGGTGTACTTCACACTTTAGTTTCAGTCTTCAACAGATTATCCTCAGGACAATTGGCCTCCTGAGCTGGGGGACAGGGATGGGGAGCAGAGTAGATGCCCTGTAATCCTGGAGGAGGTAGGTAGTGACCGGCTGTGCCACTTAAATATTCACAAGTCAGTGGGAGATTGTGGATGTCTAAAGATTTTTACCATCAGCAGAAGTCCTATGAGGAGCTTCTGAAGGAGATGAGGTTGTTTAGCCTGGAGAAAAGTGGTCCCTTTCAGCCAAAATTGAGTAAATCCTGTTCAGTTTGACCCACTAGTGTTCTGGAGCACAGAGGTGAAATAGTGAAGACATCTTGCTATGAAAAGGTGTTTAAATTTAGAGTTCTGCTCTGGATTTACATAAAGTTAATCCTTCAGTCCATCTGTGAATATTTTTCTGGTCATTTCTGCTGAGCAATGAATGGTGACAGAATTAGATGATGCATGACACATCACTGCCTTTTTTGTCTGTGACTACGAAAGCTGGTGTGCTTTAATTATGTTAATCTAATACGTCAGTTCCTTTGGCATGGATTTTTAACCTTTCGAAACTGTAGCACTGCCTCACCTAAACAATGTTTTTTCCATATTAATTGGAAAAATCAAAACTGCTCTTTCTTCCAAATCCCTTTTCATAATTCACCTCTACAATGAAATTTAGAGTTAAGATAGTTGTAGCTATACAGATAGGATTGGAATATTAAATTGTATTCATAATGTTAATTTAAATTTCTTCCACTGTTAAACTTTTCAGCTTTTTTTCATTTCCTGCTTTCTTTTGCAAACTTTTAATCATTGTGTTTCTTCTCTCAGCTTGGGACAGAGGTCTTGCTTTCTGCTGATACTTAATTGCTTGTAGTGCAAGGTGCTTAACCGAATCATCTGCTTAAATATTGATATGTATATATGCATATGTATGTATATTTTAAAAAAACCTGAGAATTTCTATAAGATGGGCTTAGTAATTAAGCCAAATAATTGTCAAGTGATTTCTAAAATTAGAGATGCTTCTCTTTAAAAGGAGAAAAAAAAAGGAAAGCAAAAAATAAACCAACAGGTGTCAGCAAAGACCGTGTAATGAAACATTGGGTCAAATCACATCAATAGAATGTGCTGCATTCATGACAAATCCCTGTTGTCTTTCATTTAATTCTCTCAAAAGATCTTGAGATCCTAGTTGTGATCAGTCAGCTCAAAATACAGAATATCACAACTGTCTATAAAGGTTGAATTGAATTGCTTTCAGTAGAAAACAAAAGAAACCACATAGAGATAATGTCAGTTCCATCTTAATGAATTGTTCTCCCATACTATAATCCAAGTGAGGTCTTTGTGGATTTTTAAAATGCCATTGATTTTGTTTCTCTCTCCTTGATTTTTTAATCTTTTTTTAGCCTGCAATGAACTGAGGCTTTAGAAAGTCTATTCAGCTTTTAGGATCTTTTGTTCTAGAATAGTGATGGTGAGGGGTTTGGTTGGTTGGTTGATGTTTGTTTGCTTGTGGGTTTGGTTTTTTGTGGTTGTTGTTGTTTTTCTTTTTGTCCCAGTTCTTAGGTAAGTCTATCCAAGAGCAGTATGTCAAAAAGTTGTTGCATCTCTCTTTAGTACTTATTGGCTGGTTTGTCACCTCAGGGTCAAAATAAAGCTTGTTCAGCCAAGGCTATGGCAGCCACAGTAGCAAGCCTCAGGTCGGTCCCACCACTTGAGATTTGCTGTAGGGCAGTCAGCTGAAGTTCATTTTGCGTTTGTTTGACTGAACATTATTGCTCTTACACTGCGAAAATATTGTGGGTAGACTACTGTGTGTTGTAGGGATTGTTCCTCTCTTCTGCTTATTTTCTTTTCTTGCATTGAAGTGTGTATTACCAATGAGGAGACAAATTTTATAAAATAACAAAATCCATTTCTTGTTATGACATTGCTTCTAGTGTTTTATACGTGTTTGTTTTTAAGATAAGTCACAAAACCTCCAACCTATGTAATCTGCCATGAAGTTATTAGAAAATGCTAATAGTGCTGAGGAATCTAATCTCCTATGTTGAATATAAATTATTTGAAAATTTATGCCCATGGAAAGTCCATTTTTGAGAAACTTAGATTCAAGAATCTCTAACTTGTTATGTCAGGTCTAAATTAATAGTTAAAATAATTTCAGAGGTCTGAGGAGCTGACGGTGAATCACTTGGTGTACTGTATGAAGTTCTGTCAAAGAGGCAACTTCACAAAAAAAAAAAAAGAATGAATAAGGCTGATTTTTGTATGTCCATATGTGCATTTCTCAGGAGAACTGGTAATGTTCAGCTGTTACACATTTTAACTGCAGTTTTAAGTGCAGTCACAGGATGAGTGTTGATAAATAAACTAATGTCACATTACTTTTGCATCTCTAAAGAAAAGAAAACAAACCCTTGCATTTTTTTCACTTCAAGTATAGGAAGTTATGGCTGAGTGACATAATGTAGAGGGTAGAAATAGTCAGACGTAAGTGATTTCTAAACCAAAATTATTACTAATAATTTTAATTCTATTTTTTCCCTTTTTTTCCCTGTAATGTGTGTTCTTGTAGGAGATTAAACTAAGGTTAAAATACAGTTAACTCAGAATGTTTTTGGAGGAATAATAAACTACTAATGACACTAATAATGTACTAATCCTTTGTATGACACAACTTAAGAAAATCAAAGAAATCAATGAAAAAGGAAAATGCCATTGCAGCTTTATTTTATTAGATAAAGACTGCTTAATTTTAAATATACTAGCTCTATTATTCTGAAAAATCTGGCCACTCATAAAAACATGCAATGAAAATTATTGCCGCTAGATTCTCTTACTCTTTTCACTCTCATTTACTTGGAGAACTCTCTTTAAAAATGATTGAAAAGTGCTCTGACAGAGTGTTTAATCAGTGTTTTTTCACAAGCTGGCATCTTTGGAGGCAGAAGCCCCTATCCACTGAGTAAGTGTGTTATTGCCAACGCATCTCACTCGTGACAGGAAGTTGCCATTCTTAACTTCGAGAGAGTAGTTCTGTCTCCATTCATATTTAGTCCTTGGAGCAGTGAAAGTGGTAACAAGAGTAGTAATAGTGATGATGGCTTTCTGTTTATGTTTTGAATATCTGTAAATGAGGAATATGATGTGGGAAATCTCAGATCCATCCAGCTGGATCTGGTCCACCAGAAGGATATATTTAATCTGTAGTTTAGTCCATTTCCTTTTTTCTCCCCAAAATCTACTAGTGTGTAGGAGTAGGCAATGGAGTGGACAACTTGGGTTAACAGCTTGTGCTTCCTCATCATTTCTCCTAGGTCTTATAATCTGTCCTCTGTCATGCAGTGGTTGTAATGTCAACAATGTCGTGCACCTTATCCTTTGTTGTGTCACATGTACTTTATTTGTTATCATGTGTTAACCATTTGGGAGGCTTGTTGGTATTTTGGCCATGAGGGATGCACATATGGGGAAAAAAGGGGACATCCAGCAATTGATTGTCTTCAAAAGAGGCTTTGTGGTTTGCACTAGCCTAAGGGTTCCTCACATCTGTCATGAATCCATGACTGTTGGTTGCATGGTAATAATTTCCAGTGACACTTGATAGATGCCAGGTTAGAAGTGAAAGGCCACAAGTCAGACAGGTTTGTGCTGATTTTTTAGTATGTTTTTAGCTGAGAATTCCTTCAAGAAAACATATTGCAAGTTTGTGTAATTTACTTTGTCTTTTTTCATATTTTCCTTCTGCGTCAGGCTGCTTGTTCTATTTGTATATGTAATCTTTTGGTGGGTAACCATGGTTGGTTTTGAAAGTGGGAACACATTTGTGGGGAAGAGAAAAAAGGAATTTAGAGGACTTGGGTTGTAAAGCAAGCATGGGAGAGGAACTTGACGGGCAAGACTCAGGGCACTTCACTGAGTCCCAGCATGCATTTTAGTGTGGTATGTACTGAGGCACCTCCTCTGGATTAGGATGTAGGTGTTATTTATGAAGTCATTGAGTTGTGATCTGTTGCCTGTATACCTGGCAATCTCTGTTGTGGAAAAATTCACTGGTGGGTCAGCTGCAGTTCTGCTCTTCCTCATGTGTGCCATGCTGGTTTTTTTGATGTTTTTAGAATGTGGTACAAGGCTTTTTTCAGTGCATTACAGACTTAAAATGGAGGGGCTGTTATTTTAAACTGAGTTGGTTTGGAATTGCCTGCTTGCTTTGTGGGAATTCTTTTTTCAGCGCTCTTTTCCAGACTCTGTTTAAAGACCTCCAATACTTAGTGCATTGAAGTGTCTCTTTGGTATTTCTTTCCACTTGCAATTTTATTTAGACTTCAGTACCTTCATGATCTTTGTAACTTTAAACATGTTGTCACTGGTTCTTAGTCTTTAATTTCTATTTTCACATAGTTCTGTACAGGTGTTGATCTTTTGACTATGTAGTTTCAGAATGCTGTATTGCAAAGATTTCACAAATTCAACTGATAACAAAATTTTTCAATGCTTTTTGGTAATTGAAAACAATCCATAAGAAAGTCCTCTATATGAACCATAGTCTTCAAAGAATATGTGGTGCAGGAAGCCACGACCTTACCAATTAATGTGTACTCCACTTGTTCGTACCGCAACTAAGTTTCCACCTGGAGTTTCAGTTCTGGTCTGCAGAGTGTATGCAACATTATAGTCTTGCTATCATTGTACAGAATATCTCGCAATGCAAGGGTAACCTCAGGTCTGTTGTAAGATAATGTGCTTCTCTGTTCTTTTTGCTGTCATTAAATTTAATTTCTTTGTGATTAAAATAGACTGTTTTCCGGATCCATATGAAGTATCACTGGTCACAACATAGGTCTATCCCCCAATTATCCATAAGGCTATTGAACTTTGCAGATTAGATATGTGAGACCACTAGCATTTTGAAAAAGTACTTCGGGAGGGATTCTCTGTTACATCCAACATAAATCAAGACTGACTTATTCTAAGCTCTTCAGAAAGGCAGTTGTGAGCACTGATGTTTGGTTCCAGTCCTGAACCATATGTATTAAGGCCCTCAACCTTGCCCACCATACATGAAGGAAAACACTAACAAAGAAATTATAGCAAAGATAAGATACTTGTGCTTTTAATACTTCCTGAAAGGTGGTAGTAGTCAGGTGGGGGTTGGTCTCTTTCTCCAGGCCACAACTGACAGAACAAGAGGACACAGTCTTAAACTGTGCCAAGGGACATACAGGTTGGATATTAGGAAAAAAAAAAATCATGGAAAGAATAATAAAGTACTGGAATGGTCTGCCTGGGGAGGTGCTGGAGTCCCAGACTGTATTTACAGAAAGACTGAATGTGGCACTTGGTGCCAGAGTTTAATTGAGGCATTGGACTCAACATGATCTTGGAGGTCTCTTCCAACCTAGTGATTCTGTAAATATGCCCAGGATAATCTACTTGGTTTTACTGCTCAGGATGTGTTCTACTCAGGTGTGGTTCCTGCTCTCATCAGCTTGCCTTCATTATGGGAATGTTTTTAGTGCAACAAAATTAGAATAGCTGTGATTTCATTTACAGCAGAAGTTTCTCAGGCTTAAGGAAAGTAGAACACGGGTTTCTCTGCCCAGCAAGAGCAATTTAAAGTGTTAACAATGTTGTTTCCTTCCAGAGAAGACTGCTTTGTTCTGGGAAGAAAGTTTCCTCTATCACATAGTTTGAGTGCAACCTTTTTTTGGACAGTGTTAGGTTTTCCATGGCTGGAAGGGATTTCTCCCTTGCTATCAGAATAGGTCATGAAAGGCATGGAATTTTTTGGTATTTGTGTTTTGTGGTTTTTTCCTTCCTCCAGTTCTTTCAATAGTGGTAAGAACACCTTGATAGTTCTAACTTCAGATATTTGTCTTATTTGGGATGTGTTTTCCTGATAGACAGCACTTGGATGTGAGTACAGAAATACTCTAATAAGGACGAGGTGGAAGTTTTCAGTATCTCATACAAGAAATAGAGAACTGCCAGTTTTTTCACCATTTTTCAGGCAATTTCATACATTGTGGGCGGGTCTTACTATTGGTTCTTTTTTCTTTACAATCTTGGGCACAGTGATGCCTGCTCTCCAGCCACCTTATGACCTTGAATTACAATGTAGTTATACTGCTTACAGCTTTGGCTCACCTTAACCAATTTCAAGAGCCATGGAAAAAGTGCAACTATCCCAGGTTAGGATGACTAGCTTAAGTAGGGCTCTCTAATAGGTGTTACAGTTTGCATTGAGAATGTCTGGATCTGAACAATTCGTTGCTTGATAGTTCAGTTGATTTATTGATGCAGGACTGAATTGATCATCCTCTGTTGCTATACACCTGCAATGATGCGCAGCTGTGCGACTGACTGATAATTAGTACAGAAGAGTTCGTAGGGTGTAACCAGAACCACCTTCTCTTGCAAGAAATCGCAAGACTTCTCAACATTCTACAATATTTTCTACCATAATTTTCAGATCTTAAATATAGAACACCAGCATGCACAAGATAACATTGCTACTTAGAGAAGTTGTGGCTGTATAAATTGTATAGATTTGAAATAGTAAGTCTAACTAGTTCTATATAAACACTATCACACTGTTTCCTTTTCTTTTTGCTTCCTATAAAAAAAGATATTTTAATAATTTTTTTTTCAATTAATCATCAGCCATAAAATCAGAAGAAATCATTAAAAGCATAAAAATCCAAAGGTATTGTTTGGTGTATAGCATTTTCAGTACTTGCAGTCATATTCCTAGATACAACAGAATATTGCTAGATTTTCCTAGGCAGGACAGAATTTTGTCAAGTTTTCCAGGCACATTTGTGGTCAGTGCAGGAAGTCTGACCATTGGTGATGTTTTCAAATCTGGAAAATTTTGGACTTGGATGGCACTTCAATCTTGTGTATCAGTTTCCATCATTTATAACTGATAGTGTCCCAGCCATTGCTAAGATATCCCTAAACATGTTGATCTGCTGCAAAAAACCCCTGCTGCAAAAAACCCCTCAGCCACTTCTGTGGCTACCATATGTATATGCATACACACACACACACACAGACACACACACACTTATATATATACGTATATGTAGACTGGGGCAGTTTTAGGGTTGTTTTGTTTGAGGGATTTTTTTATGGCACTTTTCCCGAAACCTCTCTAGGCAGTGCAGGCCATCCAAGTGCTGACCTGTCTAAGAATGATAGCCTCAGACTTTGCATGTGAGCCTCCACCTACTGTATCTTTATGTTTGCTTTTATTGAAAGCATTCATTACATTAAGTCTTTGCCACAACAGAGTGTTCTACTGATGCAGCACTCTCATTTTTAAGGCTGTATTGCTCTTTATTATATTAGAGCAGTGTGTGAAGAGTCAGTTAGAATGAGAACCTCATTGACATGGGCTGTGGAAAAAATGAGTAAAGGTTTATTTCTGCTCTGAGGACACACAGTCTAAATAAATGAGAAAGAATAGAAGAAATAGATACAAACAGCTGTAAAAGGGTAGATTTTCGCAAGTGGTGTCTAAAATATATTTTCTGTGTAGCAATTTTTTCTCTTCCAAGCGTTCTTTTAGTGATTTTAACAGTGAGTAGATGCCCAAATTGAGAATTAAAACCAAAATTTCTATGTTGTAGGCCATATTATCATTATACTCACTTTAATGTCTGTACAACATTAGCATTTGAGACTGCAGGAACTTAACTGCTTTACTTGTTGGTGTTACACTGCAGTCAATTTCGGTGAACCATAAAAACTTTGCCCCTGAAGGTAAAATTACACCGTATGCATGTTCCTAGCATACTGCTTTGGGGATAAACATGTCTTAAATCAACTCATTGCTTGCAGCTGAATTCCTTCTCCAAAATGCAGTTTCTATGTAGATAATAATGTTCAGAAAGACTGATTTTCTGTAAACCATAAAGTTTTTTGAACATAATTCAATCCATAAATGTATTTGGGCAGGATTGGAAAGAATTCTTATAATCCTAATAAAGATTAGGGGTTTTAGAAAGGAGAGGCATGTACCAGCATTTTTAATTAGCTTTCATAGGCACCTCCAGTTTGTTCATATATGTTCCAAACATTTACATATTGTGTTTCCTCATGTAATAAAAACCTTTGGACTTCATTGAAACTTCTTTTTGTAATTTTGCATTTGAAAAATTAAATTTAAAGTTTATGACACGCTGGTTCCTACTTGCTTGGATAGTAGTGTGTAGTTAAGGTGCCATCACTTAAGACCTTTGTTACAGTTATGTTTCTGTTGGGGCTTAATATATTGTGGGTTCAAATGGATGTAATTGTGGCCTTGAGGTGTTGGTCTAAAGAATACTGTCTGAGTTTGTACCCAGATATTCTTGGATTAATATTCTGAGACTTAGATCTTGTCCTTTCTGGAATTTAAATACCATTCCCTGAAAATTTTTGACTCCTTTATTTTACCTTCTTAATTTGCCTTTTTTTTTTTTCAAACTCTTGTAGACATTGAAATTCAGGCAGTAACTTTCGAACTATTTTTTACAGTCTCAAATGGATGAAGTGCCTGTTTGTCCCTCAGTTTAATTCTCAAATTAATTATAAAGTTCTTACATATGAATCTCCATACTTAGAATATGTAAAGGCAGAAAAAAAAAGTCCCTAGACAGTAGGCAAGACTTTGAAATGTGAGCAATTTTGTTATGTTTGAGAGGGCAAGTCTTTTGTTGCAATGAGGTTGATTCTTGTGGGTTTTGTCTTTTTTTTTTTTTTTTGCTTGTTTTGAGTGGGTTTTGGTTTGTTTTGGTTTTGTGGTTTTCTTTGGGTTATTTATGTTGTTTTTCTTTGCTTAGGGGTTATTTATTTGTGGGGTTTTTTTGGTGTTTTGTTTGGGTTTTGTTTTTTTTTTTTTTCTTCATTTTGTTGCTTTTTGAAATGATACCTTTGGTTTCAGGATTGAAATTTCAATTTTATTCCTACATGGACAAAATAGACATAGACTCTTCCATAGTGGGCAGTCTGTATGGGATTTTCTTCTATTTAGCAATCTTTGACCCATACCTTCCCTGTTCAGTGAATAGAAATGGCAAGGTAACTTAGCTGAGGGTGGCTACAGATCTGCTCTCCATGTAAATCATGAAGTGAACTGCGAGGGGAGAGAATTCCAGAAATCTGCTAGTAGACAAAATGCTTTAAAAGTTTCTCTACAAAGAGAGCCTTTCTTCTACCCATCCCCCCCACCCCTGCCCCTGAGTATATATTAATTGGTTATAAACTTACTTTTGAGGTTGTTATTCACCTAATTATTCACACACCAGTACATGATGGGATTCACAGGTACAGTTACAGTTCCATTGTACTGGCAAGAAGTTTTTTTCTGTGGAACAGAGAGAATTTTTAGTGTACAGCTCCAAGTTCTATAATTAGTTATATAGTAAAGGATTCAGAAAAGCGGCAAAACATATACAAGTGCTTAGAAGTTTAACCAATTAGCCTTTAAGTTGTCTGCCTGCATATGTCATTATTGTAAGTGTTTTAGTATCTGGTGGCATTTATATTTTTTTCTTTCCTTCCAGATCATTACTAAATATATTTATGAACTACTGCAGAACGAATGCCACTTGAAGAGAGTAACTCTTCCAGTAAGTATAATTTATTTTTCCAAAGACATTGTTTTTTTTATCTGTACCCAGCATAGCCCATGATCCCATATTCAGCTAAAGACAAGGTGTGCAAGGGCTTTGTGTGGGACATTGTCTTGGGACACTGCCCTCGCATTTTGCACATGTATGCATCTGGAGGTGTGGCTCCACCTCACTTCACATGTGTTTGATTTCTCCAACTGAGCCTTCCTTACCTTACCAGATACCAGAATTTTCAAAATGTGGTGCTTTTAATTGGAGAGTCATAGGCTTTCTGAAAAGTATTTGTAGATATTTTAAGATGTCTACAGCTGGATGTAGAGAGCAGAAGTGTCTCCACAAGCAGTGGGCTACACTCACATTGAGTATCAGTAAACTACTCCCAGTAATTTTTTAAAAAACGCTTTTTCAGTAATTTATAATATGTATGTAATATAAAGTGCTTATGTTGCTTAGTGAAAATATTTTATCAATCCTTGGAAAAGATCAAGGCTCCCCCACATATCAGAGTGTTTATAAATACATGTGATGTGATGTGAAGATGATGTTCAGGTATTTTTATATTATATGGAGAGTGCGGGGGAGACTGGAGTGTGACAACACTGTGTAGATTTTCCATCATTATGAAGGATTCCTATGCTCTTAGAAATTTTTTGAATTGCTGTTGATCTCAGACAAACCTTCGTATTCAGTCAGGGAAAACCTGTTTGGGCTATGGAAGGAAAAGGTTATTTGCCTTAACAGTTCTGTAACATTTCACTATTCCCATTTCCGTTCCCTGAGTGTTGCTTAGGGAATGTTTTGATGACCTGCCAAAACTACTTGCAGTTTCCTAGAATGGCTTTTTCAGTGTTCGCTTTTTCAGTGGTCATGGCAGAAGAAGCTGAGCTATGAGGTTCACAGAGAAGTCGAAGGGCAGTACTTTTGCAGCCTGGTGCTTGCACCAATGCCCTGAGAACCAGGACTGAGAAAGCATTTCCCCATTTCAGATTTTTCTGTGTAGACAGATGCAGGATTAGGTTCATCATGACAGTCTGCCTGGTGCAGTGATAATTATGATCTCCAGCTTTTTTGGCTAATTTTCTTTCTTGGTGAAGTTTTGGTCCAAGAAGTACTTCCAGAAAGATAATGTATCAAAAGACTTCTCAGGCCATGTCACGCTTTGTCTGTGAAACCATGAAGCTGTCGTTTATAAATTTAGAAGTGCCCAGCTTTTAAGGCTATAGGACTTTCTTTGATTCCTAAAAAAGAATATGAAGAATATGCATATAAGTAGTGCAGTGCTAACGCTGATCAATTAGTTCCAAAACATGGAGGCTCTAAGGTTTGGGTTTCTTGGCCTGGAAGAGGAATGGCCCTGGCTAGTTCTCATTTTTGGATTAATCTCTGTTTACTTGTATTTAGAAATTGTGTAGTGAACATGGATGCACTAATAGATTTAAGCTATTCTCAAATGTATTACTTTCAACTTCTGTGAAGTGTCATAATTTAATTGCATTCTGGAGCAAAGTAAGAAAGCACAAAATATGCAGGTGTCAATTGTAAGCATGGTGGAAAAATTCACATGAGGTACAAACACTGTTCTTCAGGAATGGCTGTTATGTGTAACAGTCAAAAATAGGTTATGAAGTGAACAAAAAGTGAAAAATTGAAACAACATATAAGTTTAAAGCTGTGTAAAAGCTAGGTTTAAATCACCACTGACAGACTCCCAAGTAAGGACACAAACCCTTCTACTTTAAACTAGTAAAGGAGACTAATAAAAGTAATAAAAGAGCTTTTAGGATGAGAATAGAAGAGAGTATAAATGTTGGCAAGTTACATATAAATTCACAGGAACTTCACAGAAACCAAATATGAGGAGCTTGTTAGAACTGTAAAGGCTAATAATAAAAGAGAGCTGATAAGGCCGGTAGATGAGCTACAACTAAAATGAATACCAAGGTCAAATAAGCAAAACTAATATTATTATTTCCAGTATAATATATATTATTATACTTATCCAATTTCCACACACTTAACATTCTATTTCTAAACAGGATATAATTCTGAGCAATTGTCTGAAATTTGTCATATCAATAGAGGAGACCTTAGGACAAGTTAATATATTGTATAATAAACAAAGTCCAGGATGAGAATTTTTTTAAACCTGGGGTTCTATAAGAAGTCAAACATGAAGCTGCAGAACAACCAACTTATATTTAACTTGGTGCTGAAATCAGCTAATAATAGTAATTATAATAATATATGGGGGGAGATGAGTAAAGTTTCTTTAAAAAAATTTCCAGAATTCATTGCAGGAATCAGAGATCACATAAAAAAGGAAAGTCTTGTCAGTAAAAGAGTACTACAAGTATTTCCAATGAACTGTCAAAAAGCTTAAATGCTTTTAAAAAGCACAGGAGAAGGGAGTCCCCTTAAGAGTTAATTGGTTAAAAGAGAAGAAAGGTGAAATAGGGGATAAATAAATATTTCACAGATGAAATAAACTGTTTCCAGTGAAATCCTATTAAAGCCTGACACAGTTGTAAGCAAAAGGAAAAAAAGGAATTAATACAAGCTAACGGACTTTTCTGGGTTGTTTTTTCTAAAATTATTTGGGGTAGTTAAATCTAAAGCTGATTATGATGAGTTGGGAAATTATTTCTTGATTCTGAATAACTGGATGATTAAATAACAGGAGATTCAATTCTGGTAAATACAAAATTATGGGGGAGATAACTCACTCTGTAAACACAACAGTGGCCTCTAAATGAGCTATTACAACTCAGGAAAGAGCTTGGAGTGATTGTGAGTAGTTCTCTGAGAACATCAGTGAGTGCTCAATGGCAGTCAAAAACCCTCAAAGCAAATAGGATGTTAGGAATTATTAGGTATCGAGAACAAAACAGAAAAACATCGTCATTCCACTCATTATGTGGGCCCTCATGTTAAACACTGCGTGAAGTCTGGACATCATATCAAAAAGGATATGAAGAATTAAGAAATACAGAGGAGGGTTGCAAGGATGATCACAGGCATGAAATGCTTTTCAGACAAAGAAAGATTAAACAAAGATTCTTCAGCTTGGAAAATAGATGACTGAGGAAGGAATATGACAAATCTATAAAATCATGAAAGGTGAAGAGAAGATGAATAGGGAATGGGTTTTTGCTTTTTTCATAATAGAGAACCTAAGGGGCATCAAGTTTAAATTATCAGGCAGGAGATCTCTACTGAAAGAGACAGTATTATTTCATATATGTCCCAATTATATTGTGGAACTCGTTGCCACAGAATGCTCTCAAGGAGAAAGGCATAAATGCATTCAAAAAAACCATTTGACAATATTAAGGTGGGATAGGTGCCTTGAACTATGGTGCATGCTTGCCTAGTTATATAAACTGTGGCTTGCAAGGTTCCAAAGTTACTGTCAAAGTCAAAGCCAATCAAGAATCACTCTACAACGAACCATGCTGTTTTGTTCCTGTTGCCCTACACAAATCTGCCTGTTGTCAGAAACAGGACCCTGGACCTTGGTCTGACAGAGATGGCTCATATATATATATACATGTATTGGTGTGTGTGTATATACACAACCTTTTTATGTGAATATTTTAGAGATGAATACAAAAACTTTTTTTCTTTTAACCTTGTCACATGTTATCAGAAAGTTGGTGTATTGGCTTTCCTTTTCCTGTCAGACAATAATGAAGTTGGCAGTGCTGTGATTTTTGAATATTTGAAATGTCTTTTGGGACTGTGTTAGATGGAGTGGGCTTTTTTCAACATGATTTTAGTAGGAAATGAAAATAGTATGCTTCAAAAGTTTAGCATGATGGCATTTTATGTTCTCTCATCTTCCTTAACTTCAACCTTGTGTGTAAAGTCCAAGTTGCTGTCTTTGTTTTGTTTTCTTAGGCAGCAGCTTCAGTTTTGGATACAAAAGTTATTTAATTTCTTTTCAGATATGAAAGAGCCCTGATCAGGAGAGCTTGCCCATGCCTGTATCATGCCAGCATCTTTGACTAAAAAATTCTGAACGTATTTTCCTATGCAGGGAGGCCAAGATCCATGTTGCATTGTTGTTACTGTAAAGCATTGCACTTCTAATAATGTTCAACATGTACTACTAGACATAACAATTTAAAAAAGTCTCATAATTAGGGAGAGGCTATTTGGTTACTACTTTTAAAGTTTCACCTTGTGCTCCATTGAAGGTTGTTAGGAATAAGAGGAAAACTGCAATTCTTTTAGCCAGATTGAGTATTTGTATTTCTCTAGTTTTAGTGGCATAATCAGTGATTGATCTTTGCTCTTCTTTAGCTGTTGAGGACAAATGGAGTGTGCTTCTGAATTAGCTGCATCTTTAACAGCTTCTGGGGAAGCCCGAGATAGAAGTTTAAATAATTAGTAACATCTTGTAGTGGTTTTAAGCCCAGCTGGAAATTAAGCACCATGCAGCTGCTTGCTCAACCCTCCTTTTACCTCCCTCAACACCAGTGGAATAGGGAGGAGAATCAAAGCAAAACTTACTAGCTGAGATAAAAACAGTTTAATAACCTGAAGTGAAGTAAAATACAGTGATAATGGTAAATGATAATAATAAGACAAAAACCCAGTGATGTGCAATGCTAGATGCCAGACCCCTGATTCTTGAACCCAAATTGGGCATGCTTGTGGGTAACTCCCCCAGTTTATATCCTGGGCATGATGTTCTGGGGTGTGGAATATTTCTTTTCCAGTTCAGGACATCTTGTCCCAGCCATGCTCCCTCCAAGTTTATTTTGCATACATTCTCACTGGCAGAGCATGATAAAAGGAAAGAGAAGTCCTTGGCTTTGGATAAACACAACTTAGCAAAAAACTAAAATATCAGTGTGTTATTAATACTATTCTTGTTGTGAAGCCAAAACACAGCACTTTATCAGCTACTGAGAAGAAATTAACTTTATCCTGCCTGAAACCAGGACACATGTTTAATTGGCAATGGTGCTGAAATGTCTCACCTTGCAGAACCTTCTCAGTTATCAGTGCTTTCCTCTTTCACTTCAATAGGTAAAAATTCATCCAATAGTTATTTTTCTCTGAGAAGCAATGGTCTGTTATCTCCAATGCACGTTCCTTTTGCCGGTTTTGTTGCCTAAGTGAAGTTAATACTTGTTTGTAAAATTTCCACAGATTTTATGTTTGTTAAATTGGTTGTGGTAATAGTCAAATGTTGATTACCTGCCTGTAATATTGATCAGCAGCTGTCAGTTTTACATTTTTGATTGAAAAATTCTAAATCAGGATTCTCAATACTGTGAAGACTTTAACCAAAGTGACTTAGTGAGGTTTATGTTGAAACACATAGAAGATGACTTTTCATCTTGGAAAGCAAATGAGCAGATTTTTCTCTCCACCAGCTGCTCACAATTCTCACAATCTTTTTTGGATCTTTTCAGTTTCAATTCTACTTATTTCCCATGTTCTTTCCTCCAGTTACGGTTCATACCTACTTTGAAGGCTCAAGGCTCATAATTTTTGTCGTGTTTCTTAACTGAAACAAGAAAAATACTTAGTAAGAAAAATACTAGTGGATTTTTTTCACTTTCCAACATTCAATCTTATAAACCTCCAGTATATAAAATGAAAGACTCCTGAAGCCTAGTCAGGTCTCATACATCTTGTGTTAGTAATGGCTAATTGTTGATGTGGTGGCATGGATGACAATAAGATTAGATTTTAAGTTTAGCTTGATTTTACTCTATATATTGATAGCAGCTGTGCAAAATGCTAATTAAGCGTGCTGGTGAAATACTTTATAGACTGTACTACTGTATTAGGTGAAAACTCATTTGAGACAGAAATTATGTGGAAAAAAGAAATTCACTGAAAACATTAAGAATCTCATAATATATGTAGAGATCTCACCATAGCTGCCTACATTCATAAACTTTAAGGAATTATTGTGCATTGGGAAAAAAAAAAAAAAAAAAAAAAAAAAAAAAAAAAAAAAAAAGAAAGAGAATTAAACAGTTTGAAACAGTGAATTATCATTGTAATTTAGATAGGTTTGGCATGCCTAGCTACAGATTACTGGAAGATTGCTCTCACCTGTAAATAACAGTGTTGAGTCAAATTGTTAAATTAATCTAAAAAACGTTTTCCTGTATTTATTCAGTTTAGATTTAAGTGATCAGAAATCAGTGTCCTTAAGTAGGTCCAGAATGCAAATTATTTTATGGGGCCTCAGTGTGTCCAGCATTAAATGGTATTCTACATTGATCTTTCAGTAAAGTAAGGTTGTGTATAGCAGTGACCTTTATGTGCATTCTTTAGGCAAAGCTGGACCTAATAAATTGCTACTGTTTGAAGGTGAATTAACTTGACAAAGGTCTCTAAATGTGTTAAATTTTGGGAAAAGAATCAAAAGTAATTTTTTATGATCTTGGTAGATATTTTTAGCTTTTTAAAATTAACTTCTTTGCAGAAATGGGAACTAGCTGTATCTTCTAGTGCAAATGATTATGAAGTGCTGGTATTTCCTATATACTACACAATATTTTAGTTTATAAGTGCTAAAACCTACAGCTAAGTTACACATTAGCCTGAAATGCAAATTCACAATGTTTTTTTCCTACTTATAGTGTTGTAAATACTCAGTTTGTGGGTAGAAATAAGTTACACCTTGCCAGTCTATCTGAGATTCAGCGTTGGCTGACTTTTTACCTAATCTGTTTCACCTTTTAAGGTGTCAATACTGCTATTTCAGAAGCAGCAGCATGATCTGACTGTAGCCCCAGTCTATTCAATAGAACATATTCTTTACCACGTTTCCTATTTTTGCACATAGTGTGAGTACATTTCCTGTGCAAACTCTGAGACACGTGAGATGTTACTTTATTTTGGAGCAGGGGAATAAGGTCTTCAGTGCTTTGGGAAATATTGAAGAAAGACATGACCATTCTTTTATTAACAAATTTGTTTTGTTCAAGTAGCCTCATTGACTTCATTAAAACAAGTGTTTGGTAGGACTTACATTAAAAAAAGCCTGAAGATGCACGCAGAAATAATTTTTCCTATTATAAGGGTATTTAAGGATACATACCCATATATGCAGAAAAACTATCATAATCCAAATAGCCAATTCCTTCGTTCTCCACATGGGGATCATAACCTGATCTGTTTTTCTCCTCTGTTGCAGAGAATGTTCCTACCAGCTGGACAGTTAGGCTATGGGTGTGGAGGGATGTGGAGTACAGTAGAAGGGGGAGATGTGCCTGTTCTGTTCTTTCTTTCCTATGTATTCATATGCTGGAAAGAGAAGAATAAGTAGACTGGAGGGTTTGTTTTGCCCTCATGGTATTTACATCAGTTCTTTTGTCTTGAACAAAAAGTGCTGCTTTACTTTCTTAAAGAAAAATATAAGCTATTAGGTTGCAATTCGCTGAATATCAAAAATAATTGCTGGTGTCTTTCTACAGCAAAGTAGCTAAGCATTGACCCTGATACAGGAGGATTCTTAATGAAGCTATTATTTAAAACCAAATTGGATTTCTATATTTTATCAGACCTATCCTATTAAATTTGTAACAGACAAATTTACAGTACGGGTTCCTATGTAGCTTATTGAGTATTTATGTTGAGATGGCTGATTTGGAACTCTCCAGGATTTTGTTTATTATCATGTAAAAATTTATTGTTGCTTTAGGCATTTCAGAGCTTGCTTGCTCCTTTCTCTCTCACCACTTCCAATTGCTCATTTATGGACTTTCTTCCTTTTCTGTAAATTTTTGTAAACGACTGATGTTTCAAAGCTTAAGCACACCTTTTACCCCTTTGCTTAATTTTAAATGTCGCTTGGATTGCTGTCCTAAAATGTTGTATGTTTCAAAGTTATATTGCATATTTTGCTTTATTTTTATTTAGTCCTGGCCACACCTGCATTGAAATGTTTGTTAAATGGTGAATGTTTTTATATAAATTTGGTAGATAACTTTGTAACTACAGGTTTTCTTTCAATGAATTTTATTGATACATTAAAATGTGTGTTGTCTGTAATTGCAGGTTGATGCAATTGAGACTGAACCAAAGAGCTTTATCTTTATGAGTGAAGATGCATTAGTAAATCCTGACAAGCTGTTGGTCCTAATTCATGGTAATGGTGTTGTCAGAGCTGGTCAGTGGGCTAGGAGACTGATAATTAATGAAGATCTGGACAGTGGGACACAGATACCATACATAAAGAGAGCTATTGAGGTAAGTGAAAGTTCAAGGATGCAAGGTGGTGTGTGCTATGGGATGTGAACGTGTGTGCCTGTGTGTGAAGAGCTGTGAAACTGTGATGTTTTAATTTTCTAATCAGTATTCTTTTTCGGTGGTCATTGTATTTGTGATGGGAATACTTTTTTGGTTTTTTGAAAGTTTTTCCTAGTGGAACCAAGTTCCTCTCTTGCAGTAAAATAAAATTTAGTTGCATGTCATGGTGTTGTGTTGGGACTGCCATGTAGCTTAATATGGTAGATGCTATGACAACAACCCTTAGCAGGTGATGCGATGCAGCAGAAGACATTACAGGAATTTGTTACAACTTGGATTATTTTCTTTTGTATTTTGTTAAGTTTGTATTATAGTTCAATGACTGCTGTAATCTAATGGTAACATGAGCTTTCATAAATAACAAGCAATCTTTTTTACTAGGCTTGTACTGAAATTATTAGAGGCACAGTCTTCTTCAGATTTGCACTAAATACTGATTCATTCGGATTTACTTATCATATTTGGCAATAGCAGACATTCACATTTTGTTGACACTATTTTGTTATATCTATTTCAGAGACAGTGGACACAGTTTGTGTTATATTTTTGTCATTGGGACACTGCAGATGTAGTTCATCATGTGCACCCTGCTACCTAAAGGAAACTTCCTGTAGTAAATGTTAGAAGAGCTTATTTAAGATTGTTTCTATTATATTTGCCAAGTTAAGCTAATGTTCTACTCTAAATATTGTTGTTGTTACTGTTACATATTTTGCTAAATGATTAATTTTTGCAGTTGATGAATAATTTTTGCAGCTGTCTTTAAAATATTCAGGAAAAAAAATGGCACTTTTTTTCAATAAAGCCAAGAAAGAAAACATATAAAAACATTAGGCCATTAAGATATTTTTGGTTTTTTTCCTCACTATCAAAGCACCAGACTACACTTTGTGAGAAAAAGCAAGCTAGCCCTGTGAAAGTGAAGCTTATCTTTTTCTAACATAAAGTTTTTTATTCATTTTAAATCAAGATTCAGAATCAGAACAAAAAGTACCTCAGGGTTACTGAGTGCAGTACAGGTGTATGGTAGTATGTGACTTCTGGTGCAAGTTCCAAAATGTTTCCCAAGAAACCCAAATAGCTGTAGCCACTTCAATTTTTGTACAGTGCTTATATGCTTGCGTTTTTGTTCTTTCCTAGAGATGCTGCTGTCTTGGGTAACATGACAGACTGAGTATTTCAAACTGGGATACTAACCTTATTTAAAAGATAATTTTTAAGGGTTATTTCTAGTAGAAAAGAGTTATATCTCTTTTTACTGTTTTGTTATTTTTATTTATTTTGTGAAGGATTTGTGCCAGTATGACAGAGATCAGACCTCTGTTTTCTCAAATGGTTGTTATACTTAAAACCAGATTATTTATCTCTATTTATATGCATTTTGAATGCTTCTTTAAAAAACAAGACAAGCAAGATCCCAGTGTTGGATGAGAAAATATTTTACAAAACTGTAATCATTAGACAACATTGGTACATCACAGTTTATGTTCTTATCTTTGAGCTTTTCCTTAATGTGGTTTTTAAGTTCATAGTTCTCTTTAGTTCAGTAATTCCAGCTACTGTAAAACCCACTATCCCTTTTTGTGCATCTTGAAATTCTGGTAAGTGTACTTACTACATGTTTAGGACACATACTGTTTATAGTGATTTTTTTAATGCAAAATGGAGAATAGATTTGTGAAGAATTTGAAGAAGTGTTCACTTGTGTTAAATTAAATTCAGTTATGTGTTGCTATTTTTTTTGTATCTTGTAATCCCTGTGCTGGGAATTGGTTGTGGATCTGGTTGGATAAGGCAATATTTTATGGAAATTGCACGCCACTGAAAGTATTTAGAATCATTTGGTTATGACTGAAAAGAGATTACTGATAGGTACATGCTGATACCATGTCAGCTTCAGGTATGGATCATACAAATTACATTTCTAAATGCAGGAAATTATGGTAGACTGAATGTAAGGACTCTGTATAATAAAAATAATAGTAAAAATTGCATCCTTTTCTGATGTTCAGTCCTCTACTTGATTTAGTCACTTCTGTCACTTATGCAATGAAAATAACTAGCCAAGATTATAAATAGCCTGGATGAAAATTGTACTAATGTTTCATGCAACATTATTTGAAGTAGGGAATTATTTTCCTAGATCTTTCTGTGTTTCTTCTAAGGAGAGGTCTTATTCTTGAATGAAACCAGCAGACCTTATCAAAGCATCAGTGCCGATAGCAAGAGAGCATGGATTTCTTTTCTAGTAGACTTGCGTGAGTTTGGAGTGGATATGTAGGATTTGAAAATTTCCATCATCTGTTGTGACTTTGCCACACGTGCATCTAAAACATGCAGCATTGCAGCTAAATATTTGCTGAAGGTTAGGTTCTAATTAAAAAAATAAAAATTGAAAATTAGTGAAAACAGTAGTGATTGAGTGTCCTATGTGCAAGAACTAATTCTTCTAATCCTATGTGCAAGACCTAAATATCTGCTTTTTAAAAACAAAAAAAAACCCACAAAAGCAAAAGACCACCCTCTAAGCAGGCCAAACCCCACAACTTCTTCTCAGTTTGTTTCTTGGAAAAACTGAAAACAGGGGTGCAACAGATGGGGTTATCCGTGAGCAGTGGACTGAGCAGGATGAACTGATACTTCTGAACAGGGAGTTAAGGGAAGAATAGAAGCTAATTCTCTCTGATGCAACATATCTAAGGAAAACAGAATTAAGAAACCCCACTTCTCAAGAATGTGTGGAACAAGGGAGCAATGTACAGGCTTAAAATTTTGTATTTTAAAATTCCAGTATTTTGGGGCCGCTGCACATTGTAAAGAAAGATTCAAAGAGATATATCCTGGTGAGAATTTAAGTAGCTAGAAATAAGGGGGTTTTTTTTCATCTGTGCAATTCCTGTAGGTAATGCTTCTCCTTCCATGTTTTATATCAAGCCCTATTGTGTAGATTCAATCTTTTGTGTAAGAGGTATTGTGAATGGTTGACAAGGGTTTATGTGAAGAGGCAACATTATTGTGTTAATTTGAAAATTCAAACTTGGTGGTGTAGATGTTGAAATATGAATGAAGAGAACAAATAAGCAATTGGATAGAGAACAGATTGTACGAAAAGAAGGAGGGAGAAAATTGTACACAATGGGAAAACCACATGTAAATACATTAAAATTTGGTAGGAATAAAACCTATTTTAGAAAAACAAGTAGAAGAAAAATAGTCTAGTAAGGCAGTAAGAATGTAGTAAAAGCTAAATTAAAATAAATACTTACTAGAAAAGATATTTAAAAGAGAAGAAACTGGCAATGTCCTGTAAATACAATACAAAAATATTGCATAGATTATTTGTTTTGTTAAAATAGAAATTTTCTGTTGAAACTTTCTCTAGTGGTAAGATTTTTGACAGAAGCAGTTATCTGGTGCATGAGAGACTGCAGTTCAAGTCCCTCCCCTGGGAATGAGTGACTATTCCATTTATAATGAAAATTCTGCTCTGGAGATATTCTTCTTGTTATAAAAAAGTAAATGTAAATTATATAAATAAATAAATAAATAAATACATAAATGTAGATTAAAAGAGTAATTTTAATCTGTCTCTTCTATGTTTTGCCTAAATGACTTGTCTAGGTTGGTACAGTGAGGCTCTTCTCAGATCAGTTATTTTTGAGCCATGCATTCAGTCACTGAAGTAGTGCCAGGAAAAGGTGATGGAAGACAGAGACAAATTCTTCAATTTAATGATGAGATCACACACTTGGGCTGTCAAGAATTAAACATTTACAGTTCTGGTTTCATAGTGGTTGCTCATTGTGTTAGAGAAGGAGAGGCCAAAGTTGTATTTAGAAAAGAGATCTGTTCTTTGGGGAAGTGGAAACTCAGCTTGCCTTGGTTGGACATTGTGAAGAGTTTGGGAGTACTACTGTCTTTGATGCCTCTCCCCTAGGGAATAAATATGATATCAGCTTACTGCACAAGCACAGGAAAACAGTTGGATGTTTTCTGAGTTCTTGGAAATTCAGTACATTTGTTACCTAAGATAGCTGTGGTCCCAGGAATGCTAATAAAATTCAACCACTGTCACTTATTTATTTTAAAAAAATTAAAAACTATCAAAGAATTGTTGCCTGATTTCAAATTCAGATATTAAGATATGTTAGATATTTGTATTATTACTTAAAGGAGAATTGATACTTGACTTACAGCTGGAAAATAGGTTCTTCAAAGAACAAGAAGCTGGACAAGTTTTTCAGGAGAAATAGAGCAGCATCTAAAAATCTGACTTTACATGAACAAACAAAAAGCCAAAGCTTTACATGAGATGGGTATTAGCTGTGGAAATGTTTCTTTAATAACTGGTAAAACATGATTTTCGGCTTCAGTTGTCTGTTGTGTTTATCCTACTCTTCCTTTGTTTTACAATCTCTGTTCTCTTTGGTCAAAATATTGGATTTATTCACTTATACTAATGTCATTCATTTGTACAAAACTGTCAGGTTGGCAATATTTACTAAGAATTGGTGAGGGTTATTACTTTTGTCAGCGTGCAGTAATATGTCATTAGTTTTGTAAGGCAGTTGAATGGAACAACAAAATCGTTCAGTATAACAGCAGTAAATTTTCCCACTATAAATTTTATGTGATGTAGTCTTAATGGTTAGTAACTAGTATGATAACACATACTATTTTTTATTTTCTCTTTCCACTTCATAAAAATCAGTCAGTTTCAATAGTGGATATTTACATACTGTTGCCCAGAAATTTTTATGTTTAAATTCTTGCGAAAAACTTTTAAATCTGACTTTTAAGTAGAGAATATCTTGTTAGACAAACATACTTTTTGGTTTGGTCTTATAGTTTATACAAGCTTAGCATAGTATCAATAATACAGGCAAGGGACACTTTCTGGAAAAAAAAGCAGCTGACATTTCACAATTGTCAATTGTGAAATTGAGAATTATAATTCTGTCACAGAGTACTAATATTTATGTGCCTTTTGTGTCTTCTATGTGTATTGTTGCAGAAGGATGTTAAAGTACATAATTTATTTATTAATGGTCAGTTACAGTGCCAGAGCAATCATAATCTTATTTGGGTTTTTTAATATATTGCTGAACCATTCACTTTCACTAAAACAGGCAATAATTTGTTAGGTTGTTTCATTTCAAATGCTACTTTTCTGACTGTGGTATATGTACTTGGTTTATTAATTTTGTTAGACCATAAGAACTAGTGTTGCTTGTAAAGTCCTTTTTAGCAGACAAAACCTGTGTTTAGAATTCATGCTTCTGTGGTAATTAGACTAACAAAACTTAGAGATTTTTGGATGATCTTTTGAGATCATTCTGAAAACATAAACACAAATCACAGTGTATTATTGAATAATAAGTCACGTATAATTGATTTTAAATCAACCGTACTCTGGAAAGAAAATTTATAAAGCAGTATATTTAATTATTTCAAAAACATTTTATGAGGGATTAATAATCTCTCAAATGCTACTCACTGAGCAGATATAAGAAAAATTTGCATAGTTGAAAGCAATATTAATTGATCACAAAGTACACAGTAATACATGATAAGCTGTATAGGAGTTAAAATATTAAGTCAGAAATTCAAGAAAAGGTTAAAAGCTTAGACTAATACTGAGCTGACAGGGTATATAAACCCACACCAGCCCCCATGCCAACAGAGGAAAACAATGAGATGACAGCTCTACTGTTTGGAGAGGGGTTGCTAACGACAGCTTATTCCTTTATGATTTCAACTCTTGACAGAAGACAGGTCTGCTTGTTGCATCATGGCAGATGTATCATTACCTTCTGGCCCTGTCATGACTGAACTGGAAAAAAAAAAAAAACACTTGCAATTCTAAAAGTCTCTTTGGAATTTAGTGCATCCTTTCCCAGATACTTTTGCCATTGTTGCATTAATTGTGTGTATTACATCCTTACAGTTTTCGGTACTGCATAATTTGATAATATAGAGATATTTAGAGATTGCTTTGTCTTCTTTTATTCTGCTGTTTGTCATGTTTTAGACTCCAGTAGCACCTTGTGTTATTTTACTCATGCTTTGTCACTGATCCAAGAAAATCACTGTTCAAGATAAAAATACTTTGATAAATACAGCTTGAAAATATTCTTTCCTCCATTCATTCAAACTATTTCAGCCATTTTTAATTGGCTAAGTATTAGATTAAGGATACACAGTGAACATTTAAAATAGTCACCTTCATTTTAAGAAAAAAGTTTAATACGAATTTAAATGGCCTTTTTCATCATATACATATTAAGATTCTTCCTTTCCACACCACGACCCTTCCCCCCCATTCAGCTTGTTGGATACCCAACAGTGACTCTGGAGACTTAAAAAAGAGTAAGAAGGGATGTGGATTTTTGAAAGTATGTCAAAAGCCTTGGGGTTTGGGTATGATCAGAATTTCAATAGAGGTTGAGATGAGTTTAAATGCATAGAAAGGGAACATAAAAATCTTGTTTAATTTCTGTCATGTTGTTCTTTTTTTAGTCACTCTGATGTCTTTTTCAAATCTGCTTTTCTCTCAAGCTTTGTGGTACTATATTCAAGATCTGGGCTTTTTCCTCTTTGTATTTCGTTTTAACTGCTGATCCCTTTTCTGTGGTGCTTCTGCCTTTAATATCAGCTGAAGCGGTCTGAATTGCTGCATCAAAGCTGTTTTGGGAGAGAGACAGTGTTTAAGATTGTGCAGGGTGAGATTCTCTGGGTAGAAGGTAACACTTCCTGCAGTTATAATCAATGCACTTGACACTTTCAAAGGCAGGAGAAGCCATGACTTGCTCAGGGGTTAAACTTTTTAAATAACTTCCCTTGGGAAAAATGCCATCAATAAAATGGAATAATTAGTAGAAGATTCTTGAGTAGCCTAGGTTTGAAAAGAAAAGATTAGAGATAGGTCAGGTTTGCACTTCTACTGTGTTTTCCCTCCCATTTGTTTTTCAAACTATGAGCTTTTGTTTAAATGCGTGCAGTATTACAAAATCAATCTGGTTCAAAAGTAATGTCATCTATTTAAGACAGTGCATTAATTTTGTAGTCTTATTGTCTAATAATATTGTCTTGTAGTCTAATAATTGTAAGAATGGAGATTGAATTCTATATAAAAATACAACTTCACATTTGCTAGCTTTGTCATTTCCTGCCCACATGTTTATTCTGCAAGTAGTCATTTTAGCTAACAAAACATTTGCAACTTTGAACCTTAATAAATAAGCTTAAATTGTAATGTACATTCAGTAATTTTAAAATTTATTTCTAAATAGCATTATGTGGATATTCTGTATATATGATCATTAATTTCTATAGAGATGAAGAGGTTTACGCTGAAATTCATCTCTCTTTGCAATTATTGTGTTTGATAATTTCAGGTTTTAGGAGGAAATTATTGGAATTTTAATTATATTTTTTCATATAATCATTTTTATTAAAGCAGCAATTTTGAAAGGCAAAGCCTGACTAAAAATGGTGCTTTCATATATAGTGTAGTGTATGCCTACTGTACAAAATATCAATAAATAATGCATGAATGGCTTTGGAATAAAAGGTTCTTACCATTCATTAATTATTTACTTATTTGAACTTTTTATTTTTCTTAAGGGAAATAAAATCACAGACAGTACTCTGCAACAGTAACTAAACAAGACTTTAGCAAGCACATAACCAATGTTTTTCAAAAATACAACATTGTATTTTCTAATAAGTTACATTGGAATGGGATCAGTACCACTGGATAGATTATTTGGTAGAGATTATTCTGAATACAAATTTGTTACAAAATGTTAGCGAGGAAGTATAACTAGTCTCGAGTCCAGCAAGGTATGAATATTTCTGTGTGGTTTTGGGGATATGCCTGTGGCAAGCTGGCTGTGGAACTGTGACTTTTTAATTGCTCTGAAATTGCAGTGGCGCTTTTTCTGTTTCTTTACAGATTTTCATTTGATTGAATATTTTAAATTCATGATATGTTTGCCATTGGAAAGATCGATGGTTCAATACATACTAGTATTATTGTACTTGGAAATACTGTAATTATTTGTGGTTGTAATTATGTAGTTGTAATCCAGTGTTGTTTTGATTTAGAGAATTTGGATCTGTGGAAGTGTCATAGGTTTGTGGTTATTTATCTCTGAGTACAGTACATACAAGTAACATCTAGTTTTAACTGATTTGCTGAAGCAGATGTATCTCTCATTTCAATGTGGAATCATCCAGTAAAGCTGTTACGGTAGGGGCCCCAGTGCCTTCACAGGGTGGTATGATTTAGGATGGAAATTAGCTAGGCTTTACTTTCATGTGTAATAAACAATGCAAGTGTGCTTTTCTGATCATGGAATAGAGATTTTCCAAATACCTTTCATATGGTTTTTTGGCAACATTTTCTGTTCAGGTGATCTTGTCAGTGATAGTGTGAATATTGGTTTTTGAGAGTGTTAGCATGATAAACCAAATAATAGAATTATTAAGATTGAAGAAGACTTCTAAAATTATTGAGTCCAACTGTTTACCCAGCACTGCCAAGTCTACTGTATTCCTACATGCCACATCTACACATCTTATAAATGCCTTCAGGAGTGGTGACACCACCACTGTCCTCTGCCATCTGTGCCAGGGGTTGACAACCCTTTCTGTGAAGAAACTTTTTGCCATATCCAATCTAAACTGTTCCTGGCATAACTTGAGGCCATATCTTCTCATCTGATCACTTGTTACGTGGGAGAAGAGACTGACCCCCACCTGGCTACACCCGCAATTCAGGCAGTTGTAGAGTGACAAGGCCTCCCCTGAGCCTCCTTTTGAGCAGGCTAAACACCCCCTCCTCATACTTGTGCTCCAGACCCTTCTCTAGCTCTGTTGCCCTTGTCTGGACATACTCCAGCACACCAACTTTTTTTGGAGCATAATTTTAAATGCAATGATCTTTTACTTATTCAGATTCCTCTCCTATAATATGGGGTGACCTATTAATTGTTCATTGGTCGACATATTAATCTTAAGCAATTAGCTTCATTTTACTTTTTGAAAAAAAAAAACAGCCAGTATTTTTATTCTCCTTCAGGAGAACATTAGTTAAGCAATCGAAAATACAATTGCAATTTTAAAATATTTTTTAAAGAAGTTAACCCACTATCATTTAAAAATATTTAATACCTATTTAAAAATACTGAAATCGTCTTCTGACTGATTATATGTATACATGGCTAAACTATCACATAGATAATCTTAATGCATTCTAAAGTGTAAATTGTATTCTTTATAGTATCATAGAAAGAGTATTACACGTGTGTCAGTATAAGTTACATATATGCATGTGTTTAATATTACACTAAATTGCCAATACTCTGTTGAGTTTTCAAATGAATCAGTACTTAAAAGACTGAACAATTCAATGGTGAGATAAACACTTCCTTATTCATATCATGAAATGCATATTTAAATGAAATTACCCCTTATTTACTGTGCATGGAGCTGGAAAATACTAACTTGAATGCATAGGAATTCAAATAAAATTTTTATATTCTTTCTGCTTAACTATTTAGTGCTGTTCTAATAATGCACATTGCTGCTTCAGGTAATAAGAAAATAGATATGACAAAGACTTTGTTATGCAAATTAGCACAGGATTGTAACCTTTTGAAAATACAAAGATCTTTGGAATGATATATGTCCCTTTTGATCAAAAACTTTTAAAAGTTTAATAATTCTGTTAAAACAAACTAAAACTGTGGGTAATTGTCTTCTTTTCCCTGAAATGAACAAATTATAACATCAAAAAACCTGGGAGTGAGGTGTGTAGTAGGTCATTTACTGCTGCAGGCATTTTCTCTCCCTTCAGGATGTGCTTGTTTAGTTTCTCTCACTTTGTGCCTGTGGCACTCTGTGGTGAAATTCAGACATGTTCTTCCCCTTCAAGGAATCTCTAGGGTGGTAGATAACTTATACAAAATTAATAAATAGTGTTGCTTTTTTTATTTTTCCCATCCTAGGCAATTCGTTTCCCTGTTGAGAAGAGCTGAGTTGCACAAGACATGTTTATTAAAAAAAATGTGTGTTTTTGTATAGAGTTACAGAAATATTAAACATAATAGGGTGAAATGTGTCATTAAGAAAATGGAATTACTCAATTTTCAGTGATCCCTTTAGAGAAAAAAATGGAATGGTGAAAATCCCTTATATGTTGATTAACCTTTTTAAACCTAGAATTTTTAAACATATTAAGGTATAGGAGATTTTTATAGTGGTGTTTTGTTTGTTTTTTTTTTTTTAATTTTGGGCTTGTAAACTTAGTTTCCATTCATCTCAGCAACATTCAAGGAGTAAACCTGTTTTGAGGCTATTCAGCTGGATGATTATTTTTGGGGAAGACCAGCTGTACCATCTTGCGTATTCACAACCATTTGTTCTAGCATATTGCAGTGCTAATCCTCTTAGGAGAAGAAGAGATTGGCACAGATAGCTTAACCTGTTATATTGTGTGCTACATTGCAGCCTCCATCTCACGCCGAAGGCAGTGAGACTTGAGATTGCTTTGGAGGGTAGAACAGATAATGAGGCTTGAGTGTAAATATGTGCTGGTATAAGGAAGGAAAACGACTTTTTTTTTTTTTTTTTTTTTTTTTTTTTTTTCTTTTTGGTAGTCGATGATTTTAATTGTCCTTTTAGCTGTGAAAACTGTAATGGTCTTATACTGTTGCTTGCTTCTAAGTATTTAAAAGAATCGTAAAAAAAAAATGGACTGCATTAAATATTGTCATTTGTTGTAAAGTTTTCCTCCTAGGTGTTACCCACTGCCATTTTAAGCTTTCCTTAAGAGCAGATGTACTTAGCTAGTAAGTAAATAATCTTTTTTCTAAAAATCATTTGAAAAATATGGGCAGAAAATATTCATGGTGCTTCAGTGCACAGGTGTTTGAGTTTCTTCAGACCATTGGTAGCTGAGATTGTGTTTTGAATCCCAGCTCTTCTTCCAGTGTTGAGAGTAATGTGATTGAGTCTTCTGGAATGAGTTCCTGAATGCTGATAACAGGAGGCTTTTCCATGAAGTGCAGAAGCTACTCATGTGGAATATGCACCTTCCACATCATGCATGGTTGAGATCAGATACACGATGTTCAAGACTTGACAGCCCTGGTTCATGAACAGTGATACTTATACTGTAATTAGGACTATTTGAGTGTTGATACTCAACTGATACCAACTGATGATAAAAATAAGTGCTTCCAAGATTCCATTTCAATACTACAGTGTTGTTGTTTTCAAATACTGGAAACAGTTATTACTACAGTTATTAAAATAGCATTTATTAATTAATACCTCACATTGAATCAAACAATTGCTGTGTTATAATTATGTGTTAGAAGAATGTAATCAGTTTGATCTTTTTTGTTAATGTTGGCATTTTTAGTTTTATTCGTTGTATTTATATTCCCCTTGTTAGTCCAGTGTTTCTTTTTGCATCATTTTGAAGCCTTTCTTAAAATAGTACAATCTGGATATATTTGATTCAGATTAACCCCCCCATCCCATACTATATGTCCACCTTCTCTACGTATGTTGTCTTGTGAGATTTTTCAGTACATTTAATTTATTTTTTTAAAAGTAGTTTCATGCAGGTATGAAACATTTCCAGACAGGAGAGTAGTGGAAGTTTTAAGTGAAAAGTATGTACAGCTGACTGAGCTGTTCAAATATCTTCCACGTTAGGTAAATAAGAAATGCTTTAATGTTTTTCTGGTGGAAATGAAGGTCGTTCTTCTAGCCTTATTTATAGAAAAATTTTTGGGAGAGGTTGTTTAGTACTTCACAAGGACTCCAATAGAAAAATCATCTATAAGCACCAAAGACAATCAAAATAAATATTTGCTACTTTGACTTCTTACCAATTCCATGTTATTAGTATTTTGAAAATGTTACTCATTTCTCTTTCAAGTCCTTGTGTTTCTCTTTGAGTGATTATTTTAAAATGTAATCAACACTATTTTTTCTTCCTAATGCTGGAGGTTTTATGCTGTGATCATTTTACATTTGCAGGTAGGCAAGTACTTCTGTAGCAATTTTTTTTCTCTAATTTACACTTTTTCAATTCAAAAGCATTGATTTTTCAAGTGCCTCTACATGTGTGTATGTATGCATATATATATATGTGTATGTAAAGAAAGGTACAGTGTATCCTAATTGTCTAGTTAGTTGTAACTTTCCAGTTTTATAAATGATTAGTTTAGATGTGAAACACTCAGGAAAAATCATAGCTAATTTCTTACATCATTTGAGTTTTGAAGCTGCATGTGACTTTTGTGATTTTGGAAATGCTGGTTTTATATTACAGCACTGGAAAAAATACTAATTTGTGTTAACTGTTTTCTTTGAGCTCAGTAATTTGTGATTTATTATAAAGGAGTTGTATTGACTATTTCTCTAAGGTAATAATGTTTCAAATGTCATACAGGTTAACTTGCTTTGTGATTTAATTTGATATAGCTGTTTAATGTTTCGTTTTGTTCTCTGGACGTCTCTGTTCAGTAACTTTTAAGTAACAAACTCAAAGAACTTGTAGATAATAATTCTGTGAAACCTAAAGATTCTTAGGAATGTCAGTTGACATTTTTATAAAAGCTTTATAGCTTTTTAATCTGAACAAATATTTTTGCTGTACCATATCCTCAATTAAATGAAATCTGTCTATTTCTCCTATATAACAGAGTACTGGATCAGTGTCAAAATTATGATATATTTACTGTCATAACATTCAGGATCCATATCTGTTGCGATACTACTCATGAGTCTGGGGTTTTTAATGCATTATGACCACAGGAAAAAAAAATTAAAGAGAATGCAGCAGTTACCAATTTTACAAGCGTCTTGGCAGTCACAAGACATTTATGCTAATAGTGACATTGAACTGTACTCCCTTTAGGTTTTTTGTTATGAAGCTGATGTTGAGGCACAGCTGTATACACTGGTTTTAGCAGTAGACCTATTTTTAATCCTATTTTTATCAAAATTTTTCCTTGCAGAAAATGTGCAGACTATCAGCCCTGGGGAGTAGATCCCTGCAGACTTGTGCATGCACAGGGGTTGTGGGGGCTCTTTCTGGAGAAATGAAACCAGTAATGTATAGTACTCTTTTTGGAAGTATTAAAATCCAGTTCAGCTACAGATTAAAAGGGAAGTTTTTTCTTGCTGTTTTTAATTTTTCAAACTGGGAAGACAAGGGTTCAAGCCTTCTAGGAAGGAATAAAGACTTGACTTAGATTGGCTGTAAAAATTTTTGAGATGTAGAAAAGATGTTTATATGGTGGCTTGGTTTGATTTTTTCAGTTTTGGGATGGACTTTTTTGCTTCTTTGTTTTTTCCTCTCTGTCATGTCTTGCAATATTTGTGATCCAGGATTTAGGAATGGTGTGCCTTTAGGTATCATAAGTGGAAACTGATTAGGGTTCTGTGACAGACTTCACATCAGTCCTCATGTGCATGCTATGGGGTTGTTTAAAAATAACTCCATCTTATATATGTCAAACATATTTTGTTTTGAAAATTAGATTTAAAAAAAAGCCAAATGTAATCATGTAACAAATGTTCAGGTAGCAAAAGAAAGCACTAAGAATTATAAAGAACGGCATGTAATCAGACCTAGCATCTGTTTCGGGATGTTCTGACATACCACTTTGTGTGTAAGCCATTAGTGAAGTTTTTATGTAAATATGGTGGTTTTCCTGACTAGTTTTGAATACAATAAAAAAGTTACAAGTGTACTTTGAATGATACAACCTACTTTTCTGTGGAGCAGGGAAGGTCCTAGAGTAGTTAGCACAGTGTTTATCCACAGTCTGACCTGCTAATTAAATAGTATTAATATTGTTTATTTTAAGTAGAATATTTTGTCTCAAGGATGCTTCAGCCTGCAGTACTACTGACTGTTCTTATGAAATGGATTATGAGATAACAGTAGCATTTCAAACACTTCTCATTGTAGGCCTTGGCCATTTTTTGAACTGCTAGCTTTGAAATCTTTATTACTTGCAGTAGAACATGTTATTTGTCTGGGAAGTATCTCAGTGCTGTTTCTGTTTAAAAACTTTGTGTGTTTGTTTATAGACATTTGTATATGTCTATGAAGTCAGCATTTTGGATTGAGAATGAATTTGGCCCATTGCTGCTCTTGCCAGAAGGTGACTAGCAAGTTTGTGGAGGTGTAGTGTCTTTTACTTTTGTTTCTGGACATTCTAATAGTGATTTAGTAGTAAGTCCCCCAAGTTTCGTTCCCTCTAGCCAGTTTCCTGACCTTTGTTTTGTGTTCAAACATTTACATCCAAATATACTAGCTTCACTAGTACTCTTCTTTCCTTTCCTTGTGAGTTTGTATTGAATAGCTTTGTTCTGTCTTGTATTCCTTGGTGCACAGGGGCACACTGATCACACAGCAGTATGATTGCCATATTCCTCATCCACATGTCCAGACATGAATGTAAGAAATGGAAACCTTCATCTGGATAGCAAGCACTTACTTCATTAAGTCTTTTAAGCTGCACTTTTCAGCTGCTAAAGTTAAGGATGTGTCTGCTGAGAATCCATGTATTTTGAAAAGTTTGTAAATTGGCCAAATTTCAGTAGTACATGGGAATGGGAGGCCATTCCAGCCAGAATTTAAGCTCCTGATTAAAAATCACAGGTGCCATAAAGTGTTTTATAGCAAAGTCTGCTAGATTTTTGTAAACAGGCAAAGCGAACTGTTCTGTTGCGACTTTCCCTTGGATATAGATTAATGATTTACTGTGAAATTTTCAGCAGAGTTTAGCCTGAGGCAAAACCAGCTGTAAAATCTAGCTTAAGTTTGGTAAAGTTCTAAGTAAGTCAGAAGAAAGTAACTGGCATTTTGTGAGCCTTAAGGATAGGCAGATTAATTGATTTCTGGCCATCATTTGCTGCAGTACCAGGGTTCCTTAATCACCAGATTTGGAGACCAGCATCAAGAAATACTACTTTTAACCATAAAAGTTATGAGTGAGGTTCTCACTGTTTGTTTTTTTGATCAGAAGCTTATGTCAATTTATGAGTAACACAATTGAGCTATTTTTATTTTCTATTGACCAGGTTCTGGATTTAATAAATCTGTTCTTGAGTTTTTTGTATATTTTCTTTATTCTTTTGTTTTCCAAGGTATGCATATACCTTGATATTCTATAGACTGAGAATTGCTGAAACACCCACAGGTCTGAGGATAGTAACTAGAGCATTGAAATGTGACATCAGGAGATGGTCACTGAAGTAACTGGGTTATTGAGTATGAGAGTCACTTGTTCTTCAGCTGTGCAGTACCTTGTGTGCTATGGCTTACCATTTGGAATATAACATTATGCAGAGCCTTCACAAATTGATTGTTGTCCAGTTCTTGCATAGTCTTATCTGGGATCATGTGAGGCAAGGTGTTCAGAAACAGCTTGGACTTGCAACTCCTAGATGCTTCTAGAATTTTATCCTGAAATAGTTCAGTGTTGACCTATTAAACCACAATTCCCAAAAGATGATGTCTCTTGCTTGAGGGACAGCTAAAGCTATTGCATTAAATTATTATGGTGTGCTAATGGCAGGGCAGTACATGCCTCTGGACCTCTCAAGTATAATGGGATTTACAAACTACCAGCTATCATATACTGAGTGCTGTATGGATACTTGCAGAGAGGGATGGTGAGGACATTGTAGTAAAGATCAGTAGGAAAGCAGGCAGTTGCTGGCAATGTTTGTGGGAAGGAACAGGAAGAAAGACAGAGCTCTGGGGGGAGAAGAAGGGAGTTAAGAAGGGCTGTGTCCGGTTGGCTGAGTGACATGAACAGACCCTTCAGACACCCGCAGACAACTTTTTTATTATTATTTTGTTAATTTTAAAATTTTTGGGGGGGGGGTGGTTCTTTTACATTTTACTCTCAGGAATCTGTAGTTCACCCCTCAGTGTTACAGTCTTCTCTATCTCATGGAAAAGAACACTGAATACTAATGATATTTGAAAAAGTCCAATTTTTTTTTTTTTTACTCTTATTGAAGCAGAAGCTGAAATTTTTAGAGTGCATTATGAAAAACAATATGAAAAAATAAAATTTTTCATTGAAATTCTGGGAAAGGTTTTATGTCCTGGGATGTTAATCTTACAACCAGACAAGATTGATTAAAAGTAATATAATACCTTTTTGAGTGTAGATAAAGCTATGAAATGGCCTTCCATTCCTGAAGAACAACATCATCTTTTTGTCAAGGTAACCCTAAACATTCAGGGGACACCGAAATGGATTGGCATGGAAAGTAGAACAGTCCCTTTGCAGGTGGCTATCTGCCATTTCTGTGACATAGAAAATGCTCTCAAATGGTTTGAAGATTTGTAATGCCCAATTTTGTGAAAGAGTCTACAGTAGAGGAAACAGCAGTAGCTTTCAAAAGTTGCCAAAGACCAGGAATGAAGTTCTGTTTTTCTTTTGCACTTTTATATGTGCCGTTTCTGGATATAGGTTTGCTTTAGTTTGTAGCCATTCATTATTCATGCTTTGATTTCATCCTTTATAAGTGATCTCTTAAATATTGCCCAATGCTTAGCTAAAGAAGATTTACTTTTTTTCAGAGAGGAATAATATCTTATTCTTGAAAAATCTGCTTTTACATGGAAATGAATAGACTATGGTAGCGTTATATATTTAAGCATACTGAAGATCAGCTGCAAAAAGTGAAGAGTGCAATATAAGAGTCTAGTCCTGCTTTATTTCCTACCCAGCTACAGACTATTCACTTTATGGAATAGTACGGTATGCATTTATAGTGCTTAGTTTTGCATTGCAGTCCAACCTGCACCATTTTAAGTTGCTCCCTGAAAATTCTTACCACGTCTTTGTGAGTGGTAGATACTAATCATACTAATAAAACAGTTCTGAGAAACATTTATAGCATTAAGAAATTGGTTTTTTTCCCTTTAGGATCAAAGAATTTGTCATTTACAAGAGTTTTACATTCACATGATTGAAAAATAGTTTTTATTGCAAGTAATTTGGGAATAGTTTTTCAGAAATAAGTTACCAAAATAATTAGTATGATAGTGTGATTAAGGGAAGACAAAACCCCAGATAAATAAATGCATATATTTCATGGCTATTTTATTGACTCATTTTTTAAGGTTAAGAGCCTAACCTTTTATAGTTATCAACAATGAGAAAATGAAGCATGCTGACCTAATTTCTTCTGTATATAAGATTCATTGCAATATAACTGGAACTTGCCCTCTTTTTGTTTTAACCAAGTCTTTATGTCACAAGTGATTACAGACCGGGGTGCACAGATGGAACTTGTATGTATTCTTGTAAATATGTGGTGCACCAGTTCTGTGCAATATAAGCATTATTCTTATTTCCATTTCTTCAGGGTTTTATTTTAACTCTTTGACTTGTGATCTCCTGTATCATCCATCACAGATGAAAAAGCATCTTCTAATAACTTCATTTGTTATAAAACTTAGCATTAGTGTATATATGGTGAATGCAAATACCCAATATTACAAGTTTCAAGGAAATTTTTTTGACTGCTAAACTCCATAGCCCTGATGTGTGCGGGTATGCAAGCTTCTGCTTTCCTTACATTTATTGAAACAGTGGGAGAATACTTCTTCCTGAAAAAAATGTCTGGCCATGCAACCATGCAGAAACCTTCACCTTTCAAACCCTATGCTTTTCTAGCATATCACTTGTACCGTGCACACACACCTTTTAAGCTATGCTTTCCACTGCACAGGCAGAAGTCTTACAAAGAGGAGCAAATTTGCAGCAATTGAATTACTGTGGGGGTTTTTCTTGTTTGTTTACTCAAAATTTGCTCTTTGTGTTAGTTTGTGTCAATGAACTGTTTAGAGAAAAAGGAGATTTTTCTTTTACCTGATTTAGTTGGAAGATGTTTGTTGTGAATTTTAGATTGAAAGGTTAATGAATCTAATTTCAGTTTCTATGAGAAATGTTTCCACATTGGCAATCTGGTATGTAGTATCTCTTGTGTTTGGTTTATGAACGTTTTTACTTAATTTACGTTTCAAGCTGGTTAAAAGCCTGTTCATGTACCATGAGTTTCAGTGCCCTTTTCTTAATGCAAAGGACAGGTTGAAGGGTAAAAATCACTAGTGAAGGACAGAACAAAAACCTGTAAGTATGATTACAGAAGTAAACCATTGTTCACATGTTGTATTCATTACGTGCAAGGAGATATGGATTTGGAGGCTCAATTCTCTCAGATGAATATACATTTGTTTTGGGTTTTTTTTCCCCTTGTTTATGCATGATGACCTGGTGATGAGTGTTACCAAGTGCCACTGACCTGCATGATCCTACCTACCTTCTTTTAAGTGAAGGGCTGAAGTTGTTACTGGAATTCTAACTCCTGACAAATCATGTTGCCAGACAGTGTTTAGTCTCTCTCATCTTTTTACAAGTATCTCCTTATTTTTTTTAGATCCTGAATGTCTGTCTCTGTAAATTATTAAACTTTTGATATCAGTTTGTACTCAATTTATTCCTGAAGAGTTATTCTTAAACTCCATACCTGTATTAACCATGGGGTTTGCGCTAAGGTGTGCCATGTATGGTGCTTTGTCCTCCTCTAGTTTATATGAGTATTTTAGTAAAAATTGTTAATCCTTTCCTGAAGTTAAAATGTAGAGGCAAATTAAGTTAAGTAATTTGTTTAACACTGCAGAAATACCAAAGTCAAAAGTAAATTTCAAGTAATTTTGCTCTGTGTAGTTTACTTTACCTAAGATCCCCCTCTGAAAGATGGGATTTTATGTTTGCAAAATGTCACTGGGTTTAACTTGCCTGTTGTACAGAGATGAAGACTGTCAACATATGTGATAGACAAGTCTGCTTTAGCTGTGGTTTTATCAGAAACTTACTCCCTGGATATTAGAGTTTATCTCCTAGATTAGCCTCTATCTCCCTGTGCTTTAGATTTACAGGTTAATAGATATTCTAATCTAAAAATATTATTTATTTTATATAACTGAATTAAAAAATTCTTAATTTATAATGTTCTACCACTGTTCCTATGATTTGTAATTGCCTTTTGGAATTTTTTTAAACCTAAGCTATTCACATTGAAAGGCCTTGCCCACAAGGTCAAACACAGACATTCAGTTTTGTTTAGAAATAGCTTTACTAAACTTTAGTGTTGAACTGAAAAGTGACATCTTTGTGTGGGATTAACCTTCCCTCTCGGAGCTGTCACTGTCCCTGTAGCCAGGGACTGTTCATTGCTGTGGCGCTCTCCTGATTTTTCCCTTGAGGAGGGTAGGTTGAGTTGTTCTTCTGTTGATCATTTTGTGTCTGGAGGCCTTTCCCACTCCTCTCAATTTTGTTTTACTGCTGAATGGGACTATGGTAATGCTTGGGCTTTGTCCCTCTCTCATTGTCTTTCTGACTAACGGATAGAAATGTCAGGCATAGAGAACAGCCCCAAACTGTGACCTCTGTAACATTCCCCTTCAGCTGATTGACGTTCAGGCAGCTGCTGAGAGAAATCCCTGCCATTCAGAGGTTGGTGTACTTGCTGAACGAGTTCCCCAGTGTCAATCCTGTTAGCCCGATTGCCACATTCTGGGAATGGTGGCCTTTAAACGCTAGATTAAAGATTCTGCACCTGCCAATGATATGGTGCTTCCCCCTTCCCTCCACAACTGTGTCACCTTGAATACTTCCAGGGCTTTGCGGTCCAATTACAAAGGCAGCTTTTGTCTCATTAGGATTCCCAAAATGCTTTGTACCACTACTCTTTGCTTAGTTTTTTTTTCAAAGTGAGGTGTTTGTTTTTTTGTTGTTGTAAACCCAGCTAAGCTCAAGTGTGGTAAGTTTTTATTTTTACAAATTTTAGCTTTTGACACTTCGAAAATTAAACCACAGCATCAATTTTGTACTTAAATAAATAAATATGGATTGTTTCTCTCAGTGCAAATGTGGCAGAAAAAAAAAAAAAAGCAGAAAAAGTCCTAGCAGTAAAAAGGATGAAAGGTGTATGCATTGTTTAAATACTTACTCTGTCAAAATAATTTTCTTGCAGTTTGAAGAATTACAGACCTTATCAGGAGAGGGTTAAATTATTGTTATTGTCGTTGTTGTTACTATTATTATTATTATTCTCAGTCTTCTATTAATACTTTAATACTTCATTTTGCGTACCTATCTTTATTTACATTGTCACTATTATGATGTAGAATTTATAGAAGTAGCTAATGGACCCTGCCTTGTCTGCATCTTTCCCCTTGGAGCACATAGTTAGAACATTGAATACTAAAAAAAAGCCTGAGAGGCAACTTTGAAAATTCTTCTCAAAAGTGGTCATTTGTCAGGAATATTGCCCTTAATTTGCTTTTATGCATTGGTTAGGAAGGTTTCAGTGTGGCTGACTTGACTGTGGGTATGGCAGTGATACTTCATCATAAATGCAGGTGTTTGCATATCTGGCCTGAGGATTTTCTGATTTTGCATACTGATCATGTTTCCTATTACTGTAAAATGGCATAGCATGTTGTCAGTTCTTTGTACAAAATTAATCATAATATTGTGCTTTTCCATTTTCACTATGAAATGTTAAGTGCTCTTTCTTTTAAAATCTCATAATTGTTGAAGTGGAAATTTATATGTAATTATTTGCCAAATATTAACACACCTCTGCAGTTCAACTACTTGTATACATATCTATATTTAAGCTAAATAAATGAGTTTTAGAATATTCATCCTGTCAACAAGGGAAAGCATGAACATCTAGCTCAGCTCAGCAGTGTTTCAGGAGAAAGACTGGCAGTAGATTTGTTTTTAGTAGAATAGGGGACTTTTGGGTCCTTTTACCTAGCACTGCAAATATTTTTGGCATCTCTTCAGCAAATGTTGGAATGATTACCTTTGTTTTTCACTTGTGTTTAATATAGTTAGTAAAAAAGTGGTTTATTATAGCATTCTGTGCAAGATGAATTTTATTTCAGTGTATTGTCTAGGATTTTCATGACCAAAGAATGGCAGGCTGGACTTCATAGGGTAAGTGTTAATCCCTCTGAAATCTCCAGAAAAGACTTGTTATTAAATGAAAAAAAAGGACGTATTCCATTCTTCTACATGACTTCTGGTTTTGTGTGTGGTATTCCTGGGTTTATGAGGAGTAGTCTTTGACATTTGTTTTCTGAGTGCCAGTTAGTATTTTGAGAATCAAATATCAAGAAAATATTGGAAAATGTGAGGTGCCTTTATTAGGTCCCAGAAAATACAGGTTTAATTCAGATGAATAAAACTATCATTTTATTAGAAAAGCTTTCAAGACTGAAACATCTGTTTGAAAACAGATTAGATTGAAAATTTTCAATTTAAAATTGAAATAATTAAAGCCTGGTAATTTTTCAGGTAGCTGGTTCAGAATCATGTGATGCTGATAGACATACAGATATATATTTGATCAATGAAGAGATTGCTCTGAAAATAATAGGCTCTTATGAAGTTCTAACTTCTTTTGAAAAAGCCAGTGGCATTGAGTAGCTGTGTCTTGACGGCCTCAACAATTGTTGAATCAGGTATAATCAAGGTATAAATATCTCTAATGGCTACTTCTCATGTAAATGAGGTACACCTTTCTGACTACCCCATTTTTCTCACTGTCACCATTCAAAGTGATTCTTCCAGCAACACTGGACTATGGTTTATCTAATTCCATTCTTTAATTGCTTAAAGTCACTTTATCTTTTTGGGGTTTTTTGTATGGTTTGCATTTAGTAACTAAAATTAATTATAGAGTGATGTGTGGATTCTGTATGTGAAATGCAATAGAGTTAGGTTTGCATGATACTGCTCTCAGCAAAGCCAAAACAGCTGAAAAGTTCAGTAAAATTTGTCAGAAATGCTGGAAAGTCAAATGAACAAAAGACTGTGTACACAATGCTGCCATTTGCATCTGGCTACAGTCCAAAGGAGGGACTCATCTTTTATGTCCATTGTTTTCCCTTTTTAACATTATGTAAAACACTCAAACGTTTGGCTTTTTAAATAGTGGTCCTACACCTTTAGCAAAATTCAGAAACAATTTATTTTCACATTTTCAATTTCTTATGGCTCTAACCTAAATCATAAAAATATAGGTGCTGGCTGTCTTTTTTTTTGCCCTCAATCTGCATATTTTATGTTTCCTTCCCATAAAGTTCTTTGTTTTCTTTTTGAGCTGAGATTATTTCTAATAATTAAAAAAGATTGAATTTTTAAAAATTATTTAGAAGGAAGATATGTTTGCAGTGCTTAAAATACATAGTAATATTTTTAGGGTAGATAACTTACAATAGTTTGGACTTTAACTACCACTCTTGCAAATCTATAACAAGACTAAAGGAACTATTGAAATCAAATGTACAGTATCCCTTTAAGTTCCTTTAGTACAGGACATTGTCATTCAGTTTTTGTATTCTGCATAGAGGACAAGCTAGATCAGCAGTTGCCATCCTTTGCATTTCACTCACTTGGTGCTGTATGCGTCTGTAGCTTAAAAATTACTGCAAAAATTGCTGCTCTATTCTGTTTCTGGACATCAACTACTGATTTTACAGCCAATTTACTGTGCAAAAATGGTTCATCTCTTAGATACAGAAATTCTGAACGGTAAAATGTGTCTGCCTAAAGCCAGAGTTTAGTTGAGCTGATCTGCGGAAATCTCCAAACCTTAAACCAAATGTTGTTAGAGAAATGCTGTAATCAGCAGCCATTTTCATGGAAAAATACTGCTCACTGTGAATAAATAAAGTTATGTTTTGTTTAAAGTCCGCATAAACAAAGACTAGTAAATATATTGGATGATTAGGAGCTTTATTCTTCAAAAAGTCTGTTTTCCTTTTCTGTAACTATTTATAATAAATTCCAAACTGAATTTAAAGAGTAGTTTGATGCAGCTTCTCTAAGAAAATAAAAAGCCTGAATTTGCTTTGTAGGAGCAAAGCAAACTCCTACAAACTGTAGGAGTTTGGGTAAGGCACGGAGCAGTAATGAGGGAGAGCCCAAAATCAAGGACTAAAATTCTTATACTTCTCTTTCTTCTGTCCTGTTATTTACTGGACTGTTAGTTAGATAATAAAAATAATATTGGTTGTTTATAAAAATGGTTTGACTTGGAGCTGTAATAGATAACAAAGGCAAAATGTATGTGCTAGTGATTTTAAAAATTATTAAATCCTAGGAGAAAACTACCTGCATAAACTTTGCACTGAGGACAAATTTTCAACTGTTTTGAAAAGACTTGGTAAAGGAGGAATGTTGATAAAACATTCCTGCTTTGATGGGCATGGACGCTCTTGATGTTCTCACTTTTGGAGAGAAGGAGTGGAGACAAGTTCAAGGAAGACAGAACTAAAGCTTGTTCCAGCATCTAAGCTTAACTTTTAACTGATTAGCCACAGTGTATTCAGAATTCTGTATGTTTGGGCTTCTGATTAACTACTGAATATGAATATGATGTAATACATAAATGAACAATGATTTTGTAATCACACACCATATTCAAATACCATCTCAAAAAGCTCATGAAAGGAGGAAATAGAACTAGCTTCTAATTAGTAAATTTAAAAAATTCTGTTAAAGCAAATTGTATTAAATAACAAAGAAAGGAAAATTAAATCTGTAATAGCAGCAAAGTAGTTTTTCATCTGTGATTCCAAGGAGAAGAATGAATTGGGGGAAACTAGCTTTTCTGTAAGGCAGTGAATAAAGGAATAAATTCACATCTGGATGAACGGACAGAGGCCAACGGTTATCAGCTTCAATAAGGTGAAGTACAGGGCCTACTCTTGGCCACAACAATGCCATGCAGAGGTACAGTCTGGGAGCAAAATGCCTGGAAAGCTGCCCAGCATAAAAGGGCCTGAGGGTGTGGATCAACAGTGGCTGAGTATGACCCAGCACTGTGAGCAAGTGGCCAAGAAAGCTGATGACGTCCCGGCCTCTATCAGGAATAGTGTGCCCAGCAGGACAAGGGCAGTGATTGTCCCTCTGTACTCAGCACTAGTGAGGCTGCATCTTGAATCCTGCATTCAGTCTTGGACACCACATCACAAGAAAGGCAATTAGGTGCTGGAACAAGTCCAGAGAAGGGAAATGGAGCTGGAGAAGTATCTGGAGCACAAGTTTGATGAGGAGTGACTGAGGGAGCTGGTGTTGTTTCACCTGGAGAAAAGAAGGTTCAGGAGAGACCCTGAACTCTCTCCAACTGCTGTGAAAGGAGGTTGTAGCCAGGTGGGCGTTTGTCACTTCTCCCAGATAACAAGCAATAGGATAAAAGGAAATGGTTCAAGTGGCACTAGGATAGGTTTAGTTTAGATATTAGCAAGAATTTCTGGCCCAAAACAATCATCAAGTCCTGACACAGGCTGCTTAGGGCAGTGGTGGAGTCACCAGCACTGGAGGGATCTAAGAGATGTGTAGATGTGGCGCTCTGGAATATGGTTTAGTAGTGGGTTTGGCAGTGCTGGGTTAACAGCTGGACTCAGTAATCTTACAGGCCTTTTCTAATTGCAATGATTCCATGATTCTATAAATATAGTTAAAAGCGAAGTCTTAGCAGTATTTTTAGGAAAACGTGTTAACAGGATGATGTAACTATAGCCAATAGGAATAATTATGCCTTTTCTCATGTAATTTGATGAGCAATAAATGAATGAAACAGATCTGCTAGGTAACAGGTCTGGGCAGTTTCAGTATTTGGTGGGAACATACCATGCAGTGTGAACTTTCCCACTGAGATGTAATTTTAGGTAATGGGTTCAGAGCATGAGTAGTGTATATGGTGAGATGCATATGGGACAGGAAGTTTTGTGTGGGAGAAAAAATCTAGTAATTTAAAGATCAGACTGAAGAGGCCTGTAGATTGACAGATGCAGATAGATGCTGCTCTGCCATGAGCAAAGCTGGTGATGGTCTTCTGTGCTTGGGTAGCAGAGCTATACAAAGCATCTGACGGGGTCAGCCTGAGTAGAACTGTTGCAGATGTGCCTTTTGAGGTATCCTTTCCCCAGTACCTCAGCCTGCAGTTGCATTCTGGCAGAGGCTGGGTTCAGAGGCCTGGGAATCCAAACTGATGCTGTGGATGCAGTTGCATATTTTGTGTTCTAAGTTGACTCCAAGTCTGCGTATCAGATGATATTTGTAGAATAATTGAGCAACTCCACCAGGAGACATGGGGAAAGGAGGGGTTTTTTTTAAAAAGAGAAAACTAGTTAACCTTTAAATCAACACTCTTACAGTGTTTTGAGATGACTTTGGATGTCTGCCTCACAACAGATTGTGCAATAGAAGAATGAGAGCAGTTATTGATGCTTCTGGAAAAGAATCCCTTTTTTTGGCATGTTGAAACATGATTGCTAAAAGCAGCATAAGTTACTTTGTGAAAATGCAGAGTGACAGTTTGATTATTTGGAAATATTAATGGTCCTCTCAATTAAATTGCAAAATTTAACTGATGATGCTAATGATCAGAAGTACTGCTTTTCTTCTGAAGGGCTCTAAGTTTGTTGAGTAAAATCCAGTGACCTCAAGACTATTTACTAATAACACTATAATGACATAATTACAAATGGATATCTTGAGAAAAGTATCAAAAAGCAAATATGAAATCATCTTACTTTGCTTATATGGGAATAATGTAGTTTCCCTATTAGGGTGGGGTTTTTAATAACAATTGAATAATTTTACAAAAAACAAGATTTCTCATACTTACTTAGGAAATTTGTGCCACATGTAATAATGAACTTGGAAAAGTTTGAGGTCCTGTCCCCCCCCCACCAAATTCATAATTTTATCAATAAAATAATAACTTTTTCAAACTTTGTAAAGCTTTATTTTACCTAATGTTTTTTGAATGCTCTTTTCCCAGTCTTTCGTTGTTTGTTGACTTGTTTTCCCTCAACTTGTTTGTCTTTCATTGTCTCTTGATGGTTGTGCCCTTATCTGGGCTTGAAGGGAGATCTGTGGCTGGATCTCAGGAGGTGAATTGTGTGTGCAATCCTGTGCTGAATAGGGGCCTAGAAAAGGAGTTTTTGACAAAGGTGGTTACCAAGGATCATTCTCTCATAATATCATCAGAAGTAGCAGTGTTGGAAGGAAATAAAGATGCTTTTCTTCTTCCAGGTGTCCACATGTAGTGTCAATTCAATTTTTTTTTCTTTCTTTTTTTTTTTCTTTCTTTTTTCTTTTTTTTCCAATATAAATAGATAAGTACATTGTTTCTGCATATTCCAGTCCCGATATCTGGCTTTAGGGATTATTTGTGTGAAGCTTCTTAACCTTCTCACAGCTACTGTTTGTGATGGTCATTTCTTTGTTCTATTGAGATGTTCATATGATCTATGTTGCTTACTTCCCTTTATATCTTTGCATTAAATGTAGCTACAAGTCTGGGCATTTCTTAGGAAGTTTAGGTTTTAGAGGATGAAGGGTAAGGCACTGAAGCTTGAAATGTGGCCTGCATATTTGTAAAATGGTACATTTCTTTCAGCATTCTCATATTTGGTGTCTGTGTTGGAGTAGTAACAAGGTTTTACATTGAGAATTGGTGAAGAACCACAACCACAGGACACCTGTATATCTAAGAAGAGCAGATGGAACTTTTCAGTGGAAATACATTCAGAATGGCTTATGGCATTTGACATACAAATTAGAGCTCTAGCATAATAGTTTTCTCCCAGGTGGCAATTCTTTTTACCTTGATACTCTCTCTCTTTAAGAAATACCTATTCTTTCTTTTCTCTTCTCCTACCATGAACATTTTCATCCTTTTGCACAATTTCTAACTGATGGTGAGTTATGCTCACTGATCAAAATTAGCAGCCCAGGCTGGAACTCAAATGAAACCCTCAGCTGAATATAGTGCAAAGACAGAAACTTGTCTCCAAATAAATGTCCAGGAGAGGTGGCACATCAGATGAATGTCTGGTATCAAAATTGGTTTAGGGCTCTGAAAGTGTTAACCCCACACAGCCTCTTGAAATTTTATCAGATCGTTACTATAAGTTAAGTTTCCATAGTTATAATATTTTAGTGTATTTTAAAGTTACACAGCTAGGCTCCAGAAAATTCTGCATGAAATCTCATGCTGGTCTGATTCAATTTTATATAACCAGCAGCTTAACTTCAAGAAGTCATTCTCTTTTGATTTATAAGTAGCAGGGTAGTACTTTCATTTAGAATCTGAGTTTTATCAGGTTGCAACTTCACTGCTAGTATTTGTATTATGTATGAAAGTTCAGTGACATTTTTGACAAAGCGTATTTTCAATTGCTTCAGTTCTCTTTTGTGAGAAGTACAGTAATATTTGTCCTACTTTTGGGTTCCTCTCAGTAATATTAATTTAATAGTAAAAAATAATTACAAAATGTCTGGTGTAGAAAACTAAATTCTAGAGGTGCTTACATGGGCTAGAAATGTGTATTTCTGAAATTATTTTTATTAATATTTTGCAGTCACTAATTTCAGGAACTGAATCACCATTGATTTTATTTGTAGTATTCCTGATGATATCCATGCAGATGCATTGCATAATATTTAACACACACCATGAAGGACTGATCCCAGAAATCTGCACTATCAGTGGATGCAGTGAGAGGTATCCAGATTATCCTTGAAAGGTTTATCTAAGGTTTTCCTGAGACATTTCTGCTTACATTTTAAATTAACAGCTTGTGATGACAGAGATGAAGAGACACCAGCTCTCTTCTCCCTCACTCTGGAAGTACCTTCTTCTCAAACATTTGCACTGTATCAGATATCTTCATTCATGCTTGATGGATGCTAAAGCAGGCACAAAGGAGAGCATAGCCAGGAATAGGAATAGAAATTGCATCAATTTTGACACCTGCACAGCTTCTGTTGTGGAAACTTAGGCTCTTCAGGATAGCTACCTGATGAGAATCACCTTCCAGATACTGACTTCTTCATCACTGACTGTAAAGGAAACCGTGGGCTGGACTTCCCTGAATAATTCTCTTGGTAACAGTTTTATTTCAGAGACAAAGTGTTGAATGATTGAAGATTGAATTGTCTTAATTATGCCTCTGTGTGGTCATTCCAGATCTAAAAAAGCAATTGAAAGTCTTGTGCAGTTCTTTTCCAGACTGTAGCTGTTAAAAGGTTTTTGGTCTCCATCAGCACATTGTGTAAAAACTTCTCATGGGGAAAATATATTTGGTGTCCATCTTATGCATCTGATATTTTTTCTGTGTACATTTGCTCTTTTTGTTTTAAATAATAAACAAATAATTTTGTTTAATATGTGCTATTACAGACAATAACAACTGAAAAACTTTAAAAACTGAAAAACAATCCAAAACCCAATAAAGAAGTAAAAATAACTATTAGACCCCCTGAAAAATACATGAAGTGTATCTCTGTCCAGAAAATGAGTGTCCAGTTTTCATAACGATTTACTTACTAAGATGCCAAGATCTGTTTAGATACATCAGTAACTTTTTAAATACAGGTTTCTTGTTGGAAAATTACCTGCACTATTGTTATAGGGGGAAATGATGGAATCACACAATGGAAATGTATGTTGACTGTGTACGTAGATCTGATTGCTTTATATATGCAGTACTTGACTGTGAGATATTACTTGAAGTAATTTTCATACTTAGGTGGGCGTATGACTGAAGTTTGTTGAAATCAGGAAATATATGAGGGAGGTGAAATAACCTGACTCTTGCAATGCAGTGGTGGCAGGCGTCAAAAGGACAGTACCTCATGAGATTCCCAGGGTTCAACTTCCTGAGCTTGTCTGGGTCCTTCAGGGTTGGCAACTTCACCCCTTAACTTGGTGTCTTCTGCAGATTTGCTGAAGGTGCATTTGATCATTTTATTCATGCCATGAATGAAGGCATTAAACAGCAATGGTCCCAATACAGACCTCTGAAAGTCACCACTTGTCGCTGATATCCATCAGGACTCTGAGCCATTGTCTACAGTCCTCTAGATGTGACCGTCTAACCACTCTCATCCATCTAAAAGTTCTCTCATCAAATCTGTCTCTCTGAAATTTAGAGAGGGGGATGTTTTTGGGGGACTTTAAAAAGGCTTTACAGAAGTCCAGATAAATGACATCTGTAGCTCTTCCCTTTTACACTGTTGTAGTCACCTGTCATAGAAGCCCATTAGTTTGGTCAAACATGATTTTCTCTTGGTGAAGCTGTGCTGGCTCTCTCCAGTCTCCTCCAAGTCCTCCATGTGCCTTAAGACATCTCCTAGGAGAATCTAGGATCTTCCCATGCAGAGAGGTGAGGCTGACTGGTTGGGAGTTCCTAGCATTCTCCTTTCTACCATTTTTAATGATAGGCATAATAATTTGCCTTTTCCAGTAACCTGGGAGCTCCTCTGGCTGCCATGAATTTTCCGGTATCATGGAGAGTGGATATAGTGACTTACAGACCGGCTGTCAGCTTGATCTTTAAACTCTGGTTTTACTTCTAGACCATCTCATTTGTCTCTAATCCCTCTTTTTGTTCCTTTGTTTGCCATGATCATTCTTAATTTGTCTCATTTTGTGATGCTTTCTCTGTGGATCTCGGCAAAAATTTGGTTGTTGATTTTGTAGGAGACATAACTTCTGGTGTGTTCTATGGCACTGTGTAAGGAGCAGCACTGATTCTTGTGGGGCTTCCCAAGTATTGCTAAAATGCCCATATTAAATAGCAATTAAGAATTGCTGTTTCCTGTCCTACGATATGGGAATCTTTCTATAGAAGGGTGCTAGAAGAACACAGTCCAGAAGAATTTGTGACTGTTTGAAAAAGATCCATATATTTATGTGCTCTTTCTCTTAGCTGTGAGGTGATTCTTGCTTCTGGTTATCCTTTCATCCACAGTAACTGAACGCCCTTGTCTTACTGGTGTTTGTCAGTGATTGCAGCCTGTTCTGTACCGGATTGCTTTCTAATGCTCAGGCAAATGCACCTGAACTTTGCAGGATGTTTATGTTGGATTGCACTTCATGTGCCATCTTTTTGCCTTCTTTTCTGGCCTGAGAAAATGTATTTGCACCTCCTATACTTCCGACATGCCAGATTATTTAATAAAGCTTTGCAGACTCATCTGAAACTCAGAGCAAGCAGTGCACCTTTCTGTTGCTTTGAAACCAATATTTCATATGGGGCCAACCAGAACTGGGAGAGTCTAATGACAGCAACTTACAAATAGACTGTGTTTTTTACTTGCACACAACACTTTTGGTCTGTTGTGTTCAGATAAACTAGAGGAACTCTGTGCTTAAACAATTTCATCACTCGTGTTTTTACACCAAGACACTGCAGTGTATCAGAGATTGAAATATTGACTTCTAATGTCAAGTTCAGAACAGAAAAAGGTAAACTTTACCTGTGAGAGTGTGAGTTTTTTCATTTGAAAGCTGTGGTAAAAGAAATTCCAGTGCAGCGTGAGTAAAGTATGAGGTTATACTTTCAGTTGAATTGAGATTTCTTGTGTTAATCTAGGCTTGTATTTCCAAAGTCTGAATGTCAAATATTTTTTAGTGATAGAAAGTGTGAAAGTCTACACAGAACATTCAAAACTAAAGGGTGCTCTCATAAAACAAACAAACAACAGCAACAAAAACTACAAGAAAGAAAAGAGAAACAAACAACCACCAACACCCCCACAAAATTAATATCTGTTCAGAAACTTCTAACTCAGGCAAATATCAATGTGGCATGTGCATATACTCAGAAATTCAGCTTTGCACTCAAAGGTACTCTAAGCATTGTTTTTGAGCAGGAAAATCCAACAAAATACCACAATAGAGTGTTGCTGCACCACAAGAAGTAGAATAAATTTAAATTCTCCTCACTGTGTGTCTTTTGAGCCTGTTTCACCTGACTCATCAAATGAAAAATTCATCAATTAATCCTCTGACAATAACAATATATACACAAAAATCAATCCAGGATTGATTTTTTGAGCCCAAACATGAAAACTAACCCCCAGCTTGCACATAATGTGAAATTTCTCTTCATTTCAGTCCTATTATTGAGTATAAAAGCTGAAATGTTCATAGAATTATTTGTTCTAAGTCAACTACATAGGTGGGGTTGTTTGAGGAAGGGTCTGTGCACCGTGAAGATGTTCTGAAGCACTATCAGAGTCAGCTAATAAAGTTGTCAGATACATGTAAGAGCACAGTTGATAGGAGTCTCCCCAGAAGGCAACCGGTGGAGAGAGACACTGATCAGTGAGATCTGACAGGAGACCACACAGGGTAGTCAAAGTCAGATGTGTACCAGGCAGGACCAATGGTGGGGAAGAGCAGTGAAATAGGAGTATGGAAGCTGTCTTGATGGGGGAACGCCAGTGCTGTAGCCAAATGGGTAAATCATGAGGTACATTGCTTCACAGGGATCATAACAAACTCTTAGCAGCAGAAAATGAGATAATAATTTGTCAGATCTCCCACTTGTAATTTCATACTGCCTTTTCAGTGAAAAGGAAAATTGCAGCAGATTCTGTGTGCATTAGGGTGGCTAGTGCATTGCTATCTCTTTCTTTGTTTATATAATCCACTTTCAGGCATGTAATATTTATTGAAACGATGAGAGGTCTTCCCTGGAAAGACAAAACACTAAGATAATGAGAAGTTAAAATCGTCAGTTCATATATGTTCTGAAGTTGATTCATTTGATAGATATCACACTGATGCTGAGAAGTATTTTTGTACCAGATTATATATCAAAATGTATATCAAAAGGTACAGAGTAGCAATTCCAAATAAGAAAATCTCTTCAATCTCTCAAGATAAATAGAGTTGCTTTTTATTTGAGTTATAAAAGAAAAATAGCCTACTTCCTGCATTGTGTGTATAAGCTTATGGATTTAACTCTTCAGATCATCAGATTAGTACTTCAAGCAACCTTTCCTCCAATGTAAGAAATAGTGATAGCAACTTACTGAATAAGTTCTTGCCTCAAAATGAATGAGATAAAAATCTTTTGAGAGAAAGAACTCATTTTTTGTTCTTTGTATCACCTCTGGCAGCAAGTCCCTGCTTCCATCCTATATATAAAAGCTAAATACAGGCTGTAAAGAACCCAAATGATGTTAAAGAGTTGAAAATCAACCCACTGCTGTACACAGAAAATAATCAAATAACAGAAGTATTAACTTTTGATGGGTCTTTGTGAATGTATTTGTAGTGCAGAACAACATTAGCATATTTATCAAGTTCTAGATGTGTGAAAGGTGGAAACACTTTAGGAATACTTGATTGATGTGTATTTCTGGAGTCTTAAAACTACCAAGAATTTTCATAAGAACATGGGCTGTGAGATAGTGTAGTTATTTTTACTGTTTTAGTTAAATGCTGAGACCATTGTCTTCAAAAATTTTGTGTGTGATAGGAACAAAGATTTGTCATGACTGTTTGTTAGCATATTAAATATTCAGATGTATGTGATGACTGTGGTCCAATGAGGATATCAGGACCTGTATCTGTTACCATGAAATATTTCTTCCTAAAACATTGCCGCAAAGTATGGCTCATTGCAGGGGAACTTGTTTGCTCATTCAATTTACAGTTCTTCTAAGAGTCTGAAAGTGTAGACAGTTTCAAAAATTATATTTGTAGGTTTTGTTGTTGTCACATAATTACAGGCTGAAGAAAGTTAGAAGGGAAGATGGTAGTTGGTATAACTTACTTCTAGTTGTATTAAACTTGAGTCTGATTTCTGGTCTTTTTTTCACCTGTTCTTTATACCTTTTTTTTGATACATTACAGATTCACATAATAAATCCCTGAGGGAAATGTACTGTTACCAGAGACTGAGTATTAAAGAATCATTTGAAAGTAGAGAGCATGTATATATTTCAGAATATGCTCCAGTGATTTATTTTTATAATATTTATTTGGATTTGCCTTTGTATTCGTTATGATATTGGTAATATATATTTTAAATTTTATTAGTGAAGTCTTATATACATTATTTCTAAATATGAGGCTGAAATGCGCTATTTCCATTTCTACAAAGCAGAATAATTTTTTTAATGCAGGCTAACAGTAATTTGGTAAAATAATAAAAAACATCTTTTTCCTTTTAAGAGTGCATTAATTGGATATTTTAATTGTGGATTATTTTAGTGATTATAAAATATTTTACTGTTAGGGGCATTACTTTTTTCCTGAATATATAAATTTCCTCAATTTAGGTCTGTATCTTACAGTTATTTACAGATAAATTGGCAATATTGCTTAGTAATAGTAGAGCCATTATTCAGGTGTGATGCATTAGGACAGATTAACATTCTTAATTTTCCCATTCCTTTAAAACATGTTATGACAATTTTCTTCTTTGAACAGAAACCTTATACTTTGTTTCCAAACTGGATATTCTCAGTCCATCTAATCTGTCTGCCACCTCCTGTGCTAATTAATTACTTCTGCAGTTTAAGACCCAGCAAGAAGGTGGTCAGCAGGTGGCAGTCCTGGTTGGCAGTGGTGCTGGCAAAGGAGAGCTGGATCAAACAGCAGAGGAGATGCATCACATTAATAGCACTGCTTTTGCCACGAGGTTGCCAGGGTTTTCTGAAGTTCATGGTTTTGTAGTGGGGTTGTAGCTGCCTTTTGTGAGCTCTTCTAAAAGTGCATGGCTCAGACAGACTGAACATCTAAAACAATTTAGTGATCTTAAGTGTTTTTATTTTCCCAAATTCTACTTTTAAGACTAAATATTTATAACTAAGTACCGTGGAGTTTTGCCAGTCATGCACAGATGTGCTTTTTATTATATGCTACTTGAATTATAACTCAAATGAGTGAAATAAATACAGAATACACTCAGTGGGATTTTTTTAGGCAAGTTTTATGCCTTGTCATATCCAATTACATTGGCATTTTCAGATGGATGTGGTAAACTTAGGCACCAAATCACCATTAAGGTACCCAAATGAAAACACATTACTTCCTGAAGTCTCACAAACTTCTAAAAGGGCAGTGGGTAGTAAGGATCTCTTTACGGAAAAGCCATTTTTCACCGAATTATAAAATATGCGAAGTTGGAAGGGACCCACAAGGATCATCAAGTTCAACTCCTGGCCCTGCACAGCACCATTCCCAACAGTGACACCATCTGCTGAGAGCACTGCCCAAACTCTTGCTGAACTCTGTCAGGCTTGGAGCTGTGACTGCTTCCCTGGGGAGCCTGTTCCAGGGCTCAGCCACCCTCTGGGTGGAGAACCTTTTCCTGACAGCCAACCTAAACCTTCCCTGACACAATCTCAGACCACTGCCTTGGGTACTGTCACTGGGTGCCAGAGAAAAGAGATCAGTGCCCATTCCTCCTCTTTCCCCCACAAGGAAGCTGTAACTGCAATGAGGTCTTGCCACAGTCTCCTCTTTTCTAGGCTAGATCAGGTGACTTCAGCCAGTCCACATACAGCTTCTCCTCAAGGCCCTTTACCATCTTCATTACTCTTTTTTGGATGACCTTTAATAGCTTTATACCTTTTGTATACTCTGGTGCCCAGAACTGGCCCCAGCACTTGACATGAGGCTGCCCCAGCTCAGAGGAGAGTGGGACAATCCCCTCCCTTGCCTGGCTGGCCATCCTGGGCCTGATGCCCCCCAGGACAGGGTTGGCCCTTCTGGCTGCCAGGGCACTGCTGGCTCATGTTCAACTTGCCACTGACCAGCACACCCAGGTCCCTTTGCATGGCACTGCTTTCCAGCATCTCATTCCCCAGACTGTCCATACATCCAGGATTGCCCCATCCCAGGAGCAGAATCTGTTTCTTTCCCTTGTTGAACTTCATATGGTCAGTGATTGCCCATTCCTCTAATTTGCTGAGGTCCCTCTGCAAGGCTTCTCTGCCTCTGATGGATTCAACAGCTCATCCCAATTTTGTATCATTTGTGAACTTGCTTAGTATCCCTTCCAGTCCTACATCCAGGTCATTTGTGAAGATGTTGAAGGGCACAGGGCCTATGATGGAGCCTGTGGAACCCCACTGGTGAGAGGTCACCAGTCTGATGTCACCCCATTCACTTTAATCCTTTGTGCCTGACCAGTTGCCTGACCAGTTTTTTGACCACCATGAGCCAGTTGCTCACCCATCCCATGATGTGTTTACACAGCTGTGTGCTGAACATTTTATCCAGAACGATACTATGAGAGAGAGCATTGAAAGCTTTACTGAAATCTGAAAGGATTACATCCACT
>JBBMKD010000115.1:2720977-2733475 GCA_037834095.1 Argya squamiceps | reverse complement strand
TCATTCTTGCAATTGTGGACCTCCAGCACAGGGCACTGAGACCTCCTTGGTTCATCATCTGTGCTGAAGACAGAAACCAAAAATGCATTAAACACCTTTGCCTTATACATACCCCTGTTTGTGAGGTGACCATCCTCATCCTGTAATGGGCTGAAGTAATTTCTCCACTAACACATTTGAAAAACCTTTTCCTGTCCCCCACAGTTCTGGCTGGCTTCAACTCCAGTTCAGTTTTGGCTGCATGAATTTTCTCCCTGCAGCGGCAGCAGCATCTCTGTATTCTTCCCATGTCACCTGACCTTGCTTCCACTGGGCATATACCTCCCATTTCTTGCTTTCTTTCCAAGAAAAGATTCCTGCTCAGTCAAAACAGCCTTCTGCCTCACCATCTTGACTTCCAGCATTCAGGAGTTGCTGCTCCTGTGCCCTTTGCAGGTGATGTTTAAAAAGTGAACAGCACTGATGGACCCCAGCATCTGCAAAAATGTTTTTCCAGGTGATCTTACTAATTCCCTGAGCACCCTGAAGTCTGTTCTCTGCATGTCCAGAGCTGAGGTTTTACTGGCACTTTTCCTCCTGTCAGCAGGGATATTAAACTTGACCTCTTCATGGTTGCTGTGGCAAAAACAGCCAAATATGAATATATATAGGTGTCTCATATTAGACAATGAATTAGCGAACATCAGGTGTAGTTTATCATTTCAGTCTAGTAATGTGCCTTTCTCAAAGCTAATAAGAAAATCTTATAGTGTTACCAAAAAGAAAATTCCTCATGTGCAGGCAGCTTAAAATCATGTAAATAAATTATTGTTAAATTTCACTTGAAAACCTTACTAATTAGTTGAGCCACATCGTGCATCTACCTAAAGCAGAGTGCACTGTGTTTGTTTTACAGCTGTTTGGGACGTGTGGGGGACTCATTTCTTAGAGGGACTAACCTTTTCTTCTGCTTTGCAAAGATACATTAGCCTCTATATTTACTGTTTGAAAACAGTTTCAGAAACAAAAGCATGTCCATACATTTCTGAACAGCATTAGCTCTACTTTTCTTGCTTTAATTTTGAGTCTAAAATCTGTGTTTAGCATAGTGGCTTTATGTATATTAAAATGCATCCCAAGTCACTGCAGTGTGACCACATTGAGATACAGAGGACGAATCTGTTAATGCCTCTCCTGATGGCTCTGTAGGTGATTTTAAGGCAGACCACAGCACCCACCTCCTTGTTATGGAGGGAGTTACCACTTCTGCTTGTAAAATACCTTAAAGATCTAATATGATTCAAACCACCATTCCAATATCTATTTTTATGGTGATACTTTTACACATGGTTTTGGAACAATGGAAAATAAAGGTCATGGTTCAATTTTGTCATAGGCTTGCAGTTGTATGTCTTGAAGTTGTAGTCTTAATATCTAAGCCATTTTGAATTCAGTTTGGCTGAGGCTTGGGCTTTGTTTCAATATGCTTAAGCTTCAGCGTATGTTCCAATGAATGAGAGCTTTGGTGTACAGATGATGAATCTAGATGTTACCTTTTACATCATTCTTCCTCATTTAAGAAAAAAAATCAAAACATACGTTAGAGGTAGTGAGTTTTCATTGACACTGATGAGGGAAAGGGGGTCTGGGGCCATATACATTCTTATTTGATGTGCATGCTTATTTTGTTGAGTCTCTAAATGAAAGTTAAGGATTTATGCTCTATTCTTCTGAGTTTGTTTGGGTTTTGTTTTTTAAGTGGTACTGAGACTATTTGTGTCCTCCTAGCTTTGTATATTATTAGAAATCTCAAATGCAAGATGAACCTTGAATTGTTCAAAAATTAACCTTCCTAAAAAGATAAAAAGTCTGCAGCAGAATATCTAAATTTTTTTTCTGTATCAGTCTTTTTCATGCTAATATGCCATAGTTCCATTTGAGTAATAAGCTGACATTCATGTAGCAAACAGAATGGTAGTTCAGAAAGTGGTGTTTTGCAATAGCAGCAATAGAATGGGGAGACACTGTACTCTGTCCTCTCCACTCTTCACTGTGTCTTGTCTCTGCAGCAGATAATGGCCCTGCTCCAGCTTTGGCTTTGCAGCTCATAAGGATCTTTGAACAATGTATCATTTTAGAACTGTACTTTGTTATTTGGGCCACATTACCTAGGCAAAATGTGGTGAGCTTTATAAAAAGATAATTCCATATTCTGTGGCCAGTTGGAAAGAATTCCCTTAGGTTTGTAAGCCTTACTTCTTTCTATTTTGATGTGGCTTTTGTATACTTTTTGAAATAGTTGCTGCTACATTAAAGGTTTATATAGCATAGTTGATAAGGTTTGCTGACAAGGGCTTACTTATAATAACATCTTTACTTTATTAAAGAGATAAGTGTCTTTTTACATGAAAATACATATTTTTAAAGAGATAAAGATGGTGGGATTTCTGACTAGACAAGCAGCAAGTATAACAGTTTTTATCTTATGTCACTTCTTAACTGCACATTAAGGTTTATCTCAGACTGCAATAATAATGCAGTTACATGGATTTTCCTCTTAAGTTTATTAGTAAAATTTGAAATGTGTCTATTTTTGAGAAGATCTAGGCCTGTAAAGCTTAAATCCATAACTGAGGTACAAAAAGTAAGAGACAAATACAGTTGGATAAATATATCAAGCCCTGTAATTTCTATGTCTGTTTAATTCAGATGTATCTGTATGTGTATCAGAATTTATATTCCATTATTGAACTTACACTCAAAAACATTTAAATTGCAGGAATCCTGCAGAGCTGGACATACTTTCAAAAGATGTTGTATTCCTTTCCTTTTCTAAGGTAATTTCTCCTCCAAATTCTCTTTCTTTAGTCTAGGATTAGGGAAACTTTGCCTTTGAATTTTTCGTGACATCAAAGAAAAACTCTTGGAAAAAAAAGAGAACAGCTCGTAGCAAAGATGATTGTGGAAGTGGCAAGGGATATTCCCACTTTCAGATGAATGGTTACTAGTTGGTTGTACATATGACTCAGTGGCATCCCCAGGGAAGTGGATGGCATGAAGACCTTGAGGACCAGGGATTACAAAGGCTTCTTTCTGATACAAATTAAAGGGTACCAACAGACACTTGATCAAAAAGTAAGACTTCTGCTGAGGTAGAGAATGTTATCATCTGGCCAAGTAAATTCCTTCAGAAAAGCCAAAGTACAAAAAAGTCACAAGCTTTCTTCCTCCTCAGCTACACATGCATGCTTTTTCATGAGATTTTATGGCAAAAAGGCATTTTTTCCATAAAATCTCCAAAAGGAGATTTTATGTCTTTAAAGGCACTTTGCCCCATTTATTTGACGTAGTATAATGTTCATTACCCATTGTTACACTGTGTAAATCCACTATTTGCCCCTCACCTACCTCTTTTCCATGTTCCTCTTGGACAATTCTCATGAGAGACTTTAACGAGATCTTGCTGCTTTGTTTAGACTCTTTAGTTAAATTGCCTTCATAATTCAGAGGAAGATGTTTTCCAGAGAACAAACATGCAAGTTTGTATTCTAGGCATGAATTCAACAGCATTCTTACCATATTTGCCTCCACTGTTCAGTATATTCAGCTGTTTCTTTGCTTTGGATTTAAAATCTGGATATTTCTAACCCACATCAAGTGTCTGAGAAGTTTCAGTAGAGTCCCGCTTCTGCAGGTTACCACCTTTCAATACTGTCATATCCATGGGGATATTCACAAAACTGAGGATGCCAGTGGTAGCATGTGTACTAACAAAGGGCGTATTTGTCTGTCTGTGTTTGTGTGGCCTATCCACTCCTTTTTTTTCTCATTTGGAATTCCTTATGAGCAAAGAAATATTTTGTAACAGCACATCAGATGGGTGTGCTCATAGGAACATTGATCAACTCCTGCCTTCCAAAAGAGAGGCTTTGCTACCTTCAATTATTGACAAGGGCTTGAACCCGGTATTAGTGGTGTACAGGTGTCTGCAGTTGCCAGGTAAGTGTTGTACATATATGTGGCATCATTTGCCAAACTTTTTGTGTGGGCTGATACTGCTGTCTTCTGTATTCTTCATTTCATCATCCAGGCATTCCTCAAAGCAGTGATAGATCTTGTGAGTTTCTGGAGGTTCTTGGGAATGGTAGCTAAATACAGTAAACATAAAGCATTTTCCCTTCCTGATGCTTGGCAGCCTGAGTTGATCTTGAGGGTGAGATCAGAGTTTTATCTGAATTAGTTAATTAACTTAGTGCTATTCTTTCCAAAGCTCCTTTTATTGTTGACCTTGTTTGTGGACTCTTAACAGTGTTATCTAGGAAAGAGCCAACTGTTCATATCCTTCCCAGCTCTCTGAGAGTCTAGTTTGATTATTGGAAGACTAAGTTGCCTAGTGAGAGAGTTGTTAAATGAATCATGCAGTTATGGGTTATGCATTGTCTCCATCTGTTACGAGTTTGAAGGTGAACCTTTCCATCTAAACGTTAAGACATACTCCACTGTGTGCATTGTCTTTGACTTTCTTCAGACACATGCCAAAATGGGAAGTCTGCGAAGTGTGAAGAAAAGCGAGCCTGCAGACTTCTATGAAATGTGCATGTGATAGGAGGGCTACTTCTGATGCCAAGTTCAAGCTAGCAAATGATTGTTTGAATGGTACAGGTGTTGCCCAGAGGCAGTTGCCAGTTACAATGGAATTTGTACTAATCTGTGCATGAAGTAGAAAAGCTAACATGCTACAACTGTTCTTCAAGACATTAAAAGGATGGCAGTCTACAAAACAGCCCTTCTCCCATGCCTGTCCATAACCAGTGTTGAACTATGCAAGGACTGAAGGAGGGAGCTTTCCTTTCCTAGCATGACGAGGTGGAGATATATGTCACCTTTGTAAGGGTACTTGACCTGGGGTATATGCAGACACACTGCAGAATTCATCCTGGCTGAGGTGCTTTGGAAGGCATTGTGAAACAGCTTCACAGTTCTCACAGGAAATTCCCCTTTTCCCTTTCCCCTTTCCCCTGCCCTCCCTCCCCTCCCCTCCTCTGCTCTCCCTCCTCCCCTCTCTTCTCAAAACTTATTTCATTGCTAGTTTTTAAGAATCTACTTTCTTGAGCCCGTCTGTTTACATAATAATCAATGTCTTGAAATTTGTTCTCTTTGTTAGTCTGTACAGAACTTACTTAACCCTTACAAAGCATTTATAAGACTTCAGGAAGTGAATATATTCCTTCATTAATTTTTGGTTTACAAATGTGAAATGAAAACAATAAAGAAAGTTGGTGTTCAGTACAATAGTATTGTATTAGATGTTAGACATGAAACTAGAGCTTTATTGCCCAAATATTTTTTCTTCTTGTAGCATTGTAATTAGTAAAATTTTTTTGTGTTGTCATTTGCTCAGTCTTTAGAAGAGTAGGATGAGACACTGATTACCTGGCCCAAAGGGTTTCCAGTCAAATCTTCAAAAACTAAACAGGTAAATACTACATATTCTCCTTTCATAACTGTAGATATTGAGACACAACAGGCTTGCAACCTGATGGAAATACAGATGCTAATTCAGTAGCACAACTGCTTTACAATTTAGGAGTTTGATTTCAATAGTTCTGTGCATAAGCCATTTGACTATTCTTGTTTTTCCTGTATCTTTTGGTAGGCAATATTTTAGCCAGCCTATTTCTAAACTGCTTATCGGTAGCTCATGCATCTTAATGCTATTCCTGAAGCAGCTGATTATATTAACTGCGCAAAGAACATCTGTAAGAAAAAAACCTGTCGTTTTCTGAACCGTTCAGTCTAAATTGTTAGGGCTCTGACTGTGGGAAAAAATGAGTGGAATATATGTGAGTAATAGAATATTCAAGTACAAGTATATTCTGATATTTTATCGTACTTTAAAACAAGTATTAAATACTGGGTTTGCTTATTTTAATTACAACAGTTACATTTTACACTCGAATTTCATCTATTGTTTGAATGTTTTACTGAATTGTTGGAAAAAAAGCTGTCCAAGTAGATTAATTCCTTTCACTTGATGGAATTGTGCAGTTGCTCTATAACTTCAGTACAGCAGTATGCCTCTCTGCCAAACTGAAATGCTATGAAAAATTTAGTTATATATCATACTTACTTTTCTTTTAAGTGGCATTATTGGCCTCACTAATAGTGTGACTAACCTCATAATCTTCTGTCTCTTTTCCCCAGGAAACATAGCTCTGTTCTTCCCCATTTAATTTGGTGCCAGACCGTGTAGTCTTTCTTTTAAGTTCTTCTTTATCACAGTGTTATAGTATGGGGGATCTCTCTAGATCATTTCAATCTCTCTTCATATGTAAAGATAATGGTAACATCCACAATGGGAAACAGTAACTGTAAGAAAGCACACAGCTTGGTGTTTCCTTTTTTTTCCCCTCCCAACTTCAACCACGGTCTTTCCTCTGAAAGAATGAAAACCATGGAGCTTATCAAAATAACTTACCTCCCTGGCTATTGATTGTCTCCTTTAATAGTCTGTTAGAATTAGATGGAGAAAATACATTTTAGATCTTTTGGTCTGCATCCCTGCTAGTCCAGCATTGTTCCCTTCATTATGCCACCAAGTGTTTCTTCTAGTTTGTTGAGAAACCATTCCACAATTTCACTGTCAGAAAGATTTTCCTGATATGCAGCATGCATTTTCCCTTTTTTTCATTTAATCTGACTATTCGTAGTCATATTTTCCTGTCATTCCAGTATTTCTCTTTCTTGCCATGTACTTAGATTTTACAGGCTTCCCTGCATGGCTACTTTCTTACTAGTACCATAGCTGAGGCTTAAATTATGCTGGCATTCAGCATTTAAATTTTTATGTGTGTTTTTTTCCTAACCCTCTGTTATTTCAGTATCTTATTGAAATGATATTGAAAATGATAGGGAAAATTGCAGACCTGAGTATAAGAAAGGACTATAACCTGTGATTTCCCAAGCTTTTCTTATTTTTCATTTCTGCCATTGTTATTCTGCAAATGTATGTTATTATTGAGCGAACTTAATATAAGTTTAGCAAGTGATATAATCTCAAGATCATTTATTGCCTTTTACATTTGCTTCTCTTATTAAATGTATGGTCTTTGACCTATTTTCCCTGTTTTTTTCATTGTCATTTTTATGATGATAATATATTTTTTTTTACATTTTTCTTCATAGAGATCTGAATCTGAAGGCCCAGTAGATTCTATTGTACTATTCATCTGTTTTCTTCAGTATTTAAATGTATGGCCAGTTCAGGATTTTATGTCTTTGATTCTGTTAATATGATCATTAACCTCTTCCAGTTTGCAACAACAGTAACTCATGATTTTGTCTAAAAATTATTTTTTACACTATGACATTAAAAGATGTCTCTGTTGGAATTCAGCTGAGGAATTTTTTTCCCATGTTTCTTGTATTTATTTTTTTGTTTATAATTTTTCATAAATCTGCTCCACATTTTATTTGTGATTCTAATATCCCATATACTTGTCCCCCATGTGGAAGCTTCAGATCATGTTGAAAATGGTTCACCTTAGATTTATGAGTAGTATGGTTCCTTGGTGGTGCTGAGATACCTCAACTGAGTCGGAAATGGTGCTTTTCTAAGTTCTTCCTGTCTTCATTTCCTTAAAGCTCAATTTCTATCACAGAACACAAGTTCCCAAGCAAGTGCTATCTATCCTTCACAATGGGTTATCTTCCAGTGAATACTTGCCAACAGTTAAAGATCTCCAAAATGAAGAATACCCATGTTAAAGGACTTTTCAGGCATCTTTTCTCATCACTCATACTGTGTGTCTCTGTGCTCAGATTGTAAGCTTCCTTGCATGTAAAGTGTTCTTTGATTTGTATACATAATTAGTCAGAAATTCAAACCATGCACATTTTCAAGACTATTTATCTCTTTTTGCTGCTTACCTCAGTTCAGAATAGAGGAAGGAAAAATGAAAATATTTTTAAATAAGATAGGGGGAAGTTTAAGTATCATCAGCAAAAGCATTTCTCTTCATGTTTTAATTTTGTAATATAGGTTGGTTTGTAAATTAATTCAGGCAGGAATTATTTTGGTTTTTTTACCTAAAATGTACCTCCAACTTTATTCATCAGTTCTGTTACTTGGAAATATTATCTTAAATGATGAAACACTTAATATCGTGATTGCAATTTCATGGAGTACCAGAAAAGTGTAAGTATTTAGGTCTGTTCTGTCCGTCACATGGCAGCAGGGTAGGATTTCTGTAAGAAGTGTGAATTTAGTTGATTTTTTTAAATGAAAGCCTCGGGGTGCTATATTCAGCTGACCATTGTCTTTGTAAGGTTGAAAGCAGCGTGCAATGACCTACCAGCATTCTGCTGCAATGGCATTGTGCATAATTACGATTGCTTTTACTGTTGGCCTGCTGACGGCCCTCAGTGCCAAAGTATACATATCACAGCTACCTTTTGCAAGATTTTGTACACTTACTCACTAAATTCTTTTATGTTTAATAATATATTACTTTGTTTCTTAGAGGCTCTTGCCTCTGGTACAGAGGTAAAGATAAAATTTTATCAGAGGCACTGTTTCCAAGGTTCTGTGTTTGTGAATGCTGATCTTTGTATGTTGGGTCTGGTCTTGATAGGTATAGTGTGTTCACAAATCCTTTTAAAATAATTTGGAATTATTTTCTTCATAATTTGAAATAGAATCAAATCCAGACCATCCTAAGCTGTGTGTTTCTTGAAAAACAACATCAAAAATCAGAAAGTGAAGGTCAGAAATGTGCAGGGTTTTTTTATCTCCAGATCTCAAAAACATGTTTTACGGTGGTCTTTTTTAATTCACTTAGCATTCTCTGTCTGTTATTCTTACCTCCATCCTTTATGGTTACTTTATGCACTCCCATTTTCTTCTCTTGCATTTCCACATTGTCCAGCTTGGGGTGTTTTTTACTTTCCTATTTGTCTTGCTTCTTCAGTGCAGAGCACTGGGCATCCAAAGGTAAATAGCATCCACAGCCTTGAAAACAAGGTGGAGCAGTCATCTTCAGCATTGTCATTTATTCCAGTGGTTCTCATCAGTTTCAGTGTTCAGGGCATTAGTTCTATGGGAATTATATCTAGAGAAGCAGAGCTGATAAGTACACCTAATTGGTGTTAGGTTGGTTCACAGAAAATCTCCCAATTGTCCTTACCATGCTTTCAGATCGTCTCCGAGCACTCAAAGAGTAGGCAAAGTAGATTTCTTGCATATGAAATCTAGCCAGAAGGTTCACTTCACTTGAATTTGTGTAGTGTGGTGGATATTGTATTCTCAGCATTGACAGTTTTGCTCTACGAGGCCTTGGCATTGGGCTGCAATGGTTGCTAATGCCAACCTGCTAAGAGAACTGAGAACTGTCTTCACATGACCAGGTCTGCGGTGGGTCAGTGTTGTTTGTAGTTTGTTAGCTTTGTTGACTTCACTGAATTTCACCTGGCAAGAAGAGGACATAGCTGTACAAAAACAAATACAAATACAGTTAATGCCAGAGCAGGCTCTGGAAGAACATTATCTTTAATAGGAAGTTAATTTTACCAGTAAAAGAAGTCAGCGGTGTAAAGCAGAAAAAATAAGAGAATCTCTCCTATTATTAGTGGTATGAAATACAAGATTGCCAAGCAGGAAATTGTTAAAACTGTTGTGTAGCAAATCTGGTAATGCTACTTTTCTTGCTAAGCTCGAAGTTCATTTTCAGAAGAACTGCAATTACAGTGTGTTTAAGAAGGATTCAAAAGATGATAAATTTCAAATGTAGTTACCAGCCTGTTAGTTATTTCATAGCAAAGTTTATATTTCTTGATACAATTAAAATTGTACTGTGGATGAATATTGTATTAAACTTGTAAATAAACTGAAGAAGAACATATGCCGCTTTTAATATCTTTTCCCTGTCTCATTTTTCCTTTTCAATTTACATTTTTTATTGCAAACTAGCAGCATAGAGCCCCATAATAAATGTGTTGTTGAAAGTATTGAAACTCTTCATTGATGACATAGATGCATGAATGTTTCACGTGGCACCAAATGCAGAAGATTTCCTCAAGGGATGCAAAGAAAGTGTTTCGATTTTCATAGCAGAGTGGGAGCACAGTATTTAAATATTTTTTCACTATTAGGATTTCTGTCAGTTATCAGTTCTGGGGTAGAACTACTCATCTTTTCCATGTGGCCTGAAAATGTTGTGCTTGCTGTGCTCATGTCAGTGTTGCCATGAGCTTTGACTTACCTTTACAGACCTCCAAACCAGCTTGTAACAATGCACCATTTCAAAACTATGACCTTGAAGCCACATGGAGGAACTGGACATTTGGGTCTTCTGTATGCTTAAGAAGATACTGAGGCTAAAACTAGTCAGCTCTTTGATGAATGGCAATTTGGCTTCTGTTTTTCTGACTAGTATCTCAAAAATACAATTTCAGGGTAAGCTTGTGTCAGCTGTCAGACCATGGTATAAGCCTACATCAGACTAGCCTCTGCTTTCCTGTGCTTGCAGGCAAGAGCACATACAGCTACAAGGAGTGGAGGGAAAAGCCTCAACTGAGATACCCCTCTCTTGGATGTAATACCTTAACACAAGTCTGAGGTTCCCTTTTCCTGTATGAACAGGACACACCAGTTTATGTTTTATGAAGCAGTCTCCCTATGTGTCTTACTTTAGAAGTAAAGACAGCCAGAACACATCCTCTAACCCTGAGGGCAGATGGCATGCTATGACTGTTAACATGTGCAAGTAAACTTTTTCCTCCCTCTCCTGTTCTCCAAAGCAGTGGGAGGCTGCCTGCTGTGTGCTGCCTGCTGGGGACGGTCTGAGATTCTGCTGTGAATGCCTTTGCACTGTTTGGAGAGCATGGATTGACAGTGAGGTAGGGGATGTGGCAATATGCCAGAGCTTGAGCTGGTGTCCATGCACAGTTTAGTGTGATTGTAGCCTATGAGGCTGTGCTACAGCTATAGTCATTGTTTCCTGCAGGGAGAAAAGGAATATGTCACGTTTACACCCATTTTCAATCCATTACCTAACCTAGCAGTAGTAGCATACCATGAAAAGTCTTTATACATTAAATTGCCTCTTCCAATTTTAACTGGGCAAAATAGGTGATTTTAACTATGCTGCAGGAGGGGTAAGAGTGGAATAAATTTGTGAAATGCCAGACAAAAATAAGGGACAAATAAGTAAAAGGATTTCACATCTCATAATTTTGTAATTTATATTGCTGATGGTAAAAAGGGACAATTTCAAAAGGAGGATTGAGAACGTGCGGTATGCAGGCATTTTTTCCAGCTAGAACAATATTTCTTTAGGGCATTTTGGAAGATGCAATGACTGATTCTGAAGCTAATGCATAAATGTGTAGTGTGGGGTTTTTTAGGTGTAATATGGGGAAAGGGACAGGTAACTAAGATAGCTATGAAGTTAACAAAGCTGCACATCTTAAGTGGTTAATGTAGTTTTCTCTATTTATTTAAAGGGAGACTGCCAGCTTGGACTACAGGCAGTTTACAAAGAAACATGTAGATGTTTATGGGAAACATCACATTGTGCTCACTGGTTTTAGTGGCTTTCTAGTTTATTTTCTAATGAATGTGATTTTTTCCCCATCTCTTCAAAATCTGATCATGCAAGTATTCAAATGTTGCGGTATTTCTCTGCACATAACTTTATGTATAAAGTTATGCATTTGCCTACATACCTGTTACATTGGAGCCTGAATATTTACGAAGGGAGTCAGAGAAATGAATTATGCATAGCACAGAGAGATGTCAAACCACAGAAAAAAACTATTAGGAAAAGGAGGCGGGAAAGAGAGGAATGTGTTTTTCTCCAGTCTCTTGCAGTTTGAGTAAAGCTGGATGTCATATACAACTTGATGAAAAATATGGTAGAAATATTAGCTTCTGTTTAAGCACTCATAATTGTTTCTGTTGTTAGATGCTGTAGTTTGACGGACCTTTCCTGGCATGCAGGGAATTATTTAAAATTTGTTTTCTGTGTAGTAGTACAGAATACATATTGTGCTTTCTGTATAGCAGTACAGAAAACATATTGTGTTTTCTACTAGTTTGAGAATCATAGGATCAGCTGGATTGGAAAAGACATTTAAGATCATTGAGTCCAATATGTGACCTAACACCACCCTGCCAACTACATCATGGCACTGAGTGCCACATCCTGTCTTTTCTTAAACACTTTCAGGGACTGTGACTCCACCACCTTTCTGGCCAGCCCATTCCAATGCCCCATCACTCCTTCTGTGAAGAAAACTTTCCTAATGTTCAGCCTAACCACCCAGTGCAGCCTGTGTCCTCTTGTCAAGTCACTGGTTGCCTGGGAGAAGAGATTGACCCTTACCTGCCTACACCCTCCTTGCTGTAGAGGCCTCCCCTGAGCCTCCTTTTGAGCAGCACCCTCAGCTCCCTCAGCTGCTCCTCACAGGACTTGTGCTCCAGACCCTTCACCAGCTCTGTTGCCATTTTCTGGACATGCT
>JBBMKD010000115.1:2712446-2720877 GCA_037834095.1 Argya squamiceps | reverse complement strand
GAGGGGGGCGGCGCGCTGCCGGCAGCGCTGACAAGGACCGGGCGAGTTCCGGCACCTGGATCTTGGGCTGTTGCCCGGGTGCTGGTAGATCTCACTGGGAGGTCGTGGTTCCACTGCCAGCTTTCCATTTTGATCACTTCGGACTTTGTAAAAAGAAAAGACGATAAAGGTATTAGGTGTTAGGTTAGGTGTTAGATGTTTCAGGCATCTTCAAAAGTCCCTGAGGACTGTGTTGCGTTGGCCGACAGTAAAACACTGATCGCCACGAGCAGTCACAACACTTTTGTACTTGCAAAGTGAGAAGCGCCTTGAGTTTGATTTCAAGGATACAGTGCCTTCCTTCCTTGAAAAGCACTACAGATTTGGTCAGATGACTGCTGACAACCTGCATCGTGCAAATGCTGTCATGGTTCTGCCTGCACGGGATGGTTGTGAGGTGTTCCTGTCCCAAGGACATTTGAAAAGTGCCACATACCACGTGTGCAGCTGAAATGCTTCATCCCCTCTTATATCCCAGTCAGGACTGATGGCAAATTCAGCAAATAGAAGAACTATGGACAGGTAGGTCAATGAGGGAGAAACATTTTTCATCAAGGTCACTCCCAGCTGTTCTCTCTGTGACCCAAAGCAGCAGCCTTGTATTTTTGCTCTCAGTGCAATAGCTTGGGTAGGAAAGAACCTTTAAAGGCCATCTAGTCCAAGCCCCTCTGCAATGAACAGGGACATCTTCAAAAGGATGAGGTTACTCAGATCCCTGTCCAACCTGCCACTGAATGTTTCTAAGGATGAGACATCTACAACCTCTCTGGGCAACAGGTTTTGGTGCAATATCTAAGGAAGGAGCAAGTGAAATTCCTTTCTTCTTCAGTGCAGAAAATATTATAATGTCTTGGAAAACTAGTCTGTTTACATTTTAGGGTTTATGTTCGAGCCTCTCATATTGGAACTATTTTCCCTGTATTTCCCATGTTAGAAAAAAGTAGCACTTAGATGTGAGTCTTTTGGTGAGACATTAGGGATACTACTGATATAAGCAATCTTGTCCTTCCATTTGACATTCATTCCATCTCTGCTTGTAAGTACTGCTAAGCTGCAAAGTGAATCAGCTTAGTGCTGACTCACATTAAAAGTAGTCAATGTTTTTTATTGTAGTCATAATCTGGTTCACCATCATTCTCCATCTCTTGCAGTACCCAAAAAACAAAAGCCCACATCCCAAACTAACAAAAATGAACTAGTGGAATATAGGAGTCTAGAACAAGTTTCAGGGACAGTTACTATAAGCAGTATGGCTAAAAATGTGCTGTGTCTGTGATCTTGATACAGCCTTTTGTGATTACAGGTGCAGGAAAGGATTTAAGGATGGCAACTTTATTGAATCAAGTCACGAGGATGTTGTGGGTTTGGAGGTGCTTGACCCACAAAGAGATGTTGACCACAGATTTGAAGCTCTTCAAAACTTCAAAGCTCTACAAAGAGATAGCAGTTTGAACAGGCAAGTTGCCAAGGTTCATAGGACTGAAACTCCAAATATCAGAGTGAAGAGGAACCAGAGGTAGAGTGTAGTTAACAGCCTTTTGCTGGAAGCAGGGCTTTTGTCTTCTGTTTGTGTGCAGAAGTGTGGAGTTCTGGTATCTTCATAGACTTCTGTGAGCTACAATAATACCAGTAACAGGCTAATGCTGGCAAAAACAGCTGCATGCCTGCTGAATGCCAGGTTGGACAGTTGGTCTAGTGCAAGGTTCTCTGCCCATGGCAGAAGACTTGAAACAAAATCATCTTTAAGGTGCCTTCCAGCCCAGACCATGCTGTGAGTCTCTGATTGTATGCATGTAAGGTTCTTGAGCTCAGTTTTTAGAAATACAAAATTCAACCTGTGACATAACACCACCCTGTCAACTAGACCATGGCACTGCAGGTGCCACCTCCCTGTGCAGACCATTCCAATGCCCCATCACTCTTTCAGAGAAGTAATTCTTCCTAATGTTCAGCCTAAACCCCACCCCCTGGTGCAGCTTAAGACTGCATCCTCTTGTCCTGTTGCTGTTGCCTGGGACAAGGGACCAACCCCCACCTGACTACACCCTCCCTTTAGGAGTTGTAGACAGTGACAAGGTGTCCCCTGAGCCTCCTTTTGAGCAGGCTAAACACCCCCAGCTCCCTCAGCTGCTCCTCACAGGACTTGTGCTCCAGACCCTTCACCAGCTCTGTTGCCGTTTTCTGGACGTGCTCCAGCACCTCAACATCCTTCCCAAACTGAGGGGCCCAGAACTGGGCACAGCACTTGAGGTGTGGCCTCACCAGTGCTGAGAACAGGGGAAGAATGACGTCCATGTCTGGCCACACAATTCCTGATACCAGGCAGGATGCTGTTGGCCTTCTTGGCCATGTGGGCACACTGCTGGCTCATGTTCAGTCTGGCACTGCCTCTTTATGCCTGGGCACTGTCCAGCCACTCTGTCCCCAGCCTGTAGCACTGCAGGGGGTTATGGTGGCCAAAGTGCAGGACCTCCCACTTGGTCTTGTAAACCTCCTATCACTGGATTTCACCCTCCTACCCTCCTGCAGATTCCCATTTTGTCATTCCCATCTTGTGTTACTTACAGACTGTTGTAATTTACTGTTACAGTATAGTGCCCCATGGGGGCTGATGTTAAGCTTGCTACCTCAATTCGGATGTTGCTACTTGATAATTTTTATTTCTGTGGTTTTTAGTATTTACTGTGCAAAACATATCTTTAATACTGTTCATAGACAGAATTTTCTAGAAATATTTGACTGGCAAAAGCAACTATTAAAAACAAAACCCATTATTATTGTTATTATTATTATAGTTACTCCTCTGTGTCCCTTTCAAATTTGGACCTCAGTATTCAGAAATCTGTACAACCAAGAGCGTACGTTGTCAGGTCTTGTGACAAGCAACTTCTTTCAAGGTAGGACTGTTAAGTGTTCCTGTAATTGATATTTTCATACTACATTCAGTGAAAAAAGTCTTACTCAATCAACAGGAGATATATTAGAGGAATTCTTTGCTTTAGTATCTTTGACATCTGCAGGAAAGAATGCTTTTTCTTTGCAATTTTACTTCTCTTTCCCATACATTATGTAAAAGAAAGTTTAATCATAAAAGTGTTGACTGTTAAACTGCATGGTTCTGAATGCATATGCAATGTGGTTTTCCATATTGACAGAATTTCACAATTTTTCATGAAAACTGTGTAAAATGTATCATGGAGAATTTGACCTTAGGTCAATGCTCAGTCAAATTGAGACTAATTTTTCCAGAAACTAAGCAGTATATTTCTTCAGAGAGACTGAAATAAAATGCAGACTTTATACCTTTGCAGTATAGTATTCCTTATAACCTATCTAAACTTTATCAGCTCTTTCTAAGGTTCTCATTTTGTTTTCTTTGCTAATGGTGTAATTTTGAAAGACAGTAAGGTATGGACCCTAAAGGGAAAATACATTTTTAAATTCTTTTCATATTCTACTCTGAGCAGTACCATCAGTGCTTAAGGCACCTCATACATCCTCCTTTTTTCACTGTAATGTTACAATTTATTTTCATTTTGTTACATCACCAGTGGTATACCACTGGAATTAAATCATGTGGATCATCATTTCTAGAACTTCTCAGTCCCTGAGATAATCAGTAATTTCTGGTTGCGGGAAATGAAGTAACAAAAACCTGAAATTTATGTGAAACTTTTAGCTCTAAATAAGGAAAACACATTTCCAGTTGCAGAAATTGCATGTTCTTAAGAGCTCCGCTGTTGCCATTGATATATTCAAGATATTTTCTATTAGGATGCAGCCACATCTCACATGTTTTTAACTGATTGGAATAGCTCATCTGTTATCAGATATTTTGTACTTTGATTTAAATAGTGTTGCCAACTCCTCTATTTATTGATGATGTGTGCCCCTTATCTGAACCTCTTGCCTTATAAAAATTATAAATAAAAATCAACCAGCATATCAGTTTTGGATCTTCATAGGATTTTTTTCTCTAATTTTGCATACAGAAATTAATATTTTGTTGTAAAAAAGGGTTCTAGTCTAGGACAGCTAGAATTTGCTAGGGCACAACAAACTCTTCTTTCCACAACCCAGTAACTCAGGATACATAATGATTCTTCTCAAACAAACTGCTGTGCCTGTACTCCCTGGAAAGTGTTTGCAGATATCTGTATGTCAGTACTGATGATTTCTCTCAGTCTTTTCTGTAACTGAAATACTGTTTTGAGGTACCGGGAGACTTGCTTCTGTTAACCAGAAACAACAGAGGGTGCTCTTTCATACTGCATACTAAGATGCATATTTCCATAGAACTTACATCCTTGCTTTCTCTTAGCTCATTATTTCCATGTTGTTTGCTTGAATATGTCAATATCAAAAGTTTTAAGTCAAATGTGGCTGCATTATCGCCTGTGAGTTTCCTGCCCATCTTTCCCAAGTGGCACAGAATGATCAGAATCACCTTTCTTTTTTTTCCTATATTGAGCTTCAGAATTTCTGTAATAGAATAGAGTATGCAAGTCTTATTTATTCACAGTACCACTGGATCCTTTTTGTACCATAAACATTTTATCCAGTCTGCCTATTGGCAGGTGACTTTTAGATTTATTGACGGTGAAATCCAATTACACTTTCCTACTTGTCTTGTTGTTCATATTCTCCTAGTAGTTACTTAAAGAATAAGGTTGGGAGATCTGGACTGTGTTCAGACCTCTGTCATACAATTCTTGTAAAGGTAATTCTCTAAAGCTTCATCTTTTCCATCTGTAGAATAGGAGGAATGATAATCGTGTGCCAGCTGTCTTCTGGTGGGCAGAACATTCAAAAGTTTCTCTGTTCCCATCATACTCACAGCTCTACTTAAACACGCTGCTTGCAAAGGTCTGTGAATAATTTTCCATGCTGACTGCTCATCATTCTCGAGAGCCAGCACTGAGGACGTGGAAACTGTCTTTAGCACTATCCGTGTTTCTCGGGATAGTGCCCACTTGGAAAGGAGTGAAAAGCAGCAACTGCTGGTTATGCCATATTGGACTAGCAGAAAACGTGGGACTGTGCAGGCTGTGATAAAGAGGAGAACAGCAAAGAAAAGCAGATCTGGGAAAGCTGTTGGGATGGGCAAGGTTGCATCTATACCCTGAATTATCTGCCTCGTTCTCTGAAAAGCTGCAATATCCAGCTACCTTGCCATAGTCACGGTCGCTAATGTGGAGACCTGCCTTTCAGTACTGCTGATGATGGAAAAGACACAAAATGGTGTGAAATAATTTTTCTTTTAATTTATTATTTTATTGCATAATGCTAGTTAGGGCTTAGTTTTCCTATTGCAGCAAAGGCATTTGGGGATCTCAAGCTTTCTTATGTCTTGCATTACTAGACATCACTGGTAGTTCTTTGTGAGTTTTGTAGGTAATGCATATAAATGCCCATTCCCAACCTGGAGTGAACTGCTTTGATGTTCTCTAGTACTGCAGACTCTTAAAAATATCCATTTATCAAAGAACATTCCCTTTCTCAGTGACATTTCTAAAGCAGTATGAAATCCAAGGAGTGCAAAAGGCATAACAGGCTTCTGGAGTTGAAAAGTGGCTTGTGCTCAGATGTGGGGAGTTCGTACTTTTATGAAATTAGTGCTTTACAAAATTGAAACTATGAAAGTTTACTTTGCCCCGGAGTGGCATTAATTTTGACTCCTGCTGTTTAATAAAGGAAAATGAATGCACACTAGAGCAGTTGCAGAAACCATCAAATATAGTATCTCCAAATTCTAGCTCATTTTCTTAGGTATATTTCTTGAAATAATATGAGAAATTTTACTTACAAAAATTGGGTTTTAAATATATTAAGGAAAAATGTTCCAAATGCATTTTGTCTTTCCAAATCTTTCTGTTAATATAGGTACAATTAACACAGACAGTGTATTTTGTTTGCACTTTTGTCCAAGGAGACTGTTTCATATTTCTCTTTTGTACAGTTGTTATATTTTGTTTGGTTTCTTAGAAAAATAGAAAAGTAAGGAAAAAAGTGTCATGCAATCCAGTATCTGCATGCAAAATTGCACCTTCTAAAGTGCTGACTGGTGTCTCTTTAAACTGTGGCCTGCCTTTGCAGACCTAATTTGCAAGAGCAAGTGAAATATACTTATGGCAAAAATGCCCCACTGGCTTCTCAGAAAGAACATTTCCAGTGCTTTTTTTTCTGCAGTCTGGTGCAAAACCAGCCACTCTGGTTCATCAGTTTCCTATAGGGCAAAATACTGTTTCTTAGAATATGTATGTATTTAGCTTTTTAGTTTCAAACTTATTTTGAAGTAGTATAAAACCCAGGAGAGGCATTCCTGGCTGTAAATCTGTTTCTTAGAAATGTCTGATAGATTTAGCCTACTATTGCTTGTGGGTTTTTTTTTCTTTAGATATTGCATATGAGACTAATAATGCAGCCTGACATACATTTTAGATCAGTCTACTGTTTTGTTGTGTTTGATCACTTAGGTGCAAAAGTTTTGATCATACACCTGTAAAATGAGTGTAGCAGCACAGAAGTGATTTAAATGATAAACAGTGTAATTAAGCAGCGTTTCTAAAGTAAGATTTTATCTTTTTATCTGGTGCTGGTTATTGAAGAAATCCACAGATATTTTAATCAGGTAGAAAATAAAATTGATCTCAAATAAATGTCATGTATTAAAGTGTTATGCAGAGAATCTTTGTGGCAAATAAAATTGGGTTTATGTCTTATTTAAATAGCATGACAGTTTTGTATTTTGTGGATATGTTTAACTTCTGTCATACACCAATTCTCAAATTCCAATCAGACAGATTTAGTATATAATTAATACATTGTACAGGTTACAATGCAGATTCACTTTTAATAGTGCAACTCTTGAAATTAGTATTCTTCAAAAATTACTTTACCATAGAGTAGTTGCAAAACAAATGTGTTTAATTCAACTTGTGTTAGGTGCAGGTGTGAAAAATTACTGTAATTTCTATGAGTTACTTTAAGAAGTGTGTCACATGTGTGGATTCATGGTGTGCAAATAATGTTAGGGGATTAGAGGGTATTGGAGCAGCGCTACTGTTTAATACAGCAGTATTATAATGTCAAAGCTAATTTTTTAAATTCTAACAATGACTTAATGGAAGATTCAGGTAATTTCAAATATTTCTGTCAGTATTTACTGTGTGTCCTAAATAATGTTAGACAATAATAAAACCTGAATAGCTATTCGAAAAGCTAGTATGCAGCCCAGGATCTTAATTTCTCTCTAGAATGCTTACCATTTTTGCTTATTTTACCCCTCTATTGATATCCAGTTGGCAAGCCTGGGAAGCAAAAAGAAAAAAAAGAAAAGAAAAGAAAAGAAAAAAAATCTTACATATCCATGATCAAAAATGAGCGCCTGATGGCCTGAAGGTTGAAATAATTATCTCTGGTGGCCGTGCAGATCTCAATGTCAAAGCTAAGAACCACAGGGCAGCAGAATTAAAGCATGAAAACTGGCATGAGCACAGACAACTGCTTGAGGCTCTTTATTACTGTTTGATACAGCAGTTCTTTGTTGGAAATCTTGTTTTTTAGGTTCGAAAGCAACTGTGTGTGTCTAATCTCACATTTTCCTTTATCATCAATTCCAGTCCTCTGATATTTACAAAACTAAGCAACATTACATGTGTTTGTCCCGATTTCTGAATTAGTCTATATGAGGCTTTCTGCTAATCTGCAGATAGGTGGCACCATTCATACAGATTGGAAAAACAGAGCTCTCCCTGTTCACACTATTCTGTGCTCTAAATTAACCTGTCACTTTATTATTTGACAAGATCTTCATTTTTATTCATCAGGACTTGGGCCAGGATGAGTGCATTTATGGCCATTTGCTTTGCACGGCTCTCAGCTGAGTTTGTAGGTATTGTAAGTGAGATCCATTATCCCTGTTACAAGTGCACACAATGCAGATGCTGATCTGTGATGATGATGAGAAACCAAAGTCAGTAAAGACCACATAAGCCGCCCTTGATGAAAAGATAAATGAATGCATAAATAACATTGTGCTCTGCTGTGTTTGCTGAGATCAAGGATAAATTTTGAAGGTTTTGAGAGATCAGACATACAGAACCTGGAGAAATTTGCCCTCCCTCACTTTGCATTCAGCAAGCATTTCACTGTGTACAGAGGAGATGAGACACATTTTAATGCACTACTGGAAGACCAGAAATGTTTGGGCACTTTTCTATTGGTTTGTTTGGGTTTTTTTCAAGGGAAAAACAAAGAAATGGCATCAGAATAAGGCACAAATTTAATTAAATACAATACTAAAAAGAAACCCCAAACCATTTACATTTTCACTGTTCCTAACTCTGTGCTTTATGTAAATAGTTCCATGTCTATTGTGTTCTAATTATAG
>JBBMKD010000115.1:2659946-2707446 GCA_037834095.1 Argya squamiceps | reverse complement strand
AGTTGTCTTTTCAAGATTTTGGATAACTTCTATATTTTAGGAAAAACACTTACGTGCATGATGTGTTTTTCATTTAGAATACTGAAATAAAGACCTACCAAGGAATTGGCATTTAATCTTTTCTCGTGGTAGTTTAATGTGTATAAATTTCTGGAAATGAAAGCTAAAATACAAGATCTTGATATCTTGGGTTGTCTTTCTTCAAGCTAAATACTTTACAAATCAGAAAAAACCCTGAGCCTGTTGAAATATCTGGATTTCAGAAAGAGAAAGTGTTTACAAATATTTTACGCTATTACAAAAACAAAGGAAGTAAGGTTTTTTGTAGAATAAATTGTTACTTTTTCATGGTCTGTTACATAGAAAATACACACTTAACAACTATTTGGGATTATATTCATCATGAAGTGCTAATGAGAATAATCAAGACATACTGTGACATTTTCAGGGAGGAGGCAAAGCGTATTGAAAAACGAGTCTGCAGTTGAGAACTTTTACTGTCAGCTAATGGGATACTTGGAAATACCATAGAAACATTAAAAAAATCCTTCAATCTAGCTTTGCATTTGGTACTTATTTGAGCATAACTTTCAGGGGGTAACTAATATTCTCCTTAGTTTCCTTATTTATAGATTGATTAGAACCAATAATTACTTGTTATTCATGAGGGTTTTATTAAAATTGTTTTATTTACTTTATTTCTGGTTTGTTGCTTTCAGAAAGTTCTATTTAAATGTAAACAACATTTTTATTAAAATCATAGTTCTTCTTGTACCTCTGAAGCATTTGAAATTTTTGTTGGAAAAGAGTTTAAAATAGTTTTTTAAGGCAGTAGGGGAGAGGATGAACTTCTAGAGTACAGACTTTAATTACAGAGGGGGCTCCTATCTTGAGGGCAAACTGGTGGGTTCATTCTTTTGCATGGTGTATGGACCCCAAAGCTGTTTGCACTTAGTGAAGAAAAGCAGAATCTGATTTTACAGACTGGGCAGTTGTTGTGGACAGATTATTTGCTGCCAAGTATCCTGCCTGCATGGCTGGGGTGGATTCACTTCCATTCAGTCTCCAGTGATTTCTGCAAATAGTCCAAATCTCCCATCAGGGAGAGGGGATGGGCCTGATGTTTATTAAACAATGTTTGAAGCAGTAGTTGAATGTGAACATAGTTCTTTCTGTTAATTCACAGAATTAAATTAATGGTATAGCATAGTTTCTTCTGTCTCACTTGCCAGGAGAAATAATTTTCTGCTGCAAATCCTAGTGAAACTAGTGCTTGTAAAGGCATGGAAGTTCCCTATAAAGAGTACAGTAAAAATCCTTTTAATTCATGGATGTTTTTATTCAGTTTTGACCTTGCGAACAAACAGCATAAAACAGGGTTGCAGATCTAACACATAGACATATTTGGGTTGCTAATTATAGAGAGATGTAAAACATTAATTCTTTTCAAAACTTTTGAACAGTAAACTCAAAATATGGGAACAGTTTTTCTGGTAAGTTTTTGTAGCCTTGAACATTCATTAGTTTAGTATAGCTGCACTAGCACCAAGTTAACAAATAATAAAGTAAGACATAGTCATGGCATGTTTAATAATTTCCAGCATAAAGATTGTGAAGTAAGATAAATACAGTTCTGCATGCAAATGGATTTGGACATAATGCAGTGATGAATTAGAAAACAGCAACAGAAAGGAAATGAAGAGTTTATTGTTTCTATAGCTCCAATATCCATTAGAAGTTAGTTACACAGCAGGTGGCAGTTTGGATAAGTGTAAAGTGAATGTTTTGAAATAAATAGCAGCTGGGTGACCTGGGATGTCAGGGCTCTAGACAAGGGTTTGTGTTTGTCAATATATCCTACATGTTTTACAGACTCCTCAGGGACCAGGAGAAGATACAATTTCACCTTTTCTGTGCCAAAACATTTTAATTATATCTTCTTCCAAGTGCAGCGGTTCAGTAACCAAGGAGCTGACATTGATGCATGTGTTGATAAAGCTGCAAACATTCAAAATAAGATTAACAAAGATTTTGAGGAAAGGGTGACAGCTAATTTTGTACAGTATTCTGCATCTAATTCAGGTCAGTGTAATGATAGAATATTTTATAACTGCTGTGTCATCTAGAAAGGCTTTTATGATGCTTTGTGTATTTAAAGATTTGTGTACAAGAAAGTACAGTTCTTTATACATCATTCAAGCAGTTTATAACTTCGTTATTGAACATCTGTCGGTTGTAGCTGTAAACAGGAATAAACTTAAGCATGTAGAAGCAATTTTACTTATCCATCTGCATTGATCACAGTAATAAGTTCCTTTTGTCTAATTCACATTGAAAATAGTGACTTCAGATGTGAAATAGAACCAAAACTACAGCACGCATTCTGTGGCGTTGCTTAATATTTGCAAAAAAATTAGATGGAAACTTATAGTAAGTGTATTTAAATAATCAAACTGTAGTTTCTTTGTATTATGTGCAGTCTTTTGAGAACATCTCAGTGTATTTCTGCTCTGTTCTCCTCCTTGTTTGAAGGTAACTCACATTCTTCCACGTCTTTTTGTTTGTGAATTTTTCTCCTCTTTTTTATCTACTGAGTTCTCCATCTGCTTTCACTTTTGTTTGCTTGGGCCGTCTCTCATCCCAACTTGATAATGAGGAATGCAGTGTGACCCTGACCTCTATCAGCCCATGCCTGACCTTCTGACTCACCCACATAACCTTTGACCTTCTCTTTGACAGCTTGATTAATTACCCTGTGTTATGATTTATGAGTAAGTGCTATGTAAAAATAACAGACAACAGGTGGTCCTCTAAAATCCTTTTGTGGTACATTTTCTTTTCCTGCCTAACCTGATGAGCTGTTTTAAGTTTGGAACTTAGTGGGACAAAGTGTGTTTGGCAGAAGCATGGCATTTTTACGCACTTGGACCCAGTGCTGGAATTCAGGCAGCTGAGGTATATCTGGGATGGAAGGAAATATGGCAGTGTTAGCAGGGTGCAGTTGCCAAAATGTACATTGGGTGGAAACAGAAAGCAGAATCAACTGACATTTCAGGCATTTCAGTCACAGGTCACGTCTTGAGAAAATTGCTCAAATAATGGAGGGGGCATTTTTCAAGCTGAGCTGCATCTCCAACAGCTATGTTTACTTTAACGCTTCACTAGTGACTTCTGATTGGTTGTCATGACCTCATCCTGCAGTCGCACCTACACTGTTGCAATAGTGACATAGATGTACCCTTCTCACAGTAAAGATGGGAAATGAACAGACCATACTTCTTTCAGAAAGATGAATGGACACTGCTGTGTTTTAAGCACAGGCAGGTTTAAGAGCAGAGTGCTTTGAGTTGCATTTCCCCAAGGAATTAATTCTGGTCTTGCTGCCAACCATCCAAATAGAAACCTGAACTTGAAAATTCAGGTTGATCAAGTGTAGGAAAATGATCTCTTTCAGATCCTCATTCAAAGTCCAAAAAGATAGTTACATAGATCAAAAGATACCTCTCTGGCTCTTACCTATCTTGTCACATATGATGTCCCACCCTGGTGGATTAATACACGGATCTGAATGGTTTCAACTCATTACTCATGTGCCAGGCAGGTGAGATTTCAAAAGGTTTGGAATTTACCTGAAATAGTTTGAAGTTCTTTTTTTTTTAAGCTTACTCCCTTGAACTTCCAGTAAGAGGCAGAAAGTACTGCCCCATTTCCGGCTCATGTATTAAAATGGAAAATGCTGTTCTACATTGCTCTGTCTTAGTAATATACGTACTGCAGTTCATGATTCTTTCCAACTCCTGACTTAGTAAGCCTGCTTTTCCTTTCATCATCACAATCCTCAACCTCCAGAAGTAGCAGCCTAGAGAATGGTAGGAGTTAGTGTAGATTAAATTTTACTTACCTTGAAGCATTACCACGTGAGGGGAAGAGATGTTAATTGCGTGCTATTGCGTCTGAGAGAGAAACTGTAATTTTGTAGATTAGAGGCTGGCAGTTCCATTTGTCAGCATCTGCCATAATTATAAGGTCTTATCACAGGTACACTGATGGCTGAAGATTGATGGGGATGGGGGGTAGTGTCCTTAAACCTTAGCTTTTTACTGTGAAAAAACTTTTCAGAGTGTGGTTTCTCTTTCTGTGCACACTGGTCACACAGAAGAAAACTATTGCATTAAAAACTACTATTATTATGTTGAAAACTACTGTTATTACCTAATGTCAGCATACCACCTAATACCACTGGAGGTGGCAAGATTCAGAAACCCTCCTAGATGATTGGTACTTTAGTAAGTCATAGATCACTATGTTTTAATAATGACATAAGCTCGTCATGGCTGAAATTGGTATTTTTAGTAACACTAATTTGTTTAATAAAGCTGCACTAGCACCAAATTAACAAATAACAAAGTAATACATAATAATAATGCATTTAATAGTTTCCAGCATAAAGATACTGTATATGGTGAAAAAAGATTAATACAATCCTGCATGCAAAGAGGTGTTTTTGAACAGGGCTTTTATTTTAAAGGATGATTTTTAATGAATGTGATTTTTGTCTATGTTAACAGCTATGCCAAAGACTGTGTCTCGTCTCTTATTAAATTTTGCTAAAGGTCTTTTTAAGGATATTAATGGTCTTGTATTCTGAGGTTTGCATTGAGTTGCACAGTTCTGAAATTCACTGCATTAGAGCTCCACCTTTTTTTTCATTTTCTGATTGTACTAAACTTTAATGATGTAGCTATGCCCACATAAATTATATATTTTTAATTAATTGTAGTCAATTAATTATTTACATAATTAAATCGTAATTAAGTCATATTATTTACACTGATGTTATTTAGAGCAGGGTATTTCTTTTCAGTAGAAAATGCTCAGATAATGGCTGAATGAGGGAGGTTGTAATTGGGTATATTTTACCAGTAATTTTGGTTTTCCTTGTTGATTTTTTATATGTTACTCTGAATCTTTTTTCTGATGCCATTGGTATCTTCTTGAAATTTAGGATGCAGAAGTACAAGGGCATGGGAGATATACCATATCATGTAAGCAAAACAGTCCAAAAGAGATTACTTTCCAAAGAGAAAAACTTAGGCTTTCCCATAATAGAGGAGAAAAACAATCTTAGTTCAGTTATCACTTAACTATTTTAATTCTATTGACAGGAAAAAACTGCTATCTGGGACAAATTGTAAAAAAATATGAAGGGAGTCATGTTACAGTGCTTAAAATATATTTAATAAAAATCCTTTAATTGATTTATACAATAGTGAATTTAAAAATAGAATCATATTTCACTTGTTGATGTCTGTGTGAAAAATTGACATTGTATCCTCATAAAATGGGACAAATGAGTCATGTAATTTTAAGTTACGTAATCAATAACTTAGACAAATTCCACTTCTTTGATGATTTGTGTGACTATTTTGTGATCAGGTTGATCACAAGTGCACAGAGTTTCAAATCCCTGTAACACTGCTAGATCTGTAATAAACACATGAATTTTGGATTTCACATTGTGTAGAAAATAAAACAAATCAATACAAAGAACGTCTCTGCTCAAAACAAGCAGGTCAAGAAGATGAAGAGCCCCAAAATTACCAGCCTGTCAAGTACTGCAAAAACTCTAGCAGTAGCAGGGTCAAAAACTATCCATTCATCTGAGATATACAGTTTAGGAATGTTTGTAAACCACATGCTTCTTTATGATGAAGTTTGGGCCTTGAGATTTTCCAAGCTGTAAAATTCGTGGGCTCATAATACATCATTGTACATTAATATGGCCAGGCATGGTGTGGATAGATTTTAAAATTTGTCTTTCACTTTCTGTGTCTTCCACCATTTCCCTCTTGTTTATTTCTATGTTTGTCTGTTTGTTGATATTTATGCCAGTTGAATTCATGGCAGGCAGGCAGGGGAGTCATGTGACAGGAGACCCCTTATGGTGCTGCATCTAACAAGGGGACAATTTTCTCTTTAGCCTGTTGTGACCTTTTTTGGCTACATTGCTTATGCCACAGGTAGTGTCCTGAATGCCTCTATTTCACCCTGTTTAGCAGAGTGTAACTGTGCCCTTTAACTTGGTTTTTGGTGGGAGGAGAAGCTATGGCAAACACTGGAGAAGGGCACAATGATGAGGGGTAGGAACTCCCTTCAGATGTGAATTTGATAACTAGTCGAGTGTGTCCAACTGTAGAAAATCACTGAGTTGACAATCTGTCTACCTGACTGTGGCCACAATGGAGTACAAGGTTTGTGAATGGCTTTACAGATTCGAATAAAGCAAACCCAAATAAATATCTTTTGTTGGGGTGGACTTGGTTGGCTCTGGGCAACTAGGTATGGGGGACCTCTTTTGATCCTCGTGCCTGGACCAAGTGCAAAATGAAGCACTAAGTGAAAAGCTGGAATAAAGCTGTTCCATTAAATAATTAAAATAGGTGTTTCCAAAATGCAAGTCTTTATTAAAATTTACTTCTAAAGAGTAGCTTGATTTTGACTGGAAACCCAGGTTAACTTTAGGGACACATCTGTTAAATGCACGTGCTTCTCTTTTTTCGCTTCATTTGCGATTATATCGTCCACAAATATTATGATTTTTTGTGATTTGGCATAATTTAAAAACCATAACATTTAATTGACTGATTTATTCAAGACTTATTTCTCATTCATAAATTCGTATTTTTTCAACCAGCTTGTTTCCTGAGGCACAAAAATGTACCTTTATGCTCAAATGCATCCTGCAGGTCACAAATTTGCTTTGGATTTGTTGAATATACAGTATAATCCCAGTGAACTTTTACAGCAGATTTAAAGATACACTAAAAAGTCAGGCCCACCATAAAGAGTTGACTTGTGAGCAATACCACTGAATCAGTTTTGGTATTGATTCATTGTTACTGCCGCTATTTGCCTGTGCATGGTATGTTTATTGTCAGCTAGACAAAAAGTTTTACTATTTTAAAATGTGGTGAATAATTTTCACATGCTTTCTTTAATGTATCTATCTTTATATATAAAATCTCTCAATCCTTTTTATTTTAAAGGTTTTTACTGGCTAGGCATAAAGCTTTTTATTCATTATTATGTAGAGTTCTTAAAGCAACATTTTGCTTTTAGTTCCTGTATTGTTTTCTGAAAAAGTCATATAAAGTGCTTATGAATAAAACAACATATTAAATTATTTTAAAGGTAAACCAGGCAACTTTTCTGACGCTGAGGGATGTGTATGAGCATAAGTATATGCACAGATACATATTCACTCATCAATATCCCTTTAATGACAGAATATTCTTAAAAGTCCTTCTATAAATGATGTTGTGTGAAGTTGCTGAAATAAATAAAAAAGTTTTAAAGAGCATTAAAGTAAATGCACAGCATTTTCAAGTATTAAATCTCCCTTTTCACATTTCTTCTTGTTTGTGTGTGTGTGACTCTCTTCTAAAACAGGAAGGCTATGGAGTAATAGTTCTGAATCCCAATGAGAACTACATTGAAGTTGAGAAGACAAAAGCCCAAATACAGCTGTCTTCTGATATCTCAGATGAACCTGCAGAAAAGAGAGAAAGAAAAGATAAAATCCAGAAGGAAGCTAAGAAGCGACGTGACTTCTATGAAAAGTATCGAAATCCACAAAAAGAAAAAGAAACTATGCAGATCTATATTAGAGTAAGTTTCTTTTGGTTTTGTTTGCCCTTCTTTATTGATGCATACATATGTTTACTGCCTATTGTCCCTAGGACACTAATAAAGAACATGCTTAGTTGAAAGCAAATACATATACTGAGATGGCATTCAAGAGTTTATATACGGTTCCTGGCTCTTCATTCTATTGGTATTTTTGGTCATTTATTGATCATGATGTTTTGGAAGTGTTACAAAAAATTTCTTTTTAATTTCAAAGGGAAACTAAATGAAGCCCAGAGGAACTCACTGGTGTTATCAGGAAAGAAATTGTTTAGGAAAGACTTTCAAAAAAACATTTTATAAACAGAGGTGTTCTTTGTTGTGAAGCTTAGGCAACATACTAGCTTCACATGTCATGTATGCATTTATTGTATTATATTGGGGAGGTTGTAGTTGCAGTACTTATCACCTGCCAAATTAATAATGTTTTGTGGAAAATACCAGTGTTCATCTTGTGTGGTGGCAAATTTACCCTGTAATGTATTGTTTTTATATGTGCAGCCATCCATTGTGTTTGAGCTAAACTTTTGAAGGCAGATAAGGGAGGCAACTTGCTAATATATTAATAAATATTTAAGCTAGAATAACTTGAGAATGGTATGATGAAGAAAGTATGTCCCTTGCCCTTTTCTGACTCAGTGAACCTTTGCACTTTGTAATGCTACCAGCATGGGATCATTATAACAGTGCTACCCGAGGATTTCTAATTCTGCAGGGGGCACAAACAATATTATTTGCACATTGGCACATTCTGGTTCATATACATACTATGCATTATACATTCCAGAATGAGTCACACAATTTCCAAAACCCTTATTATGAAAGGTAGTATTTTCATTCAACAGTGAAACACATCAGAAACTCCACAGTGAAAGTAAAACAAGAAAAATGTATGTCATTCTGGTGAGAAACAGAGAAAAATCCAGCAAGATACATGTTAGAATCATCTTAAATTTTAATATGCCCCTGATAATTTTTTTTTAGCATAACGATTTTTGTAGAAGAAATATAACTGCTGCTAGTTTAAAGGGTTAATATCTTGAATACAAGATTGTCACTAATACCATAATTATTTACTATCTTTTGAAAAATACATAAGTGTGGGAAACAAAGAAATACATATATATATTCAAAGTCACCAACAAGGCACTGTGTTTTCTGTTTGCAGCTTTTTTGTAAGATGCTTTTCTGCCCTCTAGCCAACCCTCCTTCTTAAGATGGGCAACCAGTCTTAACTTAAGGTCCATGAGAATCCAGTGGACAGTGCTGCTGTATTGTCTGAAAAGCAGTCTAGTCAGCATGCAGGTTCAGTGTTCCTTTGTTGAAAGTGAGCCTTTTTAGCAATTCTACCTTCTTATGACTCTTGCCTGATGAGGCATGAAATTTGGTTTCAGGAGGCTTGACCCCCCCGAAATATAAAATATATTGTTCCATCCCATTTTCTTTTCTGCACAGCTCCATGCCTTAAATATGACTGTTGATGTTTGCTTTGTTGGATTTTCTTCAAGTCAAGTATATGTTTTAGTGAAAGTGTTGTCGGTGGTCTCCTTCCTCAGGCCAATTAATTGAAATTGGGTTTTCTAATGAGCTTGGTGTTGTATTCTGAAATTATTATTTTGGGGTTTTTTTCTTAGTAGACTCCCGTATAGACAGTTTTTTGAAACAGAAAGAAAAACATACCTGCTTTAGTGTATTGCAGGACAAGTCAATGCAATTTCCTTTCTTATCAGTTTCTGAAACAAAACTGGAACTTCAGTAGGGTTCCATTTACTCTGTTGGTCAGAACTGCTAAGTCTGTAGGTGGTTGCAAGAGGTGAAATGCCGTATTTGCAATTTTCTTGCCTCCCATGCCTGAGTCCATAGGATTGCTTTCTGCCTGCACCCAGGGACTTGCCTCCACAGGCTGCTGTGGGTACGCTGCTCATGCTGGTTTGGCCTGATCTCAAAGGGCAGTTCAGATACAATTTTACTGTACAGTATAGCATACATTTGACTCACTAGGCTCTTAAAATAAAACATGCTGTCACTCAACAGAGATATTTAAGGATGGTATATGATTTGTAATGATCTCATCAAAGAGTTTTGAAAAACTTGAGCAGGCCTTATGTCAACTTTGCCAAGTAGGAAAAGGTATGGATAGACTAGACAAAAAAATTCCTCACGGGAAGGCTTTAATTTCATCTAGCATTGAAAGAAAAATATGCTTATGTCAAATATGCTGGAGAAATTGTTTCAGACTGTTAAGCAGCAGGAATAAATATCCTCAGTTATGTTTTCATAGGGTCACCGAGATCTGTTGTGATCTAATGAGGAAATGCCATTCCTCAAATGGCAAATTCCTCAAATTAACAAATTAAAGCTGTCTGGTTGATGTTCTCACTTGTGCAGCTAAATTTTCTAAGAACTGGAGAATTAGAACTCTTCCTTAGTAATTATGTTTAAGTATTTTCTTTATTTTCATAGTAAAAAAAATAGCTGGGGTATTCAAGAATATGTAAAAGCTGAGTCTTGAAATACAAAATATCAAATTGCACTGTATTTTTGTACAAAATGAGTATAAATAAAAACGACTATGGCAGTGTGTAATGCATTAAGTATAGTGCTCTTGAAAGATCAAAGTACTTACTGTTTCATGCTGGAAAGTTTCCTTAACTATGAAATAATGTACTTTCTGGCATACATTATGGCTTGTTAAAGGAACTGATTTGGTCTGGGTAACAAACATCATGTCAAACATTATGGCAGGAAAACCTGCTTAATATGTTTTGTAATAAGACAGATTTTTTTGTTCTTGAAAACATCTGCCAACTGAATTCACAAGTGAAGACAGAAAATGTCATCAATTCTGTAACATTCTTGTAAATTTTATTTCAATTTTAGCAAGGCAAACCAGGGAAAAAACTTTTTGTTAACCAGCATTGACTATAATACTTTTATGGAATGATTAAACACAAGCATTTTACTTTTATATAATGTGCTAATGAATGCGTATGAATTTTAATACTCTTACTGTTCAGATTTTAACAAGCATATTGACAGATCATTTTAAAAGCATCTGGTTTTTAATGTGTTGAATGGAGGAGTGAGTAAAATAGCTAAATATGTACATACATCCTTTTAAAAAATGTATTTCTGTCCTTAGGTATAAATATTACCATTTTTTCTTAGACCACCAGAGGCTGCTCTGGGCTAATGCTAATGGGCTAATGCTTTCCCCCCAGAAACTTACTAACCTAGCCAGCCTTCATTTGTTACTGAAGGAAACTGAGAATTTGTTGCTCTCTAACCTTTTTCTATGGCAACATATCATACATGCTTAAATGTGGCATGATCATTCCTTCCATTTTCAGCCATCTCCCATTCCCTACAGATTTTCACACTGACAGTGTCTTTTCTATGTTAGAAGATACTTAGCAATGTGAATTAATATTTTCCCCCTTCTAAACTGCATTCACCACTTAAACAAGCATACTGAGTGGATTCTGATATTGCTATGAAAGAAAAAGTAAAAATTGCATAATTTTATAGTAATTTGCAATAACGTTGTTGCCCCAACAGTTGAAGGATATCAAAGAGGCAACCAAGGAAGAAGTAGGAAGAATTACTTTTACCAGACCAACTAATGGGGTCAGGTTTGTGGACAAAAGGGATAAGCCTTTCCCCTAAGCCTGTATGCTAGGAATTTTGTCCTTTTTTTCCCAATTGAGCATATCTGCTTGAATAATTCTTATTTCAAATATTATTTTTACTGTAGCACAATCTATAACAGCACCACTTTATTAACCTTATATTAATGAAATTAATTTTGGATGTAGCATACTTTTCATAAATAATTTTTCCTATTTTCTCTGAGAGATTAAGTAGAAAAAGATCATATGCAACCACTTAATCTGTTTTACTAAAAATGGATATGTCTGGATAATTTGTGTCAGTATTAAGGCAAAAGTGGCAAAAGGCAGTTGCTTTAATACACAGTTAAGTAAGGAATAACTGCTGGCTGAAGGAAATCCTGGCTAGCGTGCGAGCACAGTTGTGCCATTCCTGCTCATTGTTCGGTGTGGCTGACACAAAGCGTAGCCATACTGCAGGTCACGGCAGACTGTCCGCTTGTGTGGGGTGACCTTTCTGAGCCATGGATTTCTTTCACACTGAAAACTGAGCCGTTTCCCCACATAGCTGCAGTCCCACCAGCTGCTGGTTTCACCCTTTGGCCATCTCTGGGCCAATGACCTATCCTCTTGACTTGGCAAGGTGCATGCCTGCACTTGTCCAAAACCTGTGTGACTACATTAGCCAGCTGATGAGACAAAGCTAATAAGCCCTTTATCCCACCAGAAGAGACAAAAATGACAAGCTCTAGGCAAACAGTTTCTGAGAGGTAAGGGACATGTTTAGCCCAGAGAATGCCTGTGGTGAACATGGACGTCAGGGCTGCAGCCTCTAGAGTCTCATGCTGATGTTTTGTTTCCCCTTTTACAACAAACAATGCCTGTTTTGTTTCCTCTTTTACAACTGCCAGTGTGACTTCATATATACCTCTGAAATACCACATGGTTTCACTCTGCCCACTTTTAAAGCCTGTTACTTCCTTATGTTCTTGAGAAATCTCCTTCACGTGTAAGCAACAAGCAAAATCATGCTGATAGTAAAAGGTTCATGAGAACTGCCTAGAAACTACCATGGTGTTGTTCTTGCCCCATGTACTGCTGGGCACTGGGCATTCAGAGTTGAGAAGACACTGCAGTTAAGTGCTGAACATATGTAGTTTACAACATTTGGAGTGCTTCAGGAACACCTGGGGAGATCTGGTCTTGCAGAACCTGTCCCACCAGAGACCTGCACCACCCTGGGCCAGCAGCTGGAAGCCAAACGTCTACCATGACACTTAGTACCTGCAGTTAGGCTACCACATCATTCCTAAAAGGTCAGATAAGCTTTAAGTTCTTATAGTAGTTTTTGTAAATCAGGGAGAATATGTATATGTCATGTTTCATTCTATAGATACTACAATGAACAGGCATCTTACATTAAATAGCTAAATTATGGAGAATTTAAACTAGTGTTCAATAATTTATGCATAGACCATTTAGCATGAGCAGCTAACTTAGGTTAAAAAAGCCTGAGATTATAAAGAGTTCTTATAGTAAGTTTTGCATCTACTAATCCTGGAAAGTTTTATTTGTCTTCTTTTCCTTGAGCAATTGAGAAATCAAAGACACAGATAATCACTGAAGGGAAAATCTGTATCTCTTCAAGAACACCATTGGCTCTTTTCTATGATATACCCTTTCTTTGTTCTGCATTTCACAAGTATGGCTTAATCAAAGACAAGGAATAAATTGGGACCATCTAGCTTTGGTGTCTTTCAGACATTCATTACATGATACTGATAAAGTGTCCATTGTTAGATCCAGCTCCTAAAATGTGAGGCAAGCCATGTAAGTTTCCAAAAGAAAGAACCAGCTTGCATCTCTCCTCCCACCACAAGCTGTATGGTGCTCCTGTGGTGCTAAAAAAGATTCTCACTCACAAGTCAGAAGAGTCCTCCTTCCTTTCAGATGGCATTCACACTCATAAATGTGACCAGTTCGTGGGGTAGTGGTGAAGAAAACTGGGCCAGCGGAATGTGGACTTACTTGTCAAGTCATCCTGAACTCTGATACTGCCTGGTTTTGATTGTAGAGTGACTGCAGTGAGGGACTGCCAAAGACTTTCTAGGTCTTTTGGGCCAGTGCAGATTGCACTTTGCCAGTATCCTTTATCATTTATCTAACAGAACGAAAGGATTTTAGTTGATATCCAAAACCAAGAATAATATTCTCTAACCTTCTGCACACTGTTGCATATTTTACTACTAGACTTCAGTGTGTTTGGGAAATTTGGAGAAAGAATTTAGCAGGGGCTTGAGTAGCCATATACACTTTTTTGCAAAATTTGGAAGTTCTTCACTTTTTTTCTTGGGGACCACTTATCCATAAGGCACTTGATATAGTGAGAGATGGTAAAAATTAATTTCTGAGATACATATTTGTAGCTTTCTTAAGCTGAATGGAATTATTGCAAAATAACCCTTTTCAATGGAGACATACCATCCCACTGAGCACCTCTGAAAATATTTATATGTTTTGGAGAGGAGGATATGAGGGCTTTACTGCAGTGCATGGAGGTCAGAAAAAAATTTGTGGAGTCTAGGAACTGAATGTCAGCAGACAGGGAGCAGCTGGGATGCAGGATGCATAGTAAGTTCAAGGATGTTTTCACCTCATCTGCTATAGAAAACAAGGTGTAAATTCAGGAAAAAAAATATGAAGGAGAAAGAAATCTAGCTTTTGAGATTAAGGTAAATCTGATGGTTCCTGTGTAGGCTGCTTGGCTGCCTGCAGCAGTGACAGCTGCCAAATGGGCTAGAAATAGTGGAGGAAACAGAGGTGTAGAACAATGTGGAATAAGGTGCCCAGGAAGGAATGTTGGTTCTATCCTGCAATTCATTGGTGGCTGAAATTTGAAAAAGTAGGTATTATAGCAATTAGTTAATTTAATTTAAAAATCTTTACAGGTTAAGGATTTTACTAACCAGAATCTTTGGCTTTTGTAAATTTATATACTGTGTGATGTTATTTTGAATTATTTACATCTTGAAGAACAAGGTTGATCTTTTTTTAAGATTGTTGCCATCACTCTGCAGGCAAAGAAATATGCCTTATTGTGAGTTTTTAGGAGAACTGTCCTCTTGTTCTTGCTATGCCTTAGTGAACTCCATATCAGATCACCACTCCCCAAGAATTAGGATTTACCAACTTCAGAGCTGTTAACTTCATTTCCATAGTGTCCAGGCAGAAGTCATTCCTAAAGTAGTCTGGTTTACAATTATCTCCAGCCATTAACTCGTCTAAATTTTGAGAAATCTTCCCATTCTTCTCTCAGCTGAATCCTTGTTTTATCTCTATCCCTTTGGATAAAAGTGGATCTAAACTAATCAAAAATGCTTTTGTCTTTTGTGGTCAATGGTGTTGATAGCAAGTTTTCTCCCCTCAATGAGCTGCATGCTGTTCAGGCACATTGTTCTACACTTTTCTTGTTTAACAAAATGAGTTGATTCTCATTCTCTTTCTCTGTCTTTTTTGATCAGTGCTTGGCAAGAATAAATTTGTTGATACCCACTGAGGTATATTTTGTATATTTTCAAGTAAAACTTGAATTTTTTGTTTGTTTTCCCAATAGATGGCACTGCTTGGAGAGAAATTACTAAGTAAAGTCAGATTGATGTGCATTTAGAATTACCAAGAGTTCTGTGTGTTGAGGAGACCAAAGATTTTTTTGGCTCTTAAGCAGCAGTTTGAGATCTTTTTATCTGGTAAAAAATGGAGTGAGAAGAATATTGTGCTCATACGTGTGCAACTGTGTGCACACAGGCACTACCTACACCAAAGCACACTAAAACTACTCACTTTCTTACATTCAGTAATTTGGTATCCTGTGAGCTGTATAAGGTGACATCTGACATAATGTGGGCTATGACAGACATAGGATACATGAGACTGGAAAGTTTTCTTTTTCCCAAAAGCAAAGATTTAATCAGTGTATCCAGCTATATAATATAGCAAGGAATTTAAAATGTATTTAGTTCAGGCAATAGAGCTGGTACTTCATAAGTATCTGCAATGTGTTCTTTTGGACTGGTGTTTCTGTCTAGAATGTTTCTTCATTCCTATCTCCTATCTTTTCCACCTGCTGTGTAACTGAATAATCTGATTTCATGGATCTTGCCTGTTCAACCTATGTCCTACAAAAGTGGGCAATTACCACTTAACTGTGTCACGACCACTCTGTTCTTAACCTGGAAAAAAGAAGTTTTAATTGAATGTAGATGTTAAGATGACAGGTATTTATTTCTTTGGGGTCTGGTCTGCTGAGGAATTCTTTTGAAGTAATGAAATAAAATAATGAAGAAAATTAGCAAAGCTTAGGTGCCTAAGTAGTTTTGAAAGATTTCTAGGTGTGGCCTTAGGCTTTGATTCATCACTGCCCTCACACATGACACTTTGCAGGACACATCCCCACTTCTCTAGGTACTCCACTTTGCGTGTTTGAAAAATGAACAGACATATTTGATGATAGGATTGTGTTATTTATCGTGTGTCCCTTGCACTGGTTGCCAAAAAAAGATGGGCTTACGTTTAATGACTGTTGGTTATCTTTAAATCCATTACCAGTGAAGACTGTGTGTGAAGTTCTCCTCAGTGAGTTATGTCAAGCTTTCAGATGCTGCATGCTGCTCTGACTGCATGTAGGCTCTGACTGCGTTGCCTTAAGTGAGAAGATGAGTTATGGCTGTGATAGATCTTAAAATAACAGCATTTGATTTGATTTAAGACCACTTGTCTTAAATGCCGTTCTTTTGTTGTTTATTATGTTCTTTTACCATTTCCTTTCCCTTTCTGTTTTGAGCTACCCTAGCTGATTTGCAGAGTTTGGCTGATGCATAAATTGATTTTTCTCTAATGGGCGCCAAACAGTGTCATCACTGGAGCAGAAATTGAGATACCATTGTTATTCTGTTATGGTGGTGGTAAATAACCATGATGTCATTTTCTAACAACACCATTAATAAAGCTGTTTCTACCCAAAGATAAAATGACCAGGTAGAATTCAGCTTTGCTAGACTAGCAAAGAAAGATGGCAAAAGACGACCACTGCCTCACTTGTACTGCGGGTCCACAGAGCATACAGAAGTTGGAAAGATGATCTTATGGCTTGGAAGTAGCATAAATTATTTCATGTCTGAAGTGCTGTAGTCATCTTCAGGACTTCTCTGGAGCGTGTGCAAGGTCACTCTCCCTCAAATGCCTTTGAGTCAAGGTATGGGGAGCTTTCACAATGTACATTTCTACATTTCTGCAACACCAGAACTACAGAGCTCCCACTTTCTTGCTTTTGTTGGAAAATATGAGGTGTGGCAATTGTGACCAGTCCTGGCTGAAAATGCTTTGCGCGTAGTTTTGGACTAGGTGACCCTCAGAGGTTCTCTCTGGCTGATGTAGTTAGATAATTTGACATTACAAAGTTTCATCTCAGCCCTCAAAGAAGTATTTGATCTATGAGTAGTAGACTTTGTGAAGAGAGGCAAATCTCACTGTCTCAGAACATTTAGTACTACTGAGGTTGTGGTTGGCCATCCACACTGGGAGAGGTAGGTGTTTTAGACCAGGAAGCTTACTGAGCTATCAGCATGGTTGAAACAATGTGGTCTTGCACAAGTACTGCTACAGAAATGCAGCTTGAAAGATATAAACCCCTACAGAGAGGCACTGGTATGTCTTGGCATTTTTAACACTGGTGTGTTAAACAAATATTGGTGATTTCTTCAGAGATCAAGAATTTGACCAGGACAGATCATTATCTTGAATTTGCTAAAGGATGTTCAACCAGAACAGCAGTAGAAGTTTTTTTACTGATGTTGTTCAGATGTTATTAGCATGACCATTCTGGAATAACAGGAAGGATACAAGTACTGCTCACATCCTTCCTACTTCCTTTCCTTTGTTATATCTTCATCAGGATTTTGACTACATTGTTAATTTGAGTCCACAAAATTTCACTTTAAACTGTAAAGCAGTTCTTGAGTTTCAGAAAGAGTAAAAACACCCTGTGACATGTAAATTGATCATTTGCAAAGTGTGTGTTTAGAAGTGGGTAGACATGACATAATGCTTTATTAAAGCATATTCAGAGAGTGGTTTAATTAAGCCTGCACACAACTACTTCTTAGAAGACTTTGTCTAGACTGCTATTTTCCAGGTGAGATCCAAAGCTTAGCAGCAAGCAAGTGCATTATATGCAGGTTGCCTTGAAGTCCCTGCACAGCAACCCTGCTTCTCTTCATCTCTTACACCTGTGCCCATGTTCATGAAGAGTTACAAATTACTTAAGAAACTTTTGTCCAGTCTTGTGTGAACACTGCCACCTCCAAACAAGTCCATGCTGGCTGGGTATTTGGTCATTGTACTAGGATACACTGAACATGACCACAGTATGCAGGATTTCCAAGATGCCTGGTACCTGGCAGCTGTGAGTTCTTGCCATTCATTTTCATCTTTTACTTAACAAGATTTAAGGTTTAGAATATGTTAGTATAGGGACATTTGCTCTAATAAAGTTAATAACAAAAATAGAAAAATATGTTAAACATAGATTGTTAAACAGTCCTCTGCTGCTTATTATAAGAGCTGTCAGGGCCCTTCCAGAGTCTCAGCCTGAAGATCTGATTAATTAGCTCCTAGAGGGCAACCAGGACCAGAGACAAGTTACCCAGGGACTTCTTGCTGATACCAGTAAGGACTGATCCTGCAGTTGCCCAGATCCATTATTTTGCACAATCTCATTCTTCAATGCAGGATGGAGTCTGTGTCCTGCAGTCTGTCCTGCTTCTCTTTTCCTGTTTATCCAGGGAACTTTTTTTAGGGTTGTTGTCTGTTTTTCTCCTGATGTAATGGTTTTTAGCAAACTCAAACTTGAGATGATAAATGTCAGAGGACTAATCTGTAAGAGGGACATGTGCACCAGCATACAGAGGAGTTTGAAAAAAGGAACTAAAAGAATTTTTTTTCCTTAAATCTCAATAAGATCCCTGTCTCCAAAACTAAGTAATGGTTTGAATGCACAAAGACTGCAGGTGTTCAATCCACTTAATCTTTGTCTTTAAATACATCAAAAAAATGGTGTTTTCTAATAATGGATTAACATGGCATCAAGTACCATTTAAAACACTAACAAAAGTGGCATCCATGTAATTTTTCGAGGGTTTATTTTTCCTATCCCACACAACAGCATAGACATCGATTACATATTTTATATAAGATATATTCTCAGGATCTTCAGTTGTCTCTGGAATTTCTGTTCTGTTGTTGTTCAGTCTATAATCTCAATAAAACCCCCAATGTTTGGCCTATGCCGCCTGAGTTACAAGATTGCTCCCAATTTTCCAGTTAGGTCAACCAAAGAAATTAAGATATGATAGAGGGTCGTTGGAAAAAATTCATATCAAAACAACTGTTCATTATGTCATTACGACAACCTGCTGTAACAAATGTGCTTCTGTTTTAATTTATGACAATTAATTGCTAAAAGTAATTTAATCTGACAGTGGCAAGGTGTTGAAAGACTCCTGAAGATGTCATAAAAGTGACCTTTCTGCCCATGTGCAACCAAAAGCCATTTTTAACAAGGAGGCTCAAAAACAGTACAACTTCTTTTGTACTTTGTTAATTAGTTATTGATTTGAAACAATGCTCTGCCAAATATTGTCAGATTAGCTAGACACCAGGAAGGTCACAGTGTGACAGTCTAGTCCTGATAATCTTATGGTATATAAGAATTCTTTTTTACTTTGAACCTTTTGTTCTGATATCCTGAGAATTACATTTCCTGGCTTTAGCATCTGTGCTAATTTAAAATACAGCCAAGCTGTCTGTTATGTAATTGGATGTTTTGAGTTGTTAAAAAAAATTGCAATGTGTTAGAAGAAAATTGATGTTGATCTAATATCTAATGATCTTTGACGACAGCGATGCACCACTGCTGCAATGAGAACGGCCTTGCTAATCTGTGTGGAAAAGAGCCTGTTTTAATGAAATAATCAACATGAGGGAATCACAGAGTTCAAGACAGAGGTACGACAGGCAAGTTCTGGGGTTGTGTAGCAGCTCATTGGGATGAAAGATCATTTCCTAGGGTACATTATTGTGAAACAAAAATAACAGAGATGCATCTGCACGAGAAAATGGGGAAGCAGAATTCAAGGTTAAATAGCTAAAAAATCTACTTTTCAGCTTATTGAGATGAGAAGCAACAGAAGATTACATATCTGAATTTCAGATTGTTTGTCTAGATAATTACTTCATAAGCTAATGACAGTTACTTCAAATACAATTAACTATAGTTCTCTACATATTAAGGTACTTCTTTGTGCAAATCTTTGCAACTGTGCATTAAGTAAGTAATATATCAGTTTACTTAAAGCACTGAGCACTTTGCAGTCTTTATTAAGAGAAAGCAAATAGCTCTGAGCCTGTTAAATCTTTTTTTCTCTTAAATAACTGCTCTTGAGAGTAATAAATAGAGATTGAGAAGTGAAGAACAGTACCGAGCAAAGCCTTTCTATTTCATTTAATTCGCAGAAAAGATATAAACTCTGTAACAGAGACTTTACAGCTGAGGTATGTTCTGAAACCATAGCTGTTACTGAAAATACCAAGTTGTTATCTTACTTAAATGTGTTGAGGTTTGTGTAGATTCGTTGTTTCCTGTGGTGGGTAAAGCTGCATTTTCTTTGGCAAAAATGGTATTTTTATTGCAATAGCGTGGTTTTTTAAAAATTCTGTTTCTCATTACAACATATAAACAGATCGAAAGATAGGAGAATAAAATAGGCTTTTAAGTACTATAGGAAATAGAAAAATAACACTTCTGCATGACTTCCATTAAGAGTTTTTGAATGTTTCAGAGGCATTAATTTCCAAAGGAATGGCTTGTAGTGTTGAGAAAAATGCATGTAATCATTTAAATTACTGGCATGATCTCTCTGTGTCTTGTGAAGATAGTTCTTTTTATAAAAGTATTGTATTCATTTTTATTTATTTGCTGTCACAATTAATCTGTTTATTGGCAAAAACATGGCTGCTAAGGAGGATATCTGTGAAGATACAATCCGATGGTTTGTTGCAGAAATACTTTGTGGGCAGAATCTCCATCCCTGAGACTGAGAAGTTTGGAAAGGAAAAAGTGCAAGGAGACAAAAAAAAGATGTAAAATGGAGGTATCCATAATAGTACTGAAATGCAGCTGCCCCAGTCTTTGAGGTTTTTTTACCAACTGGAATGTCATTGGCTGTAGTTGTTACTTAAATTAGAATATGTAAGACCACCTGCAGACATTGGCAGATGATGCTTAGATCATCATGGCATGGGGATTTTCTTGTGAACTGCACAGGTATTTTTCCATAGCCATGGTACAACTGTGCAGATAGGACTAATCTGAGGAATTGTTGTTACATCTTCAGTCTGAGAAGTTTCTCCATGCAAGATTTCAAAGCTGTTTGCTAGAACATGTACTTCAAATTGAGCCTTCCTTTGCCTGGAACCCTGCAAATTATGTGGAAAAGGGAGAAAATACACAAAAATCAAGAAGTCTGTCAGAGAGCTAAAAGGGAAAGCAGTTATTTTTTTTCTTAAGTAAAACCTCCTCTGATTAATTACCCTCCTTCCTCCTATTTGTTCTCTTCTGCAACTTTTTCATCTCAGTGAGTCAGCAATATTCTTGTGCCCAGACTAAAAAAGACAAATATCATATTTGTGTTTATTTACATGCTTCTCTTAATAATAATAAAAAATTAACTTGTTGGTGAAGGTCATAATTAAGAGCCACTGAGCAACTGATTTTACCTGATTTTTTCTTGATTTTGTTTTCCTTTCCTGCACTTTACTAGAAGACAGTTGGGTATGTGTCTGTGGCAAGACATGCCATATTCCAATAGAAATAATGATGGGGAAATCCATACTTGAATAACAGCCTGATAAAATTTTCTTACCGTGGGTGACAAGCAGATGATTTAACCAGGACAATATAATAATGTTTGAGACTTAATTAATTTAGCCTGAAATCCAGGATTTACTTTATAAACAGCAAACCCTTTCAGGTCACAAAGTCACTTGAATTTCCAAATAAAAAGCTGAAGAAGTAAGGAGAGCTTTTGAACAGAGCAGCAGAAGGTGTTCACCATACAGACAGGCTCAGTCATTGCAGAGTGAAGGACACAGATAACGTTTGCTGCTTTCTTTATTTTTGCACAGATCCATGTCCAAATTCACCCTGCTTAACTCTCAGTTCCAATGCAAATCTAAGAAATTCCATCTGCAACACTAGTCTTCTAAAAATGCTCATATATCATAAAACATCTCCATGCTTCTGAGATGGTGGCACTCTGAAGGCCTCCTGTGAAGGCCCACATTTGCCAAAAAGGAAACATCAGTAATATAACCAGCTGAGACCTCTGGCACCTCTCTGAAGAATAGTTGTGGGCGCTGACAGTGCCTCTCTGTGGTTTCGGGGCATTGTTGAGCAGGTTTCAGACCTGTTGAAATATTTTAAGTGAGGGCTTGGAGGCAGGCCCTGTGGTCAAGAGAGTGAAAAGTGTTTTGATTTCCAGCTTGTTCCTCACCAGGCAGAGGTGGTTGGAGCACTTTGGAAACAGGAGATGAGAGTGGTTTGGGTTTTTTTAATCTTGCAGTTTAAACTTGCTCTAGGTTTTTGGTTAGGAACTGCAGTGATTGAGGGCTTAGCTGGAAAAATGCTTTTCTGTCTTGGAGTTGCTTTTTTTTTCTTTTATGTGCTGTAAAGCTGGAGTATAAAGGAGAAAAATAACTCCCTCCTGCTGCCCTAGCGTGTTAGGATCCAAGCTTGCTCTGTTGTCACATATATATATATATATAGCATAAGTCTAAATTTTATTTCCTGACCACTCTCACCAGGGAAAGCCCAGCTTACATTTGAAGTGGAGAAAATGGGACAGGATCTGAAGTCATCTTCAATGGTAATTGTGGTGGGAACTGGGGAGAGCAGGAGCCCTGGGGAGGAGCCGAAATACAAAGCATAAAAGCATGGCTAGACGTCAGTGTTGCATTAGCTAAAACTTGTAATTTTAAATCTAATCTCAGGAATTGTATGAATTGTACCATAGCAAAGTGCTGGTATCACCACTTCCTCCCAACCACCTCTTCATCTTCTCGGCACTGGTGGAGGAAATTTAAATTTTGTATCAGTCCACCAAAAGTATTTTTGATTTACATCTTTTATTTGGCTGTTTGATATGCCAGATATTGCAAGTTTCATGGAATACTTCTTGATTTAGCAGGACTGTTGAGATTGCACGCTTTCCTGGTAAATTGTTTGCAGTTTTGGTGATGGGGCTACCTTTAACTTAGTACCATGGACATTTAACTGCCATATGTAAGATTTCTGGTCTTCCTTTGTGCTGCTGACTCTATACACACAACATTACTGGAGCTTCATAAGCAATATTGGGAACACTTCATTCACCAGCCCAATTTACAAATGAAATAGGCAGAAGAAATTGAAACAGAAACTTGGATAAATTTGAGACTAAACTGAGATTTGTAACAAAAAAACCAAACCAAACGAAAACAAAAACAAAAGCAAACAAAAAACAAAAACCCAACAAAAAACCAAAAAACAAACAAACAAAAAAACCCCCACCAACCTCAAGTCACTTTACCATATTGCTTTCTGAAGGCATGTGCCAGATTACCTTGGCTATGCTATTTATATCCTGCCACTCCACAAATGACCAGACTTAGCTATTGTGGTATCTGTTCCCTCTTTCTGTTTCAAAACTGGCTGCTGCCTACTGCCAGAGTATGTCTTTTGCCCCCACCTCAGAAAGTGCCCTTAAAAAGATAGTATAATTTTTTTATTTCACCCCTTCTTCCTACAAGTGCAAGGGTCTGGCATTTTTACACCCAAAGACTCATGATTTAATCCCTGCTAAGGTCATAAGTAAGGAATTTCTGAATACAGATGCTGAATAAAATAACTTCACTCATGCATTTACATGATTTTAATGTTGAACCAGTGGAGATTCAGGGCTCTGTGTTTCCACAGAGCTACACCAGACACTGGTGACCATGAACCCACTCTGCACAGGTGATCAAATCCTGCTGAGTTCTGTGGTTTTAATATGGCGAAGTATGCAAATAAAATCCATACAGAGCCCATAAAAGGAGGAAAGAAATGTGTCCTCTATTCATACTTTCAAGGCCAGAGCATCAGCTGTCTATGATTTCATCTCCTCTCCTCTTTTTTTCTCTCAAGTTGTCTCTTTCTCACTCAGGACACAGCAACTAAAATAACTTGCTTGACTCACTGCTCAGTCTTCATCATCCTTGCTTTCCTGTGCTCTTTACATGACCTGCTAAAATGAATTGCAGATACATGTTGTCAGATTTAAGATTTGGTATAAATTTGCCTCCCTTGTCACTTTTCCTCCAGTATTATCTCCCCCACTCACAACTTCTTTGCTACTGAGATGATCTTGGTGTTTGTTTCTGCAACATCCTTTTAGCTGATTTCACACAGCTGCAATTGCCCCTGTACAGCAGATAGTGCTATGGCATGGCTATTGCCATACTTCCTTAAAGCCCAGTTATTTAAGAGTTGTGCAAGAGCCAACCCGTCTTCATCTTTACGTATCTCCATCTACATAACATACAGATTAGCATTGCTTATGTCAGTAAGTAAAGCAGAAATACATTTCCTACTGTTAATAAAAGGTCCTGCTGTCTCCTGGGATCACCTCTCGTATTGGAGTAGGGAACCTTTCTCAAATAACTGCAAGAATTGTCTCAACTCCATTACTGAAAAGGTAAAAAAGATTTTCAGGTAGATGGGATGCTTCCTAGTACACTGGAATTTCTCAGTTAAAATCAAAATCTGGTTAAATATCCTGAGCTAGACACTTTCAAGTCTAGTCTTCACATACTCATGCTGCAGAGATATGTCAATACAAAATGCTTTCTTCCACTTCCTTTCCTGTTTTCAGTTTATACCCTCTCCTTACTTTAATCGTCGTCTGTAGCTGTAATGCCATAGCTAGGTCCTGTCTTTGGTTTAGGGGGAAAAATCACATACTGGCTGGATTTTTTCTTCCGTTTTAGCTTTCTTGCCCTCAAAGCTATCCTGGTTCCCAGCCAGGACAGAGTTAATTTTTTTACAGTAACCATGAGAGAACGGAGTCTGGAGCCATGTGGGCATGTCTAGGTTATTATTCTGTGTCACCTCTTGTCACTGTTGGGGCAGAAATTAGAGATTCTTGCTTCCCAGAAGGAGGGGCCATGGCTTGCGGTCAGGAAGAGGAGAATGGGTGAGGAGAGTCTGTCTGCCATTTTGTTCATTTGTTTGGGGTTGCACTGGGTCAGCTTTGGCTCAGTGAGCATTTTTTTGCATGTAAATCACCCTCTTTTTTGTATACTTTTCTTATTAATACTGCTACTGCTACTGTTTGTTTTCTTATCTCACTGCTGTTTCCAGTAAATTCTTCTAATTTCAAGCCGTAACTTCTGTGTTTTGTATCTCCCACCAGAAGAGCTGTGGGAGGAGCAGTGTCTGGTTTGGAGGAGTCTTGGCTGGGGGGGATTGTTAAATAAGGGAGTGATGTTCCTGAACCATGGCAAAAGCCTCTTAGACCTCTTTCTTGCTCAGAAATTTTGGAGCTGCTCTGGTGATAGTAACCCATCGTATAGTTTTATTTTGATCCTCCCTAGTGAAAAGGTTTTTGTCTTCTGTAAGGCAAATGTTTGCAAAAAGAGTGAGAAAAAATGCAACAGGTGATAAGCATCGTTTAGTACTCATGAAGGGTGCTGTTGTAACAGGATCTTTTTGTACTTAAATTTATATGAATTTAAATCTAATGATTTTTCAGAAGGGTTGGGGTGACTTGATAAGGTTTGTTTGCCCCAAGGCTTCCTGAGGCAATGGGACGAACTACACAACTGTCAGGGTGTTCTAGGTGTGAAAGATCTAACATCTCCAGGGACAGGAGATCAGAGCCTTCTGCATCCTTCTGCCTCCCAGCCAGCGTGCAGTTCTGTTCCCCCACATTTAACGCATGTACCATACTTGTTTACAGTAGCTTATCAAGCTAGAAGGAGAAATTGTTGTGCTGTGATAAGTGGTAATTAGAGAAACCACCTTCAAATAAATTCCTAAAAAAAGCTGTTCAGCTGTATTGCATATTTCCTTATTTGTGTGCATTTCACTTTTCCCTTGTATCAGAAAAATGTGAATCCTACTCCTTGATTTTAAAAAAACCTAAAGTGGAAGGCTGCCAGATCTGAAAACTAAATTTCTTAGTCTATTTTTTTCTTTATGTGGCTTTTTTTAGTTTAGATGTATTAGAAGTCTAAGGTGGGGATCTAAGCTGCTCTGCCTCAGTAAAGCTAATGGTGGTTCAAGGCCTCCAGATCTTGCCCTGTCTGGCAACTTTCTGGCAACAGGTTACTTTGGGAAAAGAAAAAAGAAAAAAAGAAAAAAGAAAGGTAAATTTTGGCACTGAAAAGCAAAATGCGTGAACCTGCCACAGTAAGCAGTCTCAAAGGGCAAGCTGCTTTGCAGGAGCTAATTAACCTTAGGAAATAATTACACAAATATGCAAATGTTGTTTAGACAATTCCATGTGTTATCGACTCAGGTAGTCCATCATAATTGCAGACCTTGCAATGTTTAGGTGTTAGAATCTGGCACAGTTGATAAGGCTTCAGTTGCTGCATCACTCCAACCTGGTATTTAACAATTAATGACTGTGATACTGCATTGGTAAATTTAACCTGTTTTTTGAATGCAACAGAATGTAATATTGTATTCACAGTGTGCATACTGCTTATCTGTGTATGCCTAATGGCTCCAGTTGTTAAAATGTTATATACGTTTTGATTCATAGTACTCGTAAAAAAATGGCAGACCAAATTCACTCCCTCCACGTTTCTGCCCAATGGATGGCCGAGGAATAGCCTTGTTTGGGCTACTTTGTATTGGATAAACATTGCACAAGGGTCTTTTCACATCATATGGTTCTTAATTTTTTTTTCTTTCGTGACTAATTATATGTATTGATCAAGAGGAAGGATTTTCAGAGGGATGGAGATCCACAACTATGACTTCCACAACTCCAAAGAGCCATACCATTTATTTTGACATAGAATTAACCCTTACAGGTGATCAGCTTAAAGCAGCAGGAAATCTAAGTTCAAGTTTTCCAGCACCTTTCCATTGCAATCTGTTTCACAAATTAGAATGCATTCAGCCTGAGGTGTCTTCTGAGGTGCATAGCACAATTTCTCCAGGCTAATGTCTGTTCATTTCTGTACACTTGTGTAGATAATTATGTAAACTCTGAGCAGGAGACCTCCTCTCTATCAAATTTTAAGAGTGTTGTATATAAGTGCATTCAATTTAGCTGCAGTGAAATTACAGAAAGCAACAGCTGCCTGAGACTGTCACCTTTCGTGCTGAAAATGCAGCATCCAGTCTCATAATTTAATCCAAGACAGGCAGTAGAGGTTAAAGCTCACAGACCCAGCACGATTTAAAATCCTAAGGAGATCAGCTGTGCTCCTCCTGCAGCTGGATGTTCCATGTACATGTTCTGAGGTGTTTGTAATATGGGCTTGTTACAAGGGGGAAAAATAAACAGATTCTCTGAAAAAGGAGCTATTCTTCTAAATATATCGGACTCCTCCAAACTCCTTCTTACACATATGTGCTTTTCTTACCTTGTTTAGGGTTTAGCAGAGTGTACAGCAACCCGGTTTATCATGACATTTTACAGCTTTTTTTTAATCTTGTAATAAAGGAAGCTGTAGTTACAACCTATATTTAACTCATTCTAGCTCATTTCTTTTTGCTTTTATAGAATCCTGTTGAGTCTTTGTACTGGACTGTGAAGCTGTGCAGTTATTAATTTAGTTTACTAGACCACTGGTTATGCTTTGATTGGTGAAAGCTTTTTTGGGCTGAGTTCAGAAGCTTTTTACTCATGTCTTAGTCTTGTGGAATCTAAAAATGTGTGCTTTTACCAGCAGGGTGTAGAATAATAAATACAAAGTAACCTGAAAATGCTATATTAAGCAGAAAAAAGGTCCTCTTTTTTTCAGACTGTTAAAACACCTCACAATTGGATATCTATATAAAAATTGCTGTTAAGAGTATCAATGGCAACATTATTATTGAAAAATAAATACCTTCTGTGTATATAACTAAGATAAATCTTTTAGATAAATTAGTAATTCTGAAATTTTCCAGTGTTTTAATGTTCTTTTTCCATACAGATTATAGAGTGCATCACTTTGCACAGGAAACTGCTGTTCAAGTTGTCCTTCAGCTTTATCTTAGTAACTGGTTTGTCAATCATATTTTCTTTGTGTAATTTCTTTTTTAAAATTTCCCTCATTCCTCACAAAGGGGAGAGTCTTTACTTTCTGTATCTATCCACACAACCAAATTTTAAAACAACAACAAACGGTTTTGAAATAAGTCCTTTCTCACACTGATGTGGTTTAAAATAGGTAATACATAATTGGTTAAAACTACATGCTGTCATAGTCCATGAAGAGCAGAATCTGTCCAGGAGTAAGAGAGATTCAGGTTTTTCTGTCTTACACTTTTTTTTAAGGTTTTTCTTTCTCTGCTGAAGCAGAAAAGTACATCATTATTCTAAAAACTTTAAGTCAGGATCCATAAAAGATTTGTTGTGGTCTCCTTAGAAAACAGGATATGAGAATAGAAATAAAAGCCAAAATCAACCATATGATTTAGTTGTGTCTCTTCCCACTGATTTTAGACACTTACAGGAGCTTAAATCCCCAAAATTGAGCTGCAGAATGGAATTGAAATCTAGATCACCTCAACATTCTTGATAAATTTCAATAATTCACACTGTGTGGTTAGCAGCTTCTGATTATTGGTGGCTTTTACTGTTTTGTGTTTTCTTTTTCCTAAGGAAACAAGGTTTTTGTTGTCTGTTCTGAATTACCTAAGGATATGAAGTTGTTGCTGGTGCAGAGCGAAGGGAAAAGGGATGCAAGTTTTAGGAAACTATATGACATTGACTGATCAGCTCTTTCTGGCATTTAAGAGCCTGGAAAGAGCCACCATTGTTATCCTGGGTGTGTGATATGGTGGAGCAGAGTACCTGGCCGAGCATCTTAATCTTGTCACCTGAGACTAGACCAAATTTGTAGTTATCACCTCAACAACCCAAGAAATTAGGAAAATCTAGAGGGGTATAGTTCTTTCCCAGAGCCTCTAAGACACAAGTAAACAACCATGAGTTTTGATGAGAGTGCACTAAAATCAATGTGTGTCACTCTAGTGCCTTCTGTGACTTACACTGGCTGGCTTTGACAAAATTTTGTTCAATAGTAAGAAAACGTGGTGCCCAGGCTACCAAAAACTCCAAAGTAATGGCTGCCGCCAGTCAAGAGGTGTTTTGTGTGCACCATTTCTTATAGTCTGCAATCACAAAAAGTAAGATTTAAAAGAGTAGTTGCAAATACCATAATTTTCATCTTAATTCAGGTTTCTAGTGTCTCATAGTATGAAAAAAAAAGTAAAATCTGAAATTATAGGTCTTTACCAACCAAAATTTTTCTGTGATTATGTATTTGCATTGTTCCTACCTGTTTTTATTTACATTTATTTAAGGCATAAATACTTAAAATAAACCTTCAGTGAACAAACATTTGACAAAGAGTTGTCAAAAGAATGAAAATCCGAGCTGTGGCTCGTAATTCCTATGAATGCCTCTGTTTAGCAGATTTGTCATCATGGTATTTACACAAAATTTTGTGGATGCATAACTTTTGTTATTAAAGTAAACCCAGGACTTAAAGCAAGAGTCCTACTGTGTTTAAATTGCAGTCTTGAATTTTCTTTATTTAGACAAAAGAATCTCTTCTCTCTTTGATACAAGTCTGTATTCATTTGATCTTTGTTTTTAACAAAACATTCTAACATATAGGAACACATTGCTTTTAGACAGAACTGCCATTTTTTAAAAGATAATTGTCACTAACATAATTTCTTTCTGCAGGATAATGGCTCTCCTGAAGAACACGCCATTTATGTTTGGGACCATTTTATTTCCCAGTCAGCTGCAGAGAACGTATTTTTCGTTGCTCACAGTTATGGTGGACTTGCCTTTGTAGAGTTGGTAAGTGAATTCTCCATTGCCTTTTTTCCTGAAGACTGTCACAGATTTTCTACATTCTTTGTCATCACCTTCTTGAAAGTAGCCAGGTAGAAACAACTGAACCAGTGGTCATGTACAGGTCGGTCAGGATTTCTTTGCAACCAGAAGGTCACTGCATCTTTTCTGGCTTTGAGATAGAGAGTAAAGTGCCAAGTGTGCACAAACCTTAAAGAATGTGGGGAAGCAGAACACACTGCATCCTTCTTGTACAGACTATGTACTGAAAAGTCTTTGCTGTGGGGCAGAAAGACCTGGGGACAATAGGAGACTAAGGACATATAAGAACAGTTTAAATGCAACTTTTTGTATATAGATTGGAACTGAATGTGCAGGGAAATTTGGCAGTTTTATTCAGTTTTTGCAGTTTTTCTACAAAGGTCCGTGGAACTTGCTGGAAAGACTTCTGTTTTCCCATTTATTAGGCTCTGCATTGATATAAGGTAGGAAAAACTTTGCTCAGTGTAAAGCTGCTCTACATCTGGTGCTGAGACTGCTGAACATCTAGTCTTTTTGTCAGTCTTTCACTCTTTTCTCTAAAGGCAGATCTCTCGACCCCATCTGGGTATACCAAGCTGCCTGTTAAACTTGTGTACCATTCTGTCAGTGTAGCTGCTGTCTCCTCATGTGATTTTAAGACAGTAATGTAATCAGGATGTGTTTTATTGAAGAAAACTACAAAAACGTTTTGTAGTGTATCCCATTTTGTAGTTTGCCCTGTTTATTATGGAAAGATAAATTGCAGAACATTACAACTGTTTTACAGACACAGGAAACAGCAGACATATATGTACATTTTTTGTCTACAAAATATTAGTTTAATCTAACTGAAGGTTGATTAAGGTATTTCCTGCCTGAACATAAATGAATGCCTTAGTTTAGATCAAACATGCGTGAGCATGTTGGTTAAGCATGCATGAGTTTGTTGGTTTTAGTCTTATGCTGCTCCAAGTAGCATAAGACTAAAACCACAATCCAGACGATGGCTACTGGTATTATTTTAAGAACTTGAGATTTTCCTAACCCCCTTTTTCTGTTGTTGTTGAAATTAATGCCATTTTCTTTTTTTTTTTTTTTTTTTTTTTTTTTTTTTTTTTTTTTTTTGTGGTTCTGGAAGAGTATGTGCAAAATGCACATGACGTGTACAGATTTGAGACTTGAGAAAGAGTTAGTTTTCCTGATCTGAAGATTGTTTAAGAATTGATCATTTTTCACAGGTATTTTATTATCTGCCCAAATAGTCTCAAAACTGAATTTTTAAGAGACCTTGAAGGTTAATAACTCCTGTAACCACGTCTTTGGGCAAAAGATGTGTTGCATTGCATATGCCTGTTGCTCTTGAGATGTCATGAACGTTAGGAGCAACTGTTCTGTCTTGGCGTTCCTGAGTTGTGAATTTCAGCTGTTCTGAGTTTCAGGCCAGGTTATTCTGGTGTAACTTGTGAGTCCAAAATCAAGCTTTGGCAAAATTTCTATAGGTTTTGTAAAGCCACATTGTTTGGGTCACCAGATGTCCAGAGATAGATACATACATGCAGCAGAAGAAAAAAGCAGCTGGAGACCTTTCTCAGTGTTTCCTAAATAGAGTGCTGAGTGGAAGGAGGCTTGGAGAGTTTTTCCATCATGTTTCAGTCAGTGTCTTGAGGTGGCCTGGGTAACAGATGACCAAGGTGTCATTCCCATTTTGCCAGTTTCTCTTATCACACTGGTGGATATTTCTTCACTTTTGTTCTACTATAATATGAAGCACACTGATGTTTCAGAACAAGACTTGACTTCTGACCTTGGGGCTTCCAGGGTCAGGGTGCTCAGGGCCTGTGAAATTATCACAAGCTGAGCAAAAATTTTTATCAATCGCAGGAAGCAACCAGTAAGTAAGGAGTTAAAAAGGACCTTTGTCAGAAAGACAAGATGGTCTCAGTAAGGGTCAGCTTCTGTAGTCTGCTGTCTCTGCAGGAGATGCATGCCTGAGAGGAAGAATATAATGCATATCTATTGATATATCACATATCTGTCATGCAAAACTGACCTGAAATGTATTTTTAATGTAACTCAATATTTTCCTAAAAAATCGAAGGGTATTAGCACCTGGTTTAGACAGAGGTAGTTTGAATTTGAGTTCTACTGAAAGTAGTTTGATTAAATAATTCATACACTGAAGGACGTATCATTGAAATAAACCCTGAACTATTTCATCGAAATATTAATTTGTATGATTTTGTTTTGTTATCATCTCCTTTTGCTTAAACTTTATATCCATATAGCACTTGGTAATTGCAGTGAGCTCCAGAAAGAAATGGAGCAGCTGATGGGCAATTACCGTCTTATGACAAATACATTTTCAATTGCTTCACTTTCTTCTCTGATTCATGTGGGGGTGATGATGAGGTTGATAGAGCAGTTACACCATATAGCAACTGTACCACCTCTACACTTCCTTTGCAAGTTTTTGGGTTAACTGATTCATGAAATTGTAGGTTACAGTTGTTATGGAGACCTGTTGCACAGCTGCTCCTTCTGCATCCATGTCTCTTACAGGAGAGCAGTGTGAAGCATATGGCTTTAATTTGGAGTGAAGGTTTCTGCCTGAGCCCTCTGAATTTTATTTTACCTGCAGGGAAAAAAACAAGCAAAAATATCCAGAAATATTTGTGTCTTCAATCAATATCTTCTGAGTCAACTTTCCATATTCAGAGCCACAAGGTCTGTCATGAATGATGGCTTGCAGTTGTCTCAGCCACAGCTTGCCACTTCATCATGGTGCAAGGCTCTTGGTGAAAACGGGATGTTCTGGCATTAAACAGAAAAACCCCAAAGTCTTGTTCGTGGACATTCATACCATTGTGTGGGAGGAGCTGCTGCTCATCCAGGAAAAGGCAGAGAACAACATTCAGCCTTGCACAGACAGTACCCATCCAGGCGCTCCTTTGTCTGAAGCTGCTGAGGGAGGTAGCATAGGAAAGGTAGTGCTGCTCTGCCTTGTCCCTTGATTGGCATGCACTTTGTTGGGAAACACGAAGTGAAAGAGAGCAAATAGGACCATCATGTATGAAATTGGTATAAAAGGAAGATCATTTTTATTTACAGAATTTTGGTGGCCAATGTTTGGTCTTCATTCCAAATTTCTTCTCACCATAAAAATGAGGCTGTGTTTTGGAAATTCTTCATTAAAGTAAGGCTTGGCTGCAATTTGCAAATACATGCCACATCAAGTGAAAACTTTATTGATCTTTGCAGCTTTTTTCTGTACATATTCTCATGTCTTTGATTGCAGGATATTAAGGGTGAGTCTGCAATATCATGCTCAAATACACAGAAACTATTACCCAGTTACTGCAACAGAGGCACACATTTTCTGTACCTTGTTGTGTCATAGATTACTACAGGAATAATTGAAAGTGATTAAAGTATGTGGGAAATAAACTTTCACCAATGAATGTGTTAAGTTTTATTGCTCTGTTGTTTATAGGTTGAATTACAAATGGTAAATCATAAGCCATATGTTAGAATGTATCTTCATATTTAGTAATTAAAACTTTGTGTAATTGTGGTATGAAATTAAGCATGCATGTGCTAATATCTACACGTAAATTACTTTTTGAATGCACAGCACTAAAAATAATTGTTGGGTCATTGTGTTTTGCTAATTGCTAATTACTGATTTTGAAAAACTCAAGCCATGATTCATGAACACATCTCAGCTTCTTAATTCTGTTATCCCCTTCAACAGTGTAGTCAGGGATTTATTTTCAGAATCAGTTTGCTTTACTTGATGATAAATTGTGGAACTTTCCCAACTCAAAGCTTATAATAATTTTATGAAATTTAACAGAAAGTGAGAATTTCAAGCTGATGGAATCAATTTTATATTTAGTTTACAGAAAATAAGAAGTTTCTGGTACAACGCCTCCTTTGAGTTTTTCTGCCAAATTTTGTCGCTTTACAATTATTTTGCTTTAAAAAGAATGTTTTTCCTTGTCATTGCCTGCATGAAAGACCCACACAGAGAATCTTTGTGGAAGAGTTCTGCTGTTTGCTTCCTATATTTCTGAGACCCTAGGCTTTGCATTTTCAATTGTTTCCTCATAATCATATAACTAGAGGTGTAGCTTTTTTTGTTTTAATTTTAGTTAAATGCTATCTTTTAAAAAAATACCAAATATCATAGGAATCATTAATGCTGTCTTCATCCTACATGATTCATACTGCTGTAAAAATACAAAGTACACAAGGGAATGTAATAATTAGGAGAAGGAAAGTAGGTTCATTTTCTTTAGCAGGTGTAAACTATTCATTGTGGTTCTTTTGGCTAAAATATTGAGTGTATATATTGATAATTTGCACAAAGGTGTAGGTAAAAAGGGGGGAGAGGGTGTCTTTTTAGTGAGCTTTGTAACAATGAGAACCCTTAAAACACACTGTTCAAGTTACTGTATCTACTGTAGAGTCCTAATTTCATCAAATCTGTGAATTTTGGCAATTTGAAATAATTTCAGGTCCCTCATTTTGAGATCCTCTCTGCAATACACTGCCACTTCGTTTCACTATATTGTGCTGAATATGGCAAGGACCTAGCCCTGACTGGTGCTGATAGGTGCCATAATAATGATGATAGACAGGCGCTTGCTGAGCTACCTGCGAGTCTCTGAGGCTGCATCAGTATTATGGCACAGGCAAAATGCAATTTAAGAAACTTAATGACTAGGCTGTGAACCTATCATTAGTTTTTGATTAATTTAATTTCCTGAAGTCTCAGACTGAATGGTTTGTTATATTTGCCTTTTCATATATACTTATATAAATACATCTACTTATTTTTAAATTCAGTTTGCCTGGAAAATTGATGAGTGGATACTGTGGACATAAAACTCTTAATTCCTCTGGCTGACATGTTAAATCAAAATATATCTACTGATGTGTAGTAGAGATAACATAAGATCCATGATGGCTGTAGGAAGCATGGGAGAAAGCAGGAAGCAGAGAACTGAGAAGGAAAACACCTCAGTGACCAGGGTCCTTATTGTGAAGACAAAAGCAAAATGCCCACTGTGCTTTAAAGCTTTGTGAGCATTTAACTGAGGAAAAAAAAAAGAAAGGGAAAAAAAAGACACTTTAGACGTTGAATGTCAGTTGGGAGAGCAGTATAGGATGCTGTCTTGAGGATTTATGGGGACTGGGCTTGTATGTCCAGTCTTTGAACTAGTCATCTCATCCAACCCTACCTGTTTAAATCTCAGATTTTTCTGTGTTGGACACTTATAATAGCATCTTTTTGAGGCAGGATTAACTTAGTGCTCACATTGAAAAAAACAAGTCTGAAAGTAAAAACAAATTTTAATTATGTTTGGTTATATATTTCAGCTATTCTTTGTTGTCCTTCCTGGAAAAGTACTCGTTCATCTGAAAAAGATCAAATGAGAAATGAGGGTGGACAAGGGAAGCTAATGGAGGAACCAGTGGTAGATTGTATGAAAAAGGGTTAAACAAGAACAGGGTCTCTAGCCTTGATGCTGATTTTTTTTTGATATTCCTGTTACTGACATGGGCACACAAGTTAAGTTTGTGCTCCTGAAATTGGATCCTAGCTTTAAGTGATGAAGTCATCATTGGTATTCAGAAGTGTGATTTCTGCAGTAATAGAGAGTAAAGAAAATAATATAGACTTCAGGACAGTTAGGCGTTGACTGGTCAGTCATCTGTATTTGTGCACAAAGAGTGATCTCATCAACAGAGAACAGCGGGGCTGGAGAAGCCCTCAGACAACTGGCTTCATTGGCTGTGTCTGTAAGGGAATGGCCAGGTAACATAACAAGAGTCAGATATGATATTGTGATTTGTTTCCTCTTTCTGTCCCAGGAAGGGGAGTATTAATGCAGCACAGCATGCTGCTGTGATTCATCTGAGGTTATTTGAGACATTTGGGAAGATTAGGTAAGTCTGGAGGAGATATGAGGAAGAGGTGTTTGTACTCTTGAAACAATGGAAAGCGTATTTTGCCAGAAACAGTGAAGGATCCTCAGACCGGCTGTGACATGGTGCCAACATGGACAGGTCCTACCTGTCATAAATACCTACATCAATATAAGCACAGAGATAGTATACACATGCTTTAGGCTTATCAGCCTTTAAACGAGCTGTTAAATTGCTAGTGCTGTTACGTTAACTTTGGTAACTATATCTAGAAAGAGAAGGTTCAGCATCTGCTTTGTATTTGCTACAGAAACAGAGCTTAAAAGCATGGCTTGTTCAGCCTGGTAAAGGAAAGCTTAGAGGGATTGGTAGCACTCAGCAAATATATCAGGAGAATAAACAGCGGGGAGGGAGAGCCTTATAAGCCAAAGAACAATGTTGGCACAGGAACAAATGGATTAAAACTGGTCATGAATAAATTTAGGGTGGAATTAGATTTCTTACCACTGGATTAGGAAGTCCTGCTTGGGAAAAGGACTGGGGCTGCCAAGCATGACCCACACATGGCAAGAGTTATCTGAGTAATTGGCTGAGACTGCTGGTCCTTGGTGTGACCCAGGAGTCTGTGTTTCTGTGAAAGCCATCATATATGCAGGTGCATATTTTCAGCCATGAACAATTGGACCACTTTTTGGATTAATTTTTCTGGAGTCGATGCTTCTCTGACTCAAGGCTCACTCCACTGGAATAGCTGAGTTTTACAAAACCAGGTCAAACCTCTAACACCAGTGTTGGCAAACAACTTTTTTTCTTCCTCCTTACTTAGAATCATACAATCAAAGAATATGCTGAAATGGAAGGGACACATCAGAATCATCAAGTCCAACTCCTGGCCCTGCATAGGGCATCCCAAGAATCACAACATGTCCCTGAGAGTGTTGTCCCAATGCTTCTTAAACTCTGTCAGACTTGGTGCTGTGACCACTTGCGTGGAAGTCTATTCCATTGCCCAGCCAGTTTCTGTGTGAAGAACCTTTTCCTGATACCCAAACTAAACCTCCCTCCACTCAGCTTTCTGCCATTCCCTCAGCTCCTGTCACTGGTCACAAAAGTGAAGAGGTTTCTCCTCATCCCCCTCCTGAGGATGTTGAAGACCACAATGAAGTCTCCCCCCAGTCTCCTCCAGGCTGTAAAGAGCAAGTCATCTCAGCCACGCCTCATATGGCTTCCCCTCAAGGCCTTCTATCATCATCATTACCTTCCTGTGGATGATCTCTAATAGCTTTATACCTTTCTTAAATTGTGCCCCCAGCACTGGAGGTGAGGCTGCCCCAGCTCAGAGCAGAGTGGAGCAATCCCCTCCCTTGCCCGGCTGGCCATCCTGGGCCTGATGCTCCCCAGGACAGGGTTGGCCCTCCTGGCTGCCAGGGCACTGCTGGCTCATGTTCAACTTGCCACTGACCAGCTCCCTTTCCAAGGCACTGCTCTCCAACCTCTTGTTCCATAGTCTATACATACAACCAGGTTTGTCCCATTGACCTTGAATAACAGGACTTTGGAAGCAGACTTGGTTTTGAAAACAGTGGACTCTTCTTTGCTAATGCTTTTTGAAATGCACAAGTTTCAGCTTGAGGTAGAAAGCGACAGGCATAGCAGATCCTGTGGTGACAGTTTGCAACCATAAGGAAATTAAATGGTGGATTGAGCAAAAAATACTGAAATATGTGTGTCACTGTTTGCTTGTATGTACTTGATTATATTTGGCTTTTACTGATATATAAAGAAAGTGTGTGTGTGTGTGTGTGTGTGTTTGTGTACATGTCTATGTATTTGTATGGATATATTGCCCATTCTAACACAGAGCAGATAAACATTTTAGGCCACTCAGCCTAAATAAATGCACTGTCAAGCATACACTGGCATCATTAGTTCACTTGCTAGCATTTATTGTTATTATCCGTTTGCATTGTAGTAATCATATAGCAGAGCCTCGTCCTAAAGAGCTTGCAATCTGGAAGGATGCTCTAATGGGAAGAGGCAGAGGAATGATGAACAATTGCAGCACATAGCCTCATAGCTGCGTCTCCTTGTAAATTTTTTTGTGGTTTAGTGTAAATGCCATGTAGGCATCCCCTTCCTCAGTTCATCTGAAGGCCTGCTAGCCTTGCTGCTGGTTGATAGTAGAGTATGGCAGCAGTAAATGTTGCCTGCATTTCCCAGTTCCAAACCAGACATGTTTTGAATATTCATCCCTCCTTGTTACCTTGCTAGTGCAAGATGCTCAGCCTCATTACATTTTGCTTCCTCTTAGTCATTTGCTAATCTGGTATCTCCTGCTTCATTCAGTTCAGGGCATGGTCTGAGGCTAGCTATGCATATGTCCCTTCCTTCCTTCTTTCCAAAAGAAATTTCCTGGAATTTTATACTGAATAATAATTGTTGGCATCACTTATCATTACTTTGTCTCATTGTACCATTGATATTTGGTACCATATTTGGTACCGTTCATAATTTGGCACATGTTGCCCTAATTTTTCAGCCTTCTGATGTTAACATTCTTGGACTGGAGCTTTCTTACGCATTGTAACATAAACAAAGTAGATTGTTTTTGCATTCCTCTCTGTGATGGACTTGTGGATCGACCAGTGGGGTCAGAGAGGTGTCAACCTCGTCTCCCAATCTCTGGTCAAAGTCTAAACCCTATTTAAACCCTAAACCCAAAATAAACTTCTCCCTTTCTTTCTCGTCTCACAACTTGAAAGTGTGAGTGTCCTTCTTTCATGTCCGTCAGGTGACAGGCACCCAAGTTGGCATGTTAGTTATGAAATAAACTAAGAACTGGATATGAGTAAAAGTTAGGGTTACTTGGAAATCCAGTTACTTGGAAATACGTATTTGTAGTCTTTGGGATTTGCTAGTCAAAGGCACAGCACTTTCTGCATTTCTTTGCAGAAATTTTTCTAGAGTTGCATCATCTCACTAGTTTTATATTTTTATAACCTCTTTGCACATTTTAAAATCCATACATTACACAGTGAGCATTTAGGTTTCTGCCTGAGGAGTTTTGTGATTTTTAGCAATTGTTCCCATAGTTTCATTCACTTGCTCTTTTGTAGTTCAGCTTGTATAACTAGGTGTTCCATTTTTTTTCATTTTTATTTTTTATGCCTATCTGAATTAAGTTCTATTTGTCAACATTTCTTTGGCAGTATGCTGAGAATTGAACTCAGTATTCTGGGTGTAGTTAGCATAATTAGCTCAAGGTGAACTTCAGTATCTTTGTTCTGATGTGCACGATTTTGGTCAATGCAAATCTAGTGGTACTAGATTTTTTTTTTTTGCCCTAAAGTTTCTTTGAATTTGGTACCTGCTAATATTCATGTATCCCTCAAAGTGTTTAGTGCTCTCAATTTGCCTTTCCCCAGTGGTACTGAATGTACCGATTGTGAATGTAGTAAATTATTTCCTCCCAACACCCCCCCCAAACAATATTATCTCACAGTCTTCCTAATTAAATCTAGCTGTGTTGTGGCCCTTGTTGCACAGGATGACAAACTGGATTGTCATAACAATCCCTTTTGTGCTACAGGTCTGTGAATCTTGGAAGCTTGTTTTGTATTTCTTTCATGCCTTACTTCTCTTGGCAGTTTCTCCCACTTTAATGTCACCTGCAAATTTAATTAATTCCAGATAATTAATGAAGATGTTAAATAAAACCATATTTGGCACCTATCCCTATATCTGGCTAGAAATTTCCTTCTGACTTACTAAATTCCTTTGTATTATCTTCCTTTCCTGCATTGTTTGCACTGTTTTAAATTCTGCAAGATAATAACTTATCAGTCAGTTTATTTTTCATTTCACATTCCAGCTTTGAAGGAAAAAAAAAAGCCAAAGCACAGGACCATATACAAAGAAAATGTCACTCATCCTTTCAGCTGTTTGCAGATAAACTTCATCCCTTGAGCCTCTCAAAGCTGATGGGCAGCATCTCTGTGCAACCATCTCCTTAAAATGTGTAGAGTATGCTGTTGATTGTGATAGTTAATTAGAGAACCTAGGACATCTGATTTTCCTGAATTTCTTGCCTGGCTATTTATTTCCTTACTGGTTGCAGAAACTTCCCAGAAGTTAAAAGTTCCACAGAAGTTTTTGCTGTATGAACCATCTCACACTCATCAGAGCTCTTCAAGACACGGGGAATTCATCAATAGTAACAAGAGACCTATCTTCTCTCCCAAACCTCTTAAATACCCCACAATACACAATACAAGTTTTGCCTTATCACCATTCTTTTGGTAGAAACTAATTCAGTTCATCTCTTTTTTGGCTCTCAGAGGTGAACTCCTGAGATGCTGGCACATATGCTGCCCTGCTGTGTCAATAAAAAGTCACATCTCCTACTTTGCCTGACAGACTTACTAGCTTTTCACCCCATCCAGGTTGATGATCTTCAGACTTTGCCTTCTTAATCTTCTATGAATGTGCATCTTGCATATTTTTTTTAATCTAACCTACCTGTTTCTGGTTCTTGCCAGAAGGTGCCTCTTTTTGCTGTGTTGCATCAGGAGGGGAAAACAAAATTTCTAGAATATTGTTTTATGTGGATGTGGTTATTACATCTGGCTCTGCATTGATATGGCTGTAGAGTCAAGTGGTTGAGTATGTTGGTTGTGGGATTCTTTTCCCAGCAGGTACAGTATGAAAAAAACTGGCACTTTATGAAACTTTGTGTGTTGTTCTCTCTCTAGGTTGGTTTGAAGAACAGCACAATACTAAAGATTCTACATGTCACAGTCTAAAGGTTTACAGTTATTTTTGAATGTATATAGGAAGACTAATAAAGAAAAAGAGTATTTGTTTATACAATGATAGATGTGGAATATATAAATATATATATATATAGCTTGCACTATTTTACAAGTATTGTGGTGAATTGAGATTATTCCATCTGAAACATTAAGCTGTTCTAAATTCTGGTATTTGATTTCTATTAATGGAACAAAACATTTAAAAAAGGAAGTTTTCTCAATGTTATTTCATACATTTTCCCATTTCTGTGAGCATACACTATTAAGACCATGCAAGTATATTATGTTAATGTTAATTTAAATGGTAATTATGCTGAAAAGTATATGTATGGCTTTTGCATGGAACAGTAGAGATTTTATAAAACTTTAAAACCCAGTTTAGCAGATCAATCAGAGGAGCTGCAAGTTTATAATACATTAGGCATTGCAAATCCAGGTGGAGTTAAAGGAATGCAAACATACTTCGGTAAAGGGAGCTCCCAAAGTGTGGTACTATAAGAAGCAGCTGGAATTTGCATTTTGTCCTAGAACTTCCTTTAATCTAGTCAAGATGTGTTAGATAGTTGTTTCTGAATATTAGTGAAGTATTTTAGTATTAATAATAGTATGACTACCAATCTTTAAATGTTAAAATTATCTTATTTAAGGGCATTGATTGAATGTGATAAGAAATAAAAATATGAGTAGATATTGCACATATATTAATTGAGAAAATTGTGCTTTTAGTGCTGCAGAATTGAACTGAGATTTTAATGCAATGTGTCAAAATGCAGGAGTAAAATTGCCTTATAAGCACCTGAAAAATAAATAGTTTAATTAGTTATTTTTCTCTTTTCCATTTCTAAAGCAAATTAAGTCTAATAATGAATCTCAGTATCCTGCAGTATTAGGATAGAAAAGGGCATGAGGTTTTTACCTCATGAGGTTTACCTTGATTAAGCTGAAGCATTTTATTTGCTTGTCAGTATCTGTATTATATTTTGTGTTAGAGTGGCTTGAGACATCTGACAGGAGTAATATGTCTTAAAAAAATTCAAAACAAAATAACCCCCGCCACCCCCCCTCAGTCCCTACCCCTGTGGGCACGTAACTGCCAGTGTTTTACAAGGTGTTAAAGCACAGCGATTATATTATCTCATCCTTTAAAAAAAAGGCAGTGTTAATTTAACCCTCAGTAATCTTATTTCACCTCGCCACCATTGCCGTCTACAGCCAGCAGACTTTTTCTTAAACCAGCTGTTGAAAGTAACCTAGTTTAAAGAGTTCATGGCTGAACGTGAGGGATTCATCATTATATATTTACTGTCTGAGGCTGATACAGCTGTAAGGTTTTTCAGATGCCATTGATCCATTGCGCATGTTCCCTCCCTGGGTTGCAGGACGTGCTTCTATTTGCATAAGGCCCTGGGCAAGGTTCTTTCTTGCATTGATTGGCCTGTCCAAGGGAGCCTGATGTGCTCCTGCATTGATCACCCTGTCTTTTCTTGGAAGGCAGTGTTACCCGAGTTCATCTCAAACGTTCTAGGGAAAACTCTACTGCAGATGTCGCAATTTTATTCAGATGTTCCTTTGAGTATAGCGCTTTCCTTTTTTTTCCTTTTCCAGGATAACTTGCTTTGGTTTGTTTTTGGGTTGGTTTTTTTTCACTTAATTTAAATGTGTTTCTGCAGTTATAGTGAAGCATAGACCAGAGTGTATGGAAAAGCTATATTACATTTACACCAATTATTCGGTGCTGTGGTTTTTTTCTTTAAAATAATGCCTATAGCTTCCAGCAAAAATCAAAACTACTCTATCTTCAAAGAGTTCACAGTTATAAGAGGAGAATTAATCTAAGAGTATGTCTGCTGGTGTCTTAGCTTAGATTAATATTGTCAGTTTGTAACTTGTATGATTTGTACTAAATTTTCATCAGTGTTAGAAAAATAGTTCTAAAATGGCACTTTCAGCATAAAACTGTGTTTGGATTTTAGTTTTCTAGAAACATACTCCAAAATGGATCATGCAGGTAAATTGCTGAGCAAACCAGTGACTGATCAGAGAGGACAAATTCTTCCCTACAGCGCCCTTGGGTTGCCGACGTGGTGTGTTGGTGGCTGTCTTTCCAAACTGAGGTTAAGCAGCTGAGTTCTTGACTTGCCCTGGTAGGGGATGGAGCTTTTCAACGTCTGCTGCAATAATAACCCATAATCAGGAGCTATGAAATTTACTGCTGCAATTTCTGAAAGCCACATATTTGCCTACACGCCTGATTATAAGCAAGGTGCCTGTTACTATTGTCTGCCAAACTCATTTCTGTGGTCAGAAAATGTTTCTACATGTCTGTGTTCCTGTAGGTAAAGTGAAATGTGGTTATACTCAAAAGGTGGCTCATATCTAATGAATAAGCTGACCTATGAATTTTACCGAGCACATGATAGTACTGCACAGCAGTGAAAAAAAACCAAAATACTGTGAAAGAGTTCCTCTCCTGTAGAGAACCAGAACGAAGAGCATCACAGAGTTGTTCCTTGATTACTTTTAGAAAAATTTCCTATGGATATTTTTGTGGATTTTGTAGAATTTTCTTTGAAATAAATAAATATTTAGGGATACATAGCTGAGGTCATGTTAGTGCAGTAACATAAACTGTTCAGGCTTCTTTTTTTTAATTGCTTAAATAATAGTTTCATGACTTTCACTGAAGCAATAATGTTTCACATTGCATTGTGATACTCTGGCCTAGGGAACATATTCCTTTGGTCATTTGGTAAAACAAAACTCAGATAAGTATAATTCAGGTAGCATATACAAAATTTCATCTTCATTATCATGCAAATGTGGTGAGAATGTAACATTTCCCAAGATGTCATTTGACTATTAAAATCTTTAGAAAATGGTCTCTCAAAGTCACAAAGCTAATATTCCAGAAGAAAGCTATATAATACCTAAAAATTGTCTATCCATATTCTATATGAATAATAAATGCAGTAGGACAAGCCATTATCAAAATCACAAAAGAATGTGTTGACCTATTGTGGAGCAAGGATCTTTTTTGATTTTTGCATCAGTGATGATTTTTGAGCTTTCCATAGCATAGAGGATGAACATGCAAATAATAGATTTAAAAAATCTGCAGGGAAAAAAAAAGTAGGATCATAACTGGAAATCTGATCTATTTTGTTTCAGTACATAAATTGTATCTGTGGGTATTTATGCTGATATATATTTTGTTACACATAATGGTATCCTTTGCAAGCATTGTATATTCTGTGTGTCTGCATGTATTTTGTATCTGCAACACTTCATTTTTCTTAAGCTCCCTTTTGCTGATATTTGAGTTAATTAAGCTAGAAGATGGACATGGGCTAAGTATGGATTAATCTCTTAAATAGGGAGTGGAACTTTATTTTAATTCTAAAATAAAAGAAGAGCCTGAGTGTCTCATAGCAGTCCGTTATCTGTGTTATTCAGTTGTAGGAAAATGCTGTACTTGTTTATGCATGTGAACTATGCAGGACATCAAGACCTAAAAAAAATTTCTGGTAACAAAAGAGATCTTTTGCAAGCAGTTTCAGTTTTGAAAAAGAAAGACTCGGGCATGATTGTTTATAATTAAATTAAAATGAAGAAAAGAAATCTAATCACTTACTTCAGGCAGAAATAGTCTCTGGGAAAAAAAAGTATTCATAGTATGCACTGTGCTGTTAAACAAAGTGGATGCCTCAGAAAAACATGATGAAGATATACGTAGTTACTCCCAGGCTTTCAGATACCTCCATGGATGTTGTGGAGTGCGCTTTTTTTCAGCAGACATTTGCAGCCCCAAGTGATGATCTACATGTGTTAAAATAAGTGTTTTGAATGAGTTTTAATAATTGCTTGATTGCTGGGCATGCAGTGATCAGGAATGCAAGCCAGTCTTTCTGCTCAGTCTGAGTAAAATAGAATGGCACAATGTAAAATATTAAATTTTAAAGTTTTCCTGTTTTCCACAAAAAAAAAAGTGACAGTTTTCTGATGCTGGGCTGACAAAGAATGAAATTTCAGAGACTGTGGTAATTTCAAAGTCTGTGGGCTTGGCTTAGTTTGTTGGTGGTTTTTTGTTTGGTTTTTTTTTTTTTTTTTTGGTTTTTTTTAAAGCTTGTAAAATTGTGATATTTAAAGACTGGAAAAATTACAGAAGATGTTTGAAGTGTCATTTCTCTCCCGTGCCACTGAGATGTTTTCATTTTACAAGTACATTACTGAAGTTAAGAGGTAGTTCTGTGCTGTTTTGATAGAGAGATGTTTTCAAAGTCCAGGTACTTCTTATGTGACAGAAACCATGTACCAAATAAAAATGTTTTCTGCTGCTTCATTCCTACCTACATGAATGATACATAGGTGGTGTCTCTCCTCCTTTTAAATACTCTTGATGATCTAACTGGCACACTTCCATCACTCGTGGGATACTCTTAAGTGCATTTTATAGAAGTCACTGAACTTTGTTTATGCGTAATTTTTTTTGAGGTAAAATGAGGTGTTTAAATGGCAAAGACTTGATCAAGAAATCCTCGACACTTGTAATCTGGTGCAGAATTGATAGAGCCTCCCTGTCTCACTCCAGAAATGCTAATTTTCTTCATGTTCTTATTTTGAGGAGAGGCTGCTTTGAGCATGATACTGACTGCTTACCACCAGATTTAGTGGGGTCACAGTTTTAGCCCTACTTATTGCTGAAAGGGTAACGGGTGTTGGTGTTCCTAACAATAGTGCGTGATAAAGGCAAAACAATTAGAATCATCCTGCTCTACAGACTCTCATGTTGCTTCTTAACACCTTTTTTTCCCAGGAAAAAAACCCCAAAGCAATTGTCCTATTTAAGTACAGTTAAATTCCTGTCTTGGCTGGGCAAAACCAATTTTTATCGAATTGCATTGAAAATAGCAGTGTTTTATCATTGGCATTGCTTTGAATTGAACTTCTTTTATATATACTCAATACCTTTTTATATTTTGCAGTATTCTTCTAAGTAAAATCTAAGTAAAGTTTTAACTCTAATTGTGAACCAAGTGCTACAGAAAAAAAAGAAATTTGAAATTTCAATGTCCCTGTATTTGGTAGATTCACATGAATTGTAGAAAGGCATAGCAAGTCTATAGTTTGTAACTGCACAAAATTAAATTTAGTTATATAATATACATTCCTTGGGGTATCTTACTTTGAATTTAAAAATTCTTTCTGGCTTCTGCTTCTCTTTCATACAGACTAAGATAACTTTTTGAAACAAAATATTTCAGAATCAGGTACTTCAAGTGACACATCCTGTAGGGAAAAGCATCTTGCCTGCATTCAGTAAGCCAAATGCATACATGCCACAGTGTGCTGTTCTGTCATCTCCCTGCATACATCTCATACAGCTCCACACGGGATTACATGTTGTACGTAGTATCGGTATAAAATTCATAATAAGTTTTAGCAGAGTAATTCTCTATAGCATCAAAGACCTATTGATGCTGGTAATATAAGAGGTGTGTTTCAGTCCTCCCCTGCTTTGCCCTGACCTCTCACATATTGACACACTCCCCTTCAATTACTCCTCTTCCACCCAGATGTATCCCAAGTGAAACTTTTCCAGCCTGTCAGCAGCAAACACTTAATGTCTGCCCTCACACAGCAGCCTGCATCCATCTCTTTCCTGCCTTTTCTGCAAAGCCAGTACACCCCAGCCACCTGCTGCAAACAGCTGAGGTGCCAAGGTCCCAAAAAAAGCCTCCATTTTGATTGTAATCGTCCTTGCAGTGCAAAGATAATGAGCAATACTGAGGAGATGTCAGTCTTCAGGTTCCTCTTTTCTTTTGCTGGTGTCATTCATGCCACACAGATGCCTGTGCAGGGCTGCACCCTTGTGCATGTGCTGCCTGTCCTCAAGTGAGCTGTGCATGGTTTGAGCTCTGAGTGAAAAACAACTGCTTTCTTCTGCAAAATTAAGTTCTGCTGGCCAGCCTAAAGTGTAACCTCTTAGCACATTTTCTGCAGCAGGTTGGCATCGTCAGGCACAAGAGATGAAGCATGCTATGGCAGGCAACTTTGTCTTTCCTTCTGTTCCTTAAAATAGCTGTTAACGTCTTTGTGTGTGGTGGGAAAATAATAAAAATTTTCTTAACATCTGTAATATCTAATGCACTTTTGCCTTCTGCCTCCCAAGCTGTTTAGTGCTGAGGTGAATCATGCCAGGGTTTGGGATGGGCTTGCCAGGTGGTCGCACCACTTCCTACAAAAATATTTATTGATAAAAGCCATAGATGCAGCATCTGCTGTAAAATGCAGTTGAATTATTTTAGTTGCTATTGCTAACTTTTTCAGAATGCTAGATTAGTGCTAAAATCTTCCAAGCAAAACCTTCCAAGTTTTGATATTAAGCCTAAATGTGTGTATTGCATTTAGAGATTTTAATGAATCTTTCACAATAATGTTTTATCAGCAATTGTGCCCTAATGATCTTTTAAGGTGTCTAAAGATGTACACACTGTCGTTCTGAACCATGTGTGTTTCCAAGCATTTGTGTCTCAAACTAATACATATTTTCTGCCTCCAAATTAAACAGGAATCGATTTATAATTTATGTTGTAATCTTTTTGTAAAAGCCTAATTATGTTCATGGCTTTCTAAAATGCAAGGATTGGAATAAATGTCTATTAATGCTTTAGGTGGGAAAACAGTACAAACATCTTGTGATCTGATTATATTTATAAATAGTCACTTGCACTTTTTGCAAATAAAATTGAGTAACTGTCAGGCAGCAATTTTTAAGTTTTTTTATACTATTAGAAGAGTGGCTTATTTGACATTTTATATAGATCTTTTTATATGTTTGAGGCTTTTTCCATGTGCCTATAACTGGTGCTGTCCTGTATTATTCTTTTATACCTTTTGTCTTTGTTTCCTTATTTTATTGCCTATACTTTATGGATGATGAGAATACTAATGAACATATGACGCATACCAACATTCACAAGATGAACAGAGAGCTTTCTCTTTTTGTCAAATGTTTATGCATTAAAAAAATGAAAAATTTAAAAAACCCAGCATTTACTCCATTGCAATTTCAGCTTAAATAAAACACCTACTGAGGTTTTGTAGAATTTTCCCATCAGAGAGAAATTTTTGAGAGTGCTGGGAGACTATTTTTATATCCATAGACTAAAGTTTGAGGTAATTCTGCTAGAAGGCTAGAAGTTATCTTACAAAATTGTTGATACTGGACCATAAAAAAGTCTAAATCATTTTAACCTTCAATTACCAAAAAAAAAAAAAA